>CM070566.1:23461878-24661878 GCA_036346405.1 Phyllostachys edulis
CACAATCAACTTGTGAAGGGCGTGAACCATCTTAAGTCTCTGGTCATGTGAATTGTGAACATCCCGGTCGACGAACCATGTGTTCTTCCCCCTTAAGTGGCGATCCTAAAAATCAAGGCACAAAAGATCGATGTGTCCCAATCTGGGGTTAATTACACATGACTTGGGAACCCGATCTTGAGACCGTCTGCAGTAGTATACAAAGCGGAATTGTTATCCTTGATTCTACTTGAGGTTCTATCATGAGCAATGGTTACGAACATGAGAAGCATCTGTCTAGGAACATGATGATGATGAGCATGTGAAACAAATCCTAGTCTAGGTTTCTTTTTTCTAAATGACCATGTCGCATAAAAGCTTTAGGTTGATGAGATGAAATTCTAGCAAGATTGCTAGCATTTTTCAACTTCATATGAGAACTTAAAGTAAATGCCCATCCTTCTTGCAATAGGTGCAATGGTACTTGGTACCCTTTGGGAGAAGCACCTTTTGGCTCAAAAGATGGTTGGACAAAACCTGCTTGATTTGAAAATGGTTTTTGTAGGTTGGGTTTTGAATTCAACTAAACCATTTTCCAAGACTTGAATGGCATTTGGCTTGGACTTGTCTTGGGCAAAGTTGTATCCTAACCCTTAGCTTCTTATAAGGAGTTTTGGACTTGTCAAGAATCATGTTTAATTGTTTTTCACCATTAGAGTTTTTCTAATGTATCCTTAAGATAAGTATTCTCTTTTCCAAGATTAATACATGACTCACAAGTTTTGGCCTTAATGGCTCTAGCATGTTTACCTTAAAAAAGCAACTTCAAGCTTAAAGGCTTCACAAACATAAGGGCGAAATCGGTTTTGTTCATTAAGCTTGGCAAACTCCAGCTCTAACTTGCTTCTATTATGTCTTTTACTTCATGTTCACGTTCTAAGCGAGAAAGAGCAAAAAGCTAGACTAAATATATCGTGAAACAACCAACACTAGATTCTAAGCATTTTTTCACAGGAAGCAGATTTAACTTCAATTAGCTCGGTCCTAGCATTCTCTAGTTGGTGCAAAGGCAACATCATGAGCGATTTGTAATTTAGCAAATTGAGTGTAAAACATGGCGGGATGAACACTCGCCGATCATCAAGACTCTTAGCATTCATAAGTTCTAATGTCGAGATTATCGACTTGTGACTCTAGGTCCTTATTCTAGCCATGGTGAACTCTAAAGCCTTATCTGACTAAGTAGTTGCTCAAAAGATGGTATCGCATCTAGCAAAGAGAACATCATAGGATGGAGGTACCTCATCGTTGTCATCGGCGTCGATGGAGTCGACCATGAAGCACATCTTAGGTGAAGTCCTTTGCCTTCCCTTTCTTCTTGTCTTAAGGAGCTCCTCCTCCTTATCCTGCTTGCTCCCGGTCCATATAAACATGGATTGCTCTCCAAAAGTGGCAAGAACCGGTGGCGGCCTTCATGAGCTTGGCGACATCATACTTGGACTTGTTCCTTGAGGCTTCTTCAAGCGACCTTCTCATCCTTGTGGTTGCCCTTCCCTTTTAGCTTAGGGCGATTCGCTAGGATATGATAGAGCTCTCCACACTCATAGCATGTCACGCAGGACCACCTCTCTTCTTGTTTTTCATATTGTTATAGGCCCGTGTGAATTTTTTGGCTAAAAGAGCTAACTTTCAGCCTCGGGGATACTCTCAAGCTCCTCTTCATGGATTGCGAGATAAACAAGCAAGAAAATCCGGAAGAACTTCGGAAGAACCATCGGAAGTTCTTTTAAAAGGATCGACCACTAAAGCCATATTTTCCTTCTTAGAAAGACTACCTCTCTTGATCTCATAGAGTCTTGAGCTTGCTATAGAGCGACTCAAAGAGACTAGAGATCGGCGTTCTCCTCAATGGCGATAGCATTCATCTCCCACTCCTTGGTGTTGATTGCAACCAAGAGGTGGGTGGCATTCTCGGTGAGAGTAATCAATGTCTCTGCTCTCATCTAATTAATTACCTTGTTAAAGCGAGTAAATCGTCATCGATGCTCTCACTGGGCGCATCTCGAACTTGTTATACTCTCGCTTCAAGGTGTCTGGCGTACTTGCTTGATTTGGGGCGATCCCTCATGGTAGGTTTGAGAGTGTACAAATCTAGTACACTGATCTCAAGATTGCAAATCCTATCATATACATCTACCAAGCACGAGCATATAGGAGATTCTTTGCCTTACTGGTTTGTTAGCTAAGAGAAATTTTTGAAGCGCGTATGCAACCTTAGGCAAAATGAGCGAACTCGAACAACCTCCCATATGGTGGTCATTACGCTTTGAAGGAAGACGCATGCGATTCATCCAATAGGCATAGTCGAGGCCGCCGAAGATATCTTGACAGTGGAGCACTTCTCCATCGCCAAGTTAATTGACGGTTAAGATCAAGATTGAACTAGCAGGACTCTGATACCACTTGTTGGACCGAAAAAAGGCGACTAGAGGGGGTGAATAGGAACACGAACTCTTTATCACTTTGATCGGATTCAACACGATTATCACTCCAATAGCTATGAAAGCTATGAAGATCAATATACAAACACGGTGGAAGACTTGTATTGAATCAATCTAAACCCCAAAACAAATAGACCAAAAGCTAAACCTCAAATGAGTTGGCGATCGGCGGCTAGGTACATGGCGATCGGCGGCTGGCCCAGGTGATGATGTCGGCGGAGTGCCTAGGAATCGGTCATTTGCTCTGGCAGATGAACAATAAAAAGCAGCCCAAACTAAGAAAACACAAATCGGTCTAACTTTTGATTTGCAACTCAAACCTTACCAAACTTGATACACACCTTCTTAAGGATGTGGGAACCTATTCAAGCAATGATCGTGAAGATCCTTGCCAAAGTTACGACCTTTTTCCGTTTGAGTGAAGGTTGCTCCAAAAGCTGAGTCAAAATCAAAATATGATCCAAACACTTGCTCGTAGGTGATTGATGATCAAAATGATCCTAGATGTATTCCCACATGTCACGACAAGCTAAATCAAGGCAAGAAACGAGAGAAAAACTTCGTGGATCGAAGAAAGCCTCAAAATCACAAAATAGAGTAAGAACACAAATAGACTCATCTTGTGAAATCTTTCCTTGGATTAATTTGATATGATATTGGTTTACAACCACTCCATTCAAGAGGACAAAGACTCAACACATAAGCACAAAATCAAAACCAACTCTCTAGAACCCTAACCTCCCTATCCTCTTCCTAAGCACAACTTAGGGTTTCACAAATAAGAAAGGGTTAAAGGCTAAGTGAGGTGATGGCGACACCCTTCCTATTTATAGTGGTGGCTAGCTTCTAGAAGAGTAAACCTAATGGGCACCAGTTAAGCCTACACACAAGCGGGTTTTACTTACGTAGGCATTTTAGGCGTCGTCTTCATCTCCTCTTAACCTAATTCGTTTCTCCTTGCGTTGTCTTCGCCGTGGGTTAGGCAAAAAGGTCACCAAAGGCGGTATTTAGGTGAAATTACCAAAATACCCCTTCTCGATCCTTTTTCAAAGACCGAGTCCAATCTTAAGTGAAGCACTCCCATACTTCGCCACATGTAGGTTGATCAATGGCTCTCTTCATGTCGGCAAGTCTCTCCCATCCGGCTTCCACAAAACCACCATGGCACCACCTACCCACTGTCAGCTTGATTCAACGCGTCGGACGAAGCGCCCGTTCGGTCATCCTTATCCATTTTAGCCATGCTTGAATCCATTAACCTCACTTTGGCATCCTCGATCGTTTTGGACCTCGGCTCTCCAAGCCTAGTCTGATCATCCTCACAGATTGACCGTCGTTGACCTCCAAACAACTTTGCACAACAATAGACCAAGAAATGCGTTTAGGGAACAAGTTCTTCGCAACTTGACCCACGTTAGTCAAAACATGCATCATGCAACACATATGCCTTTGAAACCCATGAACTTGACCAAACCAACCAATCGCCATACCAAGATGGACGATGAAACAAGTGAAAACGGTCGGACCGCCACTTTGGCGGTTTGGCCGCCCCTAATCGATCGATCGGCCTTGTTGATGGCGGAGTCGACCGCCTAGCTGGGACTTAGCCAAATTTCCTCCCTGAAAATCTGAAACCTACTGGAATTTTCAAATGAATAGAACTTTTGCCTCGAAGCTCCAAAAATTATAAGACCAAGTATAGTAGAATCCCCTCTCTTGCCTCCACCCTCTATTTTTGGCCTAGCTTCAAAATCAAAAATCTATTTTTGGCCGGTCTGACCGATTTCCAAAGGCCGGTCTGACCGCCACTCAATGGCCGGTCAGACCACCGATTGCCTATGACAAAATGAACCGTCAGCAGCGTGTTTGACAAATCTTCAACGCCATTGCTAATTGTATCATCATCCTAAGATCGTGAGCATATCCCCATGATATCCACATATTTTGACCGCCTTAGGCGTGGTGTTTTGGCATGAAGGTCGGCTATATTACTTGGCAGCATCATTGCTGCCCTTTGCACTTGTTTGAGGCGATTGCTTGCACCAAGGAGGAGCTTTTGGACACGTTTCTCACAGGTTTTGTAACATCTCAATTTTACGAGCTTTAAAAATCTTTTGAATAGTTAGTAGGGAAAATTCACCTTTTGAATTTATTTGAATTTAATTCAAAAGCTTAATATTGGACTTTTAGTACCAAAATAATTTAATATGATTAAAGTCAACATTAACAATTGTCAAAACTATTTTATTTGGATTCTATGTGCATGGATATATTTTCTAGTTTTTCTAGAATTTTTCCAAGTTCATTTGCTATTTTCTAATTGTCATTTACATTTTCTAGTAATTTCTAAAAAAAAAACTAATATAAAATCTCGATTAAGCTTTGGGCTAAACCTCCAGCCGGGCCGTTCCTATTCTCTAAGCCTTCTTTCCTTTTTACGGCCCAAATCGGCTGGCCGATTCCATTCCTTTTCCTTAGTTCCACTTTGCGTGGGACCGCCTTTAACCGTTAAGTAATGGTCGTCTACCTCCGGGACTCCTTGAGTCAAGTCGAATCGTGGTAGCTTACCAGATTTGGAATCCCTCATCTTGGTGTCTATAAAAGGAGCCTCGCGTTGATCTCTTAGCTCGGCATCACTCTTAAAAAAACCTAAAAGCGGCGTCATGATTAGTTCTTCGTTTGGCGAATTTCAAGAGACACCACCGGCCACCACTCGGGTTCTTCACGATTTCTTCGGCAAGCAGTGGACCTCAAACCACCCAGCGACCTCTGGTGATCCCCATCATCTCGCCGAATCTGGTGCTCCCCTTGTTTCCAGCAGACGTCACCCCATCAAAAGTCGTTGCGACCATGAATCTCGCGCCGCCAAAAGTCGCCGTCCTTGATGAGCGGTGCCGCCCTCGCCAAGCCACATCCTTTGGGAGCTTTTTCTTGTTCTCGAGAACCCGTTTTGCCACTTGCTAGCCCTCCTTGCCGTCAATTGCCATCGGCGCATAAGCTCCATTGCGCTTAGGCCACAAGCTCAAAGCGCCCACCTTCTTCGTGTTTTCTTCCTTGGCTAAGGTAGGCCACATCATCTCCACCTAATGACCACTTCATCACTTTTGCTCATGTAGCATCCCTATCGACAACCTTATCATTGCCATGTGGCGCATCCAAATTCACGAATCCAAAGATCCATACACCGATCCATGTACACCCTATCTATGATAGTGGGGCCTGATCAAATCAATTTCTTTTTATTCTTTTCAGCGAAATTCCCTAGTGACGTCGGCCTCGTCATAAATCTGCATTTTCAATTGGAAAATAATTGAGAATATTCCATAAATCCTTTTTAGGGTTTTTCCTTTAGATTCAAACTTCCAAGCCCACATCTTTTGCATCCGAACTCCAATTGTGTCCATTCAAATTTCTAAATTCATCTAAATTTGAGATCTATTTATCTCAGATTTTTATTTATTTTTGGAGTTTGTTTTGCCTCTGTTATTTATTTGTGTTGTTTATTTGCTTCATTTTGCGAGTAAGCGTTGATACTTGGGGAACTTTGAAGAAGAAGGAGCATCTCAAGAGCAAGATCAATACCTAGACCTATTCCAAGGCAAGTTATACCTTTGATCATATTGAACCCGAGTTTTCAAAAGTTATATTGATTCAAATTATTGCATTTACTTTAAGTATTTATTTAAATGCTTTTGGGTGTAGTTATTAATCCAATTTGTTATATCCACCTTGTCTATTGTTATGTCTTAATCTTTTGTCACCTTAGATTGGTTCATTATTTAGTTGGTAATATCGTAGCACAAGCGTGGGTTGGTTAGATACAAGTAGATTGTTTAGCCATACCACGAGTCATCATCTCATGTGAGTTGCAAATATGAACATGACTAAGTGATTATGGAACTTTGTGATAAAGCGGTGCGTATTGTGTGCTATTACTCGTTGATGTCATGTGTTGCATTTAAGCAAGCGAAGTGGGAAAAGATTTAGAGCGGAGGCAAGTGGCCTTTGTGTGTGGTGGGCGTGTGAATGGGAATGTTAATCTATGTGGTATAGTTAGAAATCGGAAGTCTTGCCTTGGTCAAGTAAGGACTTAACTTTGTGCGCCATTGAGTGAGCCTTCTTGTGGGACCACATGCTTGGTATGGGACAGGCCTAACTTAGTAAGTTATGAATTCTCGACATTGATTGCTCAAGCGATAGGTTAGAGGTGTGTGAAAGGGTGGAGGTGTGGACTACTAGGTAGATCACATCGCGGGATGGTTCGCCGCTTCACATCCAGCGGTGTATGTCGTACCAATCTTGTGTATAGGTTGGTATGGCGACAAAGCACACTAGGAGTGTCAATGCTTGAGATGAAGGTTCTAAAATGTTTTGTTATGATTAGTGCTAACTACACTAGTTGTATCGTGTGGGTAAAGTGTACAACCTCTGCGAGTGTTAATTAATCTATTGAATAGCAGCGTCATGATTTATGGACATGCTCGGGATTTCACATGAGGGTAGTTTTCATAAAACACTTGGGAAGGGCTGTGTGATCTAAGTCATATGGTACATGTCATTAACTTGTTTAGGCTTTGTATTCTTTGTGAAATCAAAATGTTAAAATTAATATTGTTATTTGTTTTACATTATTCTTTCAATCTATTATTCACATTCAAATCGCAAATGTTGCATTTCTACAAAAGAACCACGAAACCATTCCTTTGGAATAAGCTATCATGTATAATTGCATTACGTGGTATGACTTGCGAAATGCGGTTGTGTACTCATGCTTTCTTAAATCAATCAATGAAGTGGAGGAGTCATCGCATGCTTTCAAGGAGGAGTTCTATGTAGGTGCACGATCGTTAGGGTCTGATCGATCGGTTGCTGTGGCGAATTAATAGGATTCATTGAAGTTATCTCTTCTTGATTATTTCTCTATTGCTAACTGCGTGGCTTAATAAGTGTAAACTTCGACCATGAGGTCACAATGGTTATTTATTATCAAATTACTCGTTTATGCTATTAATGCGTCTTATGTGGATCGATATTCATATATGTTGATCTTGTGCACTAAGCGTGGTCTGGACTAATGCATTATACATAGAGGGTCGAGTGCATTTGTGGGTCCCCATGAGAGGTGGTATCGAGCCATACAAAGCTGTAGGTCTTGACCTTAGTTAGATCTGCCGTCTTAGAGTGTCCAAATTATTTTCTAAAGCAAAATTAACTTGCAAGACTAATTGAGCCTTAACTCCTCTCATGTCTTTCTTGACTCAACTATTGCTGGAATTTTTTCCTCTCCGCTATTTTAATTTGGTTCTTACCCTCTTATGCATCTTGACGGATGCCTCATCTTTAGAACTCTTTGTGAGTGCAAGGGAGGACTTGCCACTAAGCTTTGGAAGCTATTGCAAGTGCTTGGAGGCCGATCGTCAATATCTGAGTGGCAACAAGCTGGATGGTGAGCAGTCGAGACCATGGAGTGCTCTGCCGTTTGACTATCTCGCCGGAGAGATACCAAAACAAGCCAACCCTAAACATCTTAGTTCAAAGGATTTCTTTGGTGAAGCAATTCAAAAGTCTTCACGCCTCGCCATCCTAAGGATGCTGCAACAACTACTGGCGTGTGGTTGTAAGACACGATCTTACGCTACCACCCTCGTGTTCTTTGTCATGGATCTACACGCGCTACCCATCTACGGATGGAGAAGGCAACACTATAGTGGTGCACCTTGCTCGATTCACGCCACTCGGGAGGAGTCACTAGAGTTGGTCGCCACCGGGTTGGAGTGCTTCCACGAGACCTTCTGAGAGAGCAAAAGAAAGGATCGCCGTGCTAGAAGAAGCTCTCTCACGGTCAACACGAGCACGAGGAACAAGAGGAAGATCACGAAGACCGGAGGAGGATCCGAAGAAGATGAAGAGGAAGGCCGGAAAGAGCCAGCAGAGGGCGCGAGCGGAGGAGCCAGTTGTGCCTACACCAAGGATGCCTATTCCTGCTGCACTAGTCCCAGGACATCAGAATCAGTTTGCGAGGATGCCAGCTCACTTCGGGTCTCTGGCGAGGAGAACCTGCCGTGGTTGTGGAGGCTACCTTAGTGGTGAGTTCGCTAAAGTTTAAGTTACATCGAGGCTTAGCGGTTTAAGGTTAGGAGAGTTGCCCTTTAGGCGGTAGATTATGTGCTTAGGTTAGTTCTTATTTCTTGTATCTGAATATGAGTGCAAATGCCCTTAGGCATTTGTTGCGACCATGCTAAGACCCTATTAATAAAGTATTTTAGTTGGTTTTCTTGAAGCTGTGTTTGTTGGGTTTAATCTACCCCCTCGAGTAGTTCTTAACTCATCTTGTGCTTGCTACATTATCTAACCCATGGAGCTTCACCAGATGGTTCAGACTCGTCATGCGGCTGAAAGTGGATCTGGAACTCAGGGATCAGAAGAAAATGAACAAACTCCCACAGGAGCACTACCGCCTCAAGCACCCCCAATCAATCTGCAAAATTTTGGAGCTTTCATGGCGGCTTAGACTCAAATGATGTACACCATGATGAATCAAATTCAGAATATGAACAATCGAAGCAGCAACAACAATCACCTAGCAGGCCCGGTCCTCATGGTCACCATGGGCCGTCCAAGCTTGCCGAGTTCATGAGGACTCGTCCACCAACCTTTTACGGATATATCTCACGGTGGAAGGCGATGATTAACCGTGTAATTGAAAGGAAGTTCTTGACCACTCAATGCGGCGACCATGAGAAGGTTACATCGCCACTCACGGATGGAAGGCATAGCTTCGAATGGTGGGAGAACTTACATTACCAGCATGAGGCGCATAAAATATTACTTGGGAAGAGTTTTCCTGACCTTCCGATAGTACCATGTGCCATAAGGAATAATTGATCTAAAGAAGGATGAGTTCAGTGCTCTCAAGCAAGGAGCTATGTCGATGTTGACTATCTCAATAAATTTTCTCAACTAGCCGCTATCTTTGAGAGGATGTCGCCACCAACAAGGCTCGCTAGAGTAAGCTACGAAGGATTGAATCTTTGGATTACAAGTCGGTTTGATCGCCCATACCTTTCGATTTCCAAGAGCTAGTCAACAAAGCTTTAGTACTAGAGGACAAGCGCAAAAACGGAAGACAACCATAAGCGTGGGATGGCTCGATGAAAGTCATCAATCGGCGAAGGCAAGAAGCGGTTCCATAGCGGTTTAATCGTTTTCCACCATGAGAATTCTTTCGGGGCCTTTGCACCAACATCGACACATTGTCCGGTTGCTCGGAACTTTTAAAATCTGTACCAACCAACCTAATCCGAGGAACAACGGCGAGAATAATCCAAGAGTTTGTTATTCTTGCGTCGGCCGAGCCATTTAAGCCAACGATGTCATGAAGGAACCATCACTAATATGCGCTTCAATCTTGGAGCTACACACCAAGACTCGATGTAGAACGAGTAATAAAGGAGTTTCTCGAACCCTTTGGTCAATCAGGAGAACACCGTATCGTGGTCGGGGCGTGTCAACCCGTCACTCTCAAAGGAGCCCAAAAGCAGGGGCGTCGTACTAGGTAAGTTTCTAGTAAACTCGATTTTGCATCGAGTTTTGTTTGATTACGGAGCTTTGCATTCATTTGTTTAAAGTTTTGCAACTAAGAATATCTTAGAGGTTATGCATCTTAAGCATACTCTGTTAGTCTAGTCGCTTGGAAGCGAGCTAAGTTCTAAAGTGGGTTGTTTAGGAGCTAAGTTACTCATAAAGTGGAGTTGATTTTCTAGTCAACCTTATTGTTCTAGACACCCGGACCTTAGATGTCATTCTTGGCATGGATTGGTTAACAAAGCACAAAGCTATGCTAGATTATGGCCGAAAAGCCGTAACAATCGAGGATACCAAGGGAAACAAGGTAGAGTTTCTAGCCACCTCGATGCGTGATGGACATATGCTAGTCAATAGCACGAAGATAGTTGCTTTGGAAGATGTGCCTATCGTCAAAGAATATCGGATGTATTTCGGAAGAATTACGGGAATGCCACTAAGCCGTGACATCGAGTTTGTCATCGATCTAATGCTAGGAACAGCACCAATTTCGAAGAGACCCTATTGGATGCCAGCCAATGAGCTAGTAGAAATGAAGAAGCGGATAGAAGAACTTCTGAAAAAGGGTTTTGCAAGACCTAGTTAAATGCGCCATGGGGAGCATCGATTTTGTTTGTCGAGAAAGAAGGATGGAAGCATGAGAATGTGCATTGATTATCGATCTTTCAATGAAGTCACCATGAAGAACAAGTACCCATTGGCGAATTGATGATTTGCTTGATCA
Source organism: Phyllostachys edulis (assembly GCA_036346405.1). Classification (NCBI taxonomy): domain Eukaryota; kingdom Viridiplantae; phylum Streptophyta; class Magnoliopsida; order Poales; family Poaceae; genus Phyllostachys; species Phyllostachys edulis. Next base: position 23,472,667 of record CM070566.1, read on the forward strand.
AATGAAAGGAGGGAGTGTTCTCAAAGATCGTCTGCGATCGAGGTTACCATCGAGTTGAAGATTTGTCCTAAGGATATACCTAAGGCTGCTTTCTCAGCGTGAATACGGACATTACGAGTTCTTAATCATGTCTTTTGGTCGACTAATGCCTGTCTATTTCATGAACATGATGAATAAAGTATTCATGAAATATTTGGACAAGTTTGTAGTTGCGTTTGTTGATGATATTTTGGCTTATTCCAAGTCGAGAAGAAGAACCTGTTGAACACCTAAGGTTAATCCTAGATAAACTAAGGGAGCATCAGTTGTATGCGAAGTTTAGCAAGTGTGATTTCTAGAAAAAGGAAGTTGATTTCCTTGGTCATGTGATGACTCTTGAGGAGTGTGATTGACCCGATAAAGTTAAAGCGATAATACATTGGGAACAGCCCAAGACTGTTACTCAGATTCGGAGTTTCTTGGGAATGGCAGGATACTATCGCCATTTCATTGAAGGATTCTCAACGATTGCTATGCCTCTTACGTAGTTGTTTAAGAAAGAAAAAAGTTCACTTGGACTGACTTGTGAAGAAAGTTTTCAAGAATTGAAGAAGCGTTTGACTTTAGGCCAGTCTTGATCTTGCGGATATTAAGTAAAGATTTTGATATCTATTGTGATGCTTCGTGTCAAGGATTAGGATGTGACTGATGAAAGGAGGAAGAGCTATCGCTTATCGTCTAGGCAATTAAGGCCTCATGAAGAAATTATCCTACCCATGATGCGGAATTAGTTATCGTAGTGCATGCTTTAAAGATTTGGCGTTATTACCTCATCGATGTCGTTGTGAAGTTTATCTGAGATCATAAGAGTTTGAAGTATATTTTCACTCAGTCTAACTTGAATATTAGACAAAGAAGATGGTTGGAGTTAATAAAGGATTATAATATTAGAATTCATTACCATCTGGTAAAAGCCGATCACGATTGTAGATGCTTTAAGCCGTGAAACTCTTGCAATGCTTTGGAAGTAAAGAGGTTTGTTCGAAACTTCAGAGGGAATTGAAGCTGAAGTTGGAAGTTGTATCTGAAGGATTTGTAGCGATCTAGAAGTGCGATCTACCTTGGAGAGATAGATTCGTGAAGCTCAACCAAAGGATCTGAGTTTTCCGACATCTAGAAGAAGATGGCAGAAGGAAAGTTCAAAGATTTCACCAAAGATAATCAAGATATCTTGTCGATCAATGGACATATCGTGTACCAAATGTCGATGGTGCAGGGCGACTAATCTTGAAGGAAGCCCATGACTCAAAGTATTCGATTCACCATGGTAGTACTAAGATGTACCGGGATGTTAAGAATAAGTTTTGGTGGCCAAATTTGAGCGAAGTCATAGAGTTCGTTGTCTTGTGCGATGTGTGTCGAGAAAGTAAAAGTGAACATGAGAGACCGATGGAGTGCATTATAACCTCTGAAGATTCCAAAGTGGAAATGGGAAGAGATCGGAATGGATTTCATTACCGGTTTACCGGGACTCAATCGGGTTCTGATTCGATTTGGGTAATAGTTGATCGTTTGACTAAAGTTGCCCATTTCTTACCGGTCAAAACCACTTACTCAAGAGATCGCCTTGCGAGTTATATATGTCAAGGATTGACGGTTTGCATAGTGTGTCCAAGAAGATAGTGTCAAATCGAGGATCTCGGTTCACCTCTCGTTTCTAGCAAAGTTTGCATGAAGCCTTAAGGACTCATTTGAATTTCAGTACTGCTTATCATCCTCAGACGAATGGACAGACCAAAAGAGTTAATCAAATATTGGAAGATATGTTGAGAGCATGTGCTCTAGTTAATGCCACCAGTTGGGACAAGAGTTTGTCGTATGCAAAATTCTCTTACAACAACAGTTATCAAGCCAGTCTGCAAATGTCACTGTTTGAAGCTTTGTATGGCGTGCTGCAAAACCCGTTGAATTAATTCGAAGCAATTTGAGCGTTTGGTTTTGGGCGGATATTATTCAAGAGGCAGAAGAACAAGTGTCTATGATCAGAGAAAGGTTAAAGATAGCTCAGTCAAGGTAGAAGGGTTATGCTGACAACCGCCACCATGATCTTAGCTTTGAACCAGAAGATTTTGTCTATCTTAGAGTTACCCCACTCAGAGGTGTCAAAAGGTTTCATGCCAAAGGGAAGCTTGCCCCTAGGTATGTTGGTCCGTTCAAGATTTTGGATCGCCGTGGAGAAGTAGCTTATTAGTTGGAGCTGTCATAGTCGTTAGCAGGAGTACATGATGTCTTTCACGTCTCTCAGCTGAAGAAGTGTTTACGTGTGTCAGAAGAGCAAGCCCCGTTAGAATCAATTGAGTTGAAAGAAGACCTCACTTACAAGGAGCAGCCAGTCAAGATCTTGGATGTCGTAGAGCGTCATACCAGAAGCAAGACCGTTCGTTTTTTCAAAGTTCAGTGGAGCAACCACTCAGAAGGAGAAGCAACGTGGGAGCATGAAGAGGAGCTGAAAGCCGAGTTCCCTAGCCTTTTCTCTAGCTAGCTTTGAATCTCGGGGTCAAGATTCATAAGGGGAGGTTTGTAACATCCCAATTTTACGAGCTTTAAAATCTTTTGAATAGTTAGTAGGAGAAAATTCACCATTTGGATTTATTTGAATTTAATTCAAAAGCTTAATATTGGACTTTTAATACCAAAACAATTTAATATGATTAAAGTCAACATCAACAATTATCAAGACTATTTTATTTGGATTCTATGTGCTTGGATATATTTTCTAGAATTTTTCCCGGTTCATTTGCTATTTTCTAATTGCCATTTGCATTTTCTAGTAATTTCTAAAAAAAAAACTAATATAAAATCTCAGATTAAGCTTTGAAATTTGAATCCTCCTTCGCTTCTTGGTTCTATTCTCTGAAGACCGGCTTCTTTCCTTTTTACGGCCCAAGTCATTGATAGAATCCATTCCTTTTCCTTGGTTCCTTGTCGTGGGACCGCCATTAACCGTTCATCGTCGTCTACCTTCAAGACTCCTTAAGTCCGAAGTCGAATCTGTGGCGCCATCGGCCCCGATTTGGAATCCCTCATTTAGGTGTCTATAAAAGGAGCCCCCTCACGTCGATCTCTTCGCCCGGCATCCCTCTTCCGAAACCCTAAAGCACCATTGTAGATTCGTTCTTCATTTGGCCGAATTTCACCGAGACACCGCCGACCACCGCTCGGGTTCTTCACTAGATTTCTTCGCCGATGGTCGACCTCCGACCACCGGGAGCAGCCTCTGGTGATCCCCGTCATCTCGTCGTCCCGGTGCTCCCCCTTGTTTCCATCGGACGTCACCCCATCACCGAAGTCGTTGCAGCCGTGAAGCTCGCCGCAGCCAAAGTCGTCGTCGCCGATGAGCTGGTGCCGCCCTCGCCAAGCCACTGTCATCAGGAGCTTTGTCTTGTTCTCAGGAGCCCGTTTTGCCACTTGCCAGCCCTCCCTCGCCATCAATTGCCGTCGGCGCCAAGTTCCATTGCCGCCCGGCCACAAGCTCGAGCGCCTACCTTCTTCGTGTTTTCTTCCTTGGTGGCGTGGCGAGCCACATCATCTCCACATAGCGACCACTTCATCACTTTTGCTCACGTAGCATCCCCATCAATGACCTTGTCATTGCCATGTGGCGCATCCAAATTCCACCCGAATCCAAAGATCCATACACCCAGTCCATGTACACCCTATCTATGACAGTGGGCCCCACAGTCAAATCAATTTCTTTTTTATTCTTTTCAGCCGAAATTCCCTAGTGACGTCGGCGCTACATCATAAATCCGGATTTTTCAATTGGAAAATAATTGAATATTCCATAAATCCTTTTAGGGTTTTCCTTTAGATTCAAACTTCCAAAGCACATATCTTTTGCATCCTCCAATTGAGTCCATTCAAATTTCTAAATTCATCTAAATTAGAGATCTATTTATATGAGATTTTTATTTATTTTTGGAATTTGTTTTGCCTCATTATTTATTTGTGTTGTTTATTTGCTTCGTTTGCGAGTAAGCGTTAATACTTGAGGAACTTTGAAGAAGAAGGAGCATCTCAAGAGCAAGATCGATTACCTAGACCTATTCCAAGGTAAGTTATACCTTTGATCATATTGAACCGGTGTTGAAGTTATATTGATTCAAATTATTGCATTTACTTTAAGTATTTATTTAAATGCTTTTGGGTGTAGTTATTAATCCAATTTGTTATATCCACCTTGTCTATTGTTATGTCTTAATCTTTTGTTACCTAGATTGGTTCATTATTTAGTTGGTAATATCATAGCACCAACATGGGTGGGTTAGATATGAGTAGATTGCTTAGCCATGCCACAAGTCATCATCTCATGTGAGTTGCAAATATGAACATGACTAAGTGATTATAGAACTTTATGATAAAAGCTGTGGGTATTATGTGGTATTACTCGTTGATGGCATGTGTTGCACTTAACCCATAGGGTGGGAAAAGATTTAGGCGGAGGCAAGTGGCCTTTGTGTGAATTGGTGGGTGTGTGAATGAGAATGTTAATCTATGTGGCATAGTTAGAAATTGGAAGTCTTGCCTTGGTCAATTAAGGACTTAACTTTGTGCGCCATTGAGCTGAGCCTTACTGTACGACTACATACCTGGTATGGGACAGGCCTAACTTAGTAAGTTATGAATTTTCGACATTGATTGCTCAAGCAGTAGGTTAGGCTGTGTAAAAGGGTGGAGGTGTGGACTACCAAGTAGATCACATCGCGGGACGGTTCGCCGCTTCACATCAACGGTGTGTGTCGTACCAATCACTTGTGTATAGGTTGGTATGGCGACAAAACACTTTGGGAGTGTCAATGCTTAAGATGAAGTTTAAAATGTTTTGTTATTATTGGTGCTAGCTACACTAGTTGTATCGTGTGGATAAAGTGTACAACCTCTGCGAGTGTTAATTAATTTATTTGAATAGTCGGTATGCGTGGTCATGGACATGCTCGGGATTTCACACGAGGGTAGTTTTAAGTAAAACACTTGGGAAGGAGGCATGTGATCTAAGTCATATGATTGTGTGATTAACTTGTTTAGGCTTTGTGTTCTTTGTGAAATCAAAGCTGTTAAAATTAATATTGTTATTTGTTTTACATTATGCTTTCAATCTATTATTCATATTCAAATTGCAAATGTTGCATTTCTACAAAAGAACCACGAAACCATTCCTTTGGAATAAGCCATCATGTATAATTGCATTACGTGGTATGACTTGTGAGTGCGGTTGTGTACTCATACTTGCGAAAATCAATCAGCGAAGTGGAGGAGTCATCGCATGCTTTCGAGGAGGAGTTCTCTGAAGGTGCTGATCGTTAAGGTCTGATCGATCGGTTGCCTATGGCGAATTGGTAGGATTCACTGAAGTTATTTGTTCATTGCTTATTTCTCTATTGCTAGCCTGCATGGCTTAATAAGTGTAAACTTCGATCATATGGTCAAAATGGTTATTTATTATCAAATTACTCGTTTATACTCTTGATCGTCTTGTGTGGATCGATCATCTATGTTGATCTTGTGTGTACTAAGCGTGATCTGGACTAGTGCATTATACACAGAGGGTCCATAATTACATTTTTGGGTCCCGACAAGTTTGAGGACCTATTTGCGGACCCTGTTGGTCTACCTCCGACGCGTCACCTGGACCATCCGATTCATCCACTACCGGGGTCAACACCAATGGTAGTCCGGCCCTATCGCTGCTCGTACCTACAGAAAGATGAGCTTGAACGCCAATGTTCGGCCATGTTACAACAAGGCACCATCCGCTCTAGTAGCTCCACCTTTTCATCACCAGTCCTCCTTGTCAAGAAACATGGCTGACGCGTGGCGCTTTTGTGTTGACTACCATGCTCTCAATGAATTGATTGTCAAGGATAAATTCCAGATACCGATTGTCAACGAACTCATCGATGAATTACGTGGTGCCCGTTTCTTCTCCAAGCTTGATCTGCACTCAAGTTACCAACATGTGTGCATGCACCCTGCGGATGTGGAGAAGACTGCTTTCCGGACACATCATGGGCACTTCGAGTTCTTAGTGGTGCCGTTTGGTCTTACCAATACATCGGCCACCTTCCAGGCTTTAATGAATGAGATCCTGCGATATCTTCGCCGTTTTGTTCTTGTCTTTTTTTAATGATATTTTGATTTACAGTTCATCGTGGTCGAAGCATCGGCACCATCTATGGGCTGTCTTGTTGCTCATGCACTAACACCAACTCCACCTCAAGCGTTCCAAGTGTGTTTTGGGGATCCATCCGTGGCATATATCGAGCATGTAATCTCTACCGATGGGGTCACCATGGGCGAAGACAAGGTGGATCTTGTGAAGACTGGCCCACACATCTCTTGGCTCGGAGTAGTACAGGTTTCTCGAGACTCGTGAGGCTACTACCGCAAGTTCATTCGTGATTTCGACCTCATCGTGACACGCTCACCAAACTCTTCAAAAGGAGTCCTTCCAATGGTGCAGCGAAGCCTATCATGCCTTTCAAGCTCTTAAGGGTGGCTCTCTCCATCGCTCCGGTTCTACAACTACAGATTTTTGGCGGGATTCATCGTCAAGTGTCACACCTCGAGGCGGCCGGTGCGGTGCTCCACCAAGGCACCGATACTATCACATTATTGATAAACCCATTGCGGTAGCGTCATGCTAAACTTGCAGCGTATGAGCGAGCTTATTGGTTTGGTACATGTGGTTCGACATTGGCACTTTCGTATTTGTGGGATTGTGTCTTCATCGTCCCTGCTGACCACTACGGTTTGAAGTTTCTCCTAGATCAATGTCTCTCCACAATCCCTCAACATCGATGGGTGAGCAAATTATTTGGCTACAACTTCACGTTGGAATACCGACCTAGTCGCCTCAATAACGTTCTATCTCGGTGCAATGCGAGCATGCATCCACATGTGCAATCTCCGAGCCATCCTTTTCATTATTCGATGATTTGCGTCTCGAAGTTGCATCCTCGACTAAGCTCGAGGCCCTCTACTCCAAGCGGCGATCGGTGATTTTGGTGCGCCTTGGTCCATGGCCGATGGTCTCCTACTACTCTATGGGCACATTTTTGTATTGGTATCGGTCATGAAGGGATCCAGAAGACCCTCCATAGGTTGCGTTCTAATTTTTATGTTCCTCGGGAATGACAAGCAGTTCAAAATTTTGCTCACGTTTGCGTGACATGCTAGCCTAACAATACTGAACATCTTCATCCCGCCAGACTTCTCCAACCCCTCGAGGTTCCAACTACGGTGTGGACTGATATTTCCATGGATTTCATCGAAGGGCTGCCTTGCGTACATGGAAAATCGGTTATTCTCTCCATCATTGACCATTTCTCCAAATATGCTCACTTCATTCCATTGGGTCATCCATACACAGCAACTTCTGTGGCTCGAGCTTTCTTCCAAGACATTGTTCGTCTTCATGGGATCCCTCGTTCCATCGTTAGTGACCATGACCTTGTTTTCACTAGTAATTTTTGCAAGACTTATTCCATTTGTCGGCGTTCGCCTTCACCTCAACTCAGCTTTTCATCCACGGTTAGGCGGTCGGACAGGCGGTCAATAAGACAATCGCCATATACCTTCGCTCTCACGGTGAACGCCCCGTCAATGGTTGGAGTGGCTACCTTGGGCGGAATATTGTTATAACACTGTTGTCATCTTGCTCTTCGTGATACTCCATTCAAGGTGGTCTATGGCCGGTCTCCTCCATCCACTACTACAAAAACAGGCTATACTGGACGCCTCATTACATACGGTTCTTGTGGAACCATCTGTGTTGTAATTACCATAGACGGTTTTTAATAAGAACCGTCCGTGATATGTAGCGATGGCTAGAACCATCTGTAATACATAATTATCACAGACAGTTCTTGTTAATAACCGTCTGTGAATCATCACAGACGATTTTAAATACAAACGGTCTGTGATGTCTTCGAATATCATAGACGGTTTGTATTTAAAACCGTCTGTGAATCATCACAGGCGGTTTTTTATCACGAACCGTCTGTCATTATAATCATATCACAAATGGTTTTGCAGACAAAACTGTCTCTGATACTTTTGTTTTGTTGGGCGGGGAAACCAAAATTTGGACTTAATGGGCGTAATTTCGAAACTCGCTTTATATTAAAAGCCACCATTATCCACCGCACACCTCCATCTCCTCCTCTGCCATCTCTCCTCTCCCCAACTCTAACAAGGTCTTCTTTGCCTCGCCACGACCTTGCGCCCGGCCTCCACCGAACTCTTCGCGCGGCCTCCTCCACCTCGCCCGACCTCGTTGTGTGGCCTCCTGACCTCATAGCCCATGGGCTCCCCCGACATCGTCACCCTGGCCTCCTCCACTTCGTCGCCCCGGCCTCCCACGACCTCGTCGCCCCCGGCCTCCTCCACTTCGTCACTCTGGCCTCCTCCACCTCGCTCTGGTCTTGTCGTCGCTGGACTCCCCCAACCTCGTCACCCCCAACCTCCCTCAACATCGTCGCCCTCGGCCTCCACCTCAGATCGTACAATGTCCGGTAAAACAGCCATAACTTTTTGCATGCGAACTCAGATTGCGACGTTCTTTGGCTCGTTGGAAAGCTAACAAAAAGTTGTATCCAAAAATCCATAAGTACAAGTTAAATTCAATCAAGATGGGTCTCTATACAGCGTCAGAAGTTGCAAATCCGGAAAAGTAAAAAAACCCAAATAAAAGGTCGTTTAGGGCCTCAAAACGGCATCTGAAGTTTCAGCACCCGTTTTCGCCGTTCGTTTGCCATCCAGTTTGAGTTTTCTTTCATTCCAGATTGTGTAATCAACCATATGCAGATACTCGGGTCCAACTGTCTAGCAATTGATTGGTTTGGCTCAAAATTCGATTTTTTCAATAGAAAAAGCTATCACATACGGTTCTTGTATCACAGGCGGTTACGAACAAGAACCGTCTGTGATAATTCAAAAATAAATGCTGTGATGACCTCACACCATCACAGACCCATAAAGTCAAAGCAGTTCAAAAAGCTGTTTGTGATGGAGATTTTGAACCGTCTGTAATGATCTTTTACGTAGTAGTGATCCTTGGCAACATATGAGGCGGCCGACAAGGTGGTGGTCGTGGAAGCTTCGATTGCGTGACCGTGGCGGTTCATTAGCAACATCGCGAACAACTTCTCCGGGCTCAACAATATGCTAAAATTACTATGATAAAGGTCGTGTGGTCACCTTTGAGATTGGCGTGGGTGCAGCTCGGCTTCTTCATCGCCAAGTTGTTTCTATTCGTGTCGTATTACAGGAAGCTTGACCCTCGCTTCTATGGACCATACTAGATCATTGAGCTCATTGGTTCTATTGCATACCACTACGCTTACCTAAGGGCACCCGTCTCCTAGCGTCTTCCACGTTGGCCTCTGAAGGAAGTTTTAGTGGTATTCCTACTCGCCACCTACACTTCCACCCATCAAGCATATGGCATGTTTTGATCCAATGGGTTGGTTTGGATGTAGCCAAGGCATCTTGGGAACTGTTGGGTGCATTCAAAATGACTTATCCTGATTTTCAGCTCGATGATGAGCTGTTTGTGGAGGCCGGAGAGATGTTATATGAGGAATACTCTACTGCCGCCGTGGCCCACAGCCTGCGCATGCTGGGGCGTCGGCCAGCAGTAGCACATAGCATTAGTTGCTTGTCCGGCAAGTCAAAAGCAATAGAGTTTGAGTCAGTTAAAGAGATTTAGTTACATTTAGTTTAGTAATGTCCTTATTTGATACATATTCGTACCTAATTTAGATATGCTTATTAGGGATATCTCTATTCAAAGAGAGGCAGCCGAATCAATTGAGGCAATCAATAAAGAAATCTCCAATTCCTAATCTCCTCCAAACTCCCGAATCCAGCCGATTGGCCGGCAGCCATCACGGCTCTGGGACATCGGAATTATCGACCTAAACCCCCAGTCTGTCGTAGCTACAATCTACGAAATTCAAGCCATACCAAGTACACTCCAAACAAGCCTAGATTCTTCAAACAGAATGCAGCGGTCATAAACTGTTGATGAACTGGGATGGGAAGCCTTGTATACAAGATAACCAAGGCTTCAGGCTGCTTAGAAACATCGTACAAGTTACAAACCCAGAAATCTGTTTGATGCTTTCGAGTTGATATGCAGCAAACTATGCTGTTTGCCACCGGCGCAATCAACATCTCATGTCAGCAGTATACAGCTCAGAAATGCGAATCCATTTGAACATGGCTTACTGTTGTACAGAAACATGGCATATTAAGACAACACTATAAATTAGCAGAACAATAGCAGGGTTACTTTAAATGTCATCACAATTACTTAGACAAACTGCATTGTCAAAAATCACAAGTCTAAAGATTAAAAAAGATCACACGTACAAAAGCATATTATAACTTGCAGGGAACACCCTTCAGGCCTTTTCTCTGACCTCCTGATGGGTACAAGTACAACAAGCTTAGCCAGGCAGGAGGCAGCTGATGTAACAGTACTACAAAAGGCATTTTCCTTTAACCATGAGCCAGGCATGCATCTTCAGTGGCCATTCTACAGACATTTACACTGTATAAGTGATGCAAAAGAACTAGTCTACAACACGCAGATTGTGTTCAATTGTTTCCATCCTTAATAAAGCCTTCTGGAGTGTACGGCTCCAAGAATCCAATGAACTGCACATAATGTGGCAAGGAGCAGTTAAATGGTTGAACAGAAACTGGAAATGTTCAATCTGATGTTTGCATGGTCCCATTACTGTACAATAGACATGATAGATCTAGATACTGGCATCTTGTTGGAATGAAGTATTTGATTTCTCATGGGCTCTACATGAAGATCTAGTACGACAGAAAGAATCTAGCTCAACTAATCTTCGAAAGGAATCATGCCATGCATGGATGTTGCTTTATTACTCAACTTGTGCTTAGAATTTATATAGGATCTGGTCTCTTATGCGGACCTTTTCAGCGCCTCCTAGATCACCTAGCAAGTGTAACGCTACAACGCCTAATCTACACAAAGTTTGGGCAGAGTCCAAGGCTTTGGGCGTTACAACAATCAGGCCTAAAGCTTGCAGCTTTGGTCTCTCCCTTTCTGGGAAAATTAGCTCAAAAGATTATAAAAGATGTGACATCCAGCGTGAAGCTTACAGGTGGGGCCTAGGGCCGACATTGATGTTATTTTCCAACAACTAACTCTTTGTAGAGTTACAGAACATTTTTTGTGCTTGTTTGAAGTACACAAGTCCATCTGCAATTTGAAAATGTGGGGCATACCTAAAATAGTTGACTGGTGTTCTTATACATGAACGAAAAGGTGCTGCCACAGGCTAACTAGAAAAAACTTTTCTAGATTAGCTATTAAGACACTATAATCCTGGGACTTTGTGGAAATGAACAGGTGACATGGTAAATTCTGAACTATCCCAGAACATCATTCAGGAAAACTGATCAGACAAGTTAAAAATAAATTTGTCTCATCCAAAATCTTACATGGTTTTCAACTTCAAATTAAATTTGGTAATATGTTTCATTGGCAGTTTGGCAAACTAACTTTCCTACATATGCTTTGTAAGCACAGGCGTAGGATAGAAAGGGCAAACAGGAAGCAGCAAAGAATTGGTCACTCAGATGATATTGCTGGAGTGATAAAAACAATAATAGTAAAAAGAAATAACAGGTGATTTGAGGTGCATCATTTATTATATTGGAGTCCAACAGAACCATCAAAGGAACAGGAAACTCATACATGTACCTTCAAACCATGTTGAGACCATCTAGCAACATAACCATCATGCACTCGGATTTCAAAAACATGCCCATAGGGCTGAGTCAGATGGACATTCATCCAACACCACTCACGTAACAAACAGTCAATGACTTCGGATGCAAGTTGGTTCTTGTTTTGATCTGAAGACAAATAATACAACAATGAACTAAATATACCATAATGGCATCCTCCAACTGGATGAATGTTAAGCTGGCCCATATGTTTACCACTTCCATGGAAGCCACCCCACCATCCATCGCTACTCCTGTGAACATATTTGGCCAATGCCCTTGCAGCATCAGTTAAAGAACAACATTTCACCTCACCAATCTTAGGTACAAGAAAAAATTTACAAGGTGATGGTTTTGTAACATTCAAGAATAGTAAGATGGTTTGGCTGGGACAAGTTGGCAATGAAATTTGCAGGGACCAGTAAGAGCCATACTTACAGTTGGTTGGTGTAGTTTCATACAAGATGATATCAGTACAGATCTTGGAGGTAGTCCATTTGGAACTGTTCCTGCTGTTTTTGTCATACCAAGGAGTCTAGCCAATCCATCGTAGCCCAATCCCTGGGATAGAACAGGAGATAAGTGGGAGAAGCACAGGACCAACTTCTTGAACCACTGAAAGTGGCATAATATGATTATTCAAGATGGCGACAACTAACAGACCTAAAACAGTATTTGTTGATAGCTAGAAAGACAAAGCCATTACAAATATTACTGGTTAGGCAACGTCCTATTATGCTTTAACCAACACTGCAAAACTCATAGCTACAGCTGGCTTGTTCTGAGCATGTACATAATGACGTTTGGTGTGGTTCAATGTATCTTCACAAAGTACATACATAATGAATTATACATGGCAGCTTAGTGTACCATACAAGTAGGCATGAAATCTGTTGTGTTGTAAACACCATGAAAATTGTTCCGGCAGCAATGTAACCAGAAGAAATCGTGAACCAAATGGGCAAGTGTGCCACTCACAGCAAGAAGCTCTATCATGGTTATGTAAGGTTGACTTGGTGGCTTTGAAATAGATATTGCCAAGACTCCATTAGAGTTCTCCTTTTCCTCTGTATAGAATTTCCTATATACTTTGACACCTGTATATGCAGATAATTCAATCTATTGTCCAGGAACCTTTTACATCTGCACATATTTTTTTTTTTAAAAAAAGAACTAGACAACTCATATGAGCAACAATGATCATCATGTAATCCCAAGGTAGGCTATGATGCACTTGAGCTATTTCACAAATGTATAGCCACCCATGTACACAGTCTAGTTAAATACCCCAAAGATTGCAAGACCACAGTTGTGCTTTTGTTGATGCAATGAAGATTTTCTGAAGATTAAAGAAAGCGTGCATATCATGCACCCTTGGAGCTGAATTAAATTATTAACTCTGGTACTTGCCAAACCAAGAACAATCAGTGCACCGTAGATTCGATCACGCTATCGAGGGTCCACGGCAAGGATCAAAATCCCGGCGGTTACCGCCGATTACATTTACCGGTGGGGACTGGGATCCTGAAAACCGGCTGGAATCTTTCAAATTCAAATTCAAATTCAAAATCCTGGCGGTTTCATCCCGAATTCAAATTCCATCTATCGAAATCCAGCTGGTTTTTTTTCTGGGATTTTCGATTACCGGCAGGTAACGGAGAATGGCCGCCAGGCAGTATTGTCTCCGGTACCGGGATTTTGATCCTTGGTCCACAGAGCTTTAAAAGAAATACGTACAAGCTAGTACAGCTATACAGCACAGTGACATTAATATTATTGCCAATTGCTGATTTTAAACTATTGAAGAACAAACTCACTATACAGACTGGAAAGACAAGGCATGAGAAGTGCCAAATAAGCTATTCAATGCAAAAAGCAAAATATCATTTCTAAAAGGATTAGCTCATGGAGAACCAAAGATGCAGAGTTCGCGAGATTTAACCAAGCTTTAGAACAAAGTACATGTAACACTCCAATGATATGAAACTAATTACCTTCTTCAATTGATGAAATACCCGGAAGAACATTGGAGATCATCTCTGTTTGCAGCATCTCAGAGAACGAACTGTACTGTCTAACTGCCTGAAGAAAAAAATTAGCTGTCTAACTGCCTGAAGAAAAAAATTAGCTAAGGAGATTTACAACTCTATAATAATAAAAATGAATATCCGTATTGGTCAAGAAGGGTTATTTGCCCAATTATGTATTACTGAACCATAAAATATAAGCACATCATTTTTAGAATGGCACCAATAAAGGAATTTCCTATCGGACGCTTATGTTAATTGACTGCAAATTAATGGCGATTACATAATCTTCAGAGATCATCTCAACTAAACAAAAAGATAAGAAAATTCTAATTGTTTTATTGACCAGTACTGTCACAATAAGATGAAATAAGTAATGGTAACATAAGATCTCTTTTCCTTAAGTTAACTATTCAATGATAATGATATAAAAATATAAACAAATATATTGAGAAACACTAGTCACATAGCAAATAAGGCTACCTCAACATTAAGCAACAGGCATTTATTGAAGAGCAGCAAAGAACCTTGTGTAATCCTGGGGTGAAAAGACAACAAAACATGATTACATGAATAGAGTGCACATTTGAGTACAAAAATAATGCATAGCCATAAGAAAACATAAACAGAAGTAGGCTAGGGTCAGCAAGCTTAGGAGAGTTTTTCATTGCAACGGCCATATAAGGCCTTCATGTAGTAGGTCTTATTGGATAATTCTATTAGCAACAAATCTTACAATGCATATTGGAGTGGACGAGCATTTAAGAACTTAATAAATACTAGTTGAGTCAACAAATTATTGCAGCATGTATTGTCTTCAAGCTTTTAACTATGCATAATAAGAATGTGAGACTCCCCTGAAACAAAAGCAACCTGAATATACACTAACACAAAAACAGAACAACATAAGGAACTGTAAAACTAGAATTGTTGCCAATTTCATAACCCAATGTGATTCGGAGGGATGGTCCTTGTTGATGATAGACATTAAGGCTGTAAAGTTTTTACACCATATGTCCATCCACTTCGAATTTATACAGTTCCAAATTTAAAATCAGATGTCCATACCGGATGTAATTACCAGCTGCTAACCTCCCTTCAACTTTTTTGGTTCCAGCTGCATGAGTACAAGATTCAAGTAGGAAAAAGTGGTTCGCTAGAAGCTCAAAGGTAAATGCAAGTAAATTACAAATTTCCTTGAAATATATCAATTAGTGCCCTACGACTTTAACCTGAACCATTTCACAAAACATCTTCTACAAGTTTAATAAAAGAAAGCAGAAATGTAATCTGGTAAATACCACTGCACTTCAATACATGACTATAATAGAAGTATAATTTTATGGGCAGTCACAGGGTTAATTTTCAATGTGCATCAATGCAACTTATAGAACATCTGCCTCACAATAACTGATCAAACAAATTGATGAGCAATTGTACCTCAAGCTCCAAACAGATGAAAGTGGTAAAGGGATTTAGGGCATCATCCAAATGGAATTTATCATTTCAAGGATTAAATGCAGATCCTTCATTGTGTAAATAGCACAGAAGAGAAAAAAAAAAGGTCAACCTTTATGATATTAAAAAAAGTAGAAGCAACAATTTTTATATATATCATAAATGATACATATAACTACAAGGAAAGAAAAATATGCATATATGTTTGATGTTCAGAAGTGAAGAAGTGCAGGCTATATTGAACCACAAGACAATGATTCAGAGTTACCTCTGAGTTGAGTGAAGTATGGTTCTTGAACATGCAGCTCAAACTCCACAGCGTCATACATCTATTGCATAAATATGACAAACAATGAATCAAACAAACAGTTACAGAAAAGGGCTGCCAGGTATCCATATTACAGAAAGTAGCTGAATGCCTGTGCATTGCTACGGATAAAAAGCATATATTGAAAGGTTATACAAAGTTGTGAAAGGCATAGTTAACCAATTAGCAGATAGGTAAAAGGTTGCATCAGGTGTTGTGCTAATTGGAAGGTATGATTGTAGCTAATTGGAAGGTATGATTGTATGAATCATCAAAAAATATGGTACAATTATAAAAATATAGCAAATGCATCATCATGTTTATTGGTGGTGGCAATTAGACATGCTGAGCATTCATTTTTATATCACTGAACAAATTCATTTGTTGAAGACCTTGCTGGAAAGTGTTGATATTTGAGCCATGGATATCGTTTTCTTCCACCAGCTTGTGTTCAAGGCCTTTTTAATTTTCTGTGCAGCTCTCGGCAGCCGCAAGCGTCCTTTGAACTACTCACACACATCGCCCCAATAAATATTTCATCAAACGCTTTCTGTATTAAGTAATGTTAGCTTGCTGGGATCAAACTTCATGAGTTAATGAATTAATGCCATGTTAACTTTTGTATCGTTTCAATCCAAGTTGGAAGCAAATTCACAATCATCATTGGAGCGATGAAATTAACTATTCCTAAACTTTCACAACAAACCTATTGAGAGCTAACCCATTGAATACTGGACGTATCACATGCCTGTGAGAGGTAAAAACGAGGAGAGGAGAGCCATATCTCACCGTAAGCCTACCGGTTATTGCTTTGCCTTTGGCACATTGCGCTTTGCTCTGTGTCTTGCTCTCGGTAGCCATGCCGGCCCTCAACTTCTTGTGCTTGTGTCGCATGTGGCCTTCGCCTTTGGCCGGCCCTTTCTTGTTGCATGTCCTCGCCCTCGACTTGTCTGCTGCCGAGCACTATGTGGCCGTGCTGCTCTGCTGTTGTCGTATGCTTTCTACCATTGTGAGAAAGGAGGCGAGAGTGGGATTAGATGTCGAGGAGAGGTGAGAAGCGATCGGATAAGAAAATAATGAGCAAGGCATTTCATCAAACAAGCGGTGGGCGTTGAAACTGACAAGTCGGCCGGGTGATTTGGGACCTTGAGCCCAAAGCCGCGAGCACTGCCAACTTCATGACAACAAGACGGAGGAGCTCGAGCTCACTGTGGAGTCACGAGAAGCAACCGCGATGGTGCGGGTCGAGCAGCAGCGTGAGGTGGCGAAGCCTTTGCGTCGCGATACTTTGTGGCGATGGCAAACACAACATTGAGGGTAGAGGGCAATGGCGGACCCGAGATTTTTAGAATGGGTGTTGAAGTTACAAAAATATCGATCAATATATAACATAAAGATCCACAATAGTAATAATAGAAGTACTAATTGTTTGTCTTTGGAGATAACATCTCAATTCTCAAATAATTCAAAGAAATTACAAAATAATTTGCATACATACAAGATTGAAGATTCAGGACCACAATTCATTTTAATTCATTTATCAAAAGCGGTTTGTCCGTTTGGGAATTAAAGGATTTGCCGATTTGGGATTACAATTATCAAAGTTTTCCGATAACATCCTATTGTCACGAAAACCGATCCTATCTTTGTTTTGTGCCAACAATTTGTAAAATCAGTCTTTGAAACCCTAAGGCCAAGGAAACAACCTATGGGCTAAACCATCGATTCTTGATTATACGGAATCTGGATAGGATCGCCTCGAAGTGCATTTGCTTGGCTCGATCGCATGATTATGATATCAAGATGCCTCCATCCTACTTTCGAGATATGGTCAAGTGAGAAGCGTGGCGTACCTCGCCCGATCCTTATTTGGCCAGCTGCGCTTGGAACTCTAATGCTATTGCATCCGTTGTTTTATTCACTTGTGGAAGATGGTCACCATCGATGCTTTCGATTCTTGAGAGCTTGTTTCGACGGCCAGCGATTTTCCTCTCGGGGAGTACCAAACTATCAAATGAGTGGTGCTTCTTCTAATCTGCTCAACTTCCTCGCCTAATCAAACACAAACATCATAAATCAAGTTGTTCTTTTGGGGTGTATACTACAGAAAGCTGCAGAATAAGTCTACTAGAAGTTCGAGAACATTGAACCTCTCCGCTTGGAAAAAATATATGTAGAATTTCAACTAAGCTCATGGCTCGTGTACTATATCAAAATTCGAACATAATGAAGTCCTTGTGAACATTCTAATATCATAGAATGATCAAAATTGAAATTTTGGCTGAATGCTAAGTGTCTTGACACACAAACACTTGCATCTTGCAAGAACCTAGCGACATATGAATTTGTTGTGTGTGCGCATGCAGAACATTTTGTACCTTTAGCGAGGCGAGATCCAACGAAGCCTTGCTTTCACATTCAAGATCTTCATCAATCATCACTTGCCTTGACAAGGTAGCTTTGGGAACTATTCACCTCCTTGGAGCTCTCTCAAACAACCCAACCCCTTGAGATGGAGTGCCTTTGCTCACCTCGGAGGCGAAGGTCGAGCCTCGGTCTATCGAGGCGAGTGAGCAAGTAGCCGCCAGTAGCTAGTGCCCTCTGGTTCTCCCCGTGACCGGCTGATTGCCGCCGCCCGCGCCTTTCCGCGCTTCGGCCGCTCGGCGCTCATTGCTCCTTTCGAGCTCTCGGCCTGTGTGTTTGACAGAGAGAGATTGTGAGATCGAGAGATCGAGGATTTAGGGTTTGATGAAATGGGCTTGGGCCTTGGGAGTTAGGTGGGATTGATTGCCGATTGAGCAAGCTGTCGTCTGTTGGCGCCGAACCCTTTGTGAAATTTGAGGCTGCGAGGCTGCGAGTCTTGGCGTGGTGTGGATGTGTGGTGTCGGCGCTCATGAGCGTCGTTTTGAGTACATTAAACGCCGATTGAAACCGATTTTGATATATACATGTATTATACTTCGTATATCTTGATTTTTTCCAAAAATTTTGGGTGTTAATTTGAACACCCATGAACCTCTTGAGTCCGCCCGCTAGAGGCGTCTGAGGAAGCGATGTTAGGGGCGGGCGTGACGGAGGAATCGCAATGGGAAGGGACTGCACGTAGGGAAATCGCCATGAGAGAGAGAGGATGGAGAAGACGCGAGGGAGCACGAGACAAGGGCCCAGAAGTCGGCGGAAGGTGTGAGAAGAGGTGGAGCTGCGCGGGGATAGAGAGGGCAGGTGCGCACTGGTCCCACCTATCGGTGTGGATGGGTTGTGAGAGGAGGGGAGGGAAGGGGAAGAAGCATACATCACTCACCACCACTATAGTCATACTAGTCTTTTTAAGTAGCAAAGATAGGGAACGCTGCAATTCTTTTGGCCTTTTTCTTTTCATTAAATTGGTACTCTGAACAGTACACCGCCCCCAAGGAGAAATTATGTGCATATATACAGGAATTAGAGCCTACACTGGGAACCATGGGCCCTGGGAACCGTTATGCTGCTCATCCTGTCTGGTCATTAAAAAATTGATGCTAAATGTACCAAAGTGAAAGTCTTAAGCAATGAAGAAAATGCATGGTTGACTCCTGGAAAATCGCTTCAGCCATGATCCCCATGATCTTTGACTTGCTAGAAGATGATTATTGCTCCTACATTCTTTTGTTTCCTCTAACAACTAGCGCACCTAATTTGACGGAACTATTACCGAGAATCCATGACATGGTTTATAGCAATAAACCAAAGCTAGAATTGAACCAGAGCCGAGGCAATCAAAAGAAAACAAAGCGGAGAAGCATTACCCGCTTCAACTCGGCGCCCTTCTCCAGCACGACCGCCGCCCACTCCGTCTCCCTCTCCTCCGACCCCTCCTCCTCCTCCGCCGGAATCCCCACCGCCCCCGCCGCCGCTGGGGGCGTCGGGATCCGCCCGTCCTCGACCCATTCCGCAAGCTCCGTCGCCAGCTTCTCGCACAGGTCGTCGTCGAGGAGGCGGGAGCAGTAGGAGGGGGAGAGGGGGAGGGTGGGGTCCGGGGCGGCGAGGTGGGAGGAGAGGACGAAGCGGAGGAGGCCGCCGAGGGCGGACGAGAGGGGCACGGCGCCAACGCCCGGCGACGGCGGCTGCGGCGGGGAGGAGGCGGGGTCGGAGGTTGGCATTTTCAGGTGATTTGTGTGGGCACATAGAAGGTTTTGATGGTCTTAGGCCCGCTTGACCGCACAGAGGAGCCACATTCACACGTGGGCTTAGCTGGTGTTTACAGAGTTGGCAAGGCCGATTTTCTAAAAATAATATTAATTTAAAAGATAATTATAAAAATAAAAAGTCAAAAAATTACAAATATAAGTGACTGTCGACAGCCTTACATCGCCATTCCGATTAGTAATGATAATCTTGTCGCCAATTAAAATAGTGGGTAGAGGTTCACATCGTCGGCGGCAGGATCCGTTCGCTAATCGATTCAATTGGCAGCGGTGCCTAAAGATTAAGTATATTTCACGAAGTTTTAGTAATACCTTGTAGTGTCCGCATAGTTTAGAATCCGAAATTTGGAGCGAGTTCGACGATGCAATAACACAATTAGCCCTTTCTGCGGGATGAAAAAAAAGTTATTTGGGTTTCGTGTTGCCATGCGCGTTGTTATCCCAATTGTATTGTTCGTTGAACCGATTCGCCGGAAAAGATTATGTAATATGTAATAGTTGAAATATCTCGGAAAAGATATTTAAGTTCGAAAGACTTCATAGTTTAATTGCAAAATACATGGCGCGCTCGATTTGATTACGTACATTAGAAATGACAACATGCACGAATGAGCAAACCGAAATACACCTCGATACATGTGCGCTTTTTGGAATAAAAAAAATTGATTGGAACAAAATCGATCAGTCCTGACAGCCCATCGCTCCCTTCCCCTTGTTTCTAAACGCTCCACGCCGTTGGCTAGTCTCAAAGTAAGCCATGTTCTGTGAGACGGATTAGACGATTGAATGATGTTAGGATAGCACAATGTATGGCCAATTTAATATTAAGGATGCATCTTGAACATAACTTATTTCTTCGATCAAGACTATGTCCACGTGATTGGGGAGCGACTAGAATGGCATGGGTCTCGCTAGCAGTGAGCCTTTCCTTCACTGCATGGCCTTTCCTTCGGCCGTCGTTAGCTTCTAGTGTCTTTTCAATCAAGTGGGTATGTAGGGTTTCTAGTGTTTTTGAAACTTTTGCATCAATTATTGCACTTGGAAAATCTCAAACAAAGTTAAACCTACAACTTAAATCTAAACTCGAGGAGATAACAAGAACAAAAACTCTTTTTCATCTTCTAGAAATAATTTATTCAAATAATATAATAATTTTCATAAATTAATATATTTCTTCCCAAATTGTTGGAACTTAAATTGACCCTCGAAAATTCAAACTCAAATCAAAGACCTATTCTAAGTTTGAATTTAAATTATTCAAATTAAATCTTGAACAGTAAAGTTTAAGATTTTATTTGAAATACTAGAATGTCCCGGAGCACCCCTGAATTATTTTAGGATTTTTAGAATTTTATTTCTAATTTTAAAGCCCTAGTCAAACCTCTGACATTTTGGTCAAAGTGTTTTTGGTTTTCAAACCTTAACCTTGTTGGACCACACAGACTCTAACCGGGCCGAGCCAAGCTAGTGCGCCCAACCCTAACGTGGCTTGACCCAACTAGCTACGCGTGGACCATCGGTTGAAATCAACATTACGATCGGTTGGGCCGTTCGAACCAATCCGAACGGCACTGCATCTGGATCGTTAATGCTTGATCGGACGGCCCATGTTGATTGGGCCGTTCGGACCAATCCGTCCTCCTGCGCATCCTGGCCGTCCATTTCTTATTGTGCGGCCCAAATGCCCTAGAGCTGATCGGACCGAGCCGTTTGGGTTGCACTGCGCCGCACCCGTTCATCTTTGTGCCTCTGCTGGTGGGCCCGCCCTTTCGCGCCCATCGTCAACCTCGGGCAGGAGCGAGCAGAGCTCGAGCTCCAGGTGGCCATCGCGCTCAGTCATTGCACTCCATGCGGCGCCTCCGCTCTATCGCGTCCCTGTCAACACCGTCAACCACCGCCCGCGACAGCCTATCCCAGGGCGCCTCCTTCTCACGCCATGTCGACCTCCATCCTCGACCTTGCACAAAACCACCTCCATGTCCTTCCTTTTTCTCACTTCTCTTCCCAACCGAGGAAGAGAAGGAAGCTCTAGCCGTTTGTTCTCTCGGTGAGCTTCGCCCATGACCTCTCCAACCTCCTTTATCTTCCTCACCACATCCATTTTTAATGGTATGAGCCCATGGTTTTAGGTGAAGCACCCGGGACGCGGACGTGTCTTCTTCGTCACCGGTGCGCGCTCTGTAATGCTCTGCCACGCCATTTGTGCCCCGGTGAGTCTCGGGCCCTCCCTCTTTGTCCCTCGGTTTCGTATCGTCATGATGAACTCACTTGCGCATTTAATTGCTTTCTGCCGCAGCATAAAGGGAGAACCGAGTCGTCTTCTCCAACTACGGTGAACCATCGCCACCAAGCGATTTGTTAAGCCGGTGAGTCTCATCCTTAGTTAATTGAGTCCTTTGAGTCCACGAGATCCTAGATCTTCATCCCTAAGTTTCCTTCGTGCTTTGGTTGGATGTGAAGCTCCGCCGTCGTGAAGCTTCGTCTTTGCACCGCCGTCGACCTTGTTCCGACGGTATGATGCTCTCTCCTTAATGGAGCTCGATTCTTGTTCTGGTGGCGGCGCCGACGCACCCTTCCCAAAACTCCTAAATGCTTGAAGTGTATTCTCCACAGCGCCGCCCGTCGTCTCCGCCTCCGGCCTGCGACGCTCCTCCGCGACCATCGGACCTCGCGCCACCACAGGTGAGTTCACTAGCTCATTGCCTGACTATTCGTATTGACGAGCAGGGAGCCCTTCTGGCCCGTGGCGGGTTCGCCCGCCACACAGCACGCATGTGTCGCGTTCGAACCATCATGCACACCATTAATTATCCAAATCTGGTTTGTTAGGGTAAAGCAATCATTAGGTATTAAAAGCGCAGACTTATGTGAGTGTATTTTGACTTACGTGTGGGGCCGGGAGCGAAATTAGAGGGTTATGAAATCGGTTATCGTGATGTGTAATTGACATGTGGGCCGAGGCCATTAAGTGCATAGAAAGCCAGCCCTTAGATCTTGGCACTTTCTTTGTGGACTTTGTCCACACCGTTTTGTAAGCCGTGCCTATGACATTAGGGCCCCTTTGTCGGCCACGAAGAAATTGGAAATTAAAATAGAAAATGACTCTAGGCTTTGGACCCCACCCGTTAGTGACTTTGGTTAGATTTCCTCAGTACAAAAAGTATTAAATGCATTTGTAAAATCAGAATACATTATTTTGTACATTGAAAATACAACTAACTTCAAAATGCATAACTAATTCATTTTAACTCCAAAAGCAGTGAAACTATTTTTGATAATTTTCATTTCAAGTGAACTTTATTTTAAAATAGGTTTCAAACAACTCAATATCACAGAATATATATTTTGTGGAGAGTGATCCAAAAGCGAGTTATTTTCAAACTAGAAAAGACTATTACTTGGAAAATTCATAACTACATCATAAAAACTCCAAATGAGATAAACTCAGTTATTTCGGTCTTATAAAATTATTCTCTATTTATCTATGTAATATTTTTTCCCACTACTACTATACAAATTTTGACCAAATAATTAAATTCGGTGAACAATGACCGATTCTAATTAAATTGGATTTTCCAGAAATCTGAATTTCAAACTGCTATAACTTTCACATACTAAATCCAAATGAAATAATTCTTTCACCTAAATTCATCTAAAATCATGATCTACCCACTGTATAAGTTTCATGCATTTTTGAGCATTCTGAATTTTAAGCTTATTTGGTGTTGATTGCAATATCGTTCTTTCGATAGATTTCTCGACGATACAAATGTATACATGAGTGTAACATGAGAATGAACAAGTGGTACAGTAAAGGTGCGAGCACCCTCCTCTTGATCATATTGCTCCTACTGATTTTAAAATGTTTTGTATGGTTTTAATCTCTCAATTGCATGCTATTTTGAAAAGTATGTTCATGGGTAGAAATAGTTAATTCCTTATTTGCTGCATTGGCCCTCCTTAGAATGTTGATTACCCTCTTTACCTTGAATGATTAATGATATATGTTATATGGGAGTGTTTGCTAATTTGTAGAACGATGCTTAGTCGTGCTAGTAGTTGTAGTCGATAACGGTTGATGGAGCTAGTCCATTGGCGATAGTCCGAATCGAATCTTGATATAGTTTGAGGATTATATGGATTTGATTATGTTGAGTTGAGAAAAATGTCCAGATCTTGAATCTGATTATTATGAACTTGTTGATGCGTTATTGTTGTGTGTTGGACTTGGGCGGGTGATAGGGTGATGAAGGGTGGTCTGGATTAGCGTAGCCCCATCAGGTATTTGAGGACCGATGCGTGGTGTGAGGAACCAAGTATTACGTACAACCACATGCGGGATAATGACGAAGGCTTGGCTTAATAATTTGTTGTGTGTTAGCTATCAAAACACAATTAGATTGACAATTGTTATTGTTTTTGTTTAATGGTTCTCTTGTCAATCTAGTGGGGGCATGTTTTATTTTTATTTTCTTGCCCTTAAGGGTCTTTTTGCGTATGCCGTGAAACTGCGCAAGGGAGTTACTTACACAACAGGGTTCCCCTGTGGTTCAGGCGACTGTTTACTGTCTGCCATGGGACTGTCCTCAGGTGGGTTTATAGTTAGGACATGATATTGTAACGGCCTCGTTATGATATCTCAGTCACACTCCTTCGGAAGAGTGCATGGCGACAGTACGAGGTATTCATATCGTGTGGGAAAAGTTGTACACCTCTACAAAGTTAACTAAATCTATTCGAATAGCCGTGTCCCCGATTATGGACATCACTTGTGGGAAAGTATCTGATTAGCTCATGGAAAATTAAGTTTGGGTTATGGTTGGAAATGTTACGTCATTATGTTAGTTTGTTCATATCTGAAATGACATCTTGAGCATAAAGTTCGCGTGTTAATTTGTTATGGAATGATTTGTGTCACGAATGGACTGTTCGTGTGTTGAGTATAGTTGGAGATTATCTTTGTTGTTGATCATTACTCACTGTTATACAATGTTTTCTAAATTTTTAAAAATGGCAATTTGAATCTATATTGTTTATCTAATTGCAAAACTTGCTTTATGCTAAAATTGACTAGTGTAGTAGCCTTCCTTTGATACTTACATGCATCCTTATTTTTCTTGAAAAGTCTCATGAGTACAATTTTGTACTTAAAATTGTCCATTTGTTCGGTGAGAAGTCATTCAAATTGGGTAAAGTATATGAGGCGCTATGACTTTAACTCCGGTTGGTTGCTTGTGGGATTGTGGGCATGCCAACTCGATTATTCTATTTTATTTCTAAGTTTATCTTTCGCTGCGATTTATTCGTGTTGTTTATATTTGGCCAATTGGCCCTCTTATGCAAACTTATACATTATGTTTCTATTCAATGATGTTGTATTTACGTTTCCATTATTCTTGTATATTGTGTATGGATGTGAATGCAATGTTGTTTTAGGATATGTGCATGCTAGCCACTGATGCTTGGGAGCTAGCATGAGACACATATCCGGACACTCGAAAATTATTTTCGTTTCTTGTTAAGTGCCGCGCTTTTGGCGTAATCACTTAGCTTGATACGGGTACGATCCCGGGGAGGCCTCACAACTTCCAATGAGCGTCTTCTCTAGGAATAAACTGCTACCCCTTTAATGGTTATTTAAAAATAGAGTGCGGAGGAATAAAGGCATCGGATTGAAGCATCATAATCAGCATTAGATTTATGTTTCAAGTCTGATTCAATAGTATAGCAAGCATTATGCTTAGTGTAATTAGGATTAGTCCTTTAGGCCAAAGGCATCCTGTAATAGCCAGTTCATAGTAATAAAAAGCGGTCCCATTCTCTCCCAAAAACTCTTTGCTATTTTTCTCTATTTATTTTTGTAAGATCGATGACTCAATCATTGACAAACCTCAAAATCAATCTAGCAATGATTCCGCAAAACTACCTAGTTTGGCATCCAATGGCACTGGTTATTCCGAACAAGAGTAGCTTCCAAGCGACTTGCGTGTTCGAACCATATGCAATAATTCTTCACATGTTTAATAGATGAGAGGAAGAAAGCACGATAGATGAGAGGAAAGCACAATAGGCGAGAGAGAATAAGGAGATAGATATAAATAATTATCTGGGGAAAGTCGGTTAAACCCAAAGAACAAATAGCTAGAAAGCAATTAGGAAGCAATAAAATGCATCACTCAAGCAAAAAGATCCTATTATACGGACTAAGCGGTACTAAAAGCGAGAAGGACTACTTTGGTACAACACTACTAACTTATATGGACGATCGACTTGAAACACTTGGCGGATCTTGAAACTTCCAAGGCATCCATCGCTTTGATCACCGAAGACTCGATGTTATAGAGATTATTGAGGTGGGAAAGTCAATTTAAATTTGAAAACATATTTCAGAAAAGATAAGAGGTAAGAATCTAAGAATGATTTGAGAAAAGAATAGAATAAGACGAGAGGGGAATAACTATTCATGCTAATTAGTTGGTTTGATTTATAAAAATAATTTCAATTTTTTTTGACTAAAATGACCATGCTAACTATGGTTGCATCCTACAGTCGATATGGCTCTGATACCATCCCTGTCTGGACCCGAATATGCAAATCTAGATCCTCTGTGTATTCTGAACTAGTCCCAAGATCAGTAGCTAGTTCACACCGTGTCAACATTGATGAAATCATATCCATATAACGAAATAGCTAAGAATAAGCCAAATATTATTAAATAGTAACAACGGACCTTACAGTCAAGGTTTTACAATTATTGCCACCCAAGGCCTAACGATAGAATAATAGACTTGCAGCGGCAGAAACTCTTGTGGTAGCCATCCGATATGCCCACAGGCAATCGAGTGGAGAACGCGACCTAGTTCGCATGGTCTTCAAAGAACTCCTCCTCATAGAATTCTGTGTTCCCTGGTTCTTCCTCAGAGACTGATCAACAATGGCGCACTTTGCTCAGGTGAGACTACCTCATCCCATGTGCTTCGCGTACTTTGCTTCACACACTTTGCTTCGCGCACCCTCTTTACTACCCGACTACTCACCCAAACATAAATCATTTTCATTCAACCCGGCCAAATGGTAACCCTTGCCATAGCACAACAAATTTTAATAACAGTGGCTTCGCCACTATTCCATATATCATTAAGTCAAATTTTCATGAATAACATGGTGAAGGAACCCATCGTACAACTAAAGCATGACTAAGCATAACTTCGATTCCCAAGTTGGTATTAAAATATGCCCAACTAAAATTACCCTTCCTATGGTGTTCAAGGATACATGTCAGTAGCAATTATTCAAGGTGACATAATGTCGTATTCGTATAGGACTTTAACTATTCCCGAAAGCAATTATTATAAAACTAGCAATGCATGTTGATATAAAATGATATACTTTTATAAAAATGGGTACGACATGATCAAAGGTCTACGACTTGCCTTCATAGAAATCCTCGGAAACGTCAGATTCTATACACGCAAAAACTAGACAACTGAATACAATAAATCCAAAAATTATAAAATAAATACTGGAAGTAAGATAATGAATTTAGGAGAAAGAATCAACGGATTCGGAGTTGATCGTATGAAGGAGAACGAATATCCGGAAGTTTGTTCTTCACATGAAATGATGAAAAATCCGAAAATGAACTATTCTAGAATCATTGTTCTAATGTTTAACGTGAAGAGCAAATAAATTGTGGGTCCACTTGGAAGAGAAAGAAGGAAATGAAATGAGTATGACTTGTGGACCCCATGTGTAAGTGACTCTAGGCTACAGAGAAAACTGAGCATAGGCGCATGGAGAGTCAGATGTGGCACAGGCGAGGAAAAGGGAGGGGCACCCATCGAACTAGCAAAATGGAACCCCGGCGAGGTCCTCTATCCACTGGTGGTGGCGATGCGACGAGATATGGTCGTCGTCGGCGGCGGTGGCCATAGAGGCGCATGGGCAGCGGCGGCACATGGGGGCGGTGGTGGTCTGGCGATGGCACCAATAAGGGAAGGGGAGCACAGGGTGTGCCTTGGCGAGGGGAACACGATAGTGTAGACGGTTCAGCTCGAGATTTCTTTGGGTGCTCGCCTGGCGATCAAAGGTACAAAAATGGCGACGACGGTGCCGGAGCTCCACAGTGAGGGAAAAACCGAATTGAGGTGGGGGATTGGAAGAGTGATAGTGGGAACACGATGTGGCATGGTTGGTTTGGTCGGAGGATCACCGAAGAGAGAGAGAGAGAGAGAGAGAGAGAGAGAGAGAGAGAGATCAATGCGACGTCGTCTTGGCCGGACTTGGAGAATGACGGGTGGCGTCACACGTTCCGAGCAAACAAAGGGGAGTTAGGGGTGGGATTTGAGGTGAACTAAATAGGAGAGACCAAAACACACGGTGCTCTCTTTATACTGTGGAGGAGACACTTGAGTTGACGGGGAACACCCGTGGATTAAATAGCCAATTTCGGGTTGCAAATGAATGTCGATGGGAAACGGTAAAATTAATTGCGGTTGATGGAGGAAACACGCAATTGATGGAGGCATGATGTGGGTGAAGATGGTGCGGTCGAACGCCTTGACGGAGTTGAGTTTGAGGCTTTGAGTCGAAAAACGGGAAAAGAGGATGGCTACCATGGAAGTAGTGAGCTCGGGCAAGCATAGTCGTGTGAAATTGGGGCGGGGGTTGGGTATGAGTAGAAATCAGTAGTGGACTGGGACTAGGGCGGTGTGGTGAGGCGGTCGATGGCCGATGGCGAGGTCGGGAAGGTGGCGGCCATGGAGGCACACAGGTTGTGAAGAAAAGGAACAGAGAACAAAAAGAAAGAAAGAAGCACCAGAGGAAGAAGATGAAGTTGGAGAGAGAAAAAGAAAGAAGAAAATCCAGAAAAATCGAAAAATAAAATAAATTTCAACAAATTCAAGAAAATTCCACAAAAATCCTTGGAACTTGAATAGATTGAATAAAATAATTTGAATTTAATTTAAGTTTATTGTAATAATTTAAAATATTTTTATTTTCTAAAATTTTAAATTAAGCTTTAAATTAATTCAATTAAATGCAAATGATTCGTTTTATTTTAAAGCTTCAAAAGACTTTGAAAATTGGGATTTTACACCTCCTAGGAGGATGGCCTGAGGCGGCTATGATGATGCACGTCAATGAACAGGTCAAGCAACTTGTGCGATCAATGCGGCGTATCTGATTCCGCCATACACGAGAATTCGATGCATAAATTGTAAAACTACAAAATATACAAAAGTAATAAGAAGCGACATACCTAATTAATGCAACTTAAATAGGAACTTGCTACGTTCGAATTTATGAAATATTTACCGTGTACAAATAAAAACAATAAATAAGTTCGAATATTTTAATTCACATCTACATACCCTATATACCATCTCTGGATTTCTTACAGAATTTTTTGAGGCGTCTAACTATTTTCCTAGTTTAGAAAGTTCTTCCGACATTATTAGAATAATTAACATGCACAAACGGAAAACAAAATTAGGTTGGGATTATTTTGATTGAGCTCGCTCTATACACCTGTTTAGCTAGTCTCGCAATTTTTATAGATTTTTATAGGTATCCTGCTACTTTCCTTGTTTGGAAGGTGTGTCCAACATTTACAAAATATTTATCATGTACAAATGGAAACAAAAATTAAGTTCACAACATTTTAATTCACTCTACATACTCTACGTACCTACTATGGATTTCTTATAGAATTTTTAGAGGTGCCTTGCTATTTTCCTAGTTCTAAAAGTATTTTCGTCATTAACAAATATTATGTTTGGATTAGCACAGATTTTCAATAGGTATCTTTTTATTTTTACAGGTGTCCTTCTATTTTCTGGTTTAAAAAGTATTTTCGGCATTGGCAAAATTATCTAATGACGTAGTATACACAGCTAAAACGACGTACTACATCAAACATCAATATAGCTAAAATTATCTAATACATTGAATTCTAGGTTGCTATTTTCATTTGTTAACCTACTAGGTTTTGAATTTATGTACAAAGTTGTAAAAATATTTACCTACTAAATGGACGATCAGATCTGCTGCTTCGCTACGAACCGGCGGGGCTTCGTGACGTCTCTCCTACCCTCTCCTCCCATCTCTTCTCTTTTTTCAGAATTAAAATGACTTTCCCCCCTATTTTGGGGGGTTTATATAGCCATCTCCCGCAATTTCCTATCGCCAATTCAACTGGCGACAAGTAGTTGGATGGCGACGAGCAATTATTAGGTTCTGCCGCCAATTGAAATGGCGACGAGTCTGTCGTCACTCAATTGGCAACCGACACCTATATTTGTAATTTTTTCGACTATTTATTTTTGTAATTGTCTTTTAAATTAATATTGTTTCAAAAAAAAAAATCTGGCAAGGCCAGCAGTTAACTACAAGTTGCGATCTTTGCATCTCCTTTTACAGTAAAGAAATACACTCTCTTGTTTCAAAATATTTGTCCTTTAATTTTTATTGTTTTTCCACTATCTACCCCTGATTTTAATGATGCGAAGACGTCGAGAGTTGCTATGTCGTTTTAGAGTGATGTAGTCAATCTTTTTTTTTTGGTTACGTTGAAATGTGTTTACTAGATTTGATATTAAAATACTCTATCTCATTACATTTTTAAGGAAAAAAGCCTATTTAACATTTGAACTATTGGAGTGCGTCTACTTGACTACTGTACTACAAAACAACTTATCACACGTCCTAAACTTCGTAAACCGACTCGAATATGGTTTCTGAGGAAGTTTTGCCACGTGTACAATGATGTGGACTGATTTTGCCATTGTTTTTACAACTGGACGATGACACAGGCTGTTCCTCGATCTCTCCCATTCTTTTCTTCACTTCTCTGTCATCTCCCCAAAATCTGACCAGCAAAGTCTTTGCCTTCATCTGTAGTGACCGTGGCATGCAATGGGGTGGGGAGGAGACAGCGAGAGCAGTGGACAGGACACCCCTACTTCTTCTCCCTCCAAACCCGAGATTCATCTCCAACAAGTTCAGCAGCGACGTACGGCGAGGAAGGAGGCTCACTGCTTCAATTCTTAGGGGATCTGGGCCCGATCTTCACCGCTGCCGCATGCTGCGAGGCAGCATAGGAGCCCAACACGGGCGGCTAATTCAGATCTCCCAGTTCATCTCCAAGATGGGGAAGAAAAGATGGCTACTGCTGCTTGCTGGACAGAGGCTGGAGGATAGGACGAAACGCTGGATTTGGAGAAGAGAGAGAAAGAGAGAGAGAGAGGTTTTCTTTTTCTTCAATTTTTCCATTTGTTATTTGCTTACTCTTAAGTTGACGCCCATGTCAGCATTGAAAGCCAGCCATTGTGGCAAAACCACCCTCAAAATCTAAACCACCCTCAAAATCTGCTTAAGGGGTTACTTGCACCAGTTTTAGTAGTTTAGGGTGCGAGGTACTCGATTTTATAGTTTAGGGGATTAAGTAGACACATCCTGATAGTTCAGGGGTCAAATAGATTTTGTTCTATTTTTAATAATTTTCACTAACATTTAATTAGAAAAAAACAACAACGATCAAACGTGCATGTTGTAGATCATATCGATGTCCAAAACGACAAGTAAAACCAACTAAGGTAGTAAAATATACCATTTAATAAGGTAAGTAAGGTCCAATTCCATTCATTATTGTTTAGATTTTGTGCCTCCTCAGTGCGCATAGGAAGAGATCTCTCCGTTCTACCGATCATTCTTAGAATTTTTAATATATATGCATTACAATATCTGTCTAGATCCCGTGTGTTGTCTACCGTTGAGAACAGAAGAGAGCACGTGGGGAATATATATATTCTTTGCGTGACGCACACAGTGAAAAACTACACAGGCTGCCTTCGCTTCGCCAATCGGGCTAACATAGTACACTCAACATACGCACACGCGATGGTAAAAAATACCCCATATGTTAGCCCTATTTAGGGCTTATTTGGATATAGAGGGATTAGAACAAATTTCTTCGGATTAGAAAAGATTTTAGTTTAAATTTTAAGTTAATTCCACAAAAATGAGTGAGATCACAATGTATCCAAATAAACCCTATGGAAAAACAGAGTACCCCGTTTGACTTGCAAACGGCTGGATTCGCATGTGCTACGCAGCAGACTCACGGAGAAGTACTGTGTTATATCACGTTAACGTTGTTAGCTACACATTCACATGTGTTTCGTAGCACACAGGAAATGTCAGATTCCCCTAGAGGTGTTCATCTTATCTTGCTCATGAATTTATGGTAGTGATGCTCTCTCATTTATCTGTTTGAGTATATATTTAAGGCCTAAGGCATTATGCTTTTTCTTGTCCACAGCAATGCACGGATACTCACCTAGTATTATTATATAATATATAAGAAAACAAAAGACCACCAAACTAAGTATTAGTTTGCAGAAACTTCCGCCTGTCGCACTCGCCCTTGCCCGCGTCCTGGGCTCCAATTGGTTTACATAAAGCCCGAGGGTTACGAGGATCTGCCCTAGCGGAGCAACCCGAGGAGAGAGGAATATACAGTAACCGTATATATTGAGCTTTATTTAGCAAAAGCAATGCTGTCATGGGAATACATGGATCCTGTATAATATATATTAATATAACAATCATATATAGAACACACCAATATTCGATTCTAAAAAAAGAGCACACTAATTAATATCCAAGAAAACATTCCACTGTTGCAACACGTATTGTAAACAAGCATTTCTCTTCTTTATTTACCACGTACATGCATGCTGCATTATGCAGCCATATGTTCTGACTTTTAAGGGGGTGCTTAGACGAGGGGATTTCTTTTGGGAATTTTTAGTTTTGAATCCAAATTCCCGCCGTCGAAACATGCCGTCACATGTACGGCGGCTAAATGGGCCGGGATACATGCATGGTGCCCTGCATTATGATTTAAAATACGCATGAACCGTCTACATACCATACATACTCATGCACACTAATGACCAGGGCCTTTCGGGCTCTCACCGGAGGTTAAGAACCTCGCCGTGGCCGCCGCCTCCGCCTCGTACGCAGCTCCATGGTCGTGCAGCAGCCTTGCATTTCAGGGCAGATAACATAGTTAAGGATGCAGAGTTTATTCGACTACATCTTGTACCATATGCCAAGCCTTGGACATATCTAACCTAACGTGATCTTGATGCACTTGTTAGATCCATGTCATCATGGTAAGTCTTCAACAAAAATATGTATTTGTAGTGGCATTAAGGTTTCAAGGTTTTCATGGAAATGCAAATGATTCACACTTACCATTCATTTAGTTTCTGTTTCTTGCACCAGTACATAATCACTCACACCGAAGTCTGAACTTTGGTGTTTGTAGTGTTGGCAAACTACTCTTAGCTTCCTTGCTTATGCTTGCTCTCATTCAAGAAACATTATATACCAACTTTTCCACTTGTTAGATTGATCCATTCAATTAAGGAAAAAATTGGTCCACTGGATGGCTTCCACCACTAGGAAAGGCCTACACTGTAAATACTGTGTACAGAGCCTGCTTTAAACAAGTTCAGCTGTAAAATGAAAAGTATTATAAGAGGTATCCTCAAGATATACAAGTCATTCATGAGGTTGTAAGATACTTAAGTGAATCTGAAGGTGGAGGAGTAAGTCATTCTTACGGTGTATATTTTTGTGTTTCCTATGTGAATTTGGAAACTTTTATCTTATGCAACTTTTTTTTGAGGTTCTTCTCCCACCAGGTGGTAGGTTAACTCCTAAGATGTTGCAGTGTCTTAGACTATCTGGTTTAGGT
Organism: Phyllostachys edulis; assembly: GCA_036346405.1. NCBI lineage: Eukaryota > Viridiplantae > Streptophyta > Magnoliopsida > Poales > Poaceae > Phyllostachys > Phyllostachys edulis. The sequence goes on from CM070566.1 coordinate 23,506,219, forward strand.
TCTGGTGGAGGATTTGAAAGGTTGCATTATCTGTAAGAAATACTTTTGATTTTCTTATTCATGACTTGAAAAATGAAAACAATGTATCTGGCCTGTGTTGTTTTTGCTATTTTGTCTGTCATAGGTTTGAGAGGGTGTGGGATCCTATACTAGTCACTGGCGCAAAAAAGTGTATAAGCTATTACTAAGAGGTAAACTCTCCGTCACCATGCATAATGTTCGTTTTTAAAATTTAGCATATTCGCAGTGAGGTAATGTTCTATAGTTATTTTGACTTCGATGTTTTCAATAGGTAACCCAACTTTATATTTTCTGCAGTTTGAAATGTGGTTAGGTTTTGATCAAAATCCTCTTTATGCTGTCTTGCATGAGTCTATCTACTGTCAGGTAACTTGTGAAACTTAGTAGTATTGTTTTATCATGCTTGTGTTTCTTGGTGAGTGATACATAAGTAAGATACCAATTTGGCCGCTGCATGGCCATACTTTTCGTTGAAATATTTACCACTTGTGATTATTTTTCATATAGTGCTCCAGATTTTCCCCTGCCATTAACTGGTGTAGCACTTGCAGGGCCTTGCCTTTTGGTGCATTCATTTGCATCAAATGCTCTGGAACTCATAGAAGTCTTGGAGTACACATGTCAAAGGTGCCCAATTGAATTTTAATTCCCTTTGTTTAGGGTTTGCAGGTAAATGAATTCCAGAAAGCACAGGATTGTCTTCTGCCCATGGGAATAACATCTGAAAATGTTGCTCATCGATACAGTGTAACCAGACAAGATCAAGATCAGGCCGCTGTGAGTTCCTTACTTCCTCGGGCACGCGTTGTGTTTATTTTGTTTCATTGCTTCCTTTCATTAAAAAGGTGATTGAAGTTTGCCTTTTTAACAGGCTGAGTCTAATAAGAGAGCTGCCGCAGCCACACCTTCTGGAAAATTCAAGGATGAGATAGTTCCAGTGCCTACAAAGGTATGAGGGATTCCCCCTCTGATCAGGCTGTATTTAACTGCCTCAACACTAGTGTTTTTTTAATGTGCTTATTGTCGGATCAGGACTAGCTATTTCAGTCCGATTAACTAGAAAAAGAACAACATTCTCAAAAGAAAAAAATAGAGCACTGAATTTCTCATTAATTAGAAAGTATTTGATATGAGTACTCACTTATATTCTTTCATCTTGCAGATCATTGACCCCAAAACGGGAGAGGAAAAGAAAGTTGTGATATCAGTTGATGATGGAATTAGGCCAGGGACCACGGCATCTGGATTGGCGAAGCTTAAACCAGTTTTTCATAAGGATGGGACTACAACTGCAGGTATTTTAGAACTCTATCTCTTTTTGTTGACACCACTATTCCAACCAGGGGTTTGTTTGTCTGTAGCTGAAACATCATTTTTTAAGAAATTTATTGAACCTATGTAGGCAATTCTAGTCAAGTGAGTGATGGTGCTGGAGCTGTTCTTCTCATGAGGAGAGCTGTAGCGATGAAGAAGGGGCTTCCTATTCTTGGTGTTTTCAGGTGCTGTATTTGCCTTTACTTATATACAGAGAAAGAGCATTTGGCTCATTCTTAACAAGTTTCCTGAATGATATACGAGTTATAGCTATTCGTTGAGATTGTATTTGTTATTATTTAGATATATACTCCCGTTAATTTACTGTTGTATTCATATGTTTCCTCCAATCATCATTTAGGAGCTTTGCTGCTGTTGGAGTGGATCCAGCTGTTATGGGTGTTGGTCCTGCGATAGCAATACCTACCGCAGTGAAGTCTGCTGACCTTGAGATTGAAGGCATTGATCTCTTTGAATTGAATGAGGTCTGTTTAGTTGATACAGTGTCAGATTTTCTCTAATCTTTGCAACAGTTGTTGACACCCAGTTGTATCCATGCGTAGGCCTTTGCCTCTCAATTTGTCTATTGCTACAACAAGCTGGGACTGGACCGGTCGAAAGTAAATGTGAACGGAGGCACAATCGCTCTTGGACATCCTCTTGGTGCAACAGGTAATTGAACATTCACTTGTATGCAGGGTTATCAGGTTGACCTTAAAATTATAATGTGATGGTGTCAATGGAAGTCCTATTGCTGTCAGTAACTGACACCACAACATCATCTGAGGAAATCATGTAAACTGGTGATCCTGTTGTTGTTCAGGTGCTCGGTGTGTGGCTACCCTTCTGAATGAAACGAAGCGCCGGTGTGTTTTGTTGTTGACGGCTGCAAGCTGCTGATGTTAGTTCGATAATTTTGTTTACTGTTTTGCAGATAGGTGTGAATCAATCATCTTCTACCAGAGTTAGAAGGGATGCTGCAAGCGTGGGTGTTGTTTTTTTTGGACTTTTTGGTAGTGTGATGTTTACACTTGTATATGTTGGTGCAAATGTGCCTCAAATAGTACTTGATGGTCTATTGGAAATACATGATATTGTTATGTTTATCTCTTGTATAAACTTTTTTTTGAGTGATAATGTGAATTTAGCGTCTTTGAATATAAATAAGTATTTGGATAATGTATGTATATTTAGAAAAAAAAACAATAAATTTAGTATCCCTAGTGTTCATGCTAAACAGTAGGGGATGAATTTTGAATTAGCAATAGGAAAATAATGTTTATATAAAAATGTTCCCTAGGGTATACAAGAAATAACATAGGGAATTTGTTGGATTCTTTCCCTAGGCTGGCAGAAAGGGAACGTAGGGAAATAAACTTTCCATGTCAGATGACAATGCCACGTGGACGAGATTTCCCTACCGTTTAAAATCCTAGGGAGCGATTCTTTCCCTAGGTTTTTTCAAAAAAAACCGTAGGAAACGTTTTCTTTCCCCACATTCTTTTCCCTAGTAGTTGTTCCCTACGAATGCCACTAGGGTAATCAATTCCCTACAGTTTTGTGCATGTTCCCTAGTATATTACTCACTAGGGAAAATGGGGATTTCTAGTAGTGTATCCAAACCTCACCATTCTAGTCACAACCGCATCCAGGTGGTTGAACATGCCCTTTGAACCGGTCATGTGGTTGCTTGCCCCTAAATCAAAGTACCATGGATTGTCATACCTTGATTTGGTCACAAGCTGAGATTTGAGGCCTTCTTCATTGAGCATCACCTCCACTGATCCCTCCTAGACTATGTGTGACAACTCACAGGTTTCAACCATCAGTAAGGTTGGCTCCTCATCATCCTTCTCAATGATGTAGGCTTTCTCCTCCTTCTAGCTGCGGCATTCCGATGCGAAATGCTAGTGATTGTTGCAGTTGAAGCAGCGGATCTTGGACTTGTCAAATTTCTTTTCGCGGGACTCAGTAGAGCATTCACCATTGCTGCGCTCACCATGCCCGCGTTCGATGTGGCCACAGCCACGTCCGCATCCGCCGCGCCAGCGACCTTCCTTGTCTTTCAACTTGAATCCGTTGTTCGACTACTCACCTCCTTTACTTGCCTTCTTGACCTCCCACTTTGCGCAGGTTAAGAGCAGATGCACATCTTCTCCACTGCTGAAGCGATGAGCTCCCTCCTCATGGGTTCTTAGGTGCCCGTTGAGTTCTTCAACCTTCATGGTTTTGAGGTTTGCGAATTTCTCGTGTGTGGCAACGACCGGCGCAAATCTCCCGGGGACGGCACGGAGGAGTTTCCTAACCACGTAAACTTCCTCTATTTTGTCCCCCAAGCCTCGGATTTTACTAATAACTGAAGCCAGTCTCATTGCAAAGTCATCGACTGATTCGTTGTCCATCATGCGTAGATTCTCAAGGTCACTCTTGAGATTTTGCACACGAGCCTCCCTGACACAATCTTCACCGAGGTGCATCATCTTCAGGGTCTCCTAGGCTTCCTTGGCGGTGTCTTTCTCTGCCAGAAGTAGTAGCATCTCTTTCGGCACAGCTTGGAAGATCGCCGCTAGCGCCATTTGGTCCATTCTCTCTTCGACAGCTTCCTCCTCCACTATTGAGTCCCATATGCCCTGAGCACGCATGAAAACTTTTATCTTCACTGCCAAGTTGGGGTAATTGTTCCTGGTGAACATTAGGTATTGAAGGCTCACACTACCTTCTCTCATCGGTGCTTTCGACAAGCCCTCACCATCGCTAGTGATGCCACTGCCTAGCGATCGTGGCATTATCTTTGGCATGCAAAGATAAGGAACACAAGCTCTGATACCAAATGTTGGCCCAGAGTAATTGCGACACACCCTTTCACGATGGACACACGCAGTGGATACACTCGCTGGAGGTAAAGACGAAGGACACACACTAGAGATTTTTTGATGCGTAACACCTTGCCTCATTTTCTGTTTTCTTCATGCGATAAACTCTCAACATATTAATTGAATACAATCTATATGTGTTCGATTCAGGCCACTATCTCTTGATTTGGTTATTTCGCCGCGGTTCCAACATGTGAGCCACTACCTACTAACTACATGCAGAACATTCACAAGATTATGTGAAACACTTTTTTCAAACTGGACTCACTAAGCAACACATTTTACGTGAAAAAGATAAAGATTAACGAGATTACATCAACAATTACTACAAGTTTCTATTCTTCATGAAGGGAGGCATCCAAACACTGTCACTTTGATCAGAGTGTGATTAGAAGCTTCTGCTCTAGTATATAAGTGGTTAACTAGAGGAAACCTGCCGCCACGTTCCTCCTCCTCAGGCGTCGCCATCTCCTCAGGCACCACCACCACTGCTACGCTCCTCCTCCTCCCCTGCCACGTGTCGCTGATGCCAATGCCGACATTGTTGAAGGGATACGGGTAGGCTACACTAGCTGGCAATTCAAAAATTCTACCACGTAAACCAGGATGCTATGCAAGCAAAAGATCATAGATTGTTAACACCAGACGCGCAGTGCAGCAGAAGAAGAGTTGGAGTAGCCTGATCCAACGTTAAGCTTGTCGATCAAGTGGTCGTAGTTGATCGTCCAGCGTAATCGATCATCTCCTCTAGCAACCAATCGCGTTCCTAACGAAGTCGTGGATTGACCTTAAGCGTAGCAGTAACTGCAACAGCGCCTCTATGGTATCCACACATCTAGGGATGGAACATCGTACGCCGGTGTGCTAGCACCAAGTCGCACGAGAAGGCTCTCTCAAGAAGATGGCAACTAGGGTTTCGGTGGAGCAACTCACGTTCTATCACGTAAACCCAATAGCCTCATGCACCTTCTTATATAGAGCTCATGACGGATCCTATCCGAACACGTTTGTTCCAACCCATTAAGTGTGTGACCCGTTAGGTTCATGCGTAATCGGTTCTGACTCGAAAAATCCTTTCCGATCACAAGTCGTTAGCGGCTCCTAGCAGGACATAACGATTACCGAATACATATGAATTATATCAGACGAACCTTAATGCAATATGATCTACGAGTAGGTCCTTATCACTCATGACTAGTTCGTATCTAATCATGACCAGTTCGTAACTCCTTACGACCAATTCACGATTAGTTAGTGATCATGTTCGACCAGCCTACGACCAACTCGTATCTCTATACGACTAGTCTGTATCTGATTGAACTGAAAGACCTACTCGTGCATTCTCCCTTTGCCTCAAGATATCTTGTTGAACTCCAGGTGAGATTTATGTCATCCATGGACTGTTCAATACTTTCTCGATGAAGTGACGGATAACTTTATGTGGTCGAACACTTCAACCACTAGTGGCATGGCTATGCACTTTCTTTATCCAACCACATCAAGGGGCCCAGAGATATCTCTCTTGTTATGTTAGGAGTGACAAATCTCATATCCGACCAGTTACCTTCCTCCGCATGTTTCATAGCATACCTGAAAGCTACCTTTATAACTACCTAGTTACAGAGTAGCATTTAACAACCCCTAAGTATACTATTTGTTGTAAGAATAATTCATCCATCACACTAATGGGGCCTGCCTCTCAGAAGACACGCATACAGACCTGAGAAATGCTATTGTGTTCATAAAAGACTGTAATAACCCTTGCTTGTACTCATAATGTAGCTATCCCCCCAAGGGGTATTCCCGTCATTTGTACAGGCTCGGGAGCCTATAAATACCCCATGTATCCCTCTCATTTGGGGGGAGGACTCTTGAGCAATACATACAAGCAAGTCACCAGGTGAGCCATCGGGGGGGATCCTCGAACCCCCGTAGGCCGCCGACAGGAGTAGGGCGGTCCTCTCGGACCCCCGAACCTGTATAAATCCTCGTATTATGTTCGCTCTCGTGGACGAAGGCCCGTAGCACGGCCATCGTCCGCCCTCTTACTTGTGTTCGGTTTTACACCAACAACATTGGCACCATCCGTGGGGACCGTAGCTGATCAACAGAAGGCTATGGCTCCTACCAAGAAGTACTCCAAGTCCGCGAGGCCTCCTCTCACTTCAGAGCATAGGGAGCCCGCGGACGACCGGTCCGTCCCCCGAAGAAGCCCAAGGCATGGGTTATCTTGGAGATCGAGCTGTTCATCCCGGGACGCATAACGCCCTGCGATTCCCGGCTGCCAGCATCCCCACCTCCATTGCACCACCGACGCGGTGTCCGCCCAAGGCAAGAGGCCGAAATGTTGCAAGCTCCAGGCCATCCACCGCTCCCGGGGGCTCGACGCGCTAATTGCAAAAGCAATGGTGGAGGCAACCGCAAGGCAGGTGGTGGACTACATGATGGCCACGTATCGCACTCCCAGCGGCCCTCAGCACGTCTCCCCGCTCCCAGCACCGCCTTCAGTTCAAGTGGCCACTGACCCGGCCGCGCGGGGATTTTTCCTCGGAGGAGGGCCAGGGGGACATCCTTACAACCTCCCTCCACTTGCCCACACGGCGGTGATGAGCGGGGCTCCTTACTGGCCAATGCACCCACCAAACTCTGGATGAGGAGGAGCTCAACCCTTTCCATTGCAATTCATCCTGTCGCCCCAGCCTCCGAGGCCTGAGTTCATACCCCCTGGAACGGGCGCTCCGCGACCTCCCCTCCAAGCTCCTCCACCTGGGCAAATGCACCTGCACCCGGAGATGGTGAGTCAGCTCCTCCCAGTAAGTGCTGGGCTCCATCCTCAAGGTGCTACATGGCCGGGGGCGACTAGAGAGCCCGTGAGGCCAAAAGTTGCTCCCCCGGTGCCCCCTCCAGCACCTTCAGGCGGAAGGACCATTCCACCCGTCATGGCTCAAGTGCACTCATCAAGCCGTAAGGATTCACGTCAAGGAGGCTGTGGCCGAGGCGATCAGAAGAGCTTGTACTCTGTAGGCACTAGGCGTGTCCCCGTGCCACCAATCGGATCCGCTGGGGAGCGCGGTCACCACCGCCACGAAGAAGAGGATGCTGAATCACTAACCTCCCGGCCGAATCAAGTTGCAAGTCGACGCGAGAGCTCCAACTCGCCAATGCGCTCGCACCATCGCCGCCACCGGCGGGCATCTAGCTCTTCCAGCTCAGGAGAGCCCCGCCACCACCGTCGTCGCATCGCGCGACCACCATCACTGTGCGCACGAAGGGACAGGGGCGTCCCAGAGACTGGGAATCCTCTCACAAGAGACATCTGCAAAACTCCTTTCCTACCGAAGTTCCGCCAGCCTACCCTCGGGCCTTACGATGGGGACTTTGACCCCATGCAATTCTTGGAAGTATACTCCACGGCAATTCGGGCTGGGGGAGGTGGAGAAGTAGAGATGTGCAACTGCCTCCCGTTGTTCCTCTCCGGAACGGCGCGTTCCTGGTTCTTTAACCAAAAGAAAGGCTCCATCTATTCTTGGGACCAGCTGAGGGAAGAGTTCAGCGCAAATTTCCAAGCAAGCTATAAGCGCCCCATGCTCCCCAACCAGCTCTTTACTGTCAAGCAACAAAAGGGTGAATCCACAAGAGAATTTCTTAAGCGCTTTTCCAAAGTGAGAAGCCAAGTCGCAGATGCCCCAGACTCAACGGTCATCAATGCTTGCAAGGAAGGGCTGCTCCCGGGAGAACTCAATCGCGCGCTTGGGAGAGATCCCCCGAGAACGACCCATGAGCTCTTCGAGGTCGTGGAAAAATACGCCCGGGGGGAGGAAGATGACCTGGCCAAGAAGGGACTTCGCCCGCAAGATGAAAGCATCTCCCCAGGGAGGAGGTCAAAAGGCTCCCCCGGAAGGAAGGGCAACGACCAGAGGGATCACTCTGGCAGGGAACGTGACTCCAATATTCTTGTCGTAACCGACACTCCTTCGCAGGAGCGCGGGAGCAACTCCACCAGAGGACCCAAGAAGGAATCGAGACCAAAAGCCCACTGGAAGGGACGTCCTGACGAAGGCCGCAATGAAAGGAGGGGCGACCCAAATCAAGGAGGCAGCGCGTGGTGTGCCTACCATAAGATGAACAGCATGATACGTAATGAACGCCGCCAAGACGCCACGAAATAGCGGCTCCTCGAACACGGCCCCAGGCGCGTCAGCGCCGCCGCCACGCCCCACGGCCACAGAGGCGATGCCCTTCAGTAATTCCACCACCCTAGGCACGGCCCTCGGTGATCTACCCCTCGGGCAGCGCTTACACGATGTTGAGCATGAACTCCCTTCCAAGCGCCGCAAAGACAAGTAAATGTCATAATAGGGGCTCGGCCTCGGTCATGCATCAAAACGCCAATGTATGAGTATGCCCGAGAAATCAACGTCGTGGGGTGGCTCTCAAAGCGCCCCTTCCAAATGGGCAAGCATTTCTCTTAGCTTCACGGTGATGATGCACAAGGCTTAAGGTTCCTCATGATGACGCCTCTTAGTAATCGCCACAATATCCAATTGCGAGGTCTCCCCGCATCCTTGTTGACGGAGGAAGCTCTGCAGATATACTTTACTCTGCGGCGCCAAGGAACTATGGGAGTCACGGGGCTATCATCTCGCATCCTCATCGCCATCCGATCGTCCTCTCACGGCCGTGCAGAAAATCCATCCAACCCTTGGGAGGATCGAACTCCTCATGACGTTCGGATCACAGGAGAATCACCGTGACGGAAGCCGTCCAGTTCGATGTTGTTGACATCGAGTCCCCATTCAATGCCATCATGGGAAGGGCAACTCTCAACCGCTTTTGTGCAGCGGTACATCAAAACTACCAGGCTTAAAGATACTAGGCCCTCGGGTCATCTCCGTGAGGGTGATCAAGACTTAGCTCGCTGTCTGCACTCACAAAGCGGCAGCCTAACTCCGGCGACATTAACTTTCTCGAACCCAAGGAGTCAAAGGAGGACATGCCTCGCTCTCTCACCAAGGCACACCAAGGATGTACCCTCCGGTGAGGTGCTCCCTTAAGCCTCGTTCGGAGGGGGGACTCGCAGAAGTACGACTCTTGACTGTGGTGACCCGCGGTCTCTTATAATCGGGGTCGTTATCCCGTGAAGGATGGAGAAGGAGCTAATGGAGTTCTTAAAGTCCAACACCGCATATTCGCTGGACACCGCCAAACATGACACTTCTTTTTGGACGCTCATGGGGCCTCTGCACCTCTAAACAAAGGGAATTAAAATTCAATTGGGCACCTTTGACATGTGTACTCCAAGACTTCTATGAGTTCCAGAGCATTTGATGCAAATGAATGCACCAAAAGGCAAGGCCTGCAAGTGCTACACCGCTAATGGCAGGGAAAATCTGGAGCACTATATGAAAAATAATCACAAGTGGTAAATATTTCAACGAAAAGTATGGCCATGCAAATGCCAAATTGGTATCTTACTTATGTATCACTCACCAAGAAACACAAGCATGATAAAACAATACTACTAAGTTTCACAAGTTACTCGACAAGAGATAGACTCATGCAAGACAAAGATAAAGAGGATTTTGATCAAAACCTAACCACATTTCAAACTGCAGAAAATATAAAGTTGGGTTACCTATTGAAAACATCAAGTCAAAATAACTATAGAACATTACCTCACCGCGAATATGCTAAATTTTAAAAACGAACATTATGCATGGTGACGGAGAGTTTACCTCTTAGTAATAGCTTATACACTTTTTGCGCCAAAGGACTAGTATAGGATCCCACACCCTCTCAAACCTATGACAGATAAAATAGCAAAAACAACACAAAGCCGATACATTGTTTTCATTTTTCAAGTCATGAATAAGAAAATCAAAAGTATTTCTTACAGATAATGCAACCTTTCAAATCCTCCACCGTAACCTAAACCAGATAGTCTAAGACACCGCAACATCTTAGGAGTTAACCTACCACCGTGGGAGAAGAACCTCAAAAAAAGTTGCATAAGATAAAAGTTTCCAAATTCACATAGGAAACACAAAAATATACACCGAAGAATGACTTACTCCTCCACCTTCAGATTCACTTAAGTATCTTACAACCTCATGAATGACTTGTATATCTTGAGGATACCTCTTATAATACTTTTCATTTTACAATTGAACTTGTTTAAAGCGGGCTCTGTACCGATGATTTACAAGTAGGCCTTTCCTAGTGGTGGAAGCCATCCAAGGACCAATTTTTTCCTTAATTGAATGGATCAATCTAACAAGTGGAAAAGTTGGTATATAATGTTTCTTGAATGAGAGCAAGCATAAGCAAGGAAGCTAAGAGTAGTTTGCCAACACTACAAACACCAAAGTTCAGACTTGATTGTGAGTGATTATGTCTTGGTGCAAGAAATGTAAACTAAATGAATGGTAAGTGTGAATCATTTGCATTTCCATGAAAACCTTGAAACCTTAATGCCACTACAAATACATATTTTTGTTGAAGACTTACCATGATGACATGGATCTAACAAGTGCATCAAGATCACGTTAGGTTAGATATGTCCAAGGCTTGGCATATGGTACAAGATGTAGTCGAATAAACTCTGCATCCTTAACTATGTTATCTGCCCTGAAATGCTTCAAATACTTTTTAAACCACCCTCCCCTGCCATTTCTCTCTTTCCAGCCCAGCACCCACACTGTTATCTCCCCTTTCTTTACTTATCTGGTTCTCACTCCATGCCTTATGCCCAACCGAACTGAGCAAGGGACTCCCTCCCCCATTTCTTTTATTCCCAACTCACACCACTGCCAAGTCTCTTTTCTAGGCTGTTCTTTCTTCCCAACAGAGCCTTTCCATTTCTTTCTCCAAAGCACAAGTTCATACCTTCTCTCTTCCCAATCCAAGCAAGAAACCTTAAATCGTGCCCTGCATGCTATACCATCTTGTTGCTCATCACACCAGCTTCACATACATCCAAGAAGTTTTTGCATGCATGGCCATTTGAGCATTTGAGTATTTTGGAGAGAAGAGAAGAAGTGGCTGTTTTGGGTGGAAGGAATAGCAGCAGCACAAAGCAACAGACAGCATGCAGTAGCTCGGCAACATGCATGCTTGTGATGAAGTTAATCTTGCTCGTTTTTGCTAGGGTCAGTTAGTTTCTTTTGTCCCCTTTGTCTGAAGCCATTTTAGTGTTTGAGTTTATCCTCTGTCAGATTTCAGATTTTAGCAAGCATATTGAAATTTAGAACTCGGTCAGAAGTTCAGACTTTTCAGTTTGCTTGCAGTTTAGTGAGTTTCGGTCCCTGATCTAAGTTGTGGGGGATATGGCCAACTCCATGATGTGGCCCATATAGGTGTTAATCTTGTTGTGTTTGAGTCTATTCTGTTTTGTGTTATCAAAATAACCAAGTTTGAAACTTGGCTTAAGTCTGAAATTCAGAACTGTGTTACTAGAGTTTAGAGTTGGTGTAGAAATTCAGTTCTATAACTAAAAGCTGTCACGATTAAGTGTTGTCGGTCCATGATCCGAGTTATAAGAATCGTGGCCAAGTCTTAGGCTAATGGCTAAGGGTCCGGACTGGTTGTTTGCATGGAGTGTGTGTGCATTTATCTGATAGTTGTCTTTTTTCGTTTAGAGTTTGGTGGCTCTTGCCCGACCTATTTTAAGCTCATGGTCGGAGGCTCAAACGTCGTTGGATAGGCTCCAAACTTGGTGAGTTAGTTCTAGACTTAGAGCACTTCATTATGAACAGTTGGTTTGAGGTTTCGTATACTTGAGCACCGGATTTGAGAGTGGTTTAGTTCGTTCTGTTTGCAGTATAATCAGAGGTGCGCAATCTTGGTACTTGATCTGTTTGGGGGGTCATATGGTGTTGGATTGGGCTGAAATTTGGACGGCATGTTGAGGACTCATTTAACTGCATTCCTGCCAAGTTTCACGCAGTTTGAGTTAGTCGTTTGGAAGCTATGCACTAAAGACCAAGGTGAGCAGAAACAATGCTAGTCTGTTTTAGCTGATTTTAGCTACTTTACGCCAAATGTGGTTGTTATTGATGATGATGCCAAGATTATAACTTGATGTTGTTGCTTCTAGAGAAGACTCCATCGTATCCACTATTAATAAGAGTGGAATAGTAGACACGAACGAGAGGACGAGCAGACGCGGACGAGTTCGGCGACGACTACGGCGAGCCCCGTCGTGCCGGCCTGGCGCGCTTAGGTGATAATCCCAACTTTAGCACTTAATCGATTTCTTAGTGTGTGTGACATGTAGACCCCACCTGTCATAGACAGTGGCTTGAATCACCTCAGTATAAATGTAATTCTTTAATATTGAAAATCCAACATAAATTGTTTTACAACATGAAATTGGTTTAGAACTTCAAAAATTCATAACTAAATTAAATCAACTCCAAAACGAGTGAAACCAATTTTGTTGGTTTTCATTTTTAAAGTACTTTAACTTGGAATAGGTTTGAAACATGTTAGTGTCCCAGAAAATTTCGAAATTGGAATTCATTTCGGTAAAGAATTATTTGTACACTAGAAATTGAATCAACTTCAAAAATTCATAAGAAATTCATATGAACTCCAAATGAGATAAACTCAGTTATTTTGGTCTTATAAAATTATTCTCTATTTATTTATGTAATCTTTTTTTCCCACTACTACTCTACAAATTTTGACCAAATAATTAAATTAGGATGAACAGTAACTGATGGGATTTTTTTGGATTTTTCAGAAAATCTGATGTTCAAACCTCTATAACTTTCACGTACTAAATCCAAATGGAATGAATCTTTCACCTAAATTCATCTAAAATCACGATCTACCCACTGTATAAGCTTTATGCATTTTTGAGCATTTTAAATTTTCGCCTTATTTGGTGTTGATTGCAATATCGTTCTTTCGATAGATTTCTCGACGATACGAACATATACATGAGTGTAGCCTAAGACTGAACAAGTGGTACAGAAAAGGTGTGAGCACCCTCCTCTTGATCATATTGCTCCTATTAATTTTAAAATGTTTTGTATGGTTTTTAATATCTCAATTGCGTGATATTTTGAAAAGTATGTTCATGGGTAGAAGTAGGTAATTTCCTACTTGCTGTATTGGCCCTCCTTTGAATGTTGATTACCCTTTTTACCTTGAGTGATTAAGGATATATGTTATATGGGAGTGTTTGATAATTTGTAGAACGATGCTTCGTCGTGCTAGTAGTTGTAGTGGATAACGATTGATGGAGCTAGTCCATCAGCCGATGGATCGAATCGAATCTTAATGAAATTTAAGAATTATATGGATTTGATTATGTTGAATTTGAGGAAAATGTCCAGATCTTCGTATCTGATTATTATGAACTTGTTGATGGGTTGTTGTTGTGTGTTGGACTTGGACGGGTGATAGGGTAATGAAGGGGTGGTCTCGGATTTGTGTAGCCCCGTCTGGGTATTTGAGGACCAGTCTGTGGTGTGATGAACTAAGTCTTACGTACAACCATACGCCGGGATAATGGCGAAGGCTTGGCTTAATAATTTGTTGTGTGTTAGCTATCAAAACACAATCAGATTGGCAATTGTTATTGTTATTGTTTAATTGTTCTTTTGTCAATCTGGTGGGGGTATGTATGTTGTTCTCTTACGTGCTCTTAAGGGTCTCTTATTTGTTAGGGACTTACTTACACAACGTGGTTCCCCTGTGGTTCAAGCGACCGTTCAGTCTAGCCATGGGAATGTTCCTCGGGTGGTTTGATAGTTAGGACATGACATTGTACTGGCCTCATTATGATATCTCAGTCACACTCCTACGGAAGAGTGCATGGTGACAGTACGATGTATTCATATCGTGTGGGTAAAGCTGTACACCTCTGCAGAGTCTAATTAAATCTATTCGAATAGCCGTGTCCCTGGTTATGGACATCACTTGTGGGAAAGCATGCACAGTTAGCTTATGGGAACTTAAGTTTGGGTTTTGGTTAAAAATGTTACGTCATTATGTTAGTTTTTTCAGATTTGAAATGATATCTTGAACGCGAAGTTCGTGTGTTAATTTGTCATGGAATGATTTGTGTCCCGAATGGGATGTTCATGTGTTGATTATAGTTGGAGATTATACTGTTGTTGATCATTACTTACTATTATACAATGTTTTCTAAATGTTTTAAAAATGGCAATTTGAATATATACTGTTTATCTAATTGCAAAACTTGCTTTTTGCTGAAAATTGACTAGTGTAGTAGCCTTCCTTTGATACTTGCATGCAACCTTATTTTTCTTGAAAAGTCTCGCAAGTACAACTTTGTACTTAAAAATTATCTATTGTTCAGGTGAGAAGTCATTCAAATTGGGTAAAGTACTTCAGACGCTACGACTTTAATCCCAGTTGGTTGCTTGTGGGATTGTGGGCATGCCAACTCAGTTATTCCCTTTTATTTTAAGTTTGTCTTCTGCTGCAATTTATTCTTGATAATTATGTTTGGCCGAATGACCCTCCTATGCAAACTTGTATATTATGTTTCTATTCAATGATGTTGTATTTACGATTCCATTATTCTTGTATATTGTGTATGGATGTGAATGCAATGTTGTGTTTGGATATGTGCATGTTAGTCACTGATCCTTGGGAGCTAACATGAGACACCTATCCGGGCACTCGGAATTGTTTTCGTTTCATGTTAAGTATTGTGCTCTTTCAGCGTAATTACTTAGCTTGAAATGGATCCGATCTCGGGGTCCCCACAGACTATCTTCTGTTTCTGCGATGCCCACGTGATCAGGCTAGTACCCAGGAAGAACACCATCCCCGAGGTGCTCTTGCGATCGTCCAGATCGCCAGCGAGATCGCTGTCACTATAGCCCACCAGCTCGGGCTCTAGTGCACCACGCCGCTTATAGCAGCAGCCATAGCCAACTGTGCCGCTCACGTATCGCAGGATGTGCTTCACGGCCGCCATGTGCTGTGAGGTGGGCGCCTCCATGTAACAACTGACAATGCCCACAGCGTAGGCAATGTCGGGCCTGGTGTTCACCAGGTAGCATAGGCTCCCGGCAACGCAGCAATACTCAATGGTATCGACCGCAGCGCTATTGTCCTTCTTGGTCATCTTCAGTCGGTTCTCCATCGGCGTCAGACACGGATTGCATCTGGCCATGCCCGCTGACTCCAGCACCTTGCAGGCGTAGCTGCACTGGCACAAAGTGATCATGCCAGTAGCCTACTTCACCTCAATCCCGAGGTAGTAACTCAGAAGGCCGAGGTCGCTCATGCTGAACATGCTCATCATCTGGTCCTTGAACTCGGTGATGTCATCGACGCTTGACCCGGTGATGATCAGGTCATCGATGTACACCCCAACGAGCACGAAAGTCCCGCCCATTTCCCTCCGGTACACTGCGTGCTCGATTTTGCTACGTTCGAACCCGAGTGTCACTAGTGAGCTGTCCAGCTTAGAGTTCCAAGCCCGCGGCGCCTGCTGCAGACTGTACAGTGCCTTGTGCAGCTTGAGCACCATGTGCCCACGCTTGTCGTCGACAAAGTTGGGCGGTTGATGCACGTACACCTCTTCGGTGAGTTCACCATTGAGGAACGCCTATTTGACGTCCATGTGGTGGATTTCCCATCCGCCGTGTGCCGCTAGGGCGATCAGCACGCGCACCGTCTCCATGCGCGCCACCGGTGCAAACACCTTGTTGAAATTCACCCCCTGTCGCTAAGCATAGCCTTTTGCAACCAAACGAGCTTTGTACTTGACAATATTACCTTCTGGATCTTTCTTTACCTTGAAGACCCACTTGAGCCCGATGGCTCGGTGTCCCACCGGGAGTGCAGCGAACTCCTACGTGGCGTTCTCATGGATGGAACGATCTCATCCACCATGGCACGCTCGGCCGCCGCCTCGAGTGCTGTTCGACGCTGCGGGCTCCCGACGGCCAAACATGCGAGAGCAGCGTAGTCGACGTCATGGATCGATGTCGTGTCGTAGACATCTGACACCATCCGGTATCGCAGCGGCGCACCCTCTGAGTCATGTGAAGCATCAGTGGGTGGGGTAACCCACTCGACGCCGGTCAGTGCAGCCGCTGGAGGAGTGGTCGGTGTGTGTGGCTCTGCCGTCTGCGGTGCCACTGGACTTGCGCCTCATGTAGATGCCGCGCCGTCGTCGCCATTCATAGGAGCGCCATCTGCCACATGCTCGGTGGTGTACTCGATGATGAATGTGTCCATGGCGCTGGGAGCATGATTAATGGATATCGCCTCCCAGTCCCATTGCTTCTCCTCCTTGAACACGACGTCGCGGGTGACGTGCAGCTTGTGCATCTTGGGATCATAGATACAGTAGGCCTTGGCACCCTCCTCGTAGCCGATGAAGACCATCAACGTTGACCTGTCCGACAGCTTCGTGACCCCGGGCCCGACCTTCTTGACGTGTGCAACACATCCAAATGTCCGGAGGTAGCGCACATTGGGGCGCCGCTTGTGCCATGCCTCATACGGCGTCATGCAGTCGAGGCTCCGCGTTGGCGCCTAGTTCAGTATGTGCACGACGGTCTTCACCGCCTCGCCCCAGAACACAGCCGACACACGCATGCTTTTAGAAGGCTGCGCGCCATCTTGACGGTCGTCTAGTTCCGGCGCTCCACGACACCGTTCTGTTGCGGTGAGTAGGGAGTGGTGGTGTACCACTTGATCCCATGCTCATCGCAGTTGTCGTCGAACTCAATGGAGTTTAACTCCCCACCACGATCTGTGCGGAACGCCTTGAGCTTGATGTCGCGTTCGTTCTCAGCAAGCGCCTTGATCTTGCGAAAGAACCTGAACGCTTCGTCCTTTGTCCTCAGCATCTCCACCCACATGTACCTGCTATGATCATCCACGATTAGCAAAAAAAAACCGATTACCGCTCGATGTAGCAGGTGTGATGGGGTCACATAGATCGCCATGCACCAGCTCCAATCCGCGCTCGGCACGGTAAGACGAAGCCTGAGGGAACGGAGCCCGGTGCTGCTTGCCAAGTGCTCAACTGTCGCAAAATTTCTCCACGCGATCGATCATGGGCACACCATCCACCATCTTCTTAGCGGTGAGATCGTGGAGCGCGCGGAAGTGCAGGTGGCCATAGCGCGCATACCAGCGCCACACCACGTTGTATGCTTTTGCTAGCAGACACACTAGTGCAGTCAGGTTCAGGGCCAATGTGTATAACCTGTTCCTGGACCGCAACACTCGCGCCAGCAGCAGCCTCTCGCGATCGAAGATGCACAGCTCCCAGCCCTCGATGACGATCTTGTAGCCGCTCTCGTCAAGCTGTCCGAGGCTGATGTTGTTGCTTCGGAGCCGTGGTATGTAGTATACCTCGGTGAGCACCCGGTGCTCCTGGTTCTGCACTGGTACATCACAACGCCTTTGCCGCAGATCTCTACCACTGAGTCGTCGTCGAACTTCACGGTGCCCTTCACCGTTTCATCGAGCGACGTGAGCGTCGACCGGTTGCCGGTCATGTGGTTACTGGTGCCAGTGTCGAGGTACCACACGTCGCTGCCAGCATCCACCGGGAACACTTTCTCCTCGTTGAGGAACACCGCTTCCTGTTGTGCGCCAGCAGTCGCTTGCACGAGCACATGGTGCTCGGCCATGAGGAGCGCTGGTTGCTCCTCCTGAGCAACGACAAGTTGGCCTCCTCCTTGCACTCGCGGCGTGGCTTACGGCATTCACGAGCAAAGTGCCCGTAGATGCCGCAATTGTAGCACTTGCCCTTTCCGGCGCCCTTGCCGCCGCTGGATGCAGCGTCCTTGCCGCCGCCCTTGCCGTGGCGCTTGTAGCAGCGCTTATCGCCGCCGCCATTGTCGGCCTTGTCGCCAGCTGGCTTTCCGCAGCCGAAGGAGTTCTCGCCTTGCTCGCGCTTCTTCATGTGCGCAAGCTATTCCTCCTCGGTGAGCAGCAGGCGGCTCCCAGAGCCGCCCGTGTTGCCAAGGTCGAGACGATCCTCGGCGGCCTTGAGTCACCCAGTCAGTTCCTCCACAGACAGCGTGTCCAGATCCATAAGAGTTTCAATGGACAATGCTATCTGGGAGTACCTGGGCGGTACCACGCATAGAAACATCTCCACGACCTTCTCCTCATCGAGCTTGTCACCGAGGATGTGGAGGCTGTTGACAAGCCCGGTGAGCCTCATGGCAAAATCGTCCACCGACTCGCCGTTGTGGAACGCAATGCTCTCGAACTCCTTGCGGAGCAACTGAGCCTTGGCCTTGCGCATGCGCACGCGCGCTACTCCCATGCGCATGGTTTTGATGGCATCCCATGCCTCCTTGGCGCTCTCCTTGATGGCGAGCGTGGAGAGCATCTCCGGTGGCACTGCTCGAAGAATCGCCTCCAGTGCCATGCGGTCCTCATGGAAGTCAACGTCGTCATATGTGACTGCATCCCACAAGCCTCGCGCCTGCATCATGACCTTCATCATGATAGCCCAGTCTCCGTAGTTGGTTCGCGTCAGCATCGGGTACTGCGCCGAGCCCCCCGACTCCCTCACCACCCGTGATATAGCTCGATCGCGGCCATTGCCGCTGCTGTTATCGCGGGTCTGAGGAAGCTCTGGTGACTTGGACCTCCGTGGTGACCTCAAGCCATCTTGCGACATCCTCACAGGTACGGAAGCAACGAAGCTCTGATACCACTTGTTGGCACAAAACACGTAACACGAAGAACACACACGACGCACGCGACCAAGTTTGGAAAACTCCAATCGGAAGACACGAGAGATTTTGTGCCACTTCAATGTCTTGTAGTTTTTTTGGTTTTCCATTCTTATTTAAACACAAAAAGAATGACGTGATTACATGCAGCCGTGAGTCAAGGCTATGGAAGGAAACATCTAATCAATCCTACACTAAAGGAAAAACCCAAACGAGAAAGGATTACATGCAGATTTTACCTCCTGCCGAGACTACAGCCAAGAAGGAAAGAAACTAATCAAAATCAATCAACATTCAATGCTTGCTTTGTTTCCAAAACAAAGTCACGTGAGATGCTTTCAGCCAGCACACACAAGATTACTTCAACAAGAGAGAGATGGGAAAGAGAGAGAAAAAAGTTGGTGCTATTGCTCATGATTTTCTGAATGCATGGTTGTGCTGTCTGTGCTACAAAGAAAGGAGGAGAGCACAAGGTCAACAAAGAAAGAACAGGAAGAGGAGGAAGGAAGAAGTAAAGAGAAGGGAAGGAAAGAAGGGAAGGCTAGGGTTTTGCGCTCCGCTTTCGATCTTCGTCCAATTTCGTGAGTAATGAGCTGATCAATCCTAATTTGATCTTAGATTGATGTTTATTTAAGATTTAGATTAGTTTGGTCGTAGGGATTGTTGTTGTTTTTAGTTGACCTTTGATGATGATATGCACGGGATGGAGTAGGACACGAGCTTCACATGCAAATTATCACACAAGCATATTCATTTAGTTTACTTTCATTAAACATAGAGGCATGATTATTTCCCTTTAGAACATTATATGGTTTGGATATTGCCTTGTTTAATGATTGGAACCTTACTTGTTTTTTAACTAGTTGCTTATTATTTACATGTTTCTATCCTATGTACCAAGAGCATGGTTTCGCGTTTCTTGGGTGCAAATATCCCAAGCGTTTCTTGAGTGCGTGTATCTCGAGCGTTTCTCAGGCGTGTGTGACTTGAGCATTTCTCAAGCACGTGTGACCTGAGCGTTCTTGGTGCGCATGACCAAATTGTGAACTTTTATCCCCCTTTAAAACATTATATGGTTTGGATATTGCCTTGTTTAATGATTGGAACCTTACTTGTTTTTTAACTAGTTGCTTATTATTTACATGTTTCTATCCTATGTACCAAGAGCATGGTTTCGGCGTTTCTTGGATGCGGATATCCCAAGCGTTTCTTAAGTGCGTGTATCTCGAGCGTTTCTCAGGCGTGTGTGACCTGAGCGTTTCTCAAGCACGTGTGACCTGTGCGTTCTTGGTGCGTGTGACCAAGTTGTGAACTTTTATCCTTATGCATTTATTTTGCTCTAAGTGATTCTCTTGTGATCCGTTGATGGGTTTTTATTCCTGAGATATTTGCTAAAATTATTGTCAATTAAGGTTCAAATTGATAGCTAGAGTAGTTTAGATGGCATTCTAGACTCAGTGTTTTGCCAGGTTACACCCACCCATCCTCTCCTATCTCCAACCCCTCTTCTCGCACATAGCAAACAACGGGCACTTAGTTTAAGTATTTTAATGGGTAATTAAGGGTATTTAGCCACCATAGTTAGAGGGGACAATCGCTGAACTTTTATTTTCCTATGTCGCGTTCCGACCAATAAACCCGGACGCAACTTTTCTGTCAAACTAACCTTTTGTAGGCATGCATCATACCGAAGAATTGGCTAACAAGAGCTGCCAGCATCACTGAGAACAGCCAGCAATCCAGCATCGCCTTCGTAGTATCTATCGGAGGGAGCAGCCCAGTTCTACGGAGCACTCCGAGTCTGAGGCACCACAATCACCGCACGCTTTGTTGGCCCGCCACTCCGTCTATTCACAACGAATATCGATCGTTTTCCTCCGACCACTCCGCTGGTTACATTGCACCACAGCGCTCCGTCTCCGTGTGAGAGTCAAGCGGTGTAGCTAGGCGACAGCTGCACCAGGCACTCCACCCCAATGCCCGTCGCACTTCTGAGGGTTTTCACCTCATCAGCGACACTGAGAAGACCCGCTACATCATGCTCAAAAAAGAAGATCGAAGCACCAATGGATGTGGACGAGTGCACTTGAGACGCTTGATTTTGTTGGTGGATTTCACAAGGCCTTGCGTAACAATGGCTGGATCACCTTCTACATGCTCTCTGACAACATCTACCCTGCCCAACCATGCTCCTGGATGTTTTAGCCACTTTCAAGCTCGGCCATAATGAAGATGACAAGCTCAGCCTCTTCTTCCGCTTCTGTGATGACAAGCACTCCATTAACGTTGACGATGCGTCCCGGATACTGGGCTTCGACCCTGATTGGTGAAGCCATCGTGTCATGGACCGATGAGCATTGACGAGTTTTGGGAGAAGAACGCCGCTAACCAGGGTTTTGGTAACCGGTTTTATTTTTTTACCGGGATACCGATAGATCCGATTTGACCGATTTTTAGAATTTTTCGGTTGACTTTGCCTGAAAATTTCAAACTATATTTTGATTTTAAAAATGGCTGAAAATCGGCCAAAATTGGCCAAAAATCTTCAACAATTTCTAAATAAACATCAACAGCTTCCCAGACAAGACAAGTTGACATCAGTATAGTCCAGGATCAAGCTAGTACACACAGTATCAATATAAATGAATATCATTGCACACAAACGCATATAAGGATAAATGACTAATTTGATTAATAAATAATGGGTGTGACCTTATGGTCGAGTTTACAATTATTAAGCCACGCAGAGCTGACACTAAATAAAGAATGGTAGCGGAACGAAAACAACTCTAGCGGATGCCCATCGACTAGCTACAGGCAACCGACTAGGATCAAGACCTAACGATCACCATCCTCGTAGAGCTCCTCCTCAAAAGCAAGCGATGATTCCTCCACTTCAGCTAAATGATTGCAGTAGGAATAAGTACTCTGAGTACTCAACAAGTTGTACCACAGAATGCAATTACAATTGATGGCTTATTCCAAAGGTAATGACTTTTGTGACTATTTTGCAATAAAGTAGCATTTGCAATTGAATACGAGTAATAGATTGAAAGCGTAATTCAAAACAAATAAACAATACTAATTTTAACAAGTATTTTCATAAAACTTCCATAACCTAATCATTCTCTTTCACATAGCTACATAAGTTATCCCACACAGCTTCCCCTTCCCAATTGTTTTTATGAAAATCTACCCCTCATGTGAAATCCCCAAGCATGTCTATGACCGCAGATGCTGCTTTTCGAATAGAATAATTAACACTCTACAGAGGTAGTACACTTTACCCACACGATACAACCAGTGCAGCTAGCACTAATCATAACAAAACCTTTCCGAAACTCCATCTCAATAATTGACACTCTCGTTGTGGTTACTGCTGGCACCAACCCCCACATAGGTGGTTAGCCTGTCACACACCGTTGGACCTGAATACAGCGAACTGCTCATAAATGTGAATCGCCACACAGACATAAACACACATCTACCCTGGTACATAACTTAAACTATCTGCTTGAGTAATCAATATCAAGACTCCATAGTTTGCTAGGTTAGGCCTATCTCATACCAGGCATGTGGTTGTACAGTTATTGTAATACCCCGAATTTCAATCAGAGAGAATAACATTCGGGAAAGAAAAATTTATTCAAATTCGAATGCAGTAAAGTTAGAGAAGGATTTAAGTTAAAAATTCAGATTTTATTAGAGAGTTTGGACCTTGGGCCCTCGGCCCAAGGCAAGAAGGCCTAAGTGGGCCGGCCAAAGTGGGCAAAAGGGGGGGCGCCATCTCCCTAACCCTAGCCGCCCCTTGCTTCCTCCCTTTGGCCGCCCCCCTCCACCCTCTCCCTCTTGCTAGCCGCTACCTCCTTTCCCTCTCCATGGCGCCTCCATCCCCATCTCCATCTCTCAAGACCGAGCCCTCCATTGCTGCTCGCTATTGGAGCTCTCCCGCAGTTGGCCGGCCACAAGGAAGAGGAAGGAGAGGGAGAAGAGGGGAGAAAGGAGGAGAAGAGGAGAGATTGTTCTTGTGGGCAGTTCTTCATCTTCCTGGGTTCTACAAGGGTAACAGATGTCGTTCTTCATTGTTTGATTAGTAGTAGATGCGAATTCGATTAGAGTTGATTGGATCGAATTCTTTCTGTTGTAGTTCAGTTTTGTCCAGTAAATTGCATGGCCAATTTCGGATTCTTAGAAGCCGAATTGGAGATTTCCATCTCCTAGAGATATATATTTATTGATCTTAGCTTTCCGTAGCCGCCAAGAACATTTAATTCTGATGTACGGATCAAACGTTATGGTATGAACTCCCCTACTGTCCTGAATTCCTAACGAGAATGAACTGTCAAGTTGCCTTTTAAATTATGATTATGATAATGGAAGATTCAGGATTTTCACCCAACTAGGTTGTTGTATAAATTTTTATAACCTTTCTAGAATGATAAATAACGCCCTAATCGGAGTTGTAGATCAAAAGTTGTGATCTGTTCTTTACTGCTATCTTTTTCTTCTAGACAGAATCTGTCTTATAATTTCATCTACCTGTTAGCATTTTCTTTTGGCCGAATTGGAAGGTCTCATCAACTAGACTTTTGTAGATATGTTCATTAAGTTTCCATAGGATCTGGGCTCACCTTGTTTCGAGTCCCAGATCAATAGTTATGAGTTATTTCGTGCTGCTGTCCAGATTCGTTTCTGTGATTGTGTTGTTTGTTTTCAGAATAGGTATAATAGTTAATTCTGGGGTTGTCAGGAAGGTGTTGTAGAACGTTGCTGATAGTGTCCTTTACCATGTTGTTCTTATTTCAAATACTTACTTGTGTAGGCGGAGAGGCTTCAGGTTTAGGGGCACCTTCGTTGCCTACTGACACGTCGCAATGCGGAAGGCAAGTACTTTGATATTCTTAAGATTAGTAAATGCTGAATGCTTGATGTTCGTATTGTGTTATTCTATGATACGTGAGAAGATTCAATGTTTATGTTCCTTTCATATGTGTTATTTCCATGATTAGAGATGATGTTTTTCATTATTCATAGTTCATTCCATGCATCCATTGTCATGTTCCATCCACGGGAGTGGATTATAAAGACCTATCAATTTCAGTATGGGCACGTAAGACCCACCATTCCAATGTGAGCAGATTTGGACACCCATATGAAACGTTCTTCATACGGGATTTGGATCCCCACATTTTGTTAAATGCGGGCTTAGGTGAACACCGACGGGTGTGTCACTAGCTATACCGGTATAAGCACGTGTGCAGTCCATTCATTACATTCAATCCATTCATTCCATTCATTCATATGTTCTTTCAGTGCTATGTTCATATTCTTCAATGATGTTGTCTTGTTCATATTTATTGTATGTCTAATTATTCTTTGTACTTGCTGAGTCTTGGACTCATTCTTGCCTTTGTTGTTTATTTTAGGTGAACGTTGATGATGGCATTATTGAGAGAGAGTAGACACGAACTATTCATTCATTTCACCATATTCCAGTTTCAATAATAAGACTTGGGTCTGTCTTTCATTCGTTAAGTGATGAACTGTAATGAATAAAGTTAGATGTGGTTGATATCTTTCTCTATGTTATGGTTGATTAAGTACTGCTTGTGATCCTTGATCATCCCTTTGATATGATTATTTGGATTCAGACTATATTCCTGCTATTGTTCTATTAAAGTTTGATCTCTTTATGTCATTAGATGAGATATTGTTTAAATTCTTCCGCATTATGGTTGTATGTTAGATTATTTAGATAACATCTTGGCTTCCGAATAGCTAGGGTGTTACAGTTATGGACGCACAAAGTTAAGTCCTTAATTGACCATGGTGAGACTACCAATTACTACCAACTATCACATTCATATTTTTCCAAGCACGCAATTCCACCATATGACACAGTTTCATCCACTCGCAGTCTAAATCTTTTACCCACCGTGTTGGTTAAGTGCAACACATGCCGTCAACAAGTAACAGCATAATGTACATAGTTTTACACAAGTTCTATAATCACTTAGTCAAATTTATATTTCCAACTCAACGATATAAATGACTCATTGCATGGCTAAGCGAACTATTCGTACCTAACCAACCAACGTTGGTGCTATGATGATACCAACTAATAATTAAACAAGCTAGGGTGACAAAAGATCATGATAATACAATAGACAAAAGTGGATATAAGCAAATTGGTGCATAACTACTCCCAAAACATTTAAATAAATATTTGAAGTAAAATGCAATAATTTGAATTTAAGTAATTTTGGAAAACTAGGTTCAACATGGTCAAAGGTACAACTTGCCTTGGAACAAGTCTTGGTACTGGTCTTGAGCTTGATCAACTTCTCCTTTGTCGAAATTCCCCGAAGTATCAACGTCTACTCGAAAACGAAAACAAATAAAAGAATAAATTCAAAACAGAGAGATAAACGAACTCCAAAAATTAAATAAAAAATTCAAGAAGGTAGAGCATGAATTTAGAAATTTGAATGAGCTCCATCAGAGTTTGTATGAGGAAGAACGGGCTTTTGGAAAATCTAATCCTAAGGAAAAGATAAAGGAATCATTGTTTCTAATTTCCCAAATTATCTTTCCAAAGGAAATTCCGAATTATTGTGTCATCCTGACCAAGTCCATAGAGTTGGCTCATAGGACTATGACACTGTGGATCTGACATGTGGGACCCACGTGACAACGGCTAGGCTAACAGTGAAGTAGATTCATCTAGGTTTTGGGTGCGGGTTTTGGATCTGGGTTTGACACGTGAGCGCTAACGTGGCTACTAATTGGCCAACACGTAAGCAAAGGGCTGCATTGGCGCTAAGATGGCAGGTGTGGTGGACAGCCATGTCAACTTCAATGGTGAATCCCTGGCGACAATGGAGTGGCGCAACAGGTAGAGGGCGCGATGGGGATCATGTTGGGGTACAAACGGAAGCAAGGGAGCCACTAGGAGAGCTGGCGGTGCGGATTTAGGCTCGATGGGATTTGAGTTCCGACGACACTCCGGTGATGTGAAGGTGACACCGATGTAGATATTGGCCTTGCGAACTCAACGAAGGTGATGATGAGGCTCGAGGTGCACTGATGGCAGAGGAAGACCTCGTTGAAGTTTTCAACGGTGGCTCTGCTTCCTCGGGTGATTCCAGCGGCTAGGGTTTACCTCTTGGGCGGCGGCTGTGTGATATGGGATGCGGAGGGCAAGGGCTACCTCCCCCTTTATACATGGGCGACCGGGATAGTCCAGAGCGCGCACGCCAAGAACGACCCGCGGCGGCGGAGTTCAAGCCATCCCCAAATCAGAGAAGATAAATAGTAACCTTGGTGGGGACCACTTGTCATCGTCGGTGGCTCAGGAGAGTGTGAGTTGGAAACGACTCGAGAGAGATTGACTGGTGGGCCTAGGCGTGGGCACGAACGAGAGAAAGAGAGATGGGCTATGGGCGAAATTGGGCCGGAAAGAACAGGGAATGGGCAAAGGAAATGGGTTTTGGCCCAAAAGAATTTTTGAGATTTTAATTAGGTTTTTCATTTTAGAAATACTAGTAAATCCAAAAGGCAAATTAAAATTAGCAAAAGAACATGGAAAAATTCTAGAAAAATCTGAAAAATATTTCCAAGCACAAAGAACTCAAATAAAATAATTTTAAAATTAATTGAAGTTCAGATTAGTCACATTAAATTGTTTTGACATTTAAAAGTCCATTTAAGCTTGATTAAATTCAAATAAATTTTGGTGAATTTTCTTGAGGGACTAAACTACTCAAAAGGATTTTGAAATTTAGAAAATTTGGATGTTACAAACCTCGCCCTCCCCCCCAAAGAAATCTCGACAACAAGATTCAGGATAGCTAGAGAAAAGTCTAGGAAATGCAGCTTTCAGCTCTTCTTCACGTTCCCACGTTGCTTCATTTTTTGAATGATTACTCCACTGAACTTTGCAAAAACGAACTGTCTTACTTTTGGTCAAACGTTTTGCCATATCCAACATTTTAACTGGTTGTTCATTGTAAGTGAGATCTTCTTTCAACTCAATTGAATCCAAGGGAGTTTGTTTTCTGGGCACTCGAAGACACCTTTTCAACTACAAGACATGAAAGACATCATGTACTCTTGCTAACGACTGCGACAGTTCAAGCTGGTAAGCAACTTCTCCTCTGCGCTTCATAATCCTAAAAGGGCCAACATACCTAGGGGCAAGGTTCCCTTTGGCATGAAACCTTTTGACATCTTTAAGAGGAGTAACTCAAAATAAAAATAAAAATACTCTGGTTCAAAGCTGAGATTACGACGACGATTATTAGCATAACTCTTCTGTCTAAACTGAGCTATCTTTAATCTTTCTCTGATCATAGACACTTGGTCTTCTACTTCTTGAATAATATCTGGCCCGAATACTAAACGTTCGGCTGTTTCTATCCAATTCAAAGAGGTTCTACATGCACGACCATACAAAGCTTCAAATGGTGATATTTATAGACTAGCCTGATAAATATTATTGTACAAGAATTCTGCATAAGGCAAACTCTTATCCCAACTAGTAGCATGAGCTAGAGTACAAGCTATCAACATGTCCTCCAATACTTGATTTACTCTTTCGGTCTGCCCATCTAACTGAAGGTGATAAGTAGTACTAAAATTTAGATGAGTCCCCAAAGCTTTATGCAAACTTTGCTAAAAACGAGAGGCGAACTAGGATTCTCGATCTGACACTATCTTCTTAGGCACACCAAGCAAACTAAAAATTATTGATATATACAATTCTGCAAGGTGATATCCCAAGTAAGTGGTTTTGATTGGCAAGAAATGAGCAATCTTTGTCAAACGATCTACTATTACCCAAATAGAATCGACCCGATTGAGTCATGTGCAAACAGGTGATAAAATCCATTCTGATCTTTTCCCATTTCCATTCTGGTATCTTTAGGGGTTGTAACAGAACAAGGTAAATAGGCCTTTAAGGCCAAAGTTTACATAATGGGTCGACATGCCAAATAGTTCAAGTAACAGAGTAGCAGCAGAAAGTAATCATAGTAGCACTAGAAAGAACTTCAAAAGAGCATGGCCTCCAAGCATTGCCATAGGCAACCGACTGGGGCTAGGACCTAGCTAACGTCGTCTCAATCGTCTCCACAGCCGGATGCATAGAAATATCCATACACTGGGCTTTCAACTTCATAGTTTGAATCCACATGTTTGAGCAACCATGAGTAAAACAGTACTCAACAATCCCTCACCACAAATGCAAGTATATAGATGCAAGGCTTCCAAGGGAGGGTTATATGTTTATTTTAGCACAAACCCAGTTTGCTCAAATATTATAGTTATTTTACAAACCTATGACCTACCAAGTTAACTTTAAATCCACAGATTATTTTGTATAAGGAATTGTTATTACGACCATGCTTAAACTAGCATGACCACGTCCCTAGTGGCCATAATTAAACCAGCATGTCGCAATTAGCACGTCACAGGCGCTGACAAAGTTGTTCTCCCCATCGCTGCATGCCATCCCTACCAAATACGACGCGACACCACGACGTCCTCGACTCGTGAAGAAGCCACGAGGAGTGCGCCCTCGTCTCGTCATTAAAGCTCGAGCCGTGCCTTTTAGTTTCCTCCCCACTTCTCGCCATCTCCATTTTGCCTGTTCGTAGCCTCTCTCTCCCCCTCTTGTTCACCTGAAACGTCCTCATCGTTCTCAGCTCTGGTGCACGCTCTACCGTGCTCCGTGGAGCAAAGCTTTTGTCCCAGTGAGCTCTTTCCTTGCCACTTATGTCACGTTGCACCATTTCCTCCTGGGACTCAATCCCTGAATCAATTTGACCTTTGGTGCAGTACACCACAGATCCACATCGTCTTCAACATCTCCGACCGCTGCCATCACCACCATCTTCTTCCGCCTCCGGTGAGCTTCTTCACCCATCTTTTGCTCCTTTATCATCGCCTCACCTCTCTGAACCTCATTGTGACCTCTGTGTCAGTTGATTCGAGCTATGGAGTCCTTTCGCCATTGAAGCCATCGTCGCCGCTATTATCCACCGTCGTCTTGTTGCGCCGATGCCATCATGAACCCGAGAAACTTTGCCACCTTCCACCGTCGTGCCATCGTCTGTGTCGACCTCTCCAGCCACCGCAACTACCTAAGTGATTGTTGTGGTCTCCCCTCTCCATTCTCGAGCTTGTTCATGCCCCTCTGGCACTCCATTGCCGACGACAAGCTCGCTAGTGAGCATGTCCCCTTCTCTTTGTTTCATCTCACCGACAAGTGGGCCTCTAGGTATTAGCGTTAATGGCATCATTAGTAATTGGTTAAAGTTAAATAATGTCAGTTAGTACTAATCAGTCACTGACGTGTGGGCCCAGTTTGTTAAGTTAATTAAAATTCTAATTTAAACCGGTATTAAAGTTGAGTCACTAACATACGGGTCCCACAACCCTCGTTCACACCTCTGTGAACCCAGTGCACTGCGGACTCGGCCCCACCTGTCAGTCGGATGATGCAATAAATTCAGATTTTCCATTAGAAAGAAATTTGGAAATTACAATGAAAATCCATGCACAATGTTTCTCTTTTTGTTTTTTTTTTTTTGGATTTGGCAACTGAACCAAATTCAAATGCTAATAACTTTTGCATTTGAACTCCAAATTAAGTGAAACTTGTTTCTAAAATTTTATAAAATCATGAGATTTTATAATATAAAAAATATACTAATTTTCTCTATTTCAATTTATTTTTTATTTATTTGTTTCTTGTGGTTTTTATCGATTAGATACCGACATGCCAGAATTGCACAAAGTTGATCCAGAGCAAGAACCATTGTTCAATGAGCAAGGCAAGCACCCTCCTTTAACCATGTTGATCCTATATTTCAATGTTATGTATATTTGTTCTCAAAACAATATGCATGATTACTTTGAGTAAATTGCAATGTCATTATTTAGTATTTGGGTGAATTCTGTATATGCCACCGAAAGTTTGCCTCATCCCTTATATGCTACTCATTGTTTCACTAACATGTGGGCCCTAACCCCACATATCAGTGACACAATTAGGGATTTCACAAAATTCCAGTAGCATATAAGGAATTTATCCTTCGTATTTAGTTATCGCCAATTATTGCATTGATCCTACCTTGAAAAGTTGATACCCTTACTGTTGTCACCCTAAGAATATTATCCACTATTGGTAATAATATTTGTGGAATTTTATAATGGTATAGGAGGCTTATGCTTAGTCATGCTTAGGACAATAACGGTACAAATGGTGAATTCGGTAAAATAAAGTTTTGCACACTATGGGAAAGTGTTTTTACAAAATTTTGATAGAGGGGTTACCTCTACTATTTTGGATAAAAATATGAAACTAAAATGGTTTGGACTTGGGTTAGTGATATGTTGAGACCGGTGCAGTTTGCACGAGAATTCTGTTTGTGTTAGTCTCACTTGGGTAATTAAGGACCGAAATTTGATGTCGTTGACCTAGACATTATTCTTCAATGCAACCACATGCCCAAAATGGGCCGGACCTAGGGATGTAATTTACTGAGTTCGAGCATTGAGTCTATAGGGTGTAGTCAGTAGGCATTATCTGGGTTGTGAAGACGATGGTAAAGGACATCCATGTCTGTAGGGTGCATTAGACGATGGTAAAAGGCATCAATTTCTATATAAGTGTTACCAACAAAACTGTGAGCCCTCTTGATGATGCTAAATGTGAGCCCTCTTGATGATGGTAAAGGACGTCCATACCATGAGGAGTTAGCTCATAGGGTGGGTTGATGTAAGGGTGAGGTATTGTAAAAGCTTTGTTGTGATATATCGATCTACTTCGTCGCACGCCCAACGAAGCCTATCATGGCCGATTGCATAAGTTGATGACATCTTGTGGGTAAAGCTGTACATCCTCTTTAGAGTCAGATCTCAATCTTTTCAAATAGCCGTGTCCCCGGTCATGGACATTGCTTGATGAAACCACATTTGGTTAGATTTTATGGTGTAACATCCCAATTTTCTGGGCTTTTTGAAAATTTTGCAAAAATAAAAAATAACCTTTTGATTTTATTAAGTTCCTAAAGCTTAACTTGAAATTTAGAAATAAAAAATAGCTAATTTGAATTAATCCAACTTCAATTAATTCAAAAGTTGGTTTATTTAAGTTTTCTGGATTTTATTTGGATTTAAAGTCAAAAGTAATATTTTAAGTACTTTATTGGATTTTAAAAAGGGGTTTCCTTTTTGTCCGAAGTTAAAAATAATTTATTTGCAAAATTAAAAGATAAAGTTAAGTTAAAAGTATTTTTATTAAGTTCCAAATGGTTCAAGAAATTTCTGTGCATTTTTCTAGAATTTTGGACTATATTAACTATTTTCTAAAAAGCCTTCTATTTCTTCCCTTTTCTGTAATTCAAAAAGGTATTTAAAACCACCCTCCAGCTTTTTGGGCCGAATTCCTCTCTCGGCCCACTCCACCCTTCTCCTCTGTGCGGCCACGTCGGCCCAGCCTCTCGGCGCCAACCCATCTCCCTGCCAGCAACCGCTCCCTCTGTCCCTCTACGCAGAGGGCCCCACCCGTCAGCCTCACCTCCCCCTTCTCCTGGTTATCTTCTCCATCACGCCTCGCCCCATGCCACCCTCTTCACGGCCGTGCGTGCGGATTTCGCACCGGCACACCCATGCCTTCGCCATCCTCGCCGTGCGCCAACGCCTTTTCCCATCCTCGCCGCGCCCCCCATGATGTTCGTGCCGCCCCATTCCGCCTTTCTTGCCCATGCCGCCGCACCTGCCGCACCGGCCATCCCGCTTGAACCCCTCGCTCGGCCATCCCCTTGCCCTTTAAAGGGAAGCACCGCCCTCCTCTTCCCTCTTCTCCGAGCCACCCCTCTTCTCTCGCCCTCATTCACCGTAATTTCAAGCTTCAAGCCGCACGGCCAGAGCTCCTTCCACCGGCGATTCTGCCGCCGACAAGGCCTCCCCGGTGGCGTGGTCCCCACCTTTGGATTCACAATACCATGGACTACCTCGTGTCCCTCTCCCCTTCACTGGAAGAACATCGGAGCCGTCGCGCTGCTTTCAACCGCCGATGACGCCACTTCCTCCTCTCGCCGTCGGTCGCCCCGTTAAGCCGCGCCACCAAGACCATGAGCCTTAGACTCGCCTCGTCTCCCTCTCGCCGTCGGTACCCTCACCGCCGGCCATCTCCCTACCGTTCGTCAACGCCGCTCGGCTCCCGTGCACCGCTACCTACATGGCTGCCACCTCAGCACCACCTCCCTCTTCTGCCCATGTGGTAGTCCAGTCACACTTGCGTGGTAGCACACGTGGCGTTTCCTTTCCCCTCAGAATTTTATTTCGGCCAAAATCTTTAATCCGGCTGCTGACGTCATCTGACGCAATTAACCAGATCTCCTTTGCAAAAATAAATCCGAAAAGTCTCGAAAACCCTGATTTTATCAATTCATGTGATTTCCAACTTCCAAAGGCCATATCTTCTTCATCCAAACCCCGATTCGAGTGATTCAAATTTCTAAATTCATATAAATTCATTATCTTTCTGTTGGTGCTTATTTGGTAATTTTTGGATTTTATTTGGAATTGTTTTATTTATTTGGCTTTGTTCGCACGTATAGATTCCGGCGTTTCGGAAGAATTCGTGGACCCGACGACTAAAGCATCTCAACTCTTCAATGAAGGCAAGTCGTAGACCTTTGATCATGTTGTACCCAATTTATAAAATTATATTGTTTGATATAAACATGCATGGTTACTTGTATAAAAATGGTTTCGGGAATAGTTAATTACCTAATTGCCATTATGCCTCCTTGATAAATTGTGAATGACATGTATCTTTGAATGACATAAATCCTTGGACACCATAGGATGGTTAATTATTAGTTGGATATTATTGTATTACCATCTTGAGTCGTATTATACATAGCCATGCTTAGTCGCGTCGGGTTTATGATCACATACTCAAAGAATGAATGAACATGACTTAATGAATTATAGAATTGTGGCGGAGCCACTGTTATTAAAATTTGTTGTGCCATGGCAAGGGTTGCCATTTGGCCTAGGTGAACCGAATATGATTTCATACTCAGGCGAATGAACGTGCAGTAAAGGGGGAGAATTTTGGGATGTGGTTGTCTCGCCTGAGTAGTCACTAAGGACTTAACTTTGTACGCTGTTGATCTGGGCCATACCATGCAACCACAAGTCCATTTATGGGGTGAACCTGGCCAACTAATTAGCAATATTTTGGTTCGGTTCTGTTAAGGGTTGATAAGCGGTGCAAGAGGGGGTCCAGAATGATGAAACCTTAGCGGGCAGAACCGAGTCAAAATAGAGCTTTGTAAAAGTATTGTGATAATCACTTAGTCACACGCCTTCGGAAGCGTGAAATGCCTGACATTATAAGATGATTATCTCTTGTGGGTCAAGTTGTACAATCTCTGCAGAGTGTAAAACTATTCAAATAGCCGTATCCCTGGTCATGGACAATGCCTAGTGATTTCACACGAGGGGTAGACTTTGTTAAACATATTTGGATGGTTTGGACGAATCTGAGTAGTTAGTATTGGCTGATGGTAGGAAAGTGAACGGGGGCGTTCACTAGTTGCTTGAAAGAACTTGTCTACTTATGTATTTAATCTTTTAAAGTTATGCTTTTAATCTATGTACTATATTTGTTGTCAATACTGCTTTCTGCAAAAATAGCCATAAAGCTATCTTTGTCAAGCCTTGTATGACTACTATTCGCATACATTTCCCTACGACTTGCTGAGTACTTTAAAGTACTCACGGCTTTGCTCTATTTGTTGATCAGTCGCCGAAGAAGAACTAGGGAACACCGAGTTCTATAAGGAAGACTACTTCGAAGACTATGCGAATTAGGTCGCGTCCTCCACTCGATTTCCTGTGGGTATGTCGGTTGGCCACCACGAGATATTTTGGTTCCACTGCAAGTTATCTTTCGTTGTTAAGCCCTGCGTGGCAAACTTTATAAGACTTGACCATAAGATCCTTTTGCTACTAAGTATTAATTTGTCTACTTCATCTGTTGTTTTGTTGTATGGATATGATTATATCAATGTTGCAACTATGTGAGCTAGCTACAGATCTGGGACTAATTCAGAATACACAAAGGGTCTCATAGTTGTATATCTGGGGTCCCGACATATGGTTTTCTCTAAAAAAAATGGTTCTATTGGGAATTCGTATGGATGGTGGGTATCCATGGTCGAAAGATTTTGACAAAAGACTGTTGAAAGAATTGTGATGGCAAAGGATAACCATTGATTACAACTACTACATGCTCATATGTTATTTCATATTAAAGTCAAATGACTTTACAAAGTTGCTCTTTAAAGGATAATATCTCTATTGCAAATGAAACTTGCTTTATGCAAAAGAAGCTACATAGAACAACCATCCTTGACATAGTTTGCATGTATTAACACCTTTGAAATAAAGTCTTGCGGAGTACATTCTTATACTCACAATTGCTTGTTGAACAATTATCAGAGGAAGAAATTGAAGACCCTGCATCTTGCTACTTTTATGCCACGGGATTTGGAGATGATGTTAGTGTCGAATTCTAGGACATTAACCCAATTGTTTGCCAATGGGTTATGGCGTACCATGTGGGTTATTTATCCTTAATTATCATTTATATCCATTGCAAGTATTCTTAATTGTGACATATTTGGCCGGTCGGCACTGTTGTGTAAAACTCGGTCTTAATGGCCTATGTTCAACTACTTAATATTATGTGCTATTCTGTTTTATTCTCATATATGGATATGATTTAATGTGTAAAATGTGTGTGCTAATAACTAATCATGAAACTATTACAATATACACAAAGATTCGGAATTGAAGTTCAGACCAACTAACACATCTTGGTGGTTTTGTGTGTCATCCAATATGTTCTTCATAAGGGCATGTACAATCGTACAGACAGCTGTTGTCTATAGCAACTATTCATGTCATCTGTAGATAGCACTAAAAACAACTCATACAATGGGTTGTTGTGATCGATACAGTCGGCTACAGGATTGTAGACAACACACAATCTTTTAATGCTTTTCTTGGTTCTGGTGCTACAGTCGGCTACAGGATTGTAGACAACACATTTTTTCTCTCTTTATTCTATTTCATCCACATCAGCTTAAATCCTACGTGATAGAGACTATAAACAGCTGATATAAACCCATTATACATGTCCTAAGTATCACATTAACTTACTCATAGTCAAGTCTGTTTTGTCCTCTCTTATCTAAAGGGTTTTCACTATCATGCGTGCTTCACGTGGAATCTTTCCAACTAAAGCATGCATATCTAATAATACAATAAGAAAGCTTATAATCAATTATTCCAATGTGATTGGACTTCCGTGCATAAAAACGGTTGAAGGGTCTCCATCGACTGTTATTGCTTTGGGAGATGAGACGGTGTTCTTTGTATTAAACTATGGGAGAATTGGATCCATAGTGGCATAGTGCTGCAAAAGTTAGATAATATATCTACACTCCTTACAAAAGTAAGATTTAGAAACTTCCTTTTGTCAGAATTTTTTTTATCCCAGCTTACTTTACGTTTAAGATCTAATTTTAGCCATCCATTTTCTTGAAAAGTTAGATAATATATCTACACTCCTTGCAAAAGTAAGATTTAGAAACTTCCTTTTGTCAGAATTTTTTTTGTCCCAGCTTACTTTACGTTTAAGATGTAATTTTAGCCATTCATTTTCTTGAAAGATGGCGAGGATCTCCATGTGACCATCGAAGCAACTAGGACATTTGATTCGATAATATGGTTTGTTTTCTCTTGCCCCATAGTAATCCATACTCCTCTCTCAGCATGGGGTGGCTATGCTACGATTAGCTTTTAGTTACAAAATGGTTCTCAACATTTTCCTTGCTCTTTATTTTCTTCTTCTTCCCCCGCTCACCTACCAGAAATGGAAGTTTTTACAAGTGGGACCAACATTATCTGGAGTGTTTTATGCCACACACACAAAAAAAAAACAATTTCTTGGTGTGCCTCTCCTAACTCCCACTCGTAGAATGAATGGAGGATGGTGAAAAAGAACTCATGTACAGTACAAAGAATTCAAACGTTTGAGAACAGAGCCATATTCTTTGAGAACAGTTACATCATCTTTATAGTCGAAGAAGCTAACTTGGTCATCATCTCAGATTCTCAATTGTATGAAAATAATTTTATTACGTTATTTTGTCAAACATGAAATTCATGTGTACACAAACTAGTATTTTTATTTATTAAAGTTATAACTTAGGGTTGGTTTGGGAAGCTCAATTTTTTGGTCCATCCTTGTGGATAGACTAAGATTTTAAACTAAATTCTGACCTATCCACAAGATTGGACCGGGAATTTGGACTTCCCAGATAAGGCCTTAATTTAAGGGTTGCTACTAAAGTGCTATTACACAACTGTGCGCTCTGGCCCTGTCCCTTCCAAGTCCCAAGTTCCAAGTCCCACCACCACCTCGCCTGCAGCCCTTCCGCCTCCCATCCTTCTCTCGAGCAACCAGTCGCTTATCTCAGCAAACTTTTAAGACTTTGTTTGGTTGGACTAAAATCCCTACTTATCCCCATGGATGGACCGGGTTTTAGTTCAAATTATCGGCCCATCCACATGGATCTCGCCCGAGAATAGACTTCCCAAACAAACATAAATGGGTATTTGGGACTTTCACCTGCAAAATACAAAACTTTCAATCCACCTTGAGCACGATGGTACAACGACGGCTTCGTGGCACGAGGCTATAGCACGTAGGGTTCTAGTTGGGTGCAGTATATGCGCCGGCATAAAACACGATGCCCTCTCTAGTGGTTCTAGTACGTCCTTGCTAGCAGCGAGTGGCGCGGCAGAAAGCATCAGAGGCCGTGGCACACCTTGGGAGTTGGGGTGGAGAGGATCGGATCAGATCACCATGGAGTTGGGCAAGAAGAGAAGTATCAGACACTTAAGGGCTTGTTTGGATAGAGATGGATTAGAACCAATCCCTTCAGATTGAAAGGGATTTTAGTTCAAATTCCGAGTCAATCCGAAGAGATTAAGTCGGATCACAATGTATCCAAACAAGCCCTAAGGTGGATTTCATTTCCACATCCAACGGCTGTGGGCACACATGCGCCCGATCGGATGATCACTAAGTTATATTTTGCAAAAGTGGCACTAGTGTTGTTCTTCAAAAAGCCGTTGAAACAATTACGAAGCTGATTTGCTATGCTGTAAGGTTATTTTATAATTTGATGTGTCCCATGTAAATTTTAGAAATGATTCTTATACTGAAAGGTTTTTCTTTGATGATTGCTAGACTAAAAGAATAAAAATCATGGGTTTAAATCTAGTGCAAAATATTTAAATATGAAAATATCGATAATCAGTTCGATCGGTGTCCCAAATAACACAAAGTCGTAACATCACCGGATATTATGATATCACAGGCATGAATGAACTAATGGTGCATATGACTTTGGAAATAAAGCCTAATTTATCAAGCGCACCAACAGTGACAACAGTATCAATTGATCCTGACTGCAAAACATATTTCTCAACTGCTAACGCCACCACAAGTTCACAACTACCACCAATCCAGCATCATTGTAGGAGACCCCTTTAACATACATATATGTGGAGACACTTCAACAAGAATGTAATCAAATGGGTGGAGATGCTAACCTTGTGGGCATGAGCACTGCTCCAGCATGATCCCCATTCCCTTCAAATTCCACCTTAATACTTGCAGGAGCAGCAATAGCAGTAACAATGGCAATTGGGATGCCTATTAAGAGAACCAACCTGAACAAGAGCAATTTCAAAACACGTGCATATTAATTCACTAAAAATCAAACCTTCTTTCTCCAAGATGGGACTCTGTTCAATGGGCAATTCTCTAAAAGCAAAATAGTTGTCTTTCTTCAGAAACACACTATGTAGATCCTCTGGATACATTTTGTAGCCAGGAAAGTCAGCAGCATAAAACAATGATACACGGTTGCTCTCAACTGTACTTTTGAGGGATTGAGCTAGTTCTTCACACTCTGCCATCAAACGGCTGCACATTTTGACGTAGGAAAAAGATGAGAATCAAGAAATTAGGGTTATGCCACAGTTATTAGAAGCAGACTTGGCTTGCTATGGAACAGTTATCAGAAACAGAATTGGGTTGCTATGAAATGAAACATCTCTGAGACATTTTAACATGCATGCCTTGCTATGATAGACCAACCACGATTGGTAAGCTAACCTTTTAGAACTGTTTCTGACTGTCATGACAAATAACTTCATTCATTAACCCTCCCATTCTCTTGCACTCAATTAAGAAACAGTTACATGTTCATTTTCACATGAGGACAATCAAATAGTGATTGACAACATACCTGCAGGCCGAAGTAATTAAGCAATTGTATGCTAGTAACTTCCATTTCTTTTGCCAGGCCCATCAATGGGAAATATTACTCCATGGGCTTAAAAAAATTCCAGCAATCAACACATTTTGAACCACATATCAGTAGGTATGAGATAAAGTAAAAGGAAATTTTGATTTTTGCCACAGCCGCTTGCTGGCCGCACAAAGCTTCGCCTGAACTTCACGC
Organism: Phyllostachys edulis; assembly: GCA_036346405.1. Taxonomy (NCBI): domain Eukaryota; kingdom Viridiplantae; phylum Streptophyta; class Magnoliopsida; order Poales; family Poaceae; genus Phyllostachys; species Phyllostachys edulis. The sequence goes on from CM070566.1 coordinate 23,544,748, forward strand.
TGACCTCGTAGGCACCCGGCCATTCACAACACCCGGACACCTATGACCACCTCGGGGAAAAAGTAGTAGTCAGAATTACACAAAAGTGGCTATCAGATTATTTTGGAGTGCAATCTTATCATGAGGGCATCGCGGACAAAAGGGGAGGAGGGAGTTGCGCGGGCCAAGGGGAGTAGGGGGCGTTACAAGCGGTGGGGAGGAGGGAGCAGCTCGGCTGACAGGGAGGAAGCTTTGGTTGCGATCTCTGGAGGTCTTGTCACGAGGGCGTCACTGATGAAAGGGGAGGAGGGCATGTCGCGGGCCAAGGAGAGGAGGGGGCGGTGCGTGCGGTGGGCCGAAGGGGAAGAGGGGGCACGCAGGAGGAGGGAGCAGCGTGAGCCAAGGGGAGTAGGGGCGTCGTAGGCAGTGGAGAGGAGGGAACGGCTCAGCCAGCGAGGAGGAAGTCTTGGCTGCGATTGTCTGAAGGTCTTGCCATGAGGGCGTTGCTAACGAAAGGGGAGGAGGGCGCGGCGCGGGCCAAGGGGAGGAGGGAGCGTAGCGGGCGGTGGGAGAAGGGAGCGGCGGGGAGGAGAAGGGCGACACGTGTGGCGGGCCGAAGGAGGGGGGGCGGGGGAGCGGCTACAGCAGCGACGATAGGGGAGGAAGCATGCACGAGGGCGAGGAGGAGGTAGGGGATGGTAGGCGAAGGCAGCGGAGCGGAGGACGCGGGCACGACTGCGACTGCAGAAAAGCAGGTTGCGATGCGCCACAACGAAAGAGACGCGAAGCTTCTCGCGAAGGCCCAAAGCTGAGCCAAAGGGCTTGCGTGGCACGATCCGGTCGATCGAACGGCTCATGCACACGCTGAGGAGCGCTTGAGCAGAAGGCACGTGTGTCGGCTTGGAAGAAAAGGCACGTGTCGTGATTTCTTCGGCTTAAGGAAGAAATTCTTATGATATATATATAGGATATATATGATTTCTTCTATCCTTATAGATATATATATATATATATATATATATATATATATATATATATATATATATATAGGAGGCCATTTGGTTGATCAGAGGTAGTGTGACAGAATTTGTTGTTGCTCTCTCCATAAAGAATCGTGTGAGAGAAATAGCCGACGAAAGGCAACATAGTGCATATATGGTGAATTTGTTTTTTTAAGAATACATTATTTTAATACAATTACATAAATAAATGTCAAATTAATATATGGCTGCAGTTCTGTTCTCTCCATCACAGTAATATGAGAGAATTAGCAGGAAAGTGAATTAGCTAGTAAGGAATGTAGACACTTTAAAGAATACACAGCTCTCTGATCATGGAGAGAATATTGAGGGCATGTACAATGGTACAGACAACTGCTGTCTATAGCAACTTTCCATGTCATATGTAGACAACACTAAAAACAATTCATACAATGGATTATAGTGATACAGCCGTCTATAGGATTGTAGACAACACACAATCTTTTAATGCTTTTTTTGGTTCTGGTGATATAGTCGGCTACAGAATTGTAGACAGCATATTTATCTCTCTTTATTCTCTTTCATCTATATCAACTTAAATCCAACGTGGCAGAAGCTATAGACAAATGATGTAAACCTATTGTACATGACCTGAAAGAGAAGGAAACTACAACACAAATAAGAGTACCCTGGACGGATCGAGCAACATCAAAGAGATACACGAATCACTGTTCTTTTGGTTCAATCAAATTGTGCTTAAATCCTGGGACATCATGGTTTCCACTTACAGTTGCCTCCATCAAAGTAACCACAACTAGTAAATTAACTTACGAGTACCAATGTACTTTTGTTTCGAGAAAGTACAGAGACACCGGCAAAGGTAGCTAGGCTCCCAAACAAGTAACCAACTCACAGCACGTACGGGGTTGTAGGAGCCTAGGGGGTACATTTCACATACAAAAACAATAACGGAAAATTAAGGCTTCATTGTGTGAGCATCATAATGATGTCAACGCGCGGCACCATCGAGAGTTTGAATCGTTGGCAACGCGCGGTCGGAGAGGCACGTGCCGGCGTACGTTCATCGCAGGCGTCTCGTCTCGCTATGCTTGTATTTCGTCGCATCGCCGCCGCCACAACACGGCGGACACTTCGGGGCGTCGGCGTTGCAGCTGAGGTTGACGTTCTTCGGGCACAGCGTGCATTTGATGGTGGGGCAGCATGCGCAGGTGAGGCTGGGGGTTGGGCACGACGGGATGCACGGGCAGCAGCACGAGGAGGCATCTGGGCAGCAGCACGACGGGATGCATGGGCAGCAGCATGAGCACATGCTTCCCATCAGCTATCAGTTCGCTCGATCTACAAATGTTTTGGTACTCCTCGTCGCGCGCCAGGAGCTAGGGTTTTGCTGTGTCTGTATGTGTGGTTTGATACTATGCCGTTGTAAGAGTTTGGAGATCACAGGTGATCATTTATACAGGTTCAGGTGGTACAAGTCTGCTCTGCTGCTGGCATCTAATTTAGGTGGGGGTACCTCCAAGGTTGGCGAAAGAATTGGATTCCAATGGGTGGCCGTGCAACTTGCCTGTTCTTTATATAACTACGAACGACCACGCTATTGTTGGGAACACAGGAATGTATAGAACATTGGTCTTCAGACATATACATATAAAGAAGAAATTAATAAGCACAATAAGTGGAAACAATCGTGGTACTTGAGTGTACGTTTACCAATAGTGCCAATAGTGCCACACTACTACAGAACAGACCTTTGGTCGAACTGCCAAATGGGCAATAGTCTCGACAAAATTGCGTCCCGACAAAGATCTTTAGTCGGTTGGTAACACCAACCGACTAAAAGTCCTCGCCCAACGGCCCGGTGGCGAGCTTTTGCAGAGGAACTTTTAGTCGGTTGGTGTTACCAACCGACTAAATGTCAACCTTTAGTCGGTTGGTACTACAATCCGGGACTAAATCTTTAGTCCCGGATTGTAGTACCAACTCGACTAAGGTTGAGATTTAGTCCCGGTTGGTAACACCAACCGGGACTAAATGTCCCTTCTATTTAAACTCCTGTTTCGCTGCTCGTCACAGAGCGGAACGCCTGCCGCCGCATGGGACACGCCATTGCCATTGCCACCACCGCCGAGCCGCTCATTCACTCAACCGTATTCACGGCGTGTTCATGTAAGCTCCTCGATGCTAACCTGCCGTCCATTATGAAAAATATGAAATGTGAAATTTGAATATTTTTATATGTTATAAAATTGCCAATTAATTAATTCATAAATGGAACTTTCATTATTTTTGTAGGCCACAATAAATTTCCAAAAATCATGAAATTTGTTTTTCCACTAAGTTACACTGTGAACAGTCCATATAAAAATTTTAAGACTATTTGGACAAAGTTGAATTTATACCTATTTTATGCTTATTTATTTAATTATTATTCCATGAATTTTGTAGGCTAAATTAATGATCCAAAAATTCTGAAAATTGTTTTGCCATCTAATTAGGCTATGAACTATCTGTATAAAAATTTTGGGATCAATCTGAAGACTTTTATTTTTCACCTTATTTAATAATTATTTAAATAAATGAAAAATGACTTTTACATGTGTTAGTTAGGTTAAGCTTTGAGGGTGTTTGATGAGATAAGTCTTATCTTATCAGATCCAACCTCTTGGGTAAAAATAATAAATATTAATTTTGTTTTAATAAATAAGTTTAATATTTAATTATTAAGTAATTAGTTAATCTCTTAATTAGCTTAATCACTTAGTTATTGTTTGCCTTTTGGATTGATTGTTGACCTAGGGTCATTCACCCTTAATGACTTTGGGCAATTTAGTTAATTATTGACCTAGGGTCAAAACATCAAATAGTGCCGATTTTTAAAATTCAAAATAAATTCATCTTAATTTCAAAAATTCTAAAATTTTTGGGTAGCCTCTCTATCATGTGTACTATCTGGGAAAAATTTGAAACTTGAAATTTAATTATGTGATATGTCATATAATGCAGACGATGACACGCCATTGGATGTACAATGTCGATCGCCGCCCAAAGAGTTCATTGATGGCGCATTATTTCTTAAGAGTGGCCGAGGCAAACAAGCGGGATGGTTTCATGTCTTTGTCCATGTGCCCCTGTAAGAATTTGAAGGAATATTCTAGCTCAAGGAGTCTTCACTCACACTTGTTGAAGTCGGGTTTCATGCCAAACTATATTTGTTGGACCAAGCACGGAGAAACCGGGGTTATAATGGAAGAAGGTGAAGAAGAACAATTGGACCCTAACGACATTATTGCTCAATACGGTGACTTCGATGATCTTGCAATGGGCTAAGTCAAGAAGAGGCAAAGGCGAAGACACACTCACCAAGATGATGCTCTTGGTGATGTCATTCGTGATGCACAAAGAGATTGCGAAAGTGAAAAGGAGAAGGCTAAGTTTGACCGCATGCTAGAGGATCACAAGAAATTACTATACCCGCCCGCCAAGATGGGCAAAAAAGTTGGGTACAACATCGAGTTGCTACAATGGAAGGCATGAGAATGGTGTATCCGACAAGGCATTTGGGCAATTATCAAGATCCAAAAAAGATGCTTAGAAGCCTAACGAATTGCTCGCCACTACGTCTGAAGCAAAACAGTCGTCGCCCTTTGGGATTAGAAATCCGAAGATACATGCATGTCCTAATGATCGCATCCTCGATCGTGGCAAGGACTACGAGAATTTGGATGAATGCCCGTATGCAAAGCGTCGCGTATAAGATCAAAGCGAGATGACCTGGCGATGTTGAGGGCGAAGAACGCCCCAGAAGAAAATCCTCGCCAAGGTTATGTGGTATGCTCCTATAATACCACGCTCAAACGTCTGCTCATAAACAAGGACCATGCAAAGTTGTCGCGATGGCACAAAGAAGACCGTAAGGTAGACAACATGTTGAGACACCCCGGCGATGGGTCCCGGTGGAGAGCAATAGACGAGAGAATTCCTGAGTTTGCAGATGACGCAAGAAACCTAAGGTTCTTTAAGCACGGATGGTATGAATCCTTTTGGGGACCGAGCACTAGTCATAGCACTTGGCACTGTTACTCTATGTATCTACAACCTTCCTCCATGGTTATGCATGAAGCGGAAGTTCATTATGATGCCGGTGCTCATCCAAGGCCCGAGGCAACCCGGCAACGACATCGATGTCTACCTAAGGCCATTAGTTGAGGAACTCCCGCTTATGGAGCAAACCGGTGTACGTGTGTGGGATGAGTACAAACAGAACACTTCGACCCACGAGCATTGTTGTTCGTAATAATCAATGATTGGCCCGCTCTAAGTAATCTTTCGGATGGATAAACAAGGGATACAATGCATGCACACAATGTTTTGATGACATTGACAAGATATATTTGAAAAATGTCGAAAGGTCGTGTACCTTGGCCATCGCTGTTTTCTTCCTATGAATCACCAACTAAGAAAGAAAGGCAAGCATTTTAACGGTAAGGCGTAACACGAACCAAGCCTCGCATAACCGAACGGGAGGATGTACTTGATATGGTCAAGGATGTGCAAGTAGTCTTTGGAAAGGGACAAGGCAAACAAACCTGTTCGAAGATGCTAAGGGACACGCACCCATGTGGAAGAAGAAGTCCATATTTTGGGAGCTACCCTATTGGCAAGTCCTAGAGGTCCGCAACGCGATCGACGTGATGCACCGACAAAGAATCTTTGTGTGAACTCGCTAGGATTCATGGATGTGTATGGAAAGTCTAAGGATTCACTCGAAGCACGACAGACTTGCGGCGCATGAAAGAACGAGACAACTGCATCCAGAGAAGGCAGACGATGGACGCCATTACTTAAGACCTGCTAGCTTCACTCTTAGCAAAGAAGAGAAGGAAAGCATGTTTGAATGCCTAAACAAAGATCAAGGTCCCATCTGGATTCTCCTCCAATATAAAGCGATAATAAATGTGCCGGAGAAGAAATTCCTACACTTAAAGTCCCATGATCGCCACGTGCTTATGACGCAATTGCTTAGGTTGCTTTTAAGAGGAATTCTACCTCCACATGTACGTCTGCCACCGTGAAGCTATGTGCATTCCTCAATGCAATTTCTCGAAGGCAATCAATCCAATGGAACTAGCTACTCTCTGAGAATGATGTGGTTCAATGTCTTGTCACTTTGAGTTGGTGTTCCTCCATCCTTCTTTAATATCATGACACACCTCCTAGTTCACCGGTCAAGGAGATTAATATTCTCGGTCTGTGTTCCTACACAACATGTTCCCTTTGAGAGGTTCATGGAGTCTCAAGAAATATGTTCACCCGGCGTGCTTTCGGCGAAGGAAGCATCGCCAAGGGCTACGGGAGAGGAGGTCATTGAGTTCTCGTGTTGACTTCATTCCCGACCTTGACCCGATTGGTGTTCTGAATCGCGACACGAGGGGAGACTTAGTGGAAAGGGAACACTAGGGAAGAAAACATATATCGACGGGGACGATTATTTCAATAAAGCGCACTACAGCTTCTTCAAAACTCCTCCGTGGTGGAGCCGTATGTCGAGGTACACAAGGAGTTCCTACGATCCCAGTTTCGAGGAAGAATGAAGCTTGGATTAGGCATCATCACATGGAAACTTTCAGCGGTTGGTTGCGAAAAGAATGTCAGTGATGACAATATTGATGAGCAATCAGATTTGTTGGCTAGGCAACCATCGTGGCACATCCTCACGCATAAAGGGTACGAGATAAATGGAAATACATTTTACACCGTAGCCCAAGATAAAAGGAGCACGAACCAAAATAAGTGGTGTCGCGTAGATGCCATGCACTCCAAATGGAAAGAGGCAAACATATTATGGCCGATAGAGGAGATTTGGGAACTAGACTACGACCTAATTTTAAAGTCCCTTTGTTCCGGTGCTAATGGGTGAAGATGACCGGAGGCGGGTAACAATGACAAGGAGTATGGAATGACAACATGGACCTCAACAATATTGGGTACAAAGACGAACCATTCGTCCCTGTCTGCGATGTGAATCGGTGTTCTATGTGAAAGACATGTCTACAAAACCCAAGAGAGGGAAAACGACGACAAATCAACCAATGAGCTAAAACGCCACATAGTTCTTTTCAGGAAAAGAAACATCGTGGGAATTGAGGACAAGTCGACAAGTCAAGATTATGAAAGGGATGACCGAATCCCGCCCTTTAGTGTGACCAAAGACCCAAGCATCTCGCTAAATGCCGAGGACACTCCATGGTTACTAAGATGATCATAACCAAGGGTCATACGTCAAGAAGAAGTTCACCTTGTGCCCGCTTGATATATAGTGATGTTTAATAAATAGTGTGTATTAGAGATTTTATGTAATAATTGTAACTTCAGATGTTTCTATCATATTTTTCTTGTTTTTTATCGCTTCAAATGAAATTCCTATTCGATAAAAGGACACATGTACCTCTGTGAAGCATGTCTTCTCCACCGTGTCAAAATGACTTGAAATTTTTTAGCAAGTATTTATGCCTTCAAATGAAATTCGACTTGTGGTTTGAGCCCTTCATTTTGTTTATAGTTGGCTCTTCACTTCCCAAACTTGTGGTCACTATAAAAGTCGCTTGAAATGTCAATAAGATAAAAGGAAATGCAACTATTATTTTTAAAAATTTATGCCTAGTATTTAATTTACTATGCATTTAACAAGAATTAGCATATTTATACAAATAAACTTAATACAAAACCCAAACTGTGAAAAGCGTGGTATGGAATCGAATAGGCGGACCTTTAGTCCGGTCCAGACATCGCTTGGGACTAAAGGTCACACACCGGGACTAAAGGTTCTCTCGAAAATATGTCCTCACAAAAACCTTTAGTCCCTGTCGTGGAACCACCCGGGACTAAAGGTCCAAATTTTTAGTCCCGGTCCAGATTACCACGCTGGACTAAGGTCTTTAGTCCTGTTGGTAATACCGCCGACTAAAGGTCCCTCAAGATTTAAGCAACAAGGGCTTCTTCTCTTCTCCACCCTTCCGTCTCGCCGCCTCCTCAAGGCTTAATTCGTCGGCTCGGCTCCTTGCGCGAATCGGCGCTTTCATCTCCGGCCGACGCCGTGCCCCATCTCCGTCGTTCTCCATCGTCACGCCGCGTCACGGAAGCAGCGTCGCCTTCCTCTCCGTGTGGCGCCCACCCAAAGAACGCCCCGAGCCGAAGTTCGCCTCAACTGCCTCATCTTCGCCGCCGCCATCATCCTCATCGACCGCGACCGCAGTCGCATTTCCACGCTTTTGCATAAATTGCGATTCGCCCCATCCGATCCAAAGTGTAATTGGCTCATCTCAACCCAAACCCAATTTTAGATGTCATATCTAGAATATCTATGCTCTCGTCACATCGACATCAGATGAAATGGATGTGTGCCGCTTGAATTTATTTCCTATAGCTTAAGAGCCGATAAGAGAGCCCTGGATGAATATGGGAACCACTTATTATGTTGTTTGTGATTGCTATCCGCCGCTTAATTTTCTTGAGGAATGCAAGCGTGATTGGGATGTTGATGTCGTTTTGCTCGCTCATCCCGCTGATTGCCCTGCATTATAAGGATTTGAGCAGTGATGTATTCTCGATTATTTTATGATGCTAGTGCACACTTATGATAAGATATTCAGCTTTGTCAGATTCAACCCATTTATGCGTAGTATTTTTCCTGTGATGTTTTTATTGATATGGAATTTATAGCAACCTAATGCTATGCTCCTCCTATTTTATTTTGGCCAATGTACCAAGACACTCGCGGTCGCGGGCTATGAATTAGAATCTATACACATGATGCATGCATGGCCATCCCGGGGCAAGCATATGGACTCAAAGAAAACTTAATCTTGGACATTAGTTTCAAAATTTTGTGGCTATTTGTATGTGATGTTCTACCAAACAATGTGGTATGTGTGATTTAATTTGTTGCTACTTTTGTATGTATTGTCGATCTCGCTTAAATGTAATAAAACGAGTGGTGAACCATGCATTTTATAGACAATCAAGAATTGTCTAATGCACATGCATGCCTCTCCTACGTACCTTGGATCAAGCAGGCATTGAAGTACTATGGAGCGTGGAAACTAAATCACTGAAATTACTTTTACCACCACCTTCCGTTCTCCACTAACGCGTCGTCGTTGTTAATGAAAACGGACGGTCAATTTCCCCCAAAGTTTGCAAGTTTGTTATAAGTTCGCCGAATTAAGCTTGGCAGTAAGGCACCAACCATGTATTTACACTATCAATGGCATCCCTGGCATCACAGTGTGTACGTGGACAACGCCTTTGGTGCGCTTTGATCCAAGGTTTCTTTCCGCTTGTTTAGTCTAGACTCTAGAGACTTTCTCGGTCGTGGGACACATGTGATCGAGCTACCGACGGGCCGAGCATACAAATTCGTGTATTACACTAAACCGAGATAATACGGTGGTATTAAAGTGAACCGTCGTATTCGAGATAGTACCAAACCGATTTTACCTAAAAAAAATTGGAATACAAGACGAGCGATATTCGTTCTTGTCTGCTCCGACTTGGTCGCCGCGAACCCCCACATGCATCAACATCTCCATGAACTCAACACGCGACACGAAGGGCACGCAGACGCACACGCCGTCGATCGCCGGGAGGCCCCGTGCCACGCGCATCCTTCTTCGGTTACGGGCTTGGCACGGCCATGAGTCGCACCACGTGCTCACGCTGCCATCAATATGTTGTTTTTCTTTTGTCGATGCATGTCACGAACCGCACGCCACTTGATGCGAAATCATAACCCGATCACGAACCGCTCTAACGCCCTACACATATATTTGCGAAATGACCGACGAATGACAACATGGACGATGCCATGATGGATATTATCAACAATGACGCCTTACAAGGTGCCCAAGGTGATGACAACAATCAAGAAGTAGATGACGGAGTCAAGATTTTGCCGATTATGAAGATGAGCAAGACAATGTCAAGAGGTCTATCTACAATCTCTTATGTATACATGAAATTCGAATAATTTCATTTGTCGATAAATATATTTATTTAAATCTTTGTGTTTCTACATTCAGTAGCCCTCTGGATCGACGACAACAACGGGAAGAGTAGAAATGTACGAGGTCCAAGAAGCCGTTGGAGGGTCGGTTCATTCTCTCGCATTCGAGGAGGATACAGCAAAGTACTTGGACCACATGCACGTAAATTTGTCACCATCGTGGGTACCTTGTAAGGGACAGATCCCGATCAATGCTCGTGAATGGAAGCAAAAGAAAGTTGCTCCTCATATTAGTTTTGTCTCCGATCGTGACAAGACACTAGTTTGGCAAGATGTCCTTCAACATTTCGCGCCGACATGTAAGATGAAGCTTTGAAGGAGAGAGTTAGGAACTGGCTATGAAGAAGATGGCCACACAATTCCAATGTTGGAAGAAGAAATTGTACAACACATTTATCAGAAGAACTCGACGCCAGATTTCAACACTAAGGCCTACGCTGTTGAGGCCGTTTTGGGATGAGTTTGTACAGTTCAAGACATCGGAAGAGGGTGAGGCACGGTGAGAAGGAACCAACAGAATGCCCGACAAAAGCAATACCACCATCACTTGGGATCGTGGCTCAGGAGTGCCATTCCTAAGTGGGAAAGAATGGAACGGAGATTCTTGCCAAGGGATCGAACTGTAATCAATCAATCGCCCGAAGCGCCAAGTATTGGTTTTTCGGTCATGGGGAAGCCCGACCTAGAGACCGAAAGATAGTGTATGGCGAAAACTCCAAAGAGCAAAGAAAGATTTGCTTATGCTCGAGGCTTGGCCGAGAGTGGCGGTGGCACTTAACAGAGATAAGGATGAGCCGACATACGCCCGGAGAGTATCAACACGGTGGGCTAACAAGAGGCTATGGGAGGTGTCGTGGGAGCATGCCTTCCCTAAAGACAAAGCCACCTATAGAAGCCGCCAGAGAAAGAAGTACGAGGAGGCAGAGCGGATGCGCAGGATGGAGGAAATGGTTCTTGAGTCACGGAAGTGGCTCGTGAAGCAAGAGAGCGAGAAAAGCACTTGAAGCCAAAATGAATGAGGAAATCAAAAGGCAAGTGCAGATAGCAAGAAGTTCCATCCAAAGGCAAAGCGCATCGAGCCGGAGTCAACATCGCCCCTAATCGCTTGAAAAGGGCTTGCGCCTCCCGGAGGTGCCAAGTGATTCAAGATGACGCAGGTCAAGGCTTCCCGTGGATGACATCACCGATCCTCTCACGACATGTGAGTGCACATTCCGAGGGAATGCCACATCATGGTGGCTATCGGTGTTGTATCTCGATCGACCCTACGAAGACACCAAGATGCCATGGGGCATTAATACCTCCCGGATATGCTAGCGCCTCGGTGGATAGAGTTGTGAAAGGTAATAGCAATGTGCCTCTTGACATTGAAGGAGGTGATGGGGAGAAGACTTTAGGAGAAGCGGAGAAGACATTCATATGTTGGCGCAAGCGCTATATCATTATTCCTGGGCGCCACCTCCTCCTCCTCAACAACCTAACCCTAGGTGCGGATGAAAGTGAACGAAACATTTTTTCACTAATTATGTATTGGCTTAAATAACGGTTTACTCATACCACGTTGTTTTCACAGCAGTAACCTCCCCAACCTAAGTCCAATTATCCATTCACCACCGGTCACAAGTGTTGCGGGCGATGACAATGAAGTGGAAGACACAACAAGATCCCCACCGCCCCATCGCCTCCACGGCGGGCTCCAACGCCGACGCCGCCATCGCCCCATCGCTTCCACGGCGGGCTCCAACGCCGCCATCGGCCGCCCATCGCTTCCACGGCGGGCTCCAACGCCGACACCGCCGGCCCTCGCCAAAGAAGAGGCGCACCCACAAACGCAGGCGCTGCCCCACCGCCAAGAAGAAACCTCGTGGAGAACACCAGCTATTTCTAAGACGCATTTAAACTTTCCTATGAGAAGATCGCCGAGAAATAGATGCTTGATGAAAACAGATGTGGACGGTTTCTTGCGAAAGTCAAGGCTAAAAGTGAAGCGGCGAAACCTCGAGAAGCCGTGATTTGCACTCTCGAAGTTCTAAGGCAAAGGGTGGACGCCACCGTAAAAAGTTACGCCATGCTCGTAAGGATTCGCCACTATCGGACTATGACCGCACTCTCACGAAGTCAATTGAGGAGGCGAAGAAGAAAGAGAAGAGAGCACGGAAGGGTGTTGCACAACTCGGGAACAATCACAACAATCGGTGCCCCGCTTAGTTATTGGGAATGAATATGGTTCAAACACTAACGCATAGAACAGATATCAGGAAATGTGCATTTGGATCAACTTGATGAATTTTTCATGAAACCGGTCTAAGCATTTCCCAAATACTCGCGGAGCACACATCAAAAGTGCTCAGGAAGTTGATAATTGGAAGAAGGAATATGTATATGGCAAGAGTCTATACAACCCCGAGAAGCTCATGGAACTTCAGACGCAAATGTACTTGTTAAACAAGTGGTACATGGCGGCGTGTCGCAGTAAAAGCGGATGACTATATTTGCGTCAAAATTAGAAACCATCATTACTTATGGCGATGACATTATAATGGTTCGCTTTAATGAGTTACACCGGCTATGCCACATGAACGCTCTAGACAAATCTCTCATCACCGCTTTTGTGCAGACGTGATTCTTTCTTTTAATAATCTCACTCTAGCATATGTATATGTATAAGTAATTATCCTCACACTAGCTAGCATGTCTATACATATGCAGAGACATGATGAGAGACCTCACACGAGAAACGACAAGAACATTGGTTTCATTGATCCATATATCGTATTCAAGGACCCAAACACTCCCTACGATCAATGGAGACCTCAAACGGAGAGGAATTTCCGGAGGTTCTTGATCAACCAAAAGAACAAAAGATTTATACTCTTCCCTACAACTTTGGGTGAGTGTTGTTATCGTGTGCACATTTTACTTTACTTACTCAATCCAACATAAAGATATATATGTTGACTCTATAAACAAATGCGATTTTCATCGATAACGATTGTCTTCGATCTCTCCGACGGTCATTTGCTAATCTATGACTCGTTGAGAAAACCGCAGAAGATTACCAAGATATGATAGACATTATCCGGGGTAACTTCGATCTTTAAATATTTATTCTCGCTCTTTAACTCGCAATAGTTAATTAACGATCCAATTATTAGGGTGGTTTGGGCTTGGTTCGTTCGGCTACACCGTCCGGATCTGAAAGCGCCACTTCCCGATCCACACCGATCGGATGTAAGTTGTACTAGCTCGCATCTTTACCTTATCATGCTTCACTCACGCGCGGGATGACGAGAGTAATCTTTTTATATATCGCATGGGTTCTACTGGCAGCCACCAGCAACAATTTGTGTGGATACTACGCTTATGAGTTCCTCATGGTGTATGCAAAAGAACCCATCTACAGATGCGTAAAGCACGTAATAAGTATATATAATAAATCCATTTTATTTATTTGTTGCTATTAAATAAATCTTATGTATATTAATACTTTTTCGCTTAATGCAAATTGAAGGAGATATGGTTGAAGGAGCAGTGTTGGATATGGACCGCCTCAAAGGAATTCAAGAGACTATGGCAGATTTCTTAATGAGCATGTCCTCAAGCCCTAAGACCGAAGTTCTACTTTAACCCAGATGAACAATTGAAGCCAAACCAGATTTAACATTTGTATGACATTTAAGTGGAGGACAACATTTGTGTTGTAAATACCAAGGATGCATGAATAATGTTGTAAATTTATATGTATATATATATATATATATATATATATATATATATATATATATATATATATATATATATATATATATATATATATATAGGTCCATAATATATATAGTTTCATACTTTATTTGTGTGTAATAATGTTCCAAACTAAATTATATGTGGGCGTATACATATATTAGCAAATAAGAATACGATTTGAAAACCTAATGTAATTGTAAAACCAAAATCAATAATGAATTGAAATGGAAACAAAAAAAAAAAAAACACCTTTAGTCGGGTTGGTAATACCAACAAGGATTAAAAGGACCAGTGCGGCTCACCAGTGGACCTTTTAGTCCCGGTTGGTATTACCAACCGACTAAAGGTCGGTTTTAGTCCCGGGCACGGGACCCGGACTAAAGGTGAGACATTTAGTCTCGATTTCTAGTCCGGCTCTATAGCAGGGACTAGAGGCCCTTAGGCCCGGACCAAAGGTCTGTTCTGTAGTAGTGCCAGTACTATATAGGTACATCTCAAAATTTTCATTTTTGGGAAGACAAAATAAAAATAAATGGGAAAATAATTTTGAGCATATTCTATATGAAAAACTATTTATGCATGATTTTTGAACTTCTTATATAAATCAAACAATGATATTTCATGCAAATATCAACTTGTAAGAATTTTCGAGAAAATCACATAGCAAATAAAATCATATACAATATACGTAAGAAAATACACAGTGTCAGAAGCCCTCACAAAAAAAATTCGTGAATGTTAGATACTGTTTGATAGGTTTACAAATTCAAGCAAATACTAAGCCAGTTTTGGAAAATCTGAAAACTGATTCAAATTCCTGCTGAGCCTTTGGGCCGAATCTAAGGCGGCCCAAAATCCTTCACCGTCTCCAGCCCGCGCCAGCGCTTGCTTGCTCCCTTCTCGCTGATGTATGGGCCCCACTCGTCAGAACCCTTCGTCCATCTCACTCCCTCGCTCGCTTGCCACCGCACCAGAGATCCTCGCCAGCTCCGCCGCTCACCCGCTGTTTTCCGTCACTGCCCATTGTTTTGTGCCAAGCAACCCTATCACCTCTGCCAGCTCCCGCCTATGCTAGCTAGCCCATTCATGGCGATTATATCCCGCGTTGGCGAAGACACTAGGGCAGACGTGAGTATCTCGCACTGCCGCCGGCGTCTCGTCGTTTTTCTCGCGTGATGGTTCTAGCTATTTAAGCTCTAGAGTGCGCACTATAATCCTCAGCTCGCCTCCGTTCCATTTCGCGCAAACCCGAGCTTCATAGCTCTTTGGTTTCGCGGGAACGTTTGTGTCATTCTCAACGCCGGTGAGCGTGCCTCCGCATCATTTCCTCTATGGTGAGCTTCCTTACCCACGATGCTTGCATCATCTTGATCCTCATGCATCACTCATTCCTCTTATGTGGTTAATGCAGCCCCGGAAGTCTTATAGCTCGATCGCATTCGCCTTCATGCTCAGCTCCGGTGAGCACTCGAGCTCGCCAACGTGTTCCCATGAATCTGGTGAGTCCTAGCCCAAACTGATCAAGTCATGAGGTGTTCTACACTCTATTAATGCTAATCCCTCACTCAATGCAGGCAATCTTGCCCTAAACCCGAGCTTCACTCTCATTTTCCCCATTCATGGCTGCCGCCGCCACCATTTCTGTTCTTCTTTGAAACTCAGTGAGCCTCGGGCCGATTCCCTGTGTCTACACCATCCTTAGCACCTTAGTAACCTAACGCGACACTTCTTGTAGCACCTCTATTACTGTGGTGAGCTACCGTTGTCGACCTCCTCTGCGTCGCCGCTACTTGTCGTCGACAAGTTGTTCTAGAGCCTCCCCGACCTCATCTTCTGCACCCTCGTGGTCATGGTGATCCACTGATTCTCATGTGTGCATCAATTTGCCAAGGGGCGAGTGCCAAGTGCGATTCCCCCATAGCCACTCATGGCGCCGCCGCGGTTACATGCCGCCAGCACGCCCCCGGTGACCCTAAGTCCCCATGCCTGGCCTAGTAGCATCACCTGGACTCACTGATTCCAATGTGACACTCCTTTAGCTTAGGGAATGCCTTCTACGCGAAGTGCATGACAGACCCGAGAGGCTCCACCACTCATCTCCATCACGCTGCCAATTTCGTCCACCTCTTTTGCCACTTTTACCTCCCCTGGCATCGCATGGACTCCCTCTACTCATTTCCAAGCTCCTCCGAGCTTTTTCGCACGTGCCTGGCGGCAAGCTTCTCCCCCTCTCGGCCATGCGCGCGCCCACACTACTACAAAACAGGCTATAGTAGACACCCCATCACAGACGGTTCCTTTGGAACCGTCTGTGTTGGCCATTGCCGCACCTGCTGGGTGGCGCGGAAGAATATCATAGGCGGTATTTTTAGAACAAATCGTGATAGTCATCTATCACAGACGGTTTGTAAATAGAACCGTCGTGATATTAGACGGTTCTATTCACAAACCGCTCGTGATAATCACCAATCACATACGGTTCTATTTAATAACCGTCGTGAATAATATCCTGACGGTTCTATTTACAAACCGTGCGTGATTTGGTGATTATCACGACGGTTTGTGAATAGAACCGTCAGGTAATATCACGCACGGTTCTATTTACAAACCGCTCTGTGATAGTCATCTATCCTGAGCGGTTTTATTATGAATAAATGCGTGATATGCCCATGCGTATAAATTGAGCGCGCGACACATCCTCTCGCCAAGCTTTATTTGTTGTTTGCCATTAGACCGCCATTTTGTGCCTCTGCCACCTTTTTGCTGCTGCGTGGTTTGGATAAATATAATCAGCCGCCGCCCTCTGCTGCTGGGCTCCACTTAGATCTGGTAGCTAGCTTCTCCTCCCAGTGCGAGCCACTTCCTCCCTAGCTCCTCCAACTCGCGATTTCTCCCCTAATTAAGCAGATGAAGTAATCCGATTATCCTTTTTTCACTCTATTGATTAGTAAATTTCACGACTTTGCTACTCTATACATAGACGCTAATGTTTTGTTTTCTTTGTTGTATTCCTTAATCGGAAGCATAGGGTTTAGGTTTCAATTAATACTACTTGATGGGAAAAGGCAAAACGTACGTATATCTAGCTCTCAATTTGATGGACCCTATTTGTAGAAAATGAAAAGCAAAACATGTAGCCTTTAATTAATCTGGTGTAATTCCTTTGTGCAACGATGAGACAAAACGAGTAAGTACGTGCAAAGAAGTGAAAGTCTTAATCGTAACTAATTTCATGAGTAGTTTTCTAGAACAGTTAAAAAGAAGAATTTATGACACACCAAGATAAGTCACATGTGCAATGATGTATTTTATATTTCCTCTATTTATATCCATGAAGAAACGTCATCACAGTGGTTTATTGTTTCAATTATATGAAAATAGATACCCGCGCAATCGCGTGGACCAACTTGCTAGTTATTAATTAGGATCTTCCTCTTGTCTTTTATCTCGTATCTAATCAACAATCATGCAGATAATCAATAATTATCCGTTGCGCCACCTTAGAGAGGAGAAGGTTGGACCCTTGCCCCTAGCGCCTCCAACACCCGCCACCTCCTCCCCCATTGTGCCACCTTAGAGAGGAGAAGGAAAGGAGAGGAATCGTATTTTCTTCGTGACCTTCGAGGGTAACGATCTATAACCCTTTATATTTGCTATAAATTAATCGCTAATCAATTTTGACACTAATTTGTTACATGCGTAGTGTAGATGGATCGGCTGGATGTACACAGCAGAACCGTGTGAGTCAAGAGTACATTAATGGCGTGGTTGCTTTTAGAAGAGCCACGAAAGGTGATATGTTGAAGAAGGAGATAAATTTTATGTAATCGTCCATGCATTGATTATGTAATTTGAAGATGTTTAACAACGCGCAAATAGAAGCGCACTTGATTCAAGGGTTTCACAAAAGGGTATACATGTTGGACCGACCACGATGAAGAGCGATTATTACACATGAAGTTAGTAATGACGGACCGCCGAGGAAGTCAACGATCGCCGGATGTGGATATCTTGCTTTTGATGAGGATATGTCACACGATGACAACTGGATCGAGATGCTACGCGATGCGTAAGAGAACTACTGAGAGAGAGTTTTGTAAATTCGAGGACTTAAGGGAGGACTCGGTGAGACCTTTGTTCCTGGTTGCAAGCCGGAATATACAAGGTTGTCAACCGTGCTTGAACCGCTGAAATTGAAGGCAAGCAATGGTTGGTCCGATAAGAGTTTCACGGCGTTGTTAGGTCTCCTAGCGGACATCCTTCCGGAGGGAAACGTGTTGCCCAAAGACCACCTATCAAGCAAAGAAGGTTATTTGTCCATTGGGAATGGAAGTAGAAAGAATACATGCATGTCCGAATGATTGTATCCTCTCTAGTAAAGAGTATGCGAACATGCATGTATGTCCTGTGCAAAGCATCCCGATACAAGCGTCGAAATCGCTAAGGTGAAGCAAGGACCTCCTGCTAAGATGTTGTGGTATCTGCACGTGATCCCACGTTTGAAGCGTTTATTTGCGAACGCAAAGGGACGCAAGATTGCTGCGTTGGCACTTTCGAGAGGAGCGTAAGAGAGATGGAAAGCTAAGACACCTGCCGATTCGCCCAAAGGAGAAACTTCGATCGAATGGTTAAAGGTGCGAATCATGGGAGGTCATCAAGTGATGATCTGTTGCTATGGTTGGCACGAGGGCCACAATTTACAATTGTCACATGGCAAGGATACGACATCAATGGGTACACATTTTATACGGCATTTCAGATAGGAAGAGCACGATCGTAATAGCGGTGTCCGTGATAGATGCATTCAAGACCGATGGGATGAGGAGCTCCTACTATGGGCAAATAGACGAGATATGGGAGCTCGACCACGTGCTTTTCAAGATCCCCTATTTGGTGTCGTTGGGTCCATCTCAAGACAAAGTGAAGGTCGACAAGCACGGTGTCACTACCGTGGACCTCGAACGTGTCGGATATAAAGACTAACCATTCGTACTGGCTAACCAAGTTATTCAAGTCTTCTATGTAACCGACCCGGTAAATAAGAAGCGCCACGTAGTTCTTCATGGAAAAAGGAGGATTGTCTGAGTTGAGAATGTAGTGGACGAGGAAGAATACAATCAATTTGACGAGTTGCCTCCTTTCAGAAACGGCATTAGGCTCGAGGAAGAACCCGGTGAGGAAGCTAGCTATATCGCGTTGATCATCACGAAGGCCTATATCTTAATTAAGAATTTACTCCAATGTAATTAATTTATTCCATAACATCATGTGTTATGGACTTGTAATCTCTCATATATTTTGATGTCAACGTGAAATTGTCATGTGTTGATGTGTTATGGACTTGTCATATTTGATATTGATGTCAATGTGGACGACATTGTAATGTGGAGTATCAAAATTGTCATCATACTTGATTTCGAGTTGAGTTGAATTAGATATGAAATTTTGAAGTCAAATGTGTTATGAACTTGTTATGGACTTGTCATATTTGATATTAATGTCAATGTGTGGACGACATTGTAATGTGGAGTATCAAAATTGGTTTCACTTGATTTGGAGTTGAGTTGAATTAGATATAAAATTTTGAAGTCAAATGTGTTATAAACTTGTCATCATACTTGTCACCGGGTTAGAATTCATATGGACTT
Organism: Phyllostachys edulis; assembly: GCA_036346405.1. Classification (NCBI taxonomy): domain Eukaryota; kingdom Viridiplantae; phylum Streptophyta; class Magnoliopsida; order Poales; family Poaceae; genus Phyllostachys; species Phyllostachys edulis. The sequence goes on from CM070566.1 coordinate 23,564,181, forward strand.
GTCATAATTGTCATCATACTTGTCTCAAAGAAAGTTCACTCTGTTTTCTCGTGATATTTGTGTCTCACCGTGTTCAAGATGTTTTGTCAGGATATCATAAATTGGCCTCGGGTTGTCGGCTATCACGACGGTTTTATTATACAACCGTCGGTGGAAATAATATCACGAGCGGTTCAAAGGAGAACCGCTCAGGATATAATATCACGAGCGGTTCTCATTTCAACCGTCGTGATATACTTTTTATAAGGCGGAAACGCTAGGGTTTTCTCTCACTTCTCACTTCCTCTCCGCGCCCCTTACTCTCTCGTGGCGCTCGCCTCCTCTAGCGTTTAGGGCTCGCTTCACCGCCGACCACGACCTCGGCGCCGCCGCCCGACATTGGTGCCCCGACTGCTGCGCCGCCCGACCTCGGCGCCGCCGACCTCGGGGCCGCCGCCCCGACCTCGGCGCCTGCTCACCTCCCAGTCAGTAAGCCCGACGTCGCCGCGCCGACCTTGGTGGTGCCGCCCGACATTGGCGCCTCCGACCTCGACGCGCGCCGTCCTCCTCCCGTGTCGGCCTCCTCCCTCTGCAAGCCTTCTCCCCCGCCGTCCTCCTCCCGTGTCGACCTCCTCCCCGCCTCCTCCTCCTCCCCAGATCGGCCTCCTCCCGTGACCTGCCTCCCCAGTTCTTGTGCGGCATCCTCTCTGTGAGTATTGCTCCTCTGTGGCGATTCGGTTGATCTTTGCATATATATATATATATATATATATATATATATATATATATATATATATATATATATATATATATATATTTTGATGCTAGTTGCAAATTAATCAGTGGGCTTTGTTGACATGCTCGTGATGAACTCCGTCTTATCTTGAGATTGAATGTGATAGTTAGTTCATACTTGAGCTCTATTGTATTACTTGCTCTTGTCAATATGTTGTCTTGTTAATTGGTTACTTCGGTTGACTCATAGTTCTATTGCAAATTGATCGCTTGTATTGACTTGTTTGTGATTCTTCTAGTAGTATGTATGAGCTCATTCAACTTTTCATTTGCCATCTTGATCTCTGTAGTCAACCTCTGCTTGTTCGAAGTTTAATCTGTTTTAGATTAGATTGAGATCATTTGTGATTAAGCAAAGTATTGTTTAGAGCTCATAGTTTGAATTTATATTATCATATTCATTTCATGAAGAGTATAGACAATAGGATTGAGATGGCAAAGACTTGTTCTTTAGCTACTCTCATACGAGAGCACATAATATCATCAATCGCATTTCCTTAGAGAAGTAGGCTCGGGCAAAAGATTTGTATCACTAGTTTCTATCTATACAAAGATCACAAGAGAAATTTGGTGGATTAAGGAGTGTTAGGAGTGTTAGAATAGAAGCTCGTGGATTAAGGAGTGTTAGGAATGTTAGTAGTCTCAGATGAGCTCATTCAACTCTTCATTTGCCATCTTGATCTCTATAGTCAACATCTGTACTTCTTCCTGAGAGCAAGTAAGCGAGATGGCAAAGGCACCTTCTTTGCCACCGTCACCGACGCCGCAGATGGAAGAGGCGCTGACGAGGCCGCCAACACCGACCCCGCAGATGGAAGAGGCGCCGACGAGGCCGCCAACACCGACCCCGCAGATGGAAGAGGCGCCGACAAGGCCGCCGTCACCGTCGACGATAATGACACGGAAGCGAGATGGCAGAGGACAATCGAAAATGCCTACGGGCCGACTGGTCATCACGGAGGTCAGTGACTTTGGGGTCCCTCTGAGTCCCAAGAGATCGTGGTAGATCTCGACCATCTGCGGGATACTTGGAAGGAACGGGTCCTCATCACCACACCAAGGTGGAAGGACTGATTTAAAGAAGCGAAGGCTGTGGGATGAGAACTTTCGAGAGAAGTTCACTATTCCGTAGCATATGTGGCACGCGGCGACGGACGGCGATGCTCACGATGGGTAAATCGTGGAGGACCTTCAAGAGCATTCTTGTCACGGCACGTGAACACGGGTCGACGCCTTCAGCAAAGATAGATTCTTGACGCGGGGAAGCATGGGACACCTTTGTGGCTATGAAAACATCGGCGAATTTAAGGAGCAAAGTGCGGCGCACAAAGCTCTCAGACACCGAAACACTCACCAAGACAGACTCGGCACCACTGGTTACGCGGTAAATACGAGGAATGGGCGGCGGAGAAGGAGAACCTGCTTTCGATGTCACGCACCGTGTTCCCTAAAATTTGGTTAAAAGCGAGGGCACAAGTCTCGTCTTGGCAAAGATCTCCTTCACAAACCCGGCGAGACTGGAAGTGTCCCAACGTGTGGTAAGTATATCGAACTACTAAGTTGTTAATAAGTCCATAACTTCATAGTGTCTATAATAACGTGATGACCTCTTGCGGCGTGACTTGATCGCCCAAGCTTCCCAAGGCTCCTTCCGTGCGGAGCGAGGAGAAGGATATACTATCTACGGCCTTGGGAAACAAGGAGCACCTGGTCGCACGCGAGGCCTTGGGGTTAACGTACCTTGGATTCATGGATTCGCGGACGACTACTACACGTATAGGACTAGGAAGAGATCCAAGGCGAGCACGACAACCGGTTGGTACAGATGATTACTAACCAATTTCAAGTAGAGATGGCAAGATTGCGAGTCAAATGGATATACTCATGAGCGGTGATCGCAAGCCGCCCGCTAATTTGAAGATAGTCCTCCTCGGCGTCGGAGTGGCGTCGCGTCGCGCAAGATAATTGTGAACATGACGACGTCCGACACCGATAGACAACATCAAGGTAGCGTACATCTATGGAATGCACCAAAGATAGACCCTAACGACGCCTTAGCTAATTGCGTGTCGTTTTGTAGGAGTCGGCATACTGTAAGCTCAAGTGAGGATGGATGGGTCCTTTGTATTGAGGTCGCAGCAGGATGGTGTATCCATATGAGGAAGGCGGTCAAAGACGGTGCCCACCGGTGCACAGTTACGCCAAGGTCAGTGGATATGGTACATGTCAATTTCCGAGCCATCATTTGGACATTTGCCCGAACGAAGAGATCACAACACTAGGGGATGCCGTCCTCTCTTTTATCCAATGGCCCAAGAAGAACATCGCTCGAACCAAGGCGGTCTTGCGATCCGACACGACCATTCCTCTCCAACGGACCTCGATGACTCCACCTCATGTTTAGCCTCAAAAGGCCACCTCTTCGATTCCCGTGGAGAAGACGCAGAAGGAACAAACAAAAGCGTGCCGACGTGTCGGTTCTGAGTCGTCTCACAAAAAACGATGCCAATCGCTAAGGCCAAATCGAAATCAACGAACGTTAAAGCACCTCCCAAGTCCGGGAAGTCCGAGAAGTCCGGGAAGTCCGCGATACCCGGGAAGTCCGCGATACTCGGAAGTCCGCGATACCGGAAATACATCATCGGAAAACCGTTGTGTTCCGGCCGAAGATAATGCACGCCGACATGCTTGTCGCTTTGCATGCACGGTACTTGGACAAGACCCAAAAGAAGGGGTCCGACATCGAATCACCGCCGATCTGAGGACAAGCATTTCTTCAACGGACGAGGTACTTCGTCGGGCTTCAATGATTTATTTGAACTATTCAACCTCGTTGGCCTCGGCGTCTCGCTTCTACGATGTTGGACCATCGTAAGCGCGCATAATCAAGTTCTACATTCATCTAATACCGATAAATATCACAACTCATTGCTTATGTATAGATACATCCGCAAAATGTCCGGAATGAAAAGAACCGGTGGGTTTCTCGACCCACACGTGGTATCGTTGCAAACCATCCTACAAGACTCGCCCTTCGCCGAGAAATACATAACGAGGTCATTGCTTCTACAGAGGAACATGAAGTACATAGTGGTGCCCTACAACCGAGGGTAAGTGTCACTACTTGCTATACAAATTTCATTTGTATATTATACGCAAAGACGAACTTAGGTTTAATGACTATAGCGACATACATGAGTAGGTACCATTGGATCCTTTTAGTTATTATACCCAAGAGGAACCATGTGATATACCTTGATTCCCTAAACCGCAACAAGCACGACTTCAAAGACTCTAAGAGGAATACTCGAGAGGTATGCTCATTTCCTCCTTACATAACTCTATTGTAGTCTTCATTCGCTTGAAATGGCCGAGGATAACTTTTTGAATCATGTAGGTCGCTCATCAATTATGTTGCCAACAAAGGAATATACGATGGAAAGAGCGCCTAACTAACACAGGATGGATTTTCCAAAGACGTGCTACAACACAATAATACTATATCATACTTCATAATAACGCGTCTCGAATCGACTATACCTATATATGTAATTCTATTTTTTTTGCGGCCGCCAAAAAAAGATGATGAGTTATGTGCAATCTACGTCGCTATCATATGCACTAATCCTTCTGACTAAGAAGAAGGATCCCGAGGTTTGTCAATCTCGAAATAATTATTTCCTAATTATAAATTTAAATATATGTAGCTTACCACTTTACTCTTAATTGGTAGCGGCGGGTCTTGGATTTACAATGTGATTCACTCGTTGCGGAAGAGATCAAGGACATTCGAGGAAGCTCTGCGCCTTTATCAACTCGAAATCATTAACGACAACGGAGAGTTTCACTCCGTCGCCAACCCGAGCATCACCCCACTAAAACCTCTCAACGCAAACAATTGTAATCTAGTTGTAACTATAGCGACAATACTTGAACAAATGCGATCTTTTGTAATTTATTTTGAGTAATGATCACTTTGAGTTGTCATGGTCGCTTGAATCTGTTATTGTGAAATCTTTGTTTTTGTGATTGCTTGAATCATTTTCGTGAATGCTTGTTTTCAGAGGGCATGGCTAGCAATTCCCGAGGCTAGCCAGAAAACAAACAAATTGTGGGGGGTATGAGCTATCACAGACGGTTTTTTGTTAAAACTATCTGTGAAGGCAAGTATCACAGACGGTTTCGACTGCAAACCGTCTGTGATAGGAGAATATCACGACGGTTCTATATAAAAGCCGTCTATGATAGTCACAAATCACTGAGCGGTTTTTATTTAGAACCGCTCGTGATATTCTCTATCACGCATGAGCGGTTTTTATTTAGAACCGCTCGTGATATTCTCGAATCACGAGCGGTTTTCGGTTGAAACCGCTCGTGATATTGACTTCACTGCACGGTTTTTAATAAAACCGCTCGTGATATTTCGTATCACGAGCGGTTTTGTACCGTGCGTGATAATATCTGTTATCACAGCACCAACAAACATAGGCGGTTCGAAACCGCTGCGTGATGACGATTCCAACCGCTGCGTGATGTTGGTTCCTGTAGTAGTGCCAGCTCCTTCCTTTCTTTCTCTCTCTGACTAGTGGGACCCACTCAGTTGATGATTAGTTTAATACAAATGATGGTGATTAAAAGTACTAAGAGTATGATAGGTGGGACCAGCTGAAAGATAATAAAAAATCTAATTTTAAATGTGGGGACCCGAAATCAAATCTGTTTCAAGTCAAGTGATTGCACCGGGGGCACATGTAACATCCCAAAATTTGCTTTCTTTATAATTTAATTTCGAATTAATTATTTAAAATTGTTTGGATTTTATTTGGATCTTATTTGTATTTTTGTGTAATACTGGAAGGAAATCTCAAATTCCAAAACTCCGTTTCCAATCTATATTTCAAATTCAAATTCAAATCTCCAGAAAAATATTCGTTCCAATCTCTTGGTCCAATTTATTTATTTTTGCCCTTCTCTTTTCTTTTCTAAAAAAATAAAATAAAAAGAATCTGACTTCCCATTTCGGTCACCCATCCAAGATTTCTCCCATGCAAACCTCACTTAACCACCACAGCCTTACGCATGCTCGTGCTACCAGTAGACCATTTGGTTTCTATTAGTAGTATGCTCCCTTCTATCCTTTTATATCTTATTTCTTCTCTCTCACCCAAATAGTTTTCTTCCTCCCGAGAGCATTCTTCCCATTCTCTTTCTTGCTAGCAACCGAAGCTTCATCTACCTCCATGGCCGAACCACACCTTGACTACCACCTCCGGCCATCACTGCCGGCAGCGCCGCCCCAGCCCCACTCCACCGTGCCACCCTCCTTTCCCCTCTCCCTTGCCCTCACGACTTGCAACCGAACCATTGAGCTTCTTCAACCATTAATGGCCGGTTACCTCTTCTCTCTCATTTCCTCCCATTTAAAGCTTTCTATTCGAAACCGTTTGCAGCACTAAATCCCTATTAAACTCTCCCTTCATGCCATGCTTTCATTTGCGCAGTCCATCAAGTTCAGCCACTGCCGTTCTTACGTTTCCATATTGAACCGACATTACTGTCGCCCGTAGATCTTCACCTTCCCGACGATGCAGCTCCTAGTTGCAGCTATATAAGGGTATATTGTCTCTTCTTTGATCCTTTGCACCCTCTCCAAGTGTTTGAATCACCAGTGCCACATCCATCCTTGTAATCTACCTTTGCCGCTGTTGTAGAACTTGGTAAGCACCTCCCACCGAGCTCCATTTACTCCGACCACCGCCACCACCGCCACTTTGTCGCTAGTCAAGCTCTTGCGCTTTGAGCTTTTTTACGTTTGTAGAGGGCGACAAAAGCTATTTTGATTCTATTCTTGTTGAAGAAAGAAGGTGAATAGTGCTGCTAGTTAGATGCTCATGCTGATCCTTGTGCAATGCTCTAACATTTAGTATTCACTTTGAACTTCTTCATGGTTCGGTTGATGATCTTGCTGGTTGCATACCTTGTTTCAGAAGACTTCTGGAGCATAGCCATTTCTTGTTTCCGTTCGTATAGAAGATGATGTACAGTGCCCTACTAGAAAAAAATCAGCATGATGCTTTGTACATGCATCTCATTTTTGAGATTTTATTTTCCTCAATTCCGTTCGTTCTCATACGAACTCCAAATCCAACTATTCTTCTTCCTAAATTCATCTAAATTCATTCTCTACTTCCAGTATTTATTTTGTAATTTTTGGATTTTATTTATTTTCTGCTATTTATTTGGTGCATGCTGGCGTGTAGAGTCCGACGTCACGACGCAAGTTTGGATCAACAGAAGGCGTTTACCTCCAACGCCAACGAAGGCAAGTCGTAGACCTTTGATCATTTTGTACCTAGTTTACAAAATTATATTGTTTTATATAAACATGCATTGCTAATTTTATATCAATTGATTTTGGGAATAGTTAAATGCCTATTTGACAATATGCCTCCTTGAATAATTGTGAATTACATGTTGACATGTAACCTTGGACACCATAGACTGGTTTAATTTTAGTTGGTCATATTTTATTACCAACATGGGTATCGTATATTGCTTAGTCATGCTTTAGTTGAACGATGGGTTCCTTCACCATGTTTATCATGAAAATCTGACTTAATGATATATGGAACTGTGGCGTGACCACTATTATTAAAATTTGTTGTGCCATGTGGACGAGTTTGAACCAAAAATGATTTCATACTCAGGCGATTGATCGTGCAGTAAAGGGGATGATTTGGGATGTGGTTGACTCGTCTGAGTAGTCACTAAGGACTTAACTTTGTGCGCCATTGATCCAGGCCATACCGCATACAACCACAAGTCTATTTATGGGGTGGACCTGGCCGACTAATTAGCGATGTTTTGATTCGGTTCTGTCATGGGTTGATAAGCGGTGCAAGAGGGGGCCCAGAATGGCGAAACCTCGTGAGGCGTAACCGAGTTAAAACGTAACTTTGTAAAAGCCTTGTCACGTGTTTCTAGGCGCTTACCTAAGGTAGTGGCGGTGGCATAGATATATGCCGAACAAACTAGAGAATTCGTGTCTTGTGGGTCAAGCTGTACAACCTCTACAGAGTGTAAAACTATTCGAATAGCCGTGTTCCCGGTTATGGACAATGCCTGGTGATTTCACTCGAGGGTTAGATTTTTCTTAAAAATGTTGGAATGATGGAACGGTTGGGAAGTGAACAGGGTTGTTCACTATTTGCTTTAAAGAACTGGTTTACTTATGTATTTAATCTTTTAAATTGTACTTTTCAATCTATTTATTGTATTTACTGTGAATATTGCTTTCTGCAAAATAGCCATAAAGCTACTCTTGTTCAAGCCTTGCATAAATACTATTTGCATACATTTCCCTATGACTTGTTGAGTACATTCAAAGTACTCACGGCTTTATGCCCTCTGGTTGATCAGCAGTCATCGAGGAAGACCCAGGGAACACTGAGTTCTACGAGGAGTATTTCGAAGACTATGCGAACTAGGGTGCACTCTCCACTCGATTGCCTGTAGGCATGTCGGATGGCTACCACAAGAGTTTCTTCCGCTGCAAGTTTATTATTCTGTCTTTAAGCCTTGTGTGGCAATAATTGTAAAACCTTGATCATAAGGTCCGTTGTTACTTTTTAATAATATTTGGCTTATTCTTAGCTATCTCGATGTATGGATATGATTTCATCAATGTTGACACTGTGTGAACTAGCTACTGATCTTAGGACTAGTTCAGAATGCACAGAGGGTTCTGGATCTGAAGATCCGGGGTCCCGACAGCACAACACTTAACAAGCAATGAAGGCGATTTCAAGTGCCCGGATATGTGTCTCATGTTAGCTCCCAAGGATCAGTGGCTAACATGCACATATCCAAACACAACAATGCAATCACACCCATACACAATCATACAAGAATAATAGAATCATTATTACAACTTCAACAAATAGAACCTTAGGGTCCAATTTTGCATAAGAGGGCCGACCGGCCAAATTTAAACATAAGAGAACAAATCGCAGCGGAAGTAAATAAAGAAATAAAAGAGAGAAACCGAGTTGGCATGCCCAAACCCACAAGCAACCAACTGGAGTTAAAGTCGTAGCGTCTATCATACTAAAACCCGATTCGAATGACTTGTCACCTGCAGCATGGACAATCCGATTGAGTACAAAAACGTACTCACAAGACCAACAAATAGCAACATATAATAAATGCATTCAAGTGTCAAAGGAAGGCTACTACACTAGGCAATTTTCAGCATAAAGCAAATTTTTCTTTGAGATAACTGATATAGTGTGGATATCATGGGGATATGCCCATGATCTTAGGATGATGAAACAATTGGCAATGTGGCTTTTGGTTTGAAGTTTCATGTGTTTTCGACAAAGTTTCAGATCTGTCAGGTCAGCGGCGGTATGACCGGTTTTTGTGCTGAATGTTGATTTAAGTGGTGAGTTGATTATGGGATAGGTCATATCCATATTTGTTAATGCATATGTGTTGCATATTGCATGTTTTGGCTAACGTGGGTCAAGTTGTGAAGAACTTGTTCCCGGATTCGTGTTTGTTTGTCTATTGCTGTGCAGGTGGCTTGCAGGTCAATGACGGTCAACCATGGCGAGGATCGGGACTAAGCTTGGAGAGATGAGGTCCGAACGATCATGGATGCCGTGAGGTCGAGGACTCAAGCGTGGCGCGAATGGACAAGGATGACCGAATCAGGCGGTTGGTCTGTTGGTTGGATCAGCGGCGGAGTCGTTGCAAGTGCTCAGTGGTGCCGGTGGGATCCGGACGGGAGAGACTTGACGACATGGAGCCGTTGATCAACCTACACGTGGCGAAGCAGGCGATTGCTTCAACTGGATTGGACTCGGTCTTCCGAAAGGATCAAGAAGGGGTATTTTGGTAATTTTACCAAATACCATCTTGGTGATCTTTTTGACTAAGCCGCGGCGCGGGTCGGCGCATGGTGAAGCGGTTTAGATCAATCGACGATGAAGACGGCGCTTTGAGATGCGTGCGTGTGTGTTCCGTTGATGTTGGGCTTAAGAAAGCCCATTAAGGTGTTCAGGGTTAGGTGTGCCCTATAAAAGAAATAGGAGTTGGGATTTTAGGGTTTGCTGCTCTGGATAGAGGGGGCTGCTGAAGAAAAAGAAGCTGGGGGCGTTTTTGGGGAACTTGTGAGGCGGCGCCCCCTCTTGGCAGGATGTCCTGGCGGCCTGTTTAGGCACAGCAAAAACGACAGGAAAAAATGGCAGAGCACCCGTGAAGAAAAATGGCAGAGCACCTAAGAAAAAATCTCGTGCGCCTGTGAGAAGCGGAGCTATGGCGGTGTTTGTGTTGGCCCGCAAAAATCAGCGTCTAGTCTTGTACTTGTTGTCGGCCTGGCTTGAAAAATCGCTGCTATCATTTGTTCCATCCGGTTTTGACTCCAAGGCTTGCAGTTTTTCCATCCTGAGCTGTGCGTGTGTTGATTTGCTCGGTGTGCCTGTAGCTGCCGCTGCAGATTAGGGGCTGCGCTGCTAAGAGAAAAGCCGTGGCGGCGGCCTCTGCTTGCTGTGCGGCTGTAGCCGATTTTGCTTTTCATCGGTTTAAGTTTATTGTTAGCTGCAGTTTTCCTTCGCCTGTAGTTCCGGCTTTGAGTTCGGCTGCTCGGTAGAAAAGTAGATCTGGCGGCCTTGTGCCCAGCTTGTCGGCGTTTTTTCTTTCCTGCTTGTTTTGATTTGCCTGGTGCGCCCGTGAAGATTCAGGAGCTCCCGCATGAACCGGAGTCTGCGGCGGCTGCTAAATCTGAATCCCTGTTGCGGCTCGAAAAAAAAAGGGATTCGGCGGTGGATGCATTAATCGCTGGATTTACTTTTTGCCCACTGGCTGCTCCCGGAAAATCCGGTGTTCTTGATGGGCGGCAAGTGGTCTTGACAGTAAAATCCTGTGATGCTGCTTTTGCTTGTTCATCAATTTGTGATCCGATCCCTGCTCAGTTTCTTTGTATTGCTGTGGCTTAGTGTTGTGTTGCCTACCAGCTGAAAATAGCAGATCCTGGCGGCGCATGTTTCCCAGGTGAAAATAGGAGCCTCTGGCCAGCTGCTTGTAGCTTCTTTGTTTGATGCCGTGAGACTGCATCTTGTTTGCTTGGCATCCATGAGGACTCCACGAACAGGATCAAGATTGCTGGACTGCTGCTGTGTTTTGATTTCGGTTTTATTGTTCTACTTGTCCCATCAGTTGTGAAATCAGTTTTTGCTTTAAGTTTTTTTTTGTGTGCTTTGGCTGCTATTCTGTTTTGCCTGCTGGCCGGTTTCGGTGCTGTAGAATTTTGGGGGCTTGAGCTTAGTGAAGCTTGCGATAAAGAGTTCTTATTGCTTTTTGCTTCCTTCATTATTTTGCATGAGGTCCAGGTTTTATTTGCAAGCAGTTTTGCATAGATCTTTTACTCTTTTATTGTCCTGGCTTGTCATCAATGATGTTGGACTTGTGTATGCGGCTATGACTTGTTGATGTGCTTGATGCAGCTTTTAGTTGATTAGGCTTTTGCTTCGGGGTATTGATCGGATTTAACACAGGTTATCCGCTGTGCCTGTATACAGATCTTCATAGTTTTTATAGCTATTGGAGTGAAAGTAGTGTTGAGTTCGATCAAGGTGAAAAATAGAGAAAGCGTCTATTCACCCCCTCTAGTCGCCTTTCCGGTCCTACATATAGATTCAAATTGCCATTTGTTAAAACATTTAGAAACATTATATAACAGTAGGTATTACCAAATTCATGATCAACAACAATAGATACTCCAATTATAACAACAAACGAACTTCCCGTTCGTGACATATATCAATTCTCAAACATATCAACACGCGAACTTCCTTTTCATGACAACATACATTTCTCAACATAGCATTTTCTAAACATAACCCAACCAAAAACCCATAAGCTAACTATGCATGCTTTCCCACAAGCGATGTCCATGACCAGGGACATGGCTATTCGAATAGATTTATTTCTCTGTAGAGTTGTACAGCTTTCCCCACACGATATGAATACCTCGTGCTGTCGCCATGCACTCTTCCGTAGGAGTGTGACTGAGATATCATAACAAGGCCATTACAATGCCTTGTCCTAACTATCAAACCACCCGAGGAACAGATCCTATGGTAGACTGTCGGTCGCCTAAACCACAGGTGAACCCTGTTGTGTAAGTAAGTCCCTTGCACACAAGAGACCCGTAAAGGCAAGAAAGGCGAAACTTAACATGCCCTCACTAGATTGACAAGACAACAATAGTAAAACACGAGCCATCGGTAAAGCCTCGGCAACTACCGGTGCTCAAACAACAATTGTCAATCTAATTGTGTTTTGATAGTTAACACATAACAAATTATTTAGCCAAGCCTTCGCCATAATCCCGGCATGTGGTTGCACGTAAGACTTGGTTCATCACACCATAGGCCGGTCCTTAATCACTCGAACAAGGCTACATGAATCCGGGACAACCTCCCTTCATCACCCTATCACCCGTCCAAGTACAACACACCAAAACACTATCCAGCAAGTCCATAAGAACCAGATTCGAAGATCTGTACACATTCCTCAAATTCAACATAATTCAATCCATATATTCCTCAAATTTCATCAAGATTCAATTCAATCCATCGGCCGATGGACTAGCTCCATCAACCATTTTAGACTACAACTACTTGCATGACAAAGCAACATTCTACAAATCACCAAACAAACCCATATAACATATAACCTTAATCAGCTTCTGTTGCTACAGTCTGAAAATTAGTATTTTCGCGAAATTTTTTGGAGTAGTGGTGGATATAATAATTACAAAAATGGATAGAGAATAAAATTATAACAACAACCCAATTAGATTCATCCAATTTGGAGTTCAGATGAATTAGTTATGAATTTCCAAAGTTAATAGTATTTTCTAGTGTAACAATAATTCGGTTTTAGATCAATTTCCAAAAACTATATTTTCTATGGCAGAGACATATTTGAAACCTATTTTAAAATAAATTTCACTTAAAATGAAAATTATCAAAATTGGGTTCACATGATTTGGAGTTAATTTGAATTAGTTATGCATTTTTGAAGTTAATTGAATTTTCAATGTACAAATTAATGTATTCTGAATTTTCTTAAGCATTTTAATACTTTTTGTACCGAAGCCTACCTAGCCGAAGACGCTGACATGTGGGGTCTAGTGAACAGTATCGTTTCTCATTTTAATTTCCGATTTAACTGCGCGCTGATAGGTGGGGCCCGTAGGTCATAGACTTAGTCTTATGAACTCGGTCCACCGGTGCAAAAGCACAGTGCACAGCGTGGTTAAGGGGCCAAGCCCACAAGTCATCGACTCGGAGCCATCAATAAACTCGGTAACACATGATTGCTTCTACCGCCCTCATTGCGACTTCTTCTTCCTTCTTCCCCGCAGCCTCAATCTCCTCAAGGTCATCTTCTCAAACAACTGGAGCAATGTCAATCATTACCAAGATATGCCACACGTATCTTCCATGATCACGGCAATCCTTCGCGCATCAACGTTTTTCCAAACCTTGATGTTTGCCTTTACGGTTACCCAAAGGGATTAACTAGCACCCAGACGTCTGAAGGATCGAATGCCCAGGGTCATCTTTTTTGCTTTTTTTTTTAGTAATCAAAGCATTATCCTTTGTAATATGGACTCTAATGAAATCCGAGAATAAATTGTTTGACACCGTGTTGTAAACAATATCGCATCAGCTTTCCTTTTTAACGTCTTGATTAGCAAGTAGCTCATTGTTGTCTACAATTTCCTTTTGGGTTAAGAGTAAGAAAAAGAAAAAGAAAAAGAAAAAGAAAAGGGTGCTACTTAAATTACGCCGCTACATGCAACATCCCCTGGACAATGGTTACAACATCCTCGGACAACGGTTGCAACATCCCCGGACAACGGTTGCAATATCCTAGGACAATGGTTGCAACATCTTTGGACAACAGTTGCAACATCCTAGGACAAGGGTTGCAACATCCTCGAACAACACTTGTAACATCCTAGGACAATGGTTGCAACATCCCTGGACAACGGTTGCAACATCGTAGGACAATGGTTGCAACATTCTCGGACAACGGTTGCAACATCCTAGGACAATGGTTGCAACATCCTAGGACAACGGTTGTAACATCCCCGTGAACAGTATGCAACATTTTTTTCATATGGTTGCAACATCCTAGAACAATGGTTGCAACATCCCCGGACAACGGTTGCAACATCCCCGGATATATTATCAGTATGGACTATGGAGTTACATGTGTATGTGTAGCGGTAGTCATTCTCTCTCTTGCATGCAAGTGTGGGTGTGTATGTAGCCACGACTCAGCGTGAGTGGGAGCGAGTCCAAAGGCTGGCATTTAAGGCTGCATGTTACGTATTTGGATGCGTTGGATTGATCGTACGATACAAACGTCCTAATCGGACGTATGTGTGGGATGATTGAATTAGTTGCAACATCCCCTGGGTACGGTTGCAACATCTCCGGACAATGGTTGCAACATCTCCGGACAACGGTTGTAACATCACAAATCAAAAACAAAAAAGCATGTTTGAGTACATGTCTTGTGTGGCAAGATTATTAGAGATAGAATAAGAATCGGTTAGGATTTATATCCAATATGGTTCCCTTTCATATCTAGTCACCTTGTACTATATATGCCATGAGGCTCAATCAGTACATCCAACAATTATTTCAGCAATTCTATCTTCCTTAGCGATCACCGGCTACATTTAATTCTGACATCCGCCACCGATCCTAACCATCATGCAATTCCAAACACCAGCTCATGCGTGTATATGTATGTATACATGAGCTTTACTACAGTAGCAAGTAGTAGACCATGCAAGCACGACCGCGCGATCATCTCTCTTGGATTTGTTCAGCTGTGCACTATTAATTGCACCATTTGGTGAGTACGTCCGACAGTAACACGGCTAGGGATGTCGTCCTGGACTCTTGGTGACAATGGCAACTTGACCGTACAATACGTAGAGAGCTGATCGGACGTATGTGTAGAAAGGTTTCCCTTATATTAATTAGGGAAATTTTGATAAATGCCAGTACAAAGTGCCCATTTCAGAGAAGTGTCATCGCTCATTTCGATATTCAAAATATGCCATTGCAAACATCTTGTTCTCATAGAAATGCCACTGATCTACATATTTCACAAATATTGACGTTATTGCCCCCGTCTTCTTCGATTGCCATGTCACCATCGCTTCTTCTTCAACACACCGCCGCCGCCGCTCGTCAGCAGCCTGCCGCCGCATTCTTAGTCTCTTCCGCCGCCATTGCCGTCAGAGTGCTGGCCGCTCAAGTTGAGGACGCACACATTCGCACGAGCTCAAGTTGGGGGGCGCACACGCTGGCCGATGATGAACTCGACACCTCGCCATCGCTTCAGTAGCCGCCTCCGCCGCCACTCCGTAGGCACCGCCAGAAGCCGCGGTCGCTTCCGCCGCCATAGCCACCTCCACTTGCCGCCTCCGCTGGGCAGAGCCGCCGGTCGGTGGCTGGCTGCGATGATTTAACTCGACGGATTCACCTCGCTGAGGCCGCGATGGCCGTCGGACTTGGAGGATCGGTGCACGAAGAGGTCTCGCCGCCCTCGAGGAGATGAAGCCGAACCCTTGGTAGTGTTGAACCATTTTCACGTCCCTTCACCTCTCGACATCTTGTCACGGCGGCGACACCATGAGGAGTAAGAGGCGAGGTGTGGAGGGAGGATACGAGGAGGATGCGGCGAAGCGCGAGACGGCGGGCGATGCGGAGGAAGGCGAAGCGCGAGCCGTCGATGGAAGCGGGGACCGGAGCATGAGTCAAGAGGAGATGGCGGAGTGGATGGAGGAGAAGAGGCGAGGTGCAAGGGGTCGGGAGGGAGACGAGGAGGATGTGGTGAGCGGAGACGGTCTAAGTGGAGGAGGAGGGGGCGTGCGAGACGACGATGGAAGCGAGGGACTGGAGGCGAGTCAAGAGGAAGACAGCGGCGTGGATGGAGGGGAGATGCGACGTGAGCTCTAAAAATGGGGAGAGAGCAGTGTGAAGAGTGTGGAAGGAGAAGGTAGAGGTAATTTGATCCAATACTGATAGAATATGTATATCAATGGCATTTGTAGGATGTTCTAAGCTTTGCAATGGTATATTTCGAATATCGAAATGAGCAATGGTACTTCTCTGAAATGAACACTTTGCAGTGATATTTATCAAAATTTCCCTATTAATTATGTATTTATAGTCTTGAGTTGTGCCGATGAACAATTTTATTCTACTCCCAACTTTCCCAAAGTCGTGTTCTCCTCGCAGCATTATCGAACTGTACAGTGTCAGATATCAGAGAGAAAATTAATACGTACTCCTACGTGTTAGCCAGGCTGTTACGGAGAGATGTAGGTGACGCAAGTGGATAACGAACGTGTAAACACAAAGTGCCGTCCGATATTTCACTTCAGTCCGTACGTATGAGCGTGATCATTATCCTTACCCAAATTGTGCAGTATTTTTTTTTTTGAAACAGTGAACTTTTTCTCCGTTCTTCTCTCGCCTCCTTTCTTTCCTACCCCCCATGCTTCTTGCCTTCCTCTCTTCTTCGGTAGATCCAGATCGAAACCCTGCTTCCCACGTCTTAGTGCCTTCCTTCTTCGGCACACGCGTCCCAACAACGGAACCAAGGCGGTGACCCGAAGTGAGCAACGACGACGACCCCTAAGCGGCGGCGGCAGCCCCGTGTCCGAGCGTCGGATCTGCTCGCAGCCGCAACCCGGACTCGTCCACAAGGCGTGGCGGTGCAAGGCGACACAGCGGCGACTCGGGCACAGGAGGTGGAGACGATGACGAACACAATGATGAACGACGACAACGGCTGAGGTAAGCGACATGTTATAGTTAGGGTTCGATTTCGGTGATGCCTCTGATACCATGTAGTTTTCGAGAATAATTGTGTGCCACAGGACCCACATCCTTTATGTATAGTCTAAAGATCAAATCCGATTCTAATACAACTTCTATATTAGACTCTAATACAAACTCACCAACAGACCGCCACCTTCTCAGCAAACAGCTGATGGTATGATCTTGCGAAGGTTACTGAGTCAAAATCGCAGACCACATCATGTCAAAGATAAGAGATATTTTGAAACACCATCAAGGTTCTCCTCAATCTCCAAATACGGCACATCACAGCATATAGTATTGCAATCGGCTCCCTATGAACATGTGGTTAAAACACACATGTCATTCACACTGTGTTCCAATTTAATAAAGTCTTCCCCTAGTTGACCAAACCGGCCCCAATCCAGCATGTGGAAGTATGAGTAGTTCTTGGCATGACAGCCCATAGTTCGGTCCTTGATCCGGACAAGACTACCACATTGCCCAAATCTCGTGTACGAAGGCACCATCACTATCAAGCACTTGTCTAGATCTAAACTAAGTTTTTAACAAACAATTTTAACTTAACTTTCAGTTTAAACAATCTGAACAAAGAAACCAAAACTAGAATTCAAAAGGTGTTTCCTATGACCGACAAGATAAGCTTGTCAATCAAACTATCGTTCTACTGACTTGTATGGCTAAGCAATTATCTAAAGACCATTTTACTAACACGAGATTTCTATCTTAAGCATAAGTGTATGAGCTTGATTAAGGATAAGCCACAAAGATTGGAATATATAACTAACTAACCCACCACCTGGCTACTAAAAAAAAAACCCAGCCCGTATCAATGTCAAAGATGAGATATCTCAGACCACACATTCTTAGCAACCACACAATGAGTTCTGGATCTGAAGACTCAAATTGTTCCTTTCTTTTCTGACTAATTTTGTGCACTAAAACTGCGGCAACTAATACTGTTTTATATTTGACACTTGGGTGGTTGGAAATGCATACACAAGAATAAAGAAGGCATCCAATAAATCAAAGCTAGGACTTCTTTGCGAACAAAGAAAAAAACAAAGCTAGGACCTTGACTTGGCTAAGTCCAGGCTCCAAGAAGCGTAATAATGGAGGGTCGATATATGTTCTCTTCCTTGGGTGCACATGTTCACATCTCTTTCTTGTTCATCTTCTTACATGTTGCTACTGCCCTTCCAGCTGAGAAATTAAGGTTAATCATGGCCGGTGCACTGGTGAGCGCTTCTACAGGAGTGATGGACTCACTCCTCGGCAAGCTCGCTACTATGTTGGAGAAAGAGTATGCCAAGAACAAAAGGATAGAGAAGGATGTGTGGTTCCTACGAAATGAGCTGAGCAGCATGAATGCCGTCATGCAGAAGTACGCGATGTTGAATGATCCTGACTTGCAAGTGAGGACTTGGATGGAGGAGGTGCGGGAGCTAGCCTATGACATCGAGGACATCGTTGATGCTTTCATGATTCGGGTTGAAAAATCTGATGAGCCTACAGGCATCAAGGGGTTTGTCATCAACAACATCCGGAAGCTGAGGGAACTGGTTTCAAAATGTACTATTGCTGAAGAGATTGGAGAACTCAAGAATCAAGTTCTTGAGGTGAGCGACCGTAGAAAAAGGTATAAGCTTGATGAGTCTTCTTCCATGGCTAGTGATATAGCCATCGACCCTCGTCTACCAGCACTCTATGCTGAGGTAGGTGGACTTGTGGGTATCGATGGCCCGAGGGACAAAATTATCAAGTTGCTACTTGAGGAGAGGACAGATGGTGGATTTGGGAAACAACTCAGAATGGTGTCCATCGTAGGATTTGGAGGTTTGGGCAAAACCACTCTTGCCAACCAAGTGTATCAAAAATAAAAGGCCAATTTGATTGTGCGGCTTTTGTGTTTGTATCTCAAAGACCAGACATGAAGAGGATTCTTCTGGATCTACTTTCTGGACTTGGTACTGCTGGTAACATGTGGGATGATGAGCGGAATCTCATCAACAAAATTAGAGAATTTCTTCATGACAAGAGGTTTGTGCGCAGATAGAATAATTTGATGCTACAGCTTATACTAGATATATTCTAAATAAAATCTAACTCGGTTGATGATCTTTTGTCAAAAAATTCGTTTTCTAAAATTAATTTACGTCTTCATCTTTTTGTTGTTGTTCATGTTTATACTTATTGTACCGATTTTTGCCAATAGGTATTTAATTGTCATTGATGACATCTGGAGCATATCAGCTT
Source organism: Phyllostachys edulis (assembly GCA_036346405.1). Lineage (NCBI taxonomy): Eukaryota > Viridiplantae > Streptophyta > Magnoliopsida > Poales > Poaceae > Phyllostachys > Phyllostachys edulis. The sequence goes on from CM070566.1 coordinate 23,583,131, forward strand.
GGGAGATCTTGAAGTGTGTGTTGCCTGAGAATAATTCTGGTAGTGGAATAATTACAGCTACACGTATTGTTGATGTAGCCGCATCATGTTGCTCTAGCTTCAAAGGCCAAATTTACCGCATCAAACCATTAAGTGAAAGTGACTCCAAAAGGTTGTTTTTTAAAAGAATTTTTCACAGTGAGCATAGTTGTCCCTCACATTTAGAAGAACTTACCAAAGGAATTTTAAGAAAATGTGGTGGTTTGCCATTAGCCATACTTAATATTGCTGGTTTGTTGGCTACCAAATCTGATACAAAGGATGAGTGGGAGTTGGTACTAAACTCTATTGGCTCAGCTCTTGAAAATAGTCATAATTTACAAGGAATGAGAAAGATATTGTTGCTTAGCTTCTATGATCTTCCTCATCATTTGAAGACTTGTTTGTTATATTTAAGTATATATCCAGAGGATTATAAGATACACACAGAAAGATTAACAAGGAGATGGATAGCTGAAGGATTTATTGCTGAAGAGAGGGGTAAGCGATTGGACCAAGTAGCTCAGAGTTACTTTAATGATCTTATTAATAGAGGTATGATCTTACCCGTGGGCATTGCGTATGATGGCAGTGTACAATATTGTCAAGTCCATGACTTGGTGCACAACATTATCATATCTATGTCAACTGAAGATAATTTTGTTACCATAATAGATGGACAGAGGTGCAGCTCTTTGACAAAAAAGGTTCGTCGATTATCCCTCCAGTTCAATAGTTCAGAAGATTTAGTAGTGCCAACAACCATAACAAACCAATCTTGTGTTCGTTCATTCAGTATCTTTGGGTTTGGTAAGCAAGTACCCAATATTTCGAACTTCCAAGCTTTGCGTGTGTTGGACGTATCATATTTTGATTTGCTGGAGAACCACCATATTGAATGTATAGGAAGTATGCTTCAGTTGAGGTATCTGGTTCTTTATTCTAAATTTATAAGTGAACTTCCTGACCAAATTGGGAACTTACAACATTTAGAGATAATAGACGTAAGCATGTGTTCTCTACAAGTACTTCCAGAGACTATTGTTCGATTGCGAAAACTAGTTTGTCTGTATGTGAGTGTTACAACGAAGCTACCAGAAATAGTTGGAAATATGCAATGTCTAGAAGAACTGTCCCATGTCTTCATCGCAAGCAACTCAATAAGATTGGTTGAAGAACTTAGATTGCTGACAAACCTGAGAGAGCTTGCAATAACTGTGGAAGACCCTGTTGAGATGGAAAGCTATGGGTGGAGATATAGGGAAGCTTTGCGCTGTTCTCTTAGCGAGTTGGGCAGACACAACCTTCAGGCACTCTCACTTGGTTACAGAGGTGATGAAAATTTCATTCTAGATTCATCGATGGTTTCATGCTTCGCTCTTCAACATCTCCGAAAATTTGTCATTACGAAAACTCTTTCTAGGGTGCCAAAGTGGATGAGCACGTTTGTCAATCTCAAACACCTAGAACTCTACATCTCAAGAATGGAAGAAATTGATATCAACATACTCAAAGAAATAACCACTCTGCTCTATCTCCGCCTGGTATTTACAGGGCATGCTCCTAATGGAAGGATAGTCATCGACAGCCAGGGATTTCAATCTTTAAAAGAGTTCGTATTTCTATGTTTCATTTGCGGGATGTGGATAGTGTTTGCACCAGGAGCTATGCAAAAGTTACAAAGATATCGCCTTACTTTCAAGTTACAGGAAGTACAATCCAGCTGTGGTGATTTTGATTTTGGTCTCAAGCATCTTTCAAGCCTCCAGAATGTCAATGTGATTATCATTCCTGTTGGTGCCACGAATGCAGACATATGGGTTGCGGAGGCTGCCATCAGGAATGCAATCAGTGTTCATCCCAACCAACCAACAGTTGAACTTGGAATATGGCAGTAGGATTACGAGGCGAAGGATTGGAAAGAGAACTATGAATTGGAAGGTGTTGAGCAGGATGACATGAACAAAGGAAAAGACTAACAGATGCTACAATCAGGATTACTGGAGGTACCAATTCCTTCATAATAAATACTTCATACTTGTTGATTTGTTCGATTGTTTTAACGATCATTTTTCTTTCTTTTAGGTTTCGCTGCTTCTGCTTATTAATTTGGATGCAAAAATTTTCAATGACGATTGTCAAGAGTTGTTGCCATCAAAGTGTTTGGTGATGAACTCAAGAGAAAACATTGATTCTTCAAGCTTTGGAGTCTGCAGGTTCTTTGGGGCCGTGTATCATCTTGTTTTCTGGCTGCTTTATGATACAGTAGCAATACCCGTCTTAATTTTCTTTTTCACAACTGAAGAATTAATCAGATCAATCCTCTGATACTATAGCTTCTACTCTTATCTACATTCTTGCTTTCTTGTAGTTGTACAGAGTGCTTTACTCAACTTGTTCGATTTGTATGCGTGAGAAGCTTATAAAAGAAATGAGTTCAGTTAGCAGGTTACTCCTATGTTAAGAGTTTTGTTCAGACTTTTATGTGACGGAATACAATATCAAATGCAGTACGAATGAAAACATGGGTCTTCCCTCATCAGCAATTTATTTTTGTAAGATCGGAAATAAGGAAAGTTTAATCCTGCAGATAATATTGTTGTTCCGATAAATGCACCTCACCCGTTCTAAATTTGTTTGTTTCAGTTTTACCCCCTGTAAAACAAAAACAAGTTCGAAAAAACAAAAATTTCCCTTTTGAAGGGCAGACAACTTAGTAATACTCAACACGCACTGCTCTGTTTTGGGGGCATATTCACTCCCTAATTTATATATTACTCACATCCATTGATGCATGTCATGTGGTACCAAATGCATTTGATGAGGGCATCAAATCTAAGGATGCAACCACTGCTTCGACCCGCTACACTGCATCCTCTACTTCAACAACATCTTCTCCGATAGAACTACTTTCGGCTACTGCAATGCTATATTACCCAATTGGATCGAGCTACGTCTACATGCTATGATGTCACGTCTACATACCATGGTGTTACTACATGTGCCAAGCAAGAGTTCAAACTGGATACGTTTTGGAATCCAGTTCGACCTCCGGAAATAGCACCGACTTCAAACGTGTATAACTTTCTCATACGGAGTTCGTAGGAGATTCACGAGTACTTGACGGAAAACTTATTTCGTTCTATGCACGTCAGAATCACCAAAAGAAGATGTCATATCACCTGTTTGGGCCAATGTGGTGTAACGCCCCATGTCATTACCACAAGGGTAATCACACTTAGGCATACGGATTACTATTCGTTTGCTCAGTAAAACACTGTTCCAACGAATAGTAAGCCTTTACCAGGGTTACGCATCTGAACAATAAGATAGAAACTGTACCTTTATTCCAGTAATAGTCACGCCAGGCTATGGTTCTTAGTACAAGCATTATACAGCTACAAAAGGAGCTTTTTCGCTTCTCTCAGAAGCCTCGGCATCGCCTATTCGCCCCACGTCAAGCATAGTGCCCATCTTGCCTCGGTCCTCGTAGTCTGCGCCTTCTCCTCCTGCAATGGCTTCGGTACCTGCATTATCCTTCGCTCCACTCGGGATAGTTCCCGGCCGGACTAGGATCTACAGAGGAGAATACTAACAAGGTTGAGTACACGAGTGTACTTAGCAAGCATTAATAGCAAAGAATGCATTGGATGACTATCTCTAGTTGTTATCACATTTTCTAAGTCATCTCATTTCTGAAAATAAGTTATTAAAACATTAGGTGGCAAATTTTAATACTGAAAACGCTACATATTACTCGGAGAGAAGAAAGACCCCCGACGGTTCCCGTAGACTCCAATCCAGGAGACTAGCATGAATTCATGATTTGATATAGTACTGCGCAGGCTTGTACCACTTTACCCATAGTCATTCTGAGCTCTAAATGAGTCGGGTCCTCTGCATTTCCTTTGATGCGGGTTCGAGTTCAGAATACAGAATGTTTTCCAGGTTACGTGATTAAGTCTCCACCCATTACTTTCCGTCGGTGCTGATTTAATCACGTTGCTAACCTCATCATACACCGAGTTCCAGTAATGTTGGTTGAGGCAGCTTCTATCCTGCACTCAACACTCCACCTTAGCGCTATAGCGCCTTGGATCTCCCACCTCCGGACTTCTCCTACCGGTCCTGGGTTCCTCCATCACACTCACACATAATACTTATCCATTGTGGAGAGCATAGTCACATAACAAGGTAGCATTTTACGCTCACCAAACGGAAAATGGTTGATATCTTGAATTTCTGGCTTGCATCGAGCAAGAGTTTTGTTTGTCCTTATATTATAACCATATGTAAAAAGGGGCCCACCTCTTACCTCATCGTCGCGTTCCCCTGCCAGGGCCCCCTTTTACCAACCATAATAATTCTCATTCCTTTCTTTCCTTCCTCAATCTCATTTCTTTCATATTCATCTTAATCATTTTCATCTCAATCATTGATTTAAGTTTTGAGAAAACAATTTTGATGCAATAAACATATAGTGCAATATACGATTTACATTTAAATTAACTATGTTTATGATCAAGAGGATCGCTTGCCTTTGGAAATGTAGAAGAATGGTCGGTGCCGATGAACGTGGTATCAGTTACTCCTGTCGGTGCTGGTTCGTCCTCTGTAGCAACATGGTAGCATGAATAATAATATAAATAAATACATAGTGGATTTTTGAGTGATATAATAAATATCTAAGTTAGTGACTCCTAATTGTTAGCACAGTTTAATTTAAATAAAACTTTTTCAAGATCTAACACCAAGTTAGCACTCCCCAAAATAATCGCTCTACTAAAAACGCGCACTAAGGTCGACAACGCGAGGTTCACGCTGAACTGATTAAACTAACAGAATTAAATAGCTTAAACCACCTGACTAAATATTAGTGACGCGCAAGATTGCTACACAAGCTAGCTATTCTATTATCAACAGAAATAACGGCTACTCAATTTATTGAGCAATTTAACGCACAGATTAATTTTAGATTGGTTAATTAGACGAGATCCAATTTAAGTTACTTAATAGCAAGAATTAAATAGCTAACAACAATTAACTGACATAAGCTACAGAAGTAATCAATAATCGCAACAAATAATTAAAACCTACTCATTTCCCTAATATTACCCCTAAATCTGAAATCCTAAACCTATTTCTAATCTTATTTCTAACCTTACCCCCTAATCTCCCTCTCTCTCTCTCTCTCTCTCTCTCTCTCTCTCTCTCTCTCAACTAACCCCCCCAAAGACACAACACACACACCCCATCTTCTTCCCTCAAATCTCACTCCCTCTCTCTCCACTCCTTTTGCTACCTCCAAACCGCCACCACTGAGAGTCCCACACTGCCGGCTTGCTTTCGTCGCCTGTCGGCGCTGGCCAGCATTGCCGCCGCCTACCACGCCGAGGTCTGCAGCCGCCCCGCAAGCGCCTCCCGAGCTCCCGGCCTCCTTCTCCTCATGGCGGCCGACGCCAAGCACGCCGCCGCTTCTCCAACCTCCGGTGCGACCCGACATCGGTCCGGCCAGATCCGACCAGACCGCCACTTTGTCGGCCCTCGCCTCTGGGGGGCTTCCTCCCCGGTGCGGCAGAGGCCAAGACCGCTGTCGCCCGGTCGACTCGGCCTCCCTAGGGCGCTCGGTTCCTCATAGCCTGCCGCCACCGCCCTCTCCTCGGCCGGCCGCGCTTGGCGGGCAAGACTTTGGTTCGGCTCGGCCCAATTTACGGCCACGGCACCTCGCCCGATCGCCTCTCCTCTAACCTCCCGTCTAACTCTGGCTTTGCCTTGATTCGATTAATTTATTATGTTGATTCATTTTACTGATGTGGGTTTATTGTGCTTATGCATGAGAAATGAGTGCTAGGTGCGGCTAAGGGGCTTGCTACTGATGTTGGTGGAGCCTAAATGGCGAAGTTGCTAGCTGCTCGTGAGTCCTTAAGGTATAAAGCTCCCTACCTTCTATCCTCCCTAATGCTCTGTGATGAACTGAGAACTGAGAGCTACCAGCTGCTGTCACTGAGACTTGGTGACATGTGAAAGATGTGTATGTGTGCAAAATGAGGTGCTACTGTGGGTTACCTCTAGTGGGTTCTGAGGCTGGGGAAGGGGAATGGTAGCGCCGGCTTCAAGCTGGCGCTCTTATCCTCCTCCCCGCGGCGATCGGCTTTCAGGCGATGATGAGGTGAACTCTGAGCCTCCTTCTCCTCCTTGTGCGCTTGATGGCTGCAGGCTTCGGCCTTGTTGGTGAAGCTCCTGGCTTGCTTGATGCCTGGCTACACCGATGGTTGTTGACGGATTTAAAGCCATCGTCGACGCCGTTCTTGTTCCTTTGGTCTTCCTCCTACCCCTTTTTTCTCCTCTTCCCCTTCTCTACTCTCTGTGGGTGCACTTGTGTTTGGTGAGGCTGATGGCTTGCTCTTGCTTTTGGCCTTACCATGCCGAGGCAGTGGAAAGGCTTTGTGGCTTTGCTTGCCTTCGGTCGTAAGGAAATGGGAGGGGGGATGTATTGCTATGTTGACTGGGGGGATGAACCTTATGGCTTTCTTTGTGCTGGTTGTGTGGTTTTGCTCTTGGCCTTGAGATGAACCGAAGGAAAGAGGGGAGATGAACTGAATACAGGAGGGGGAATACTTGTGTGCAGCTGTGAGGGGATGAAGGATTGTGCCAAGGGGGATGGCTCGGCTGTGCTCCCCTGTGCTTGTGCCAAGGGGGATGGCTCGACTGTGCTCCCCTGTGCTTGATATTTTTGGCTGGCTTTGGATCTTACCCCTGTGACCCTGCACGCTACTGCTAGCTTGTGCTAAACTGATGGACCCCCGGTCCGAGGGATGTTTCTGCTATTGTGGGTTTATTGTGGGCTTAAAGACTTTTGGTCTAAAGGTGGGCTTTGGGTCGGTTTTTCGGATATTGGCTGAGGTAAGTATGAAAAATGTGGGTTTCGGTTCTAATATTGCCGGGTGATGAGGCCCACAGAAGGCGAGATGGTGCCACTACCCTTGGGTGGTCGGGAGCCTTAATGACCTTCGTAAAGGATCCGACGGCAATCCCCCTCCTCTCTTCTAGTTAGCACTACTGCTTTCGGTTTTGTTAACTACCTCTCGAGCTCTATTTTGCATGACCAGGAAAGGTGTAGGATGGTTGGATGAGGAGGCAAGGAAAGCTCCGATGAAAAATGGATGCAAGCGTATGAAGCTGTATTTTATTTAATTCTTGTAATTGAGGTTGTAAAAGATTTGCAACATTAATTCTGAATTAAGCATTTGATTGTAATATTTTAATTCTGTTTTGTAAAAAGGACTTTTGTAAGACTGTGATGTGAATAATTGATGTTTGCTTAATTTCAAAGTTGGCTGCGTTAATTATACAATTGAATAATTACTGAGATTATGCTTGAGATTAGTTTAATTAAATTTTTACTTATGCTAATTACCGATTACTGTTGATGAGCTTAGTTTAATTATGCGGGTTCTCACATGTGGGCCTTGTAATCGTACTCAACTTGGCCCATATGCCGATGGGCCACCTAGGGGCATGTACTGTTCACATGAACAGTAAACGCGAATTAGTACCACCCTCTTAGTTCTATTAGATGTGTGACTCCTCATCCCCTATTTAAGGAGGCCGCACCCCCTCTAGTTTCTGGGGATTTTGTTTATGTTTAGTTTGCCTTCGTTGCAACTTGTATCTTTTGCGTGTGTCGACTAGACCACTCAATCAAGATCCTTATTCAGAATCCCAACTCAATTCAAATATTTCAATTCCTATTTACAATTTCAGATTGCTTTATCTTGTTCTTGCGTGCTTCTTCGGTGTATGTAGGAATTGACCTTCGTGGTCAGATCATCCAGGTATTCGTGCACGGTTGATAACGACTTGTCGAGCAGTTCAGCGATTGCGTGGTTTCGAGCCTTGCGTGTTCGTAGCCAGGATCGTGAGAGTTGAACGACTACTACCGAACTTATCGTCTCATCGAAAGATTAGATCAAAACAAGGACCTTCGGGTTCATCAACATTGGTATTAGAATCATATCTGCACAACACAATACTCATTTTCAGGCTGCCGCTAGGTGTCACCATGTCCCCATCTTCGAACCTCATAAAACAGTTGCTGTTTGCCTGTCTCATAGGAAGTTGGAACACATTCGTGCTTCTCGGCTTGATGCCTGAAGAAAGTACAAGAGAACTATTTAGCCCCAATGACATTTTAGTAGCCAGTTCGAGATGCCATTTGCAATGATGTTTTATATAAAAAAAATCTATTTTCAAGTAATATTGCCATAGTAGATTCCTCGAAAGTTGAAATAATAGTTACATTTGTTCAAACATGTAAATCTGGAACATGGATGCCACAAACATCACAATTTGAATCAAAGAGAACATTGGAGATTAAAATTATCCCAAAAAATTTACTCCATCCCCAACATGGCTTTGGTAGCAGTGGAAATGAAACAGATGGTCTGTAAACAGTTAGGATCAAATGACAACCACATCAACCTTCATAAGTCTAGAGAAATGTAATACGCTGGAACTTCTTCTTGGATGCCGGGCTGAACCAGTTTCGCATATAAAAATTCGTATCTTTTTTGTCCTTATTTTTCTAACAGTAACCACACAATGAGTTCTGGATCTGAAGACTCAAATTGTTCCTTCTACTTTTCTGACTAATTTTGTCCACTAAAACTGCGGCAACTAATACTGTTTTCTATTTGACACTTGGGTGGTTGGAAATGAATCCACAAGAATAAAGAAGGCATCCAATAAATCAAAGCTAGGACTTCTTTGCGAACAAAGGAAAAAACAAAACTAGGACCTTGACTTGGCTATGTCCAGGTTCCAAGAAGCCTAATAATGGGGGGTCGATAGATGTTCTCTTCCTTGGGTGCACATGTTCACATCTCTTTCTTGTTCATCTTCTAACATGTTGCTACTGCCCTTCCAGCTGAGAAATTAAGGTCAAATCATGGCCGGTGCACTGGTGAGCGCTTCTACAGGAGTGATGGACTCACTCCTCGGCAAGCTCGCTACTATGTTGGAGAAAGAGTATGCCAAGAACAAAAGGATAGAGAAGGATGTGTGGTTCCTACGAAATGAGCTGAGCAGCATGAATGCCGTCATGCAGAAGTACGCGATGTTGAATGATCCTGACTTGCAAGTGAGGACTTGGATGAAGGAGGTGCGGGAGCTAGCCTATGACATCGAGGACATCGTTGATGCTTTCATGATTCGGGTTGAAAAATCTGATGAACCTACAGGCATCAAGGGGTTTGTCATCAACAACATCCGGAAGCTGAGGGAACTGGTTTCAAGCTGTACTATTGCTGAAGAGATTGGAGAACTCAAGAATCAAGTTCTTGAGGTAAGCGACCGCAGAAAAAGGTATAAGCTTGATGAGTCTTCTTCCATGGCTAGTGATATAGCCATCGACCCTCGTCTACCAGCACTCTATGCTGAGGTAGGTGGACTTGTGGGTATCGATGGCCCGAGGGACAAAATTATCAAGTTACTAGCTGAGGAGAGGACAGATGGTGGATTTGGGAAACAACTCAGAATGGTGTCCATCGTAGGATTTGGAGGTTTGGGCAAAACCACTCTTGCCAACCAAGTGTATCAAAAAATAAAAGGCCAATTTGATTGTGCGGCTTTTGTGTTTGTATCTCAAAGACCAGACATGAAGAGGATTCTTCTGGATCTACTTTCTGGACTTGGTACTGCTGGTAACATGTGGGATGATGAGCGGAATCTCATCAACAAAATTAGAGAATTTCTTCATGACAAGAGGTTTGTGCGCAGATAGAATAATTTGATGCTACAGCTTATACTAGATATATTCTAAATAAAATCTAACTCGGTTGATGATCTTGTTGTCAAAAAATTCGTTTTCTAAAATTAATTTATGTCTTCATCTTTTTGTTGTTGTTCATGTTTATACTTATTGTACCGATTTTTGCCAATAGGTATTTAATTGTCATTGATGACATCTGGAGCATATCAGCTTGGGAGATCTTGAAGTGTGTGTTGCCTGAGAATAATTCTGGTAGTGGAATAATTACAGCTACACGTATTGTTGATGTAGCCGCATCATGTTGCTCTAGCTTCAAAGGCCAAATTTACCGCGTCAAACCATTAAGTGAAAGTGACTCCAAAAGGTTGTTTTTTAAAAGAATTTTTCACAGTGAGCATAGTTGTCCCTCACATTTAGAAGAACTTACCAAAGGAATTTTAAGAAAATGTGGTGGTTTGCCATTAGCCATACTTCATATTGCTGGTTTGTTGGCTACCAAATCTGACACAAAGGATGAGTGGGAGTTGGTACTAAATTCTATTGGCTCAGCGCTTGAAAATAGTCATAATTTACAAGGAATGAGAAAGATATTGTTGCTTAGCTTCTATGATCTTCCTCATCATTTGAAGACTTGTTTGTTATATTTAAGTATATATCCAGAGGATTATAAGATTCACACAGAAAGATTAACAAGGAGATGGATAGCTGAAGGATTTATTGCTGAAGAGAGGGGTAAGCGATTGGACCAAGTAGCTCATAGTTACTTTAATGATCTTATTAATAGAGGTATGATCTTACCCGTGGGCATTGCGTATGATGGCAGTGTACAATATTGTCAAGTCCATGACTTGGTGCACAACATTATCATATCTATGTCAACTGAAGATAATTTTGTTACCATAATAGATGGACAGAGGTGCAGCTCTTTGACAAAAAAGGTTCGTCGATTATCCCTCCAGTTCAATAGTTCAGAAGATTTAGTAGTGCCAACAACCATAACAAACCAATCTTGTGTTCGTTCATTCAGTATCTTTGGGTTTGGTAAGCAAGTACCCAATATTTCGAACTTCCAAGCTTTGCGTGTGTTGGACTTATCATATTGTGATTTGCTGGAGAACCACCATATTGAATGTATAGGAAGTATGCTTCAGTTGAGGTATCTGGATCTCCAATCTAAATTTATAAATGAACTTCCTGACCAAATTGGGAACTTACAACATTTAGAGATAATAGACGTAAGATCGTGTTCTCTACAAGTACTTCCAGAGACCATTGTTCGATTGCGAAAACTAGTTTGTCTGTATGTGAGTGTTACAACGAAGCTACCAGAACTAGTTGGAAATATGCAATGTCTAGAAGAACTGTCCCATGTCTTCATCGCAAGCAACTCAATAAGATTGGTTGAAGAACTTGGCTGGCTGACAAACCTGAGAGAGCTTGCAATAACTGTGGAAGACCCTGTTGAGATGGAAAGCTATGGGTGGAGGAGATATAGGGAAGCTTTGCTCTGTTCTCTTTACGAGTTGGGCAGACACAACCTTCAGGCACTCTCACTTGGTTACAGAGGTGATGAAAATTTCATTCTAGATTCATCGATGGTTTCATGCTTCGCTTTTCAACATCTCCGAAAATTTGTCATTACGAAACCTCTTTCTAGGGTGCCAAAGTGGATGAGCACGTTTGTCAATCTCAAACACCTAGAACTCTACATCTCAAGAATGGAAGAAATTGATATCAACATACTCAAAGAAATAGCCACTCTGCTCTATCTCCGCCTAGTATTTACAGGGCATGCTCCTAATGGAAGGATAGTCATCGACAGCCAGGGATTTCAATCTTTAAAAGAGTTCGTGTTTCTATGTTTCATTTGTGGGATGTGGATAGTGTTTGCACCAGGAGCTATGCAAAAGTTACAAAGATATCACCTTACTTTCAAGTTACAGGAAGTACAATCCAGCTGTGGTGATTTTGATTTTGGTCTCAAGCATCTTTCAAGCCTCCAGAATGTCAATGTGATTATCATTCCTGTTGGTGCCACGAATGCAGACATATGGGTTGCGGAGGCTGCCATCAGGAATGCAATCAGTGTTCATCCCAACCAACCAACAGTTGAACTTGGAATATGGCAGTAGGATTACGAAGCGAAGGATTGGAAAGAGAACTATGAATTGGAAGGTGTTGAGCAGGATGACATGAACAAAGGAAAAGACTAACAGATGCTACAATCAGGATTACTGGAGGTACCAATTCCTTCCTAATAAATACTTCATACTTGTTGATTTGTTCGATTGTTTTAACGATCATTTTTCTTTCTTTTAGGTTTCGCTGCTTCTGCTTATTAATTTGGATGCAAAAAATTTCAATGACGATTGTCAAGAGTTGTTGCCATCAAAGTGTTTGGTGATGAACTCAAGAGAAAACATTGATTCTTCAAGCTTTGGAGTCTGCAGGTTCTTGGGGCCGTGTATCATCTTGTTTTCTGGCTGCTTTATGATACAGTAGCAATACCCGTGTTAATTTTATTTTTCACAACTGAAGAATTAATCAGATCAATCCTCTGATACCATAGCTTCTACTCTTATCTACATTCTTGCTTTCTTGTAGTTGTACAGAGTGCTTTACTCAACTTGTTCGATTTGTATGCGTGAGAAGCTTATAAAAGAAATGAGTTCAGTTAGCAGGTTACTCCTATGTTAAGAGTTCTGTTCAGACTTTTATGTGACGGAATACAATATCAAAATGCAGTACAAATGAAAACATGGGTCTTCCCTCATCAGCAATTTATTTTTGTAAGTTCGGAAATAAGGAAAGTTTAATCCTGCAGATAATATGTTGTTCCGATAAATGCACCTCACCCGTTCTAAATTTGTTTGTTTCAGTTTTACCCCCTGTAAAACAAAAACAAGTTCTAAAAAACACAAATTTCCCTTTTGAAGGGCAGATAACTTAGTAATACTCAACACGCACTGCTCTGTTTTGGGGCACATTCACTCCCTAATTTATATATTACTCACATCCATTGATGCATGTCATGTGGTACCAAATGCATTGGTACTAGAATCATATCTGCACAACAGAATACAGGAGGATTTTCTGGCTCCCGCTAAGTATCACCATGTCCCCATCTTCGAACCTCATCAAACAGTTGCTGTTTGCCTGTCTCATAGGAAGTTGGAAAACATTCGTGCTTCTCGGCATGATGCCTGAAGAAAGTACAATAGAACTATTTAGCCCCAATGACATTTTAGTAGCCAGTTCGAGATGCCATTTGCAATGATGTTTTATATAAAAAATCTATTTTCAAGTAATATTGCCATAGTAGATTCCTCGAAAGTTGAAATAATAGTTACATTTGCTCAAACATGTAAATCTGGAACATGGATGCCACAAACATCACAATTTGAATCAAAGAGAACATTGGAGACTAAAATTATCCCAAAAAATATGCAAGAGAAAAGGCCAATGCTTCTATTTTACTCCATCCCCAACCTGGCTTTGGTAGCAAAGGAAATGAAACAGATGGTCTCATTTACATCAATACACAGTTAGGATCAAATGACAACCACATCAACCTTCATAAGTCTAGAGAAATGTAATACGCTGGAACTGCTTCTTGGATGCAGGGCTGAACCAGTTTTGCATACAAAAGCTAACCAGCGGATGGGAAAAAAAAAGAATAGAAAAAAAGGTATCACAATTTTGACAATCAGTGAGTAAAAAGAGTATAGTAGCACAATTTAAGTTTTTTAAGGGCTGGAACAATTAAAAATGCTCGAACTCGTGTAGAAGAAAAAATCCAGCTCTGCTTCAAGGAGATGACTTAGCATTTATTAAACTTACTTTCGGGAAATCACAGTGTGCTCAAGTAAACTGAGATATATACCTGAAGAAATACAGGAGCAGCCATGAGACAGCGAAGTGTTGCTAAATGGAACATACATATAGACGTTGCCCTTCCATTCCTGCGGTCAATATATATGCTCTAATTTGAACAGGAACATTTCAATCAACAGCAGCTGCTAGAAAATTTTGCAGAATTACGTTTCTCTCTTCGCTCGCTGGAACTTCCAACTACTCCGTTTCCAAAATAAAGCAGTTTCTACTGTAGTACTGTACACGGGAAAAAAAAAGTGGATGTGTGTGTGTGGGGGGGGGGGCGGGTTGCAAACCTGCTGTGTCAAGGACGCTGAGGAAAGAAGGAAGGCGGAGGTGGAGAGGAGCGGCAGTCTGGCCGAGCAAGCGAACGAACAAGAATGGACACGATACGCAAGAACCAGAATAGGCTGCAATACGCAAGGCTGAATGCATGGGCCATCTTTCCGCGGGCTGCATTCAGCCCATCCGATGGCTTGCTGTGCTCGCTTCTGATTGGCGCCGTAGCAGATGCGCAACTAATCTAGGCTTAGTGGGAAGAATGGCAATGGGGCGAATGCGGAACGAACGTGTTAGAGAGATATATATATATATATATATATATATATATATATAGTGTTATTCCTCATTGTTATGAGGGGTTATTTGCATATTCACCGCCTGTACTTTGTGTATATATATTGGCTCATTGGTCTTATATTGAATACAAGCGCTATTCATAATATGGTATCAGAGCAAACCTAGGGTTTATTTTCGTCGAGCCGCCGCTGGTCCTTCCCGCCGCTGTCCGACTTCGCCGCTTGTCGTCCGGACCCAGACTCAGCGCGCCTTGCTTTGGCGTCGCCTCCACCACCGCCGCGGTGTCGCGGCGCCGCCTCGTCTCGGCTGTCGCCATCGCTGGCCTCGCGGCCGCTTCCTCCCGATCCGCCGCCTTCTTCGCGCTGCCGCTCGACGCCGTCAACACCGCCAGCGATCGCCGCCGTTCAAAGTCGTCGCTTCAGCCGCCGCCATTGCCGATTATCGCTAAGCCGCCGCCGCCAGTCGCCAATCGCCGCCGCCGCCGCCACCACCGGATCAAGCGCCACTCGCCGCCGTCGCTGAGCCTCTCTTCCGACGCGTTCTATTGCCACGGAGCCTCCTCACCGACCGAGCCGGCTATCTGCCGCCGCCGCTCTAGACGCCACCGCTGCCGCCATCGGGTTAAATGCCGCCGCCGAGATAGCCGCCGCCGCCGCCAGAAGTCGGACCGCACCGCTGCCGCCAGAGGGAACCCTAGTCCCCCTCGCGCTGCTACTTCAATTTGGCGGCGGCACTCGCCCGTGAGTAAGTAAGGAAAGATTAAAAAAAGATTAAAAAAAACATCGATCTAACTACCACGCCGTCCAGTGCCGCCTACCGATGGCTTTCGTTCGTTTGAGTGGTGCTGGTCTGATGCCACTCCCCTCCATGCTCGCCGCTCATCCACCTGCTACACCGACGCTTCCACGCCAAAGACACCGCCTCCTCCAATGGCCGCCGCAGTGGTGGTGGCAGCCCTCTATCTGGCGGTGGCCGTCCTGACCGCTCCTACTTTGACAAGGTCGACCACATTGAGTCCCAGTGCTATAAGAAGCAGCGGCATCTTTCACGCCGTTCTTCTGCTAGCACTGGCACTGGTGCTTCTACATCGACTCCTTCAGTAGCTTCTCTCACTGAGCAGGAGATAGCCAAACTTCGACGCTTGCTTGCCGCCTGAGTTCTCCTCGGCAGTTCTGCAGCTTTACATCGACGTCAGATCGACTCTTCAGCCAGTTTCTCACCGAGCAGAGATAGCCGACTTCGACGCCGCTTGCCGCTTCAGTTCTCCTCGGCAGTTCTCACGGTTTCACATCGACTCTTGCATCGCGACACCACCACCTCCACACTCAGGCACCTCCCCGTGAATTCTTGATTCTGGAGCATCTTTTCACATGACTTCTGATTCTTCCGCTCTGTCCTTCATTACACCTCTTGATTCTCCTGTCAGTGTTCTTACTGCTGATGGTACCTCTCTTTTTGTCTCTGGTCGAGGACCTCTTCGCAACTCATCTTTTTATGTTCCTTCTGTTGCTCATGTTCCTCGCCTTACCATCTAGCTTCTTTCTCACAAGCAGACATCGATCTTGGTTGTCGGGTCATTCTCGACTCTGACTCTTGTTGTGTTCAGAACCACCACACGGGAGCTCTAGTTGGTTCTGGCCCTCGGCGCCTTGACTCACAGCGTCTCTGGGAGCTTGACTGGCTTCACCTTCCTTCTGCTGCCATCGTCGCTGCCAGTCTCTCCGCTTCTGCCACTCCATCTACCGGCTCTTTCTAGTAGTGGCATCACCGCCTTGGCCATCTGTGTGGATCTCGTCTGTCGTCTTTAGTTCGTCGTGGCCTTTTGGGGTCTATCTCAGGAGACGTGTCTTTAGATTGTCAGGGCTATAAGTTAGGCAAACAGATTCAGTTTCCTTATCCTCATAGTGAGTCAGTGTTTTAGTGTCCTTTTGATCTTATTCATTCAGATGTTTGGGGTCCGGCTCCCTTCGTTTCGAAAGGGGGTCATCGATATTATATCATATTTATAGATGATTTCTCTCGCCACACTTGGATATATTTCATGACTTCTCGTAGTGAGGCATTGTCTATCTATAAACAATTTGCCACTATGGTTCACACATAGTTCTCCACTCCTATTTGTGTCTTTCGTGCCGACTCTGCTGGCGAGTACCTCTCTTGTTACTGCTCGCAGCCTTCCTTGTCGAAAGGTGGCACTCTCACTCGTTCTCTTGTCCTGGTGCTCATGCTCAGAATGGTGTCGCTGAGCGCAAGCATCATCACCTCCTTGAGTCGGCTCGTACACTGATGATTGCCGCCTCTACTCCACCTCACTTTTGGGCCAAGGCTGTTTCCACTGCCACCTATCTCGCCAACATCCAAACCTCTTCGCTTCTTCGTGGTCCGATCCTCGTTGAGTGTCTCTGTGGTCTTCTTCCCGACTACTCGCCTTCTTCGCTTTGGTTGCGTTTGTTACGTTCTCCTCGCCCTCGAGAACGCACCAAACCGATCGTCACCGCTGAGTGTGCTTTTCGAGATACTGAGGCCGAGCACAAGGGCTACCGTCTTTGGGATCCTGTTGGTCGACGGATGCGGATTTCTCGGGATGTGACTTTCGACGAGTCTCGTCCCTTCTACCCACGTCCTGTCTCTCCTTCGGCTTCCTCTGTGGAGTCTCTATCTTTTTTGACCTTTCCAGATACACCTATATCTGTCTTGCTCTCGTCCACTCGTCTCACTGAGTCTCCACATATTCCTTTTGTGGCCTCTCCGCCGTTGTCGCCGCCTGCTTCGTCTCCCGCGGCTCCTCCGGCTTCTCCTCCTACAGTGCCTTTGCCCTCTCTCGTCTGCACTCATCGATCTCGTATTGAGGATATTCCAGATGAGCCATCTTCTCCTGATGTTCCATCTTCTCCTGATGCTCCATCTTCCCCTGATGGGTCATTTTCTCCTCGCTACGCTCTCCGCGATCGTCACGATTCACCCCCGCCTGCTTTTGCCTTTTATCGCGCACTACTCATGAGCTGTCTCCCACGGATGTCAGCATTTCACCCCGAGTGGCAAGATGCCATGGCTGAGGAGATTGCTACCCTCGAGCGTACTAGTACTTGGGATCTTGTTCTTTTTCCATCTCACTCTCGTTCCATCACGTGTAAGTGGATCTATAAGATTAAGACTCGCTCTAATGGCTCTCTTGAGCGCTATAAGGCGTGTCTTGTTGCTCGTGGCTTCCAGCAGGAGCATGGTCGTGACTACGATGAGACTTTTGCTTCTGTGGCCCACATGACCACTGTCCGCACTATTCTTTCGGTGGCGTCTGTTCGCCATTGGTCTGTTTCTCAGCTTAATATCAAGAATGCCTTTCTTAATGGTGAGTTGCATGAGAAGGTCTACATGCATCCGCCACCTAGGTATTCTATTCCTGAGGGCATGGTCTGTCGCCTTTGTCGCTCTCTCTATGGCCTTAAGCAAGCCCCTTGTGCTTGGTTTGAGCGCTTTCCTCTCGTGGTCATCTTTGCCGGCTTTTCAAATGAAAGTGATCATGATCCTGCGCTCTTTGTCTACACTTCGTCTCGAGGTCGGACTCTTCTTCTTCTGTATGTTGATGATATGATCATTACCGGAGATGATTCTGAGTACATTGCATTTGTCAAGGCTCGTCTTAGTGAGCAGTTCCTTATGTCGGATCTTGGTTCTCTTCGTTACTTCCTTGGGATTGAGGTTACTTTCACTCCAGATGGTTTCTTTATGTGCCAAGAGAAGTATATTCATGATCTTCTTGATCGTGCCTATCTCACTGATCAGCGTACTGTTGAGACTCCCATGGAGCTCAATGTTCACCTCCGACCCTTTGATGGCGAGCCTCTTTCTGATCCGACTCGCTATCGTCATCTTGTTGGGAGTCTTGTCTACCTTGCTGTTACTCGTCCAGATATCACTTATCCAGTTCATATTCTGAGTCAGTTTGTTTCTGCTCTCACTCAGGTCCACTACAGCCACCTTCTTTGAGTTCTGCGATACCTTCGTGGGACTATCTCTCGCCGTCTCTTCTTTCCACGCCCAAATTTCTGCCTTCAGCTTATTCGGATGTTACTTGGGCCAGCGATCCCTCGATCGCCGGTCTATCTCTGCCATCTTGTGTTTTTCTTGGTGGTTCGCTCATTGCTCGGAAGACGAAGAAAAGCATCGCAGTGTCCCGCTTTGAGTGGAGAGGCCGAGTTGCGAGCTATGGCTCTCTTGACAAGCAGAGATTACTTGGCTACAAAGTGGTTACTTGAGGATTTTGATGTTTACATTATTACGACCGACTCTCTTGTCGACAAAGACAGTGCTATCAAGATGTTGCCGTGACCTGCGTGAAGCATGAGCTCACCAAGCATATTGGTGTTGATGCTTCCTTCATGAGGTCTTGTGTGCATGATCAGGTGATTGCTCTTCAGTATGTGCCTTCAGAGCTTCAGATAGCGGATTTCTTCACGAAGGCCTAGACTCGAGCACAGCACGTCTTCTACCTCTCCAAACTCAGTGTTGTTGATCCACCATGAGTTTGACGGGGGTGTTAGAGATATATGTATAGTGTGTTATTCTCTTTTGTTATGAGGGGTTATTTGCATATTCACTATCTGTACTTTGTGTATATATATTGGCCCATTGGCCTCATATTGAATACAAGCGCTATTCATAACAGAACCCACCCCAGGGGAAGAAATCTTGCTTGTTCGCCCCGCTCACTGAAGTCCTGAGTCCCGGTCGGGGCACTATGACCTGAGCGTTCAGCTTAAGATTACTGGCGGAAATGATGTGCGCAATCTTAAAGCAACTCACCCCTTTCAGGGGTAAAAAACTTGGTTGCAACTCCAGTGTAAATCTAGAAGCAACTCTAGTGCACCCGGGAGCTCGGCTCTAATGGTGACGGCGTGAGTGGGAGACGAGCGCTGCAGGTGGGTCCGGGGCGTCATCGACAGCGGCGGAGGGGAGTGAGAGTTGGCGTACTAGCTAATGGCGCTTTCGTGAGGAAAAAGCGCGAAGAGAGGCATAAAAGGAGACTGGTCGGTTAAGGTCGGAGATAAGCCGGATTGGGCCAGAAATTTCGGAATAGTAGCAGGCCTAGGATAGGATTCGGCACAAAAGGCTTCGGGAATGTAGAATTGATTTTTGAATTTTTTTAATTGCAGGAAAATGATTTGAGTTAGGAAAAATAGCAAATGAATTCGCAAAATTCTAGAAAAAATCACCTATGCACTTTGAATTATTTTCAACCAAAATAAAACAAAATTTCTATATATCATGCGCATGATTTGTTTGTGCAAATCATTCAAATTTCTAAAATTGCGATCTGCATCACAATTTGTGTGCCTATCCACAGTCCACGTCCATCTCCATCTTCAGCGAGGCTCTAGCGAGTTCATCTTCTCTAACGATGGCGATGGTGTGTTAGGGTGGGGTTTTGCCGGATTAGGGTTCGGGTTCATCAGGGCCCAACCATAGAAGGGGCGACGGTAGCGGCAGGGCAGCTCAGCGGCGGTGGCGCCATTGTCCGCGGGTCAAAGGAGCGCGGTGGGAGGTGGAAGTCGGCGAGGGAGATGAGAATGGAATAGGAGGTGGGGGCGGGGGCAACGAGAACCGACTAGCCATTAGGAGGCGGGACTAGCGGTGGCGGTTCCAGCGGCGGTCACCACTGCAGATGAGGAAGAAGGCGGCGGGGGGAGGCTAGCGAAGGAAGTGAAGACAGTAACGGTGGCGGGGGTGGGACTCAGAGGGTAGGGGTGTCGACGACTGGGAGAGGGAGGAGTTAGGATTGGTTGGGGAGGGGGCTTTGGTTTGATATGGGGTTAGTGGGATGATCTAGGCCGTTGATTTTTTATCCGATGGTTAGAAAAGTGACTGATTTTGATCCCAAAAATCATTCGCATGATTGTTAGACATACCAAAATAGAATATTTCGATGCTCTGGTTAACTTTTATTTATGGATTAATCCCCTACATGCCACTGAAAAAGTGCATAATTCCTTATGTGTCACTCAGTGTGAGGCTGACATATGGGCCTTAGAGATATATGTTAGTGAGACATCAGTGGTATATAAGGAACGACATACGAAGTTATTCAGTGGCATATAAGGAATTACCCCTTTATTTATTATGGAAAAATCATTTTGTGCTGCTGAAAATTAGGAGAAGCTTTTAGAAATTCAGAAAACTTTGGAAAATTATGCAAATTTCATAAATAACTAAGTTAAATATGATTAGCTGGATTTTTAAAAGAATTAATGAGGCTATAGCGTTGAACCAGCTTGACCGGAGCGATCTAGGCGCTGGCGCGCGGTGCTCCTCCTCTTAGTTTCATCAATTAATGGTGACGGCGGTGGCGCTCAGCTTAGCTTCGCCGGAGACGAAGAAGGAACGTGGCCGATGCACAAATTGTGAAGTTGATCCGAAGGTTAGAAATTCGATTGAAATCACTAAAAGTTTTAGTTGAGTGTTGTATAGCAATTCCGTTAGCGTATAATCATATAAATAAAAACCCAAGATACTTTTTCAACAAATTTGTAAATACACCAATAGAACGTTGCATATATAGACGAACACATACTCTGTCCGTCTATCTCTAGCAAGAGAGACCTAGCCTTATATATGTGTTTGTTACGTGCTTTGCTATATAGTTAAATTTATAATTAAGAAATAATTATTGTGAGATTGATAAAACCTCTGGATCATTCGTCTTAGCACCCATAATTTGTTGTATATGACGGCAAACGTAGAATGAACATAAGTGATCTTATTTTTGCTGGTGGCACTGCAAAAATAGAATTACATATATAGGTATAGCCAGTTCGAGAGACATTATTATGAAGTGTGATATAGGAACCTTGCATGTGCCATCAGGAACACCTGCGGCAAGATATGAAGAAGGTTGAGAGTTGAATGGTTTCCAAACCAAATGAACCATGGATTGAACCTATATGAACCGAACTTTCTGAATCCACACCAAACCAACACAATCCGTTTTTAGTACAAACCTAAACCAAACCAAGTCAACCCATTAGTTGCCTCAACCCACTCAAAGTGAAACCCAACCTATACAGTAAAATTATGGGATCGACAAATACAAATATCTCTGCGTGCAAACTTTATTGTTGCAAGCATACAAACGATGAGATGGGCACAGACATGCACATTTTATTTATTTTGCAGAAATACATACATACATACATACATACATACATACATACATACATACATACATACATGCATACATATACATACATATGTATACACACACACATACATATATACATATATATATACATACATATATACATATACATACATATATATATATATATATATATATATATATATACATATATATATATATATATATATATATATATATATATATATATATATATATATATATATATATATATATATATATATATATATATACATATATACATATATATATATACATATATACATATATATATATACATATATATATATAACCGATCACCCAGCGCTAGCTCCCGATATTGCATGCATGGGGACATGCGTGCATGCATGGGAGGTTTATTAGACATGCGACAGATTAACCTAGACTCAAGTTGACTCAGCACGTGCAGGTGGAGGACTGGCTATGTTCTCCTGCTTAGGGCGGATGCAGTCGTTCTTTAGCACGCAGTCGCTGTCGTTCTTTAGCACGCAGTCGATGAAGCAGGTCCTAATATGAGTCGCATCTTCACCACCGTGTTGGATGCACTTTCCGGCACAAGCGCAGTTCTTGGAGCAGATGCAGCTCGCGGGATCAGGAACATTGTCTATGCTACCAGGAACGCACTTAGCGGGCTCAACCGCGGCCATTCCGACGAACAGGATGGCCAGCAGCGTGCAAGCGACAACCATCTTCTTCGTCTAAGCAGCGGAGGCAGACATATCGCGCTCTGAGGCTAATTATGCAATGCTATTCGTGTGTGTGTTGGCTTAGATCCCAAGCTTGTGCTGCTCCAAGCGGCAGGCGCGCCCTGCTATTTATAGAGAGCCAATGCATGCATGCCCCGTTTTTAATGTTGAGGAACTGTGGCTGGCGAGTCCAGTCCGAACGATCACTTTGTAGACAAGCGTAGAATCGTTTAGAACAATGCAAGAACAAACAGTACAGAATAGTAGATTGAACACAGAGATACGATGGGACTTCTTGCTTCTCTTTATTGCTCTTCTGTAAACCGTAATACAATGGTTGGAGGACCTTCCTTTATATAGTCTTCAGGGTGGATGAGGAGCCCATTATGAGCCAGACTTACAAAGCATGAGCCCAGGGTTTCCTAACACTCCCCCTTGGGCACTTATCCGTCATGTTTATATCTCATCAAAACCCCACAAAAACCCAGTGAAAAAAATTTAGAGAAATAGTACATGAAACACGTTCTGTTGTGCTGTACGAATTGTCTCATTAAAAACCTTAGCCGAGAAACTTCAAGAAAAACTCGTCAAGGAAAAAAAGAGTACACTACTACAAACACAAGCTATAGAAAATGCCTCATCACAGAATCGGTTGTGATACGTAACTATCACAGACAGTTGCTTTGAAACCGTTTGTGATACGTAACTACCACAGACGGTTTATAACTAGAATCGTCTGTGATAATTCACAGACAGTTCTTAATAAGAACCGTCTGTAATATTAAAAACCGTCTTTGAATTATTACAGACGGATCTAATTATAAACTGTCTGTGATAGTTACGTATCACAGACAGTTCATTTGGAATCGTCAATGATAAGTATAACACAGAATAATCTAAGTATAGAACCGATACAAACTTGCACTTGGCCGTCGTTTGTCTGAACCGCTGTGTGAAAAGCATGCACGCACACCACTAGATAGACATATCTAGGATGGTCCATGGTATCGTTGTCCCGTCTCCGGGCCGTGTCTCACGTTGAATTGGATGGATGTGCTAGCACGCACCATCTGCGCACGTGCACGTACGTACGTCTCAAGGACCAAACAACGAACTGACATACGGATGTGTGCTTGTGTAAATTGTTCCGACGTCACTTCCATGTGATGTGCATACGTACGTGGATCACGCTCTATCTTGTTCTAGTTCTATCAGCAGCTAGGTAGCACTGCCAAGAACCTAGGACTATGACTGTCGGGAAAAGCTACCGAATCCTAACAGTTTGCGTGGAGCAGCTGCCAGCGAAAGAAGAGGTGAATTTTAAAGTTGAAATCAGCTCTTGATGATTTTGGAACAGTCGGATTGTATGATAGATTGAATGGTTGGGTTGTGGTGGGGTTTGGGAGAGTCCTAATTCCTAAGTGCTTGGTATGGTGGGTTCAAAGCCCGGAGAAAACCCCTATTTCCACACAAAGTAAACGGAGATAAAAATCATTTTGTATCATCACGCTGATATCTATAGTTGTTATGTCGGACCGGGGGGTTGAGTACCTAAAATCCCGTGTGTACTGTATTAGTCTCATGATCAGTGTTTAGTACACACATCCACAACATTAGCATACAAATCTATACACAATTACATACAACATGAAACAAATATGATACAGAAACTTAAGCAATTACATAATTTACGATACAGGGGCAACCTGCCAAATTAAAAGACAAGTATCAGAAGTAGCAAGTTAAACAGTGGAAACATAATAAATAAAGTCCAAAAGTCTAGTGGCATGCCCATCTAAACCTTCAGGCAACCGACAAGAAGTAAACCCTAGAAAGACCCGTCACCGTACCCCCTGGTATCGGGACCGAAGAAGGCGTCATCCAGCATGTGGTCATCCTCATCGTCTGAACAGCAATTTAAGTAAGATTGAGTACATTGCGTACTCAACAAAACTTGTAGTGTGTTACAAAATTTATATATATGCATGGCTAACAAGGGCTGCATATCTAGTGCACATAAACAAACACTTTTAATTTGGGTATCAAATTAGCATAAAAAATTCTGAAAAAAATTCTAGATGTAATTTATGGTGTTTTGTTTCACCCTTTAAAATTTGAAGTTCAAACTCAAAGTATGTTAGAAGAAACAAAAAAGAGAAATTTCTGACATATGATAGATCAAAAGCAAAGGAAAAAAAGGCAAATGTTACTATTCACAGTAAACTTCTCTTTTTTGTTTCTTCTAACATACTTTGAGTTTGAACTTCAAATTTTAAAGGGTGGAACAAAACACCATAAATTACATCTAGAATTTTTTTCAGAATTTTTTATGCTAATTTGATATCCAAACTAAAGTTTTTTTGCATATATGCACCAAATGGTGCTTGTACACTAGATATGCTGCCGCTAACAAGGGAGGAGGCTCTATGCCACAAGTTATTTTCAGCATTAAGAAAGTTTTATTTGTAATATCAATACACAGTTTTTTGCAACAGAAGTTTTAAAGAGCAATTAAATAGATAAAGAATCAACAAGTAACTAACTTGATAAATAACAAATCACAACCCTCCATGACTGCAATCAACATCTTACTTTCAGCCATAGACATGACACTCAACTCAAATATCAACAAAAATATCCATCCCAACTTTTCCAACAAAACTGTTTGTGTGAAAATAGAGTCTATACCCGTTAAGATTGCACTAAGCACGCTCATGACCACGAGCACAACTATTTAAATAGATTTACACTCTGCAGAGGTGTACAACTTTAGCCACAGTATATGAATTCTCTAGTTTATCTGGCATCCGTCGATACCACCACTCACGATCTTTTAGTAAGCAGTCTAGAGCATGTAACAAAGCCTTTACATCATCTAGTCCTAGCCATGCACTAGCCCGACGAATGAACACCCTCACTTCACCGGGTACACCCCCGTCTCAGTGGGGTATTCACCGTTGTGTCGTAAGGCTTTGTTCCCAACGCCTCGGTGAAGAGAGCCCATTCGAGCAATCACATATGCTCGCACTACTACGGCCTACCAATATGCAGATAACATATCTCAAGCACAAGAGCATATTGATGAACATATGCACATAAGCAATCAGAGCCGTCCGATCCACAATCAGTGGACCAGATCTAGGTGCACGGCTCCCCCATCCACTTACCGTTCTTTTGCATTTTGCCCCTCCCTCCCCGCGCGATGGACAGAAAACTCAATCCATCCCCTCGAACGCCTCACGCCCTGCCCATCACCACTCGCCCCAATGCTCCGTCGCCCCTCCACCACGCTCTATCGCCCCTCCACCACGCAGCCGCTCCAACGCCCTGCTTGCCACCGTCGCTCACCCCGACGACCACGCTCTGCCGCTCCGACGACCATGCTTCGATCACCTCCTTGACCCTGCCCCTCGCCGGATCTGGGCGTCCTCGAGGCCGTCGCCACTTCGATCCCCTTCTCGACCCTGCCCCTCACCGAATCTAGGCGTCCTCGAGGCCATCACCCTGCGCCCCTGTTCCCCGGACCCCCGAAGACCACGCTCTGCTTTCCCCGCCGCACCCCCTGCTTTCCCCTTGCACCGCCTCCCGTGCACACAATGCCCACCTCCCCTCATCACCACCGCTTGCGAGCCCTAATCCCATCCCTACTCCCCCAAGTGCTCGTGAGATCCTGAGACCAAGGGAGAGGAGGGAGGCGCCGTGCCACCTGCTGCCACGGAGATCTTATCACCGCCCCTTAGATTCAGTCACCTCCACCCAGATCCAGTCGTCGTCGAGCCAATCGAGTTGCCTCCCTGCCCGCAGTTCATCCATTCCTCTCAGATCTAGACCTTCATCATTGTTTCTTCTTGTTTATTCTTTCTAATTCAGAAATGAACTCGTTTTGACATATTTTTATTCCTTTGATTTTCAGACGATCTGGAAATTGGTAGAACACCCAGTCGCTTACACGCTTACATGTCTGCTTCGGCAAGGTTTGTTTGTTGCTCACTAATCACTACATTGTTTTTTTGGTTGGTTGGTTAGAAAGTGCTTTGGCAAGGTTTGCCATTGATTCTGGTATGACTGATATGCAATTGGTTAACAACATGTTTAGTACTCACTTTCATGCGTTCAGTAGTATTAGTGCTAGCCGGTCAAACTGTACGACATTGATTCTAGTATGGCTGGTGTGCAATTGATTAACAACATGATGTACAGGTAATCATTCTCCAATCGTCTGATTAGGCTTGTTGTTTATGTACTTCAGAAGAACTCCCATGATCTCGTCTCTTTTGAGAAAAAAAATTAGACTGAAATATCTTCTGTGAAATAGAGAGTAGGGAGTAAAGGAAAGCTTAAATCGATGTTTTGACATGATTTATCTTGAAAATCTCCTTAGAGTTTGGTGCATTTATATTCACATGAAGGAAGGGTTGAAACAAGGCAAAAACTTTTAAAGACTATGTTTCATTGTTTTTCCTAGAGATTGTGGGATAAGTATTTGTTAGAAAAATTCTCTGCATATATGTCCATTGAGTTAGTATACTTCTCTGAAGATAGCCTAATTAAGTTAAGTTACTATTATGTACTGTACATGCATAGTGTTTCATCCAAGCTTGGAGTGAAGGCCATGCCCACATTTTTTCTCATCAAGGACAAGGAGGTGGTGAAGAAGATTATTGGGGCAAATCCAGATGAGGTGAAGAAGATGTAGGAACATTCTGTGAGATGAATTTGGCATGTAATTTTGTACTCAAGTGTTGTTATTTGCAGACTATTTGGCATGTAATTTTGTTTTATGAAATGTCTTGATGTATATAAGAACCATGCAATCACAAGAGTTCTGAACATTCTGTGAGATGAATTTAGCATGTAATTTAGTTTTATGAAATATCTTGATGTATGTGAGAACATTATGTGAGATGAATTGGAGGTGAGTAGTTTGGAGGACTAAGTGCATATCACAAGAGTTCTGAAGTTCTCCTGGTTGGCAAATACATTTCCTTTGATGTCAAGCTGTACCATTCAAATATTTGAAGAACAGTGCAGAAACTGAAAACCATTTGTTTTTTTTCATGACATTGTTTAAGCCAAGAATTGTAACTTAGTGAGTAGCCTTGTTTAAAACTTTTGTTATTGTGGCAATTTGGTCCCTTGCTTGTAATCAGCTTGCCTGCCAATTTGTATGCAGGAAAAGAGACCTTGCAAAGGAATTTAAACTGAACATGATTCCGTTTATGATACCAGTGATGTCTAGCTTGTAGACCAATAACTTGCTGGGCACATGGACATCCATGTTCCCATTTTGGCTGCATATTCACTCAGGCAGTATGCATTCTATTCTTGTCATTCAAGATGACATGATCTTGCATTCAGTTTTGAGTACTAGCTTTTTCTCATGGCTTAGTTTTTAATGCTTCGGTGCTCGTTAATGTTTGATTTTCATATGCATTAGCAATGGCTAAGGCCAATCTCTGCTTGAACGGTGTATCCTTGGGTTTGTTCTGATCTTTCAAGCAAAGAAGGTTGCCTTACCGTGTGTATCCCTGGGTTTGTTCAGAACCACTGATGCCTATGCCTTGAGCAATTTATCTTTGTTAGAAAAACAAATGCCTATGCAACATTCTCCTATAAGAAATTTCACACTAACAAGTTCCCAATTTCATAAACAAATTCAGGACCATGCTTCCTTTCATACAATCTGAAGAATCTTACAAACCATTTGACAAACACAACCACATGCAGTTCATAAAATCATTGCAACATCTAGTCAGTTTAGATCTCCGGTGGGGGGGGGGGCAAGGAAGAACACTTGTTCTTTGCGATTAGATCTTTGGAGCGGATGACGGGACGACGGCACGTGATAAGGAAAACGGCGAGGCAGTCTCGTGGTCGAGGTCGGCCAAGGCGGTGGTGGTAGGGGTTGAGGTAGAAACCGAAGCATAGTCATCGGGGCGACGGAGCGTGGTCTTCGAGGGTCCGGGGAACAGGGGCGCAAGGCGATGGCCTCGAGGATGCCCGAATCCGGCGAGGGGCAGGGTCGAGAAGGGGATCGAAGTGGCGATGGCCTCGAGGATGCCTAGATCCGGCGAGGGGCAGGGTCGAGGAGGGGATCGAAGCATGGTCGTCGAGGTGAGTGGCAGTGGCAGGCAGGGGCATCGGGGTGGCTGCGCGGTGGAGGGGTGGTGGAGCGTGGTGGTGGTGGGCAGGGGCGTGAGGCGTCCGAGGGGATGGATTGAGTTTTTTGTCCATCGCGTGGGGGGCAAAATGCAAAAGAATGGTAAGTGGATGGGGGAGCTGTGCACCTAGATCTGGTCCGCTGATTGTGGATCGGACGGCTCTGATTGCTTATGTGCATATGTTCATCAATATGCTCCTGTGCATGAGATATGCTGCGCAATATGCAAGGCTACTTTTCGATGACATAATTAAGTAAGGCCGTCCCATACCGGCATAATGGTTGTATGCTTAGGCTTAGATAGAACTTATCGGCGTTCGGTCCTTAATTGACTTGGGCGAGGATCTCCCTATCGGGACCAAAAAATGCAATTCTACATCCTCTATGTAAAATGCACTAGTCCAAGATCATGCTAGTGCACACAATGTCAACATAGATGAATATCATCCCACACAAGACGATTATAAGAGTAAACAAGTAATTTGAATAATAAATAGTAGTTTTGACCTTATGGTCGAGTTTACACTTATTAAGCCACGCAACGCTAACAGTAAATAAATAAGCAGTAGCGGAACGAAAGCAGCTCCAGCGGAAACTCATCGACTCGCCACAGGCAACCGAATGGGATCAAGACCTAACGATCAGCAACATCGTAGAACTCCTCCTCGAAGGTAGGTGATGATTCCTCCACTTCAGCTGAATGATTACAGCAAGAATGAGTACTCAACAAGTTGTACCACAGAATGCAATTATACATGATGGCTTATTCCAAAGAAAGTGGCTTCTATGGCTATTTTGCAATAAAGCAATATTTGCAATTGAATACAAATAATAGATTGAAAACATAATTCAAAACAATTAAATAATAGTAATTTACAATTGTTTTCACAAAGGACACAAGCCTAATCAATTTCTTTCACACAGCCATATGAATTAAATCACATAGCTATCTCTTCCCAATTGTTTTATAAAAAAACTATCCCTCGTGTGAAATCCCTGAGCATGCCCATGACCATGTATGCAGCTATTTGAATAGATTGTTTAACACTCTGCAGAGGTAGTACACTTTACCCACACGATATAACCAGTGTAGCTACCACCAATCATAACAAAACTTTTCTTAAACTTCATCTCAACAATTGACATTCTTGATGTGTTTTACCATTGTAT
This sequence comes from Phyllostachys edulis, assembly GCA_036346405.1. Lineage (NCBI taxonomy): Eukaryota > Viridiplantae > Streptophyta > Magnoliopsida > Poales > Poaceae > Phyllostachys > Phyllostachys edulis. The sequence continues at coordinate 23,612,578 of CM070566.1, forward strand.
CAACCTTGACACAGTGCTTTGATATGACGCACACCGTTGGACCTGAAGATGGCGAGCCACTCATAAATGTGACCTACAAAGTAGTACACACCTCCACCCATCACTGAGTGCCTAACTTACTACCTGAGTAATCGATAACGAGATTTCGTAACTTACAAAGTTAGGCCCATCCCATACCAGGCATGTGGTTGTACAGTTGTGGCTCAATTTAATGGTGCACAATGTTAAGTCCTTAATTGATCAAGGTGAGACTACCAATTTCTAACTAAATTACCAAGATTCATATTTCCCACACACAACCACTATATCACATAGTTCTATCCACTTGCCTCTCTCTAAATCTTTTTCCACCCTATTGGTTAAGTGCAACACATACCATCAATAACTAATAGCACACAGCACATAGTTTTACACAAAGTTCCATAGTCACTTAGTAAAATTTATATTTACAACTCAAATGAATGAATGACTCATTGCATGGCTAAGCAAAGTTATTCGTATCTAACCAACCCACGTTGGTGCTATGATATTACCAACTAATAATTAATCAAGCTAGGCTGACAAAAGGTCATGATAATGCAATAGACAAAGTGGATGTAAACAAATTAGTATATAACTAATCCCAAAGCATTTAAAAAATTACTTAAAGTAAAATGCAATAATTGAATCAAAGTAATTTTGAAGAAAAAAAATTGGGTTCAATATGGTCAAAAGTACAACTTGCCTTGGAACAAGTCTCGGTACTCGTCTTGGGCTTGATCAACTCATCCTTCCTCGAAACCTCCCAGAGTATCAACGTCTACTCGCAAACGAAGAAAATAAACAAAATAAATAAAAAAACAGAGAGATAACAAACTCCAAAAATTAAATAAAAATATCAAGAAGGTATATCTTGAATTTAGAAATTTGAATGGGCTCAATCGGAGTTCGTATGAGGAAGAACATGCTTTTGGAAGATCTAAACCTAAAGAAAAAGAAAAAGGGGATACTGCTTCAATTACCCAAATTAACTTTCTACTGGAAATTCTGATTAATTGCATCAACATGATGTCAGCAATTAATTTTGGAATTAAAGAAAATCCAAAAAAATCATAACAGAGGCTAACATGTGGGACCAGGGGTCTATGGACCAAGTCCATGGATCTGGTCTATGGGTCTACAACTCATGAGTCTACGGAACAGTGCTCTGACTGGTGGGTCCTACATGGCATAGGCTAGGTCTACGGTGGACTAGATCCACTGAGTTAGGTTTAGGGTTTTGGATCGGGGTTGACATGCATGAGCACACGTGGCTACTGACAAGGTGATGACTAGGCGACATGTAAGCGCAAATGCTGACATGGCTGATGATGTGGCGATGACATGGACGACGGTGAGATGGGTGGCGCTCAGGTCCCGACGGTCTTCGGTGAATGACGACTCTCCAACGAAGGTGGAGGTGTGAATTCAGTAGATGATGCTATGGGGGTCACAATGATGTGCTCACTGGTGCAAGGGGACGACGAGGCTGACCGGCGGCGAGGTTGAAGCGGCAGCGAAGTCTCGGGCTCGACGGGATCTACACTCCGACGACGCTCCGGCGGAACCAAGGTGACAGGGGTGCAGATCAAGCCCTTACGAACCCGAAGGTGGAGACAACAAAGCTGGAGCAGCTCTGGCGGCAGAGGAATAGATCGTCGGAGTTGGCTGCGGTGCTCTGCTTCTTTGAGCTTTTTCTGCGGCTAGGGTTTGGCTCTCGGGCATTGGCGGCTAGGGTTGGGATGCGAGAAACGAGGGCTACCTCCCGTCTAATACACAGCGGCCAGGAGGAGTCCGGAGCTCGCACGCCAGGGAGGTCCACGCGGCGGAGCTGTTCGAATCTCAACCGAATCGGAGACAATAAACAGTGATTCGATGGGGCCCACAAGTCAGTGAGGGTGGCTCGGTGAGGAACACGTAGCAAACGTCACGGATGATGCTGACGGGTGGGACCAGGGTAGCGCACGTATGGGGGAGAGAGAGGTGGGCCGCGTGGAAAATGGGCCAAAAGAATAGTGTTGGGCTGGGAATTTGGATTTCAACCCAACGGAATTTCCTGAGATTTAAATAGATTTCGTATTTTAGAAAAACCAGTAAATCAAAGAGGCAAATAGAAAATAGCAAATGAACTCGAAAAAATGCCAAAAAAATCTGGAAAATAAATCCAAGCACAAAGAACTCAAATAAAATATTTTGGAATTAATTGATGTTTAGATTAATCACACTAAATTGTTTTGCTATTGAAAGTCCATATTAAGCTTAATTAAAATTCAAATAAAACTTCGGTAAATTTTCCAAGGGCAAAACTACTCAAAAGGATTTTTAAAACTTTAGAAAATTGGGATGTTACACTCCCCTTATCTACTTGTGAGATACTCCTCTCACACTCCTCATATTATAATATAACTCGTCCGCGTCACAAATTAAGTTTTTTTTATTTTTATTTTTATACAAAAATAACAAAGGTAAACCCCGTTGGATCAACATTTCAAAATCTCCCAGATTCATATTGAACATCTCATCCATTTTCAAATTGTAGTAAATCTAGAGCCCAGCTAAGCATTTGTGCGACATTCGCACTCGAAATAACCAAATTGACTTCATCTATTGCATAAACCATAACCTAATGGCTACAATAGTAGGGATACCAACATTTCAAGGACAATCATGCATTGTATAGGAATATAACTACCATTATCATTAATATAGCAATTTTAAGCAGACATACACGCATGCATAATAGATTTTGTAAAAAGAGGTACAATAATTGAAATAACGGGGTCAACATGGTCAAAGAGGGTGCTTGTCTTGCTCTGGTATCTCAGTGTGAGGATGGAGGATCGTCATAAATTTCGTTCGAAGTATCGACGTCTATTAAAAAAAAAGGCGATAGCAAATTAATTATAGAAAAAATAATTTCAACATCAACAAAATCCAATTTTTTTGTATATTCAGATAGAGCATGATTTTATATGAATTTATAAAAAATATTCATTCAATTTAGAGTTTGTATGCAAAATTTATTAATGTTTTAATTTGTTTCGGTTTGAAAATTTCAGAAAATAAGAAAAAAGGTGACGTCGAAAGCGTATTTTTTGAGCTTTACGCTTTCTAACAGAGAAAACATATTTCCCTCCGAGTTCTTCTGAGGTTTACGCTTTCCAATAGGGAAAGAGTTTTTTCCTCTTATCTGAAAGCAACTTTTCTCATTTTTCTGAATTTTATTAACTTACATGTAGAGCCTACTTGTCAGTAACTCATAGTTTTATTTTCTTAATTTTATTTATAAAACAAAGGTGGTCCCACATGTCATAGACTCATCAATTATTAACAAAATGATTAAACATGTTTTGATTTTAATCTACTAACAGCTGGGGTCCATATGTCAGCCTCTCGGTTTTAAAACATGTCCGCGATGGGATGGGAAGAGGGTATTGAAACGAGCATTCTCCGTATTTGGTCCATGCATCAATGCATTCCAGCATTGCCGTCCAATCTTATGCGTAGATGGCACATTTCTAACTGGGAAGTACAAGGGGCAGATACTTACGGCAATAGCGACGGATAGAAATAATCAAGTTCTTCTCATCGCCTTCGCATTCATTGAAAGCGAGAACACAGACAGTTGGTTGTGGCTTCTAAGGAACGTGAAGATTTCTGTTGTACATAGCCGTTCTAACGTATACATCATACATGATCGACATACGGGCCTGTTGAATGCGATAACCCAACTACAACAAGGGGAGAAGGAGTCACTTTCGTGGGTGGATTTGCAGAGCAGGTAGTACTTGAGGCACTTGGGTGTAAACTTCTACAAGCAGTTTTACAACAAGAACTTGATAAACCTGTTCAACCAGTTGTGCAATTAGAACCATAAGAGAAAGTTTGATGCACTCTAGAAGATTCTGGATGAGCGGATCGGGGCACATAGAAGGGAGGCAGTAAAAAAGCCTGCTACAAGTACTAACCAGGACCCCGAGGTATTGCCACAGTTACCCACAGATGGTCCTGGTGTGACGAGGAAGACAAAGGTGCAGGTGAAATACTTCTCGGACTGGATTGAGCATGAGCCTAAAGAGAAGTGGTCGTGACAACATGACAAGGATGGCGCTAGATATGGTGTCATGACAACTAATCTAGTTGAGGTGTACAATTGGAGTCATACAGGGCACCAGATGTCTCCCTTTGGTTGCTATATTGTGGATGCAATTCTCCACGATACCACAAGTACTTTGTTGACCGAAGCAACAACACATCGCACTCTATGACAAATGATAGATTACTATACTCCGCCATAATCACCAAGTACATGGAAGAGAAGAGCAAGAAGGGTGAGATGAACCGGGCATTCAAGACGGACACAAGGGAGCTTCGCTTCGAGATATTGTGCTGGGAGAAAGGACGCCGCAGGACGAACCACGAGAGGATCATCCATGAGTGCACGCTATGTCGTGCTAGTTGCGTATGCACCTGTAACAAGCCTCTTCTTCTACATAAGCCATGCTCACATGTCATGGTCGCATGTTCGGCGGTGGCGCAGCATCCCAGTCAGTACCTTTCCGAATATTTCACCAAGAAAGAGGTGATGCAGGTCTGTATGGTTACGGTATGGTTGGCTATTTCACTGGCCATCCTACCTTGGAGTAACTTATTTGGGTCGTGGACATTACTAGGCTGAAGGGAAAGGTTAGGTGGTGGCAGTTACGGCTTATCAGGAACGACATGGACGATGTAGAAGCTAGGCGCCGTATGAAGAAGTGCTCAATTTGTAGGGCGTCCGGGCATACCTTCAAGAAATTCCCTACGAGAAATTCATAGGATGAAGGAGAGGTCGGCGGTTTAGACGACGTCGAGGGGACCCCATCCGACCGACACACTCAAGGCAGGCACCATGGAGGTCGACATGGTGGACGTTGAGGTAGCAGCCAGTAGTATGGTTTGTCAAGTTGAAATGTGTTGTGTTGAATGTTTTGTAATGTCATTGTGATTTGTCGACAAACCATGTGATGAGTTGTGCTAGAATGTTTTGTAGCATCATTATGATTTGTCGAAAAACTATGTGATGACGTTGTGCTAGAATATTTTGTAACATCATTGTGATTTGTCGAAAAAATATGTGATGATGTTTTGCTTAAAAATATGTTGTGCTAATATTGTTTCTTATTACTATCTGATTATGTTTCTTATTATGTCGTGCTTCCAATTGTAATGTGTAACTTATCTTGTTTTTGAAACCACCACCATTGTCTTCACTGGCGGCACCGTTGGTAGTGGTAGTTTAGTTGGTTGGTGCTGTGTGAAGATTCAACGTTGGAGTGGAACAGTCAGAAAAAAACAGTACAAAAGCAAATAAAATAGTACTAAATGTTTAGACTGAATTCGATACATATAAATAAAATAAATAAATACAGGGCCCTATCACCAGTTCAATTGGCGAAATTGCCCTGTCATGGCTATAGTCGCCAATTGGAATAGCGATAGAGCAATTTCGTCATTTCAAATGGCAATATTCGCCTAATTTTGCAAAAAAAAAAAACAACAAAATCGACAAATTATTTTTGTAATTTGTATTAAAATAATAATTTTTTTAAAAAAATCCTTGATTGCACGCTACAGAACCTAAAATTGTAGTTGTAAGCAATATAGAAATATAGGACAGCTTTGCTACAATTATTATTTCTTATTTTTTATATATTTGTAGGGGTTCACCTAGGTTCGCTTTATTTTTGCCGAGGTTGGAAATTATTTTTTTGTCTTTGTATTTTGTAGGGGTTTGTCAAACTTAAATTTATTTTTTGGCTAGGTTATAAAAAAGTCTTTGTTTCAATATTTGTCCGTCGTTACACAAACAATATTAACACAAAGGTGGAAGTTGAATCAAAATCCAAATTCCTGAAAATGTGACTAAAACATAGCAAAATTTCAGTGACCTAAACATTAGACAACCCCTTTTTCCTAAGCGTAAGTCGTATTTTTTATCCATCGGAGTAGCATCCAATTAGACATATAACAATCTTGATCCATACAAATCAAATGGTCACAAAATTTTTCTTAGATCCTTGCATACATTCAAACCGACCAGCACTTCTAGCTAGAACTTTTTTTTGGGCCAACCACCCTTGCTCATGATTTGGACGTATATGTTAAGAAACCGAGCCCAGGCCAAAGAGTCCTGACCCAGGTGGACTCCTCATCCTAAACCCTAGCAAGGTCTCTAACCTATAAATAGAGGGTGCTATTCATTGTAAACGATTGATCGATTGATGAAGGAATAAAGAGAAGCAAGAAGCCCCCTATATCTCTGTGTTCAATCTACAATTCTGTTCTCATGTTCTTGCATTGTTCTAAGCGATTCTATGCTTGTCTACAAGGTAATCGTTCAGACTGGACTCGCCAGCGACGGTTCCTCAACACGTTATCAGCACGATCGACTCTCCTCGAATCGAAAGGTAACCATCGATGAACAACGCTCGTAGATTGAATCGTTTTTCTTTCTAGATCACTTTCAATTATGCAAATTTGCTTTCTAGATTGATTTTCTACGGTGCAAATCCGTTCTAATCTACCGTGAGCCAACTTGAAGTCGCCGGTATAATGTCGATCAGTAGATTGCATGAAAGATTGGATGTCGATTGTACCGTAGATTGGAACTTGCAAATCCGTTCTAACCTACCGCGAGCCGACTTGAAGTCGCCGGCCAAGCCGATCGGTAATGGCATGAACGACAATTGCATCGCATGAAAAATATGCATCTCATGAAAAGTACATTACATGCTACGAACAGTATCGAGAGAAAAAAAATGGCCGACGCCCTGTATAGCCGCGCCGCCATCGGCCTAGAGCCGCGCCCGGTGACCACGCCGTCGGTCGCCGCATGGCTGCATTGGATGAACAGTAAAACACAAAACCCGCGGCTCCCCACACTATCGCCGCCCTGAAGCCGTGGGCTTGCCTCCGCCTGAAGCGCCGCCCTCTAGGCGCACGACCGTCGCCACCGCATGGCGCCGACGCAAAAAGAAGAAAGAAAGAAGGGGGGCGAGGAAGGCTCCGGCCGCCTCGAGCTTGAAGCCGTCACCGGAGCTTGAAGCGCCAGACACTGTCGCCTCGAGCTTGAAGCCGCCGCCGGAGCTTGAAGCGCCACGCGCTTTCGCCTTGGGCATGAAGACGTCGCACGGCCACCTCGTTCGCGCCGCCGCACGGCCTCCATGAGCCGCCGCACGGCCTCCACGCACCGCTGCACACCGCCGCCCCCATCCACGCCACCACACAACGACCGCCTCCCTGCGCCACCGCTCGAAGCGGCGCCACACCGCTACACCACTGTGTTCGCCTCCACCAACATGCGGCGTCGGCATCACCGTCGGCAGCAGCCAGCGTGAGCTCTGCTCGCTCGACCCTCGACCCCGCCTCATAGGCGGCACCACCGCCCGCCACCGCCCGCCGGCCAGAGCGCCTGAATGGCCTCTACACAGTCGCCATCCTTGGATTAGGTGAGCTAGCACCGCCGCCACCCTTTTGTGCGGGCAAGATCGAGAAACCAGGTGACTAGGGTTAAAAAGAAAGCCCTAGCGGTTGGATAACAACATGGGTCAACGACAAGTGGCCGAGAGGCACATAGCCCAAAACCGGACCAGATAAAGAAAAAAGGGTGGTGGTTTGGCTGAAAAAAAAGGGAAAATCGAGCGGTGGAATTTTGCAAAAAGGACGTCGGAATTCTGAAAATTACGAGAAATTTTTTTTCGCGATTAAGAAAAATTTGCAAAAAACCCCCTGGATATTTGAAAATTACGCAAACAATTTTCTCAGCACTAAAATTTTGCATTTTAACCCCTGTAAATTGCATAATTTGCCAAAAAATTATTTTCCAGCAGAAAAGGGCTCAGGAATTTAAATTTTGAATCAATTTTTGCATTTGAAGCACGTTTAACTTTGTTATTATTATTTCTATGCAATTTATTTATTGTACTTACTGTTTTGATTATCTGTTATTGTTTATATTGCTTTTAATCACTAAAAATAGCAGTAAATCATGACAAATGCATAGAAAAGTACGGATTGCGAACCAGGCGTTTGAAAAACATTATGAGAATTTTGCAACTATTTTTACGCAAATTACCAGAAGTAATCTTATGAACTCTTTTGCATGAATATGAAGATGACTGCATCACAAACCAGGAGTTCAAAGAACTGACCCAGCATGGCCAGAATTTGTACAAGTCTTCAACTCTGTGATAATGTAATCATAGAAAAACAGAAGATTGAGAAGACTCTCTCTACCTTTCACCCAAAATGCAGTGCAATCCACACGCAACTATCGTTAAGATGGCTACAAGGAGTATGCCGCATTAATTGACACCATGTAAGTTGCAGAAACTCAAGATGATGTTCTAAGAAAAAACTACATCTCACAGCCGCCTAGTAATAATATTGGCCATGAAGCCAATGCTACAAGGTGATGAAGCCTCCCACGAAGGAAAGGGTAAGAAGGGTAAGGTCGTGGATCGCACATTATTGATGTTTTTCAGTCTAAGAAAAAGGGCAAAGGATAGCATGAGGCACACCTCACCATTGTAGGCGCGGAAGATCCACACCCATTAGTTGCACTCATGGATATGGACGGCCTAGTAGCAGCCCCCATTATCCCTCCTTTGGTCATCGCAGCGGCTACAGCCGTAGCTGTCCAAGAGGAGAAGATCGCCATGGAGCAGATTGAGGCAGAAGTTTTTGAATACTTCGCTGATTTGATCTAGTGCACGCATTGCACTTGGATCTTTTATAGTAACTTGCAGTTTGTAATGGAAGCAGAACAATGAATTATTTTATTCTTTGAATCATTGTTGTAAGCTCTAGGAGAGCAAATCATTAAATTCTTATGATGAGTCCTGCAAGACTCATTCATGTATTTATAATAGCAAGTTATGTTCTGATATCTGAAGTATTTTATTTATGTGTTGCGTGCTTTCTGCTGTATATTAATAAAGTACATTATATTAGAACGCGTGTGGCGCCCTATTGGAGAAAGTGTGCTTAGCCGGTAGCAGCACAATAAATACCATCTTGAGAGAGACGAAAATCTTTCAGTTGATCAGCAAGAATGCTGGTAGTCTTATGACAATCGCAGACAGCGATACTTGCATAATAGGCTTAGGAAGGGCCTCAATTATACCCCTAATGGGCACAACTTTGGTCATTGAAGAAGTCTTGTTGTACCCAGAATCGACTAGAACTCTTAAGGATATTCGCGCAAATGGTTTCCACATAGAGACTGAAGAAGAGTATGGTAAGAAATACCTGCTCATTATAAAGCGTGAAGAAAGTAGAAAAATAGTATCAGAACGACTTCTTTCATTTGAAACTAGGCTATACTACACTAATATTAAGGCATCTGCAGCCTATACTGCCCTGAAAACCGTATTTAGAAGCTCTGAACATTTTCTATCTCTGGTATGATAGATAATGCCACCCAGGTCCTAGGATGATGAGAAATATAATTAACAATTCATAGGGACATAATGTCAATGTAAAGAATTTCCCGAATCAGGAAGATTTTGTGTGCCCCGCATGTGCCACGGAATTTAATTACTAAAACATCTGCTCTGAAAGCAAAGGATGAAGTCCTTGCATTCCTGGACTGTTGTGAGGACCCCGAAATTGGGTATATTCCAAGTAAAATAATTATATCCAAAAGCATAATTTTCAACAAGGAATATACACAATACCAGGTTCCCGGATATATGTTCTACAATAGTTCCCAAGATCAAAGACTATTGTACATATATCCTAAACAACATTGCACATAGTCATACAAGGCATACAATATATATACAATAAAACTTTACAAACTGTTTCGGTTCAACATATGCAACCGAACAGCACACTTAGCAGAAGAGTTTATACAGTGGAAACAAAAGTATAAACAGCAAAAGCCTCCAAGAGTGCCCCATCAAACCCACGACAACTGAGTGGAGGATAGAAATAGATTCACTCGTTAGCGTCACCCTAATCGGCGCTAACGGGCATTCCGTACAAGTAACCGTCCTCACCTGCAACAAGTGGTTAAAGCACTTGAGTACAAAAGGTACTCGCAAGACTTACACAAAACTACTGAAGGAATGTGTTTAGTAGAACCTATACAAAGGAATAGAATTTGTACATGCATAAGACTGACAATAGGAAGGTTGTAAAGGCAATAGTTTTGCATAAAGCAAAGTTTTGATCCTACACTTACTGATTTTTGTAAAAGCCATTTTAAACAAGTTTAGACTAAAACAACAGTAAGTAAGAGAAGTTATAACAACAATCATAACAAGATCAAAGTGACTCCCCACTTTGACCAAACAACAAGCATGAATAACCCTTCATGCCGCAACCAGTCAACGCAAAACAAAATTTAAAACAGAGACTATAAATTGATAACCAACAAATCTAGTGTTGTCTGTAACCGTGGACACGGCTATTCGAATAGTTTTCACTCTGCAGAGGTGTACATCTTTACCCACACGACTTGGTTAGCCTGTAAGCCTCCGGATAATAGCACACTACCTTAGGTATGCCGGCCAGGTAAACTAAGACTCGGTATTTTTCAGCAAGATGACATTATTGAGTTGAATCACCCATGTGCGACTAATCCCGCTTAGCAAACTTCTGATAGAGCTTGCTAACCGGAGCACACACGTTGTGTCGGAAATGTCGATCCAATAAACTACATCCAAATCTGTGTTCAATCGCACATATTAAATTGCAACCGGAGCCCTACGGAACATATATATGATGGAACATATATATGTCCTCACACCACCAGTTCCTCAACTCAATAACATCAGCCACTTACTTAACCAAGTAGCGCCCATACACCGCGTGTGGAAGTACTTAAGGTACTAGAATTAAAGGGTCAAAGTTCAGTCCTTAATGATCCGAACAAGACTACCACAATACCCAATCTCATGCACGAAGGCACCATCACTAACAACCACTTGTCTAGATCTAAAATAAAATTTTATCAAATCAGAAAAGACTTAACTCAAATTCAATTTTACCCAAACTGAACAAAAGAACTGAGAAAAACAGTTTAAAAGGTGTTTCCCACTGACAAGAGAAGCTTGTCAATCACTAACGTTCTACAGACTTGCATTGCTAAGCAAAAAGCTATAGAACAAATACCAGTACAAAGATTCTATCTTAAGCATAATTGTATGAAATTAATTCAGGATAAGCCACAATCATTGGGATATAACTAGCTACTCACAGATCACAAATACTTTAGAAAAATAGCATGCAAACAGTATCACTGTACTTTAAAATTCTAAAGTATCAAAATCTGGGATCAACATGGTGCAAAGAGGATGCTTGCCTTGGTAATAATAAACTACTTGTTCAGGTTCTTGTTGCTTAGGAGGATTTTCACTCATGTCGGTAAGGTCAGAATCTAAAAAGAGCAAAAATCAAATGAACAGCAAGAACTTCCAGAGAACAAAATGCTGAAAAGAAACATGATCAAAGTATTAATGTGCAACTAGCAAAATGCTTAAGATAAGAACTATTTTTAGTTAGGATAATAACCTACACTAACACCTGCCGGCACTAGCTGACAAGAAATAAAGGCTAAAAACTGAACTACAGCTCTGCCCTGAAACACCAACAACAAAACTAGCTACAAAGGATTTGTTGATTTGAGCACATTAAGCAAAAAGACTTCTGCTTAAGCTAAAAAGATACAAAAGGGAGCTACCTGGACTTGGAACTTGAACAGAAAAGCTCTAGAGCTTAGAAACGATATGAAAGAATGAAAAAATGACAACAAGGTGATATCCTCCGACAAGGTAACCTGGTCAGGGATCCAATGAATGGATGATTAGAATAGCTTAAGCAAAGCCCAAAGATGTTCTGAGACAAAGGAATTGAATAGGAACTCACCAATTTGGAGATGAGGATGAAGAACCCTAAGTTGACTAAAACGGGGGAAAATCCAAATCCTTGGTGATCCTGTGAAACAAAAAGTTAAAAGGTTGAGGGGCTTTGCTTTTTAGATCACATTACACAATGTGACACGAAAGAGCTAAAGAAAAGCTCACCGGAGCAAGGAAACCAGCACGGCGGCGCTCCGGGCAAGCTCAGGACAGCTCAAACAGCAAGCTCAAGTTCTTGATCTACAAACAATGCCAAAGTTCCCATTAACAAGATGAACAAGGCATTTGAATGAGATAAACAAAGTACAAGAACGAGGGAGCTACGCCGGAGTTGGGGAAGAACACGTTGCGGCAACAAAATGGTAGAGAGCGAAAACTAGGGTTTATATAGCCCCTCACCGGAGAAGACGATGAAGCGTGCGTGTCCTCACCATGGCAAAACAGCACCACGCGTCACACACATGCTGCAAAACGCTTGGTGCAGCGCCACCGCAATGGCAACGTGCTCGAAAATGGCTAGGTGGTGTGGAGAAGACGACAGTGAGCCACTGACATGCGGGACCCACTATCAGTCTCAAAGGCCAACGACACAGCGAGCTCAAACTAATGTGGACCGTCCGATCTCAATTGGATGGCCCAGATTGAGTGGGTCGTTAGGGCGGTCCGAACGGCCCAACTCTTATGAACCGCACGATTGAAATCCAATAGTCACGATAACGAGCGCGCCCTAAAGCTTCAAAGAACAAAGGCGGGACCGTTAGATTTTGATTTAAGGGTTGAGATTGATTGGGCGCTTCGAACAGTCCGAATGGCCCAATCAAGGAGGAGCGTTGGATCTAAATCCAACGGCTAAGATTAACTACGCGCTTTTGAGTTCAAACCCAAAAAGAGTAGCGCGGTTGGATCTAAAATCAACGGTTGAGATCAATGGGTGGTTCGGACGGTCTGAACGGCCCAATTGATCTCAGCGCTTCATTTTGAATCCAACGGCTCACAATCATGGCTCGTTCGGACGGTCCGAACGGCCCAATTGATCATGGCCATTAAATTTGAATCCAAAGGCTCGCGCGCGTTATGGGTTTTACCACTTGAAAATGGCATGGCCCGATAATTTGCGCACCGTGCGATACAGATCCAACAGCTTAGATCACATGGCGTGTCCGGAAGGTCCGAACGGCCCAGTAGATCAGGTCACATGGCGTGTTCGGAAGGTCCGAATGGCCCAGTAGATCAGGTCCGTTGAGATTAAATCCAAGGGCTGAGATTGCGTGGGGGTTTAGGGTGGTTTTGGAACAGCCCAAGAGATCAGGATCGTCCGTTAGAAATCGGACGTCTCACGTGCGCCCTAGGGTTTGGCTAAGCGCGAACGTGACAGAGCCAGTTCAAAGGCACTTGGCTGGGTCGCTACAGTGCCAAGGGACAAGGTTTGAGTTAAAATTGACTTGAACCCAATTTCGACTTCAAAAGTTTGACCGGAGGTTTAAAAATATCAAATAAATTTATAAAAACACGAAATTTTGCAAAGAGGTTACTGGGATGATATATGTCCCAGATAAATTTTGTAAACCACTATTTCTCGTTTTGAATACTTAAATAAATACTTTGACCGAATAGATTTGATCAAAGATTTTTCTCAAGGTCAAAATAATTTCCAAAAAATTGACAAAAATCTTATCTAGTTTTTGATAAAATGCTTTCCCGGTCTTAACACAAGCATAGACTTGCATTATCTTTTGAAGTTTCAAAATAAAGCTAAGATTAGGATCGAAATTGGAGGTTTTAAATTGTAACAAAGTGCCCAGGTTTCAAAAATGACCAGAAATGATATGAAAAGCATTTTATTACTGTTCATTAAAACTGGAGCTGTTACAACTGTATCCAGGGAGACTTTTGTAGTCCTATACAGCCCCTGTAAGAGCCATTTAGGTATTTTATGGTGCTCATCGATGTTTCCTCGAAATAGTCGCATGTATGTTTATTGTCTACGAGAAACTACGCTTTTGCAAAGCTAAATCTCGCAGATAATTCAAATTATAAATAATTTCCTTGATCATCATGTGAAGTCCACCAAAATGGACAATGCCAGAGAATTTACTTCAAAAGCATTTGATGATTATTGTATGGCAATGGGAATTAAAGTTAAGCATTCCGTACCGCATGTCCACACCCAGAATGGACTAGCAGAGGCATTAATTACAAGGATTAAATTTATTGCCTGACCACCTTTGAAGAATTGTAATTTACCAACTGCATGTTGGGGGCACGCAGTCCTGCTCGCAGCAACTCTCATCAATTTTACACCGTCGGCATATAACATCCATTCACATATGCAACTAGCGCAAGGGTCAGCACCGAAAATTTCCCATCTTTGAAGATTTTGTTGCAAGGTTTATATACCTATACCACCACCACAGCGAACTGCAATAGGCCTTCTCCGAAAGTCTGGGATATACGCTAGTTATGAGACAACATCCATAATTAGGTATTTGGACCCTATGACGAGAGATTTGTATACTGCCTGATTCGCTGAAAGTATATTAGATGAGGCTAGTTTCCCGTCATTAGGGGGGAGGAAATCAACCATTTGATAAAAATATCGGGAAATAGAGAAGTCCAGAAGATAACTGAAATCCATGCACATGACCCGCGCACTAGTGAAGCAAATAGAGAAGTCTAAAAGATAATTGAAGTCTAGAAGACAATTGAAGTCCAGAAGATAATTGAAGTCCAGAAGATAATTGATTTGTAAGCATTAGCGAATTAACTGCTTAACCACTTTAGTGATTTGAAGAGTGTGACCAAGTTGCATATGCCTGTACGCAATGCACCGAAGAGGGTTGAAATACCGATGAAGGTATCCCTAATCCCGTCCTAAGGCCTCTGAAAGGACGAGAACTCCGGCCCCTCGAATCCAAAGTAACCGAGGACGCTTGGTGAAAAAGGATAAGAAGGACTTGACACAGCCAATCACCAAAGTTCCCTAGAACCAGAAGGGGAGCCAATTGAGACCTGACACCAGTATGGAACATTCAGAAAAGGCATACTAGAATTGAACATTCCCATGAAGGGAGACATCAGCATGGATGTGTGCGCACACATCGGAGCTGAAAAACTAAAGGGACTTGCCCCCGTAATTGAAAGCAGCGGTGAGCAAGTAGAAGCATTAGAAGAATCGCCCCCTTGAAGAAATAGCTATAAACTTTGTGACCACGAGAGAATCTATGAATAAGACAACAGCCAATTTCGACATTGATTTTGCAAAGAAAATTACAACAATCATCGATCTTGATCCAGAGCATGTATCGCTCGCTGAATGAAAGAAAAGATCAGATTGGGAAGATTGAAAGAAGGCAATAGAAGCAAAATTATTATCTCTGAATAAAAGAAAGGTGTTTGGGCTGTAAGCCGTTCGTCTCCTCCATGTGCACCCCGTAGGGCATAAGTGAGTATTTGTTCAATAGAGAAATGAAAATAATGAAGTAAAGCAAGGCTTGTTGCATAAGGTTTCACTCAACATCCATGAGTTGTTTATGAAGAAACCTATTCCCCGGTCATGGGCGGAACCACCCTTTAGATATTTAATCTCAATGGCAGTAAACTTGAAGTTAAAAGTGAAATTGATGGATGTGGTAACAGCATACCTTTATGGAAAATTGGATTCGGACATTTATATGAAGATACCTGAATGTATCCCTGTCCCGAACCAAGACAGAGTAAATAGAAATCAGACAAGATAAAACTTCGTAAAGTCACTTTGTCTGATGCACTTAAGCAATCAGGCAGGATGTGGTATAATCGCTTGAAGCGACTTTCTATGCAAGAAAGGTTACACGCAATGAGAATTATCCCTGTGTATTTATACGACGATCCCAGGATGGATTTTGTATAATCTCAGTGTATGAAGATGATCTGAATATCATTGGAACCCTAGAAGGTATTAAGGAAGCAAGCTCTTACCTGGAGTCGGAGTTCGAAATGAAAGATTTGGGTAGAACCAAATATTGCCTAGGCTTGCAGCTTGAGCATACCCCTGAAGGGATTTTAGTGCATCAGTCAACCTACACTCAGAAGGTGTTAGAAAGGTTCGATTTTAAAAGGCATACCCTTTGAAATTGCCAATGGTCGGAAGATCTTTGCAGCAAGACAAAGACTCGTACAGACCTAAAGAAGAGGGGGAGGAAGTCCTGGGATAGGAATTCCCATACTTAAGTGCAATAGAATCATTCATGTATTTAGCAAACTGTACTAGATCGGCCATTGCATTTGTCGTTAACCTACTAGCAAGGTGTAGTGCAGAACCTACCAAAAGCATTGGTAGGGAATGAAGGACATCTTCCGATACCTCCAAGGAAGCAAAGAACTTGGTCTGTTCTACAGAAAGAACCAAGACCAGAATATGAATGGCTATGCAGATGACGGGTACCTGTAAAACCTACATATAGCCAAGTCACAAAAAGACTATGTATTCCTATATGGTGGAACTGTAATTTCATGGAAATCGTCTAAACAGAGTTTTGTATCGACTTCGACGAACCACTCGGAAATAATAGCACTGTACGAGGCCTCATGAGAATGTGTTTGGTTTCGGCTGATGATTCACCACATCCAGCAGTTGTGTGGATTGAATGCCGCGCAAACCCCTATTATTATCTATGAAGATAATGTAGCTTGTGTTGCACAAGTGCAGATGTGTTATGTGAAAAATCATCTCATAAAGCATATCAAACTCAAGTTCTTCTATGCTCATGAATTACAAAAGATGGACGAAATTAAAAGTACTACATACTAAGTCATGTGGAAATCTTACAGATTTATTCACTAAGTTACTTCCAGCATCTAGTTTTGAAAGGTGCATACGTGGAATTATAATGATGAGACTTAGAGAAGTGTAGAATTCAGGAGGAGAATCTTCACAAACTCATTATTAAAACTTGATCACGAAGATCAAGTACCCAAAGAATAAATACTGGAGATTAAATGAAATTGGGTGGACTGTACTCTTTTTCCCTTGACGAGTTTTCCTGAAGTTTCTCGGCTATGGTTTTTAACGAGGCAATTCGTGCAACGCAGCGGAACGCGTGTCATGTACTTTTTCTCCAAATTTTTCCCACTTGGTTTTTATAGAGTTTTGACGAGACATGAACATGTCGGATGAGTGTCCAAAGGGGAGTGTTAAGAAACCGGGCCTAAGCTAGAGAGTCCAGGCCCAGTGGACTCCTCATCCTAAAGCCTAGCAGGGTCTCTAGCCTAAAATTAGGGTGTGTTATTCATTGTAAACAATTAATCGATTGATGAAGGAATAAAGAGAAGCAAGAAGCCCCCTATATCTCTGTGTTCAATCTACAATTCTGTTCTTATGTTCTTGTATTGTTCTAAGTGATTCTATGCTTGTTTACGAGATAATCGTTCGGACTATACTCGTCACCGATGATAAGCTCTAAGAACTATGAGTTAGTTTGCAAATAGAAATCTTGCGCGTGTGGTGTATAGTCTTCTAGAAAAATGGCGGTGAACTCGCATGGTAATTTAAGGTACCAATTTTTTCCCTCGTGGAGAATAGTTTGAATGGCTGTATTTTTCTCGAGAAGTTTCGTTCCCCTCCCTCCGTTTTCATCACTTTTCCGTTTGCGAGGGATGCATTTCACAACTGGTCGATCCTTGATCTCCAGCTAGCTAGGCCCAGGGTTTTGGTTACCGGCAAAAAAACTTTTACCAGGCCCCACCGATAATTTAAATTTCGCAAAGACCAGAAAATTTTGGTAAATTATGTTCGAAACTTTCAAATCAAAATTTGAACTTTAACTACTTGAAATAAAGATGTACGCTTTCATCTTCGTTGGTTTGTCGGTATAAATGTCCTGAACCGTTCTAGTAGCCCAGTTCATCTTCGTTGGTTTGTCGGTGCAAAGATGATGTGATATGATTTTGTAGCGACCTCCACGTGATGTACGCTTCTTCTCTTCCCTTCTCTATATAAGTCGATGATGACTCGAGCGACCAGTAGTAGTTGACTACTTCTCAAAAAAAAAATGAAAATTTTCATTCAAAAAAAAAAACAAAAAAAAATGAAAAGAGGGAGAATAAACGTAAATCACATGGACGTCGCTACAAACCATGTCACTCGCATGATCATGTCATTGGCAAAACAATTAACGAAGAGAACGTGAGAAGAGGGATAAAAATATCGGCATAACCGACCATACCAGCCCAGACCGATAAAAAAATATCGATCCGAAAAATTCTAAATTTTGAATTTGAATTGATAAATAGTAATTTTGGGTGGTAACCAACCGGACTGGTCAAACTGGCGGTAACCGGCAAATTCAAATGTTGAGATTAAATTTGAATAATTGAAACCGTCCACTGGAATTTTGGGTGGTAACCAACCGGACTGGTCAAACTGGCGGTAACCGGCAAATTCAAATGTTGAGATTAAATTTGAATAATTGAAACCGTCCACTGGAAAAGTATAGGTCAAGGTCCGGTTTTTTTTTTTTTTTGGTAACCGGTTTTTGAATCCTGCGTGAGACACACTTAGCTAGCTAGCTAGCCTGATATGAGCCGAATCATGTCACTGACAAAATATCGAAGAGGACGTGAGACACACCTACCTAGCTAGAGATGAGCCAAGGATATATCGATGTCTATATGGACCATATAGTGATATGGACGATTTCTCCGTGTTGCGTGCCACAAATTTAAAGCGTGCAAAGCACAGAGGGTTCTACGCATATATATAGCCGTGCCTGAGACTTGGAATAGGAGCATCGAAAATCAGCAGAGCTGAACCCTCCACTGATTGTTCAGAGGTAGCGTCTACGTACATATACCTGGAGCTAGAAAGATGGGCGGACAGGTGATCCTTGCACGCTTGAATGGCTCTTTTATATATGATGTTATTTTTCCTAGTACTATTATTTGTATATACTCGAATTAGTCACTCCGTTCAAAAACATATAGTATTTTTTTAGGAAAAACATACAATATTGTAGAACACACGAAGTCTATTAATTTCTCTAACTTTAATTGATCATGTAAAAATGATACCACATTATATTTGTAATGGAAAGTACTTTAATAATGTAATATCTTTCAATTTTTTTGCTAGTATATTACTATAAACGTCGATGCTCAAACATACATGTTGAAGACAACGGATGTCCCTTTTTTTGACACAAAGCAAACGGATGTCCAAAATAACAAATATATTTATAGAGGGGAGTAATCTCTCAATATAAATCAAATGTCACTAAAAGTAGTTATTTTGGCTATAGGGCTGGAACAAAACTTCGGGGCTCGTAACGGTTTTGTCTTGGCTTAGGCTGGAATTTACGACGCAACCCGAGCCTCAATTTCAGCTCATGAGCCAATCTGTAGCAAGCTCGCCCGGACTCCATCAGCATATAAGATGTTTTTGACATCAGCATGGCCTCCAATGTTTAACTAATTAAAACATGATTTTTTATACAAATACATTAATAAAAATTATAGTATTGTGAAAAATATTTTTAGGACAAACCAAACGATCATGTTGATACGCCCAATCTAAATAGTCTTGTGTGTATTAATAGTAAAAACTTACAGGAATTTGTCTGAACACTTCGATCTAAACGTCATATATTTCTAAATGAAAGGAATAATTTCCAATCTAGATAGTCTTCTGTATATTAATAGACTAGCTTGCACTATCTGTTTTTTGGGCCTTGCTTCGGTACACCTTTTTTCGAAAAGTTTACGAATCTCAAAGTAAAGTGTGGTTAATATTAGGTGAGGGTAAATCCATAACAACATAAAAATAAATAAATCAAATTGAAGATTAGATATAGGGGTGGAAAAAAAGCCCGTTAATGAGGCTCGTTGGCTTAGCTCAAAATTACTCTAATTGCACTCGTTAATTGGTTAAACATTGAAACAAGTTGATTTCGAATGAAATTGGATTTTGCTCCGGCTCGGGCATTAGCTCGGTTCTAAAAGTACTTCTAAACTATAAATAAAATAATATTAAATCAAACTATGTCAATTTCGGGAAAAACTTTGTAAGATGCGTACCTCGCTCGATATCTACCCCTAATTAGATATGGATATATATTTGAATATTAGGTGGAGGCAAATCTTTAATATAATTTTTAGGTTAGTGTAGATTTGCTCCAACCTAATATTAACTATTTTGCTTTGAGGTTAGTAAACTTTTATAAAAGAGGTGTAATCTAACTGGCTCACCTTGATATTTATCAGGCCCCAGCCTCCGTCATGCAACTGAGTACCTTCACAACGATCCAGTCAATCCCCAGGCCGGAGAAGTACTGCGACTTCCCGGTGACGGTGCGGCTGGTGGCGCCGGGGAAGGAGCAGACAGTACGCGCCCCCATCGATGTCGTCGCGGCCATCGATCGCAGCATGAGTGCGAATGAGCAAAGGCTGGATCTGGAGAAGGCCGCCATGGCTCTCGTGCTCAACAAGCTCATCCTCGGTGACCGCCTCGCCGTTGTGCCGTTCAATGATAAGGTCGCCAAGCAGACGGAGGAGCTCGTTGCCATGTCCGACGATGGCAAGGAGAAGGCTCGAAACAAAGTGGAAGCACTGACGGCTGATGGCGGCACCAGGCTCTCTAAGCCCCTGGAGAGAGCTGAGGAGGTATATTGATAGAAATTTCCATATTAATCCTAAAATCCTAAAAAAGAAATATCCTCATTGACCGAGATAAAAAAAAATACACCTCTTATTTTAGTACGACCAGATTATAACAATGTAAATTAATCATATATTTAAATATTATAGTTGTTACCGTTGTATACCAAGTAGTCAAGTAGAGCTAAATTTTAAATTATAGGTATTAGAGTTATAAAGCAACAAAACTGTATTGTCATCATTCGTAGGCATGCAGTTGTGGGCAATTCTGCTGGTTCATATGTACAAAACAGTACTTCAACATTTTAAAAGTATATTTTTATTCTAAAAAAACTGTTTTTACTCTTATAAAAAACAAATTGTAAGAAGGGAAAACTTCAAATACCGCTAACAGACCATGTAACTTTGAATAACCCTAGACTTATTTTGTGGCGCTTTCAACCCCACAAGTATATCTCTATCTGCAAACAAATAACCCATGTTTCCGTTATGCAAAACACTCTATCGCAATTTTAGAAAAGTTTTAGTTTAGTTCTATTTGTTTCTGTATCTGTGTGGGTTTACCTATGTTTACTTTATTTATCTAGATTATATTTTTTGTCTTTGTATTTTGTAGGGGTTTACTAAAATTAAATTAATTTTTTATCTAGCTTAGAATAATTATTTGTTTTTAGCAAAAAGCAAACAGCACAACATAAAGAAAGAAGTTGGATATTGATCTCGTGGATGAAAAAAAGAAGTGACTGAAAAATTCAGTCACACGATGAATAGGCGTACTAGCTAATAATTTTTTAGCTAAATTCTGTTTATGCCATCCGTAAGATTGAAGTAAATCACAGCTGTGTGAATACGTATATTTATGAGCAGATCCTGATGGGGCGTGGTGACGTGGACCGCGCAGCATTCATCATCTTACTATCGGACGGCGGCGACCGGACCATCCTGGAAGATAAGGAGTGGGAGCGAACGAGCACAAGTGTACTCAAGGACCCAAAGTACCCGGTGCACACGTTCGGCTTCTACGGCCACGACCCAGACACGTTGCGCTACATCGCCAAAAGGACCAAGGGCACGTACACGGGCATCGACATCACCGGCACCGGCACCGACAGCCTCCGGTGGTTCGCTGGCGCGTTCGCGGGCCTGTTGGACAAGGCCACGACCCGGCTGTTCAACGCCGTCGGCACGCGCACCGACCTCACATCGGCGCACCCCGGGGTGTCCCTCTCAAGGATAGACTCCGGGGCGCAGAAGGCAACCATCGCCGGCGACGGGAGGTCCGGCGCCGTCGATGTCGGCGTGGTCAGCGCCGGCGATACGAGGGAGTTCACTGTGTACCTGGACGTGCCGGAGGGCGACGCCGACGCCGACCACATGGACCTGCTGGCCGTGGGCGGCGTGTACACGCAGGGATGGGACGGGAGGCAGGTCGAGCTTAACCGCTCCGTCGTGTTCGTCTCCAGGCCAGTGTCGCCGCCGCCGCCGACGCCGCCGCCGCCGCCGCCGCCGTGCAGCTGCAAGGAGCTCGAGTGGATAGAGGAGCGGCTCGAGTACTGGTGCAAGGTGAAGCTGGAGCTCTCGGCGATGTACGACAAGGCGGAGGCGGAGGCGGCCGGCGGCAGCAGCGCCGAGTGCAACTGCAAGTGCCAGTGCACGGTCACGGCGGTGCTCCGGGAGGCGTCGACCGAGGCCATCAACCGCGCGATGTACCAGGACGTATTCACGGTACGTAACGTATATACCCTGCTCTTTGTACGTTGCTGGCTCGATATCACTTGCTGGTTAATCCAACTGCGCGCTTAGGCCGTCGTGCATGCCATCAAGCTGAGGGAGTGCACCACCGGCGGGGGTGAGACGGCGGTGGAGCATGGAGACGGCGGGGATAAGACGACGGCGAACAGCACCACCGAGAAGGCGTAGCCTCTCATGGCAGAAAAGAACGAAAAACGTGCGTGATGGCGAAGACAGTCCATGTCAACGAAATGCGTCCGGGTGTACTCCTATGTGTAATGCATGGTATCGATTGGTCGAATAAGTCAAACCGATAAAGGGGTCGTCTATTTATGGGTTGCCTGTTTTTTTTCTTAAAAATCAGTCACTTGTTTAACTGCTGACATCGTTTCAAGATTAGTGCAAAACAACTAACCCTAACCGACCCATCCCCTCACTCCTCAGCAGCCTTCCGAGTCCTGCCGCCTCTCCTACCTCCACCCAGGGTTTGGATAATCGGTCGTAAAATTTTATCGGGGTCACCGATAGATAATTTTTAGAAAATTTTGGCAGATTTTGGTCGAAAATTTCAAACCAAAATTTAAAATTCAACTAAATTTCGACTGAAAATCGGTGAAAATCGACTGCGGGCAGCCATGGATGGATGCATCGCCACAGGTGAAGACGAAGCTGCTGCCTTGGACGACCCCCTGGCCGCCATGGATGGATGGATGGATGCATCGCCACATGTCCCTGGCCGCGATGGCTAGCTCCACGCCGGCAAAGAGCAACAGCACACCGAGCAGTCCCACGGGAGCTTGGGGACCAAGGAGGAGCGATGGAGCTTGGGGACCGAGGAGGAGGCGAGGAGCGACAGAGCTTGGGGACCGAGGAGGAGCGATGGAGCTTGGGGACCAAGGAGGAGGCGAGGAGCGACAGAGCTTGGGCACCGAGGAGGAGCTCGGGATGGGTCGCCACTCGCCATCCACCTCCATGCGCCGTCGGATTTGGGTGATTGGAGAGGAGATCAGAAGAGGAGCAAGAGGAAGACAGGAGCCGCCGCAAGAGGAAGAAAGAATTTGGGGATTGGAGCTTGAGGAATGGGGAATTTAGGGATCCATGACGGTGGAGCTTGGAGTTTGAGGAATGGGGATTTTGGGCATCTCTCTGTGACTTCACGCTAGCTTCACCACGGGCGAGAGAACCAAACGTGCGAGCTGAGGAGGCCAAATGGGCTGCTGACCTACTCCAAATGGGATGCTGACTTGCTTGGGCCGGATTCTTTTGGGCCGAATTTTTCGGAGCCGGTTTGTTAGTTTACCAGGGGTGGCCAATATATCTAGTATGGCCGATTTTCGGCTGAAAAAATCCCTACCTCCACCCCTGCCCCGCGGCGATGAGGCCCACCAGCGAGCCTCTCCCCCGCTATCCGCTACCCGCTTCCTTGTCCTCCTTCCTGACTCCCCCTCCCCACCGCCTTCACACTCTCCAACGAGATACCCTCGCGCTGCCCTCTTCCTCATCTTTGGTGGCTACCACCGTCAGATTCGCCACCATCTACTGCCGCGTTCTAACCACTTCGGTTCTCGCTGCCCCGCTGACCTCCTCCACCTACCGCCCTCCTGCTCGCCCACGTTCGGCGGCGCCATCATTGCCGCCCACTACCCGTCTGCCGCCACCCCAACATCCCTCTAATCCTGGGGGCACCGGTGAATTCAAAACCTAAATAGGTGAACTCGAGCCCTAAACAGACGGCTGTCGTCACTACCATCCACAGTCGCCGGAGAGGATGACGACGTCGCCGACTGCATCAAAAATCTCAACACAAATCCAGCGATCTAGAAATTTGACCGTAATTCGACTGAGATTTTCTAAAATCTCGGCTGCATGATAAATAGCAAACCCGATACGTGAAGTCATAAATATTACATGGTCAACTTTACACCGCGTCGAAAAAATAACTAATGTATAATTAACTAGCAGTGCATTTTTATGGTGCGCCATAATTGCATTTATGCCGAGGACAAAATGTTTGCACCATTAAAAGTTAGAAGTTCGAGGCCATAAATCACGGGAAACTGATTTTTTTTTTGCCTAAATAACACTATTAGGAGATGCATTAGCGTAAATGGCCTTCTTTCGGCCAAAAACGCAGAAATGGCATGCAGATCCGTCCAGGGACGAACGGACGCGCGCTGTTGCGCCACGATAGCCTCGACCGCGCCATGAACCGTCGGACGCGACTGTTCCCTCCCGCGTGCGTTCGGACTGTTCCCTCGCATCCGCTCGTCCATTGTTCGGACAGCCACTATGCCAAGCGCTAATGCATGCGGGGAGCTTTGATGCGACAGTGTACAGCCATGCTACCGAGAGGCATACAAGTTAGTCTTGATGCGACAGTGTACAGCCATGCTAACGAAAGGCATACAAGTTAGTCTATCTCTACTGGTGAAAAGCATACAGGGCCAAAAAAAAATCCAAGTTAGCCATCTCAACTATCAGAGTCAGCTTACTGTTGGACCTCCGCCTATTTAATGGTCTCCGTACCTCCTCCGAACTGATACATGCTCTTCGGATCGGCTGACGTATCCCACGGGACCTGCTCGACGCAAGACCAGGACATGCACGCAATGAGCAGAGAGTGGCGATGACGCGTGACCCATTTTGTATCCCATGTGTAACTGCACCACACAGATGAGAACTATTTTGCTATATTTTTATGCATATTTTTTTATGTTATATGTGTACTGTTGCACTCTATCCACACGAGAATGGAGAACTACGATATTTGCGATTTACATGCCGCGCGCGGTTCAGTTAAAAACATTACATGGTGCACGCATGGGTTTATTGCAATCGGGATGAAGGAGGATGCAAACTACTCTTCGCGGCGCCATAGCCCCTGTCCCTTGTCTCGGGGCTGCCCACGGTGACGGCAAGTGTTAAAGTCGTCTGTGTCCTTCGATTCCTTAATGTTAGTGGACCATACAGTGAAAACCATAACCAGGATGTAAATTACATATAACTCACGTCTTCGATATGGAGTGCGTCCGGACGACCGGAAACGCTACGACAGCGAACGGTGTCAGATGCACGAGCCTTCCCCTTCCCCTTGTCTTGGGACTCCCCACATCGGTGTCATGTGTCGAAGTCCTCCATATTCTATGATACAGGCTAGACGATTACATGATGTTAGAAGAACGAAAGGGCAAATACAAAATCAGGACGTGAATTGTACGTAACTCACCTCTTCGATATGGAGTGCTCCCGGACGATGGGAGAAGCTACGACGTTCACCGGTCTCAGTCGCAGGAGTCTTCCCCTTGTCCGTCGGGCGAGTCCTAGACTCCTCCGACGCCTCCTCAACAGGGTCTGGTACGTAAGGTTTCCATCGCACGAATGTCTTGGCCCGCATCGAGTAGTTAAGCATGTACTTCTGCTGGATGAACGCCCTATCGTACATCTCTGGGTTGTCGATCCACTTGAAGAAGTAGTAGTGCATCTCAGGCTGCCCTTACACGGGGATGAAGTTAAAAATTTATGAAAATCAACGTAAGGAGTGGAAACCGATGTGTGCGGAGGAAACGCTTACGAAGTGGTGCCCGCACGTGTAGTATGCCCGGGCGAAGGTATCTGGGTGTGTCGACTGAATGATCTTTGTCGGCTCTTCACGCACACACTGCGGGACCAGAAACCGTGGTGATACCGGAGCATCTTTCATTTAAAAATCTGAGTATTGTACATGTTTGGCCTTCTTCGCAAGCCACTAGCGCTTCTGCAACATCCTCACGTAGAAGTTTGCCGATGAGTTCGATATATCTGGGTATCGCAGAAGTTTCATTGTACATAACAAAACAAGACGGACAATACATTAAATTACGACAATGAATATCGACTAAACGAGCTCGGTCTATTGGGGCAATCCTTTATTGAGTGTCCAAAGGTCTTGTATATCTTGCACTTGATTGTGTGGCTAATACTGGTACGTTGGCTGGCATCCATGTCGTTCCGGAAGCGCCGTGTCTCTAATCATCCCTTCCCTATTGTCTTTAAGGCCCTGTTCGGGCCCCATTGCACCCTATTCGGCTAAAGATTCTTATAGTTCATTTCCAAGCCGTACGAGTGAAATTCTGCACTCCATGTACCAAAAAGGTGTTGCCTGTCGTAGTACTCCGAGATGTACGGCATAGATATCTGCTTTATTTGTGCACACGCCTTGTACACATGTGAGCATGGCTTGTGCAGGAGCTTTGGCTTGTTGCAAGTGCATATCGTCACATCACTCAGGGTGCAGTCTGTTTCCTTTCCCCCCTAGCATGACTGTTGACATATTTCTGCCGCAGCCTGATCTCGTACTTCTTCCTCAGGCCATTGATCACCCGAATGTCGTACATTTGGGACTTCAGTATCTTCATGTCCATGTACCTGTGCATGTTCTCGGACCACTGCTTGCCTTCTTCCATTTGTCGATTCGCTACAGTGGCTCTTTTGACGAAGTAACCAACAGTGCGAGTCCAGGTCTCCTCGATGATCACAGTTATAGGGAGGCACTGCACACCTTTGAGGACGCAGTACACCTCGGACATGTTGGTCGTCATAATCCTATACCTCGCATCGTCTGTGTCATAGAGAATGGATAATTTCTCTTATTTAGGAACGTGGCATTGAATCACTGTGAGAAACTTATGGCACTCCTGGGTTGCTCTCCCTCTAGTACCTCCGAAGTGGACTCCCCTGTATGCCTCGTAGTTCGCTGTTCAAGGTCTGTCCAAATGGACTCAAACTTCCGCCTCTGGTTTTACAGGCACAATACCATGAACATCTTCATAACTTCCTAACTGCGGAACTACGTGAACAAGTTAGATGCAAGATGCCTCATGCACCACCGGGTTTGCATGTCGTTCCACTTGTAAGGGGGTCCCGTCCCATGCTACATGGTGTTTAGGCCTGACAATAACCCAGCATCACGGTCTACGATAAGGCATACGTTGCGTCGGTCTCCCACCATCGCCCGCTTCACGTTCACTAGAAACCACAGCCAAATGGATGTGTTCTCACTCTCCACAATGGCAAATGCCACCGGGAGAAGCTGGTCATTTGTGTCGACCGCCACCGCGGTGGGAATGGTGCCCTTGTACCTCCCCGTGAGGAAAGTTCCATCCATCATACGCACAGGACGACGAAACTTGAAGCTCTCAATGGCCTGGGCGAAAGCCTAGAACACCTAGTCCAGTATGAAGCAGTTGCCCCCCCCCAAAGATCTTCACTTTCAAGCTTGTTTACGTACATGCCGGGGTTTGATTCGGCAATCTGGTGAAGCAATCCCGGCACAAGGTTGTACGCCTCTTCATATGTCCCGTACATGGACTCGATGACCTTCTACTTGGCTCATCGAACCTTGCTGTAACTGACTGGATAACCAACTAGATTGGTGACTTTTGACATCAACATCTTAGGGGAGACGGACACGTCCACCACAACTAGGTGGCTAATGAGGCTTGTCATATATGCAGAAGTCATGTTCCAATGCTGCCATAGGGGATCACTATGCTCGCAAGTGTGGTCGATCACCGCCTTGACCGCGAAGACCGGGCTAAAGATCTTTGCTCGGTGAGCGCTGACCTTGCTAGGACAGCCTTCCACTGTACACTTCACTTCGTAATGTCCTGAGTTGGACTAGTGCACTCGATACACATAGTTGATGGACAAGGCATACCGTGCTATAGCTTGTTGCATGGCCACTTTCCTAGGGAAGCGCTACCCAACTAATAGGGTGTCGGCATCAAACCCCCACTAGGACCCTTCTTGCAGTAGTACGAGGGAATGCACCATGATATCATCAATTCTTGATGCCACGTAAGGCACCTCCGATGACACAATTCCCCTGGTTTGACCACTGGCCTAGTGTGTGTCCTCGTCACTATCATCTGAGCCTTGGTCGCATCCTTGTCGGACTCCAACCCGAGAGGTTGGTCCGGTAGATACTCGTGCAGTCAATGCGGGCCAGCCGTCACAATTCTGCCCCCTCATTTCACATAAAATTATGTGCGAGCCTTCCCGCCGAGATAGCACACTCCGTGCTACCATCTTCAAGCTCCGCCTACGATTGCCCGCTTGTCGAGGCCTCGACATCATCAAGGTTTTCCGGCGCCTTGCGTATGAAATTCACGTACACCATCGGCCTCCCGTAAATGGCCGCCTCGGGCTGGGAGGCGATCTGCATGTACTGGCTTCATGCTATGCTTCTATTCAACTTCACTAGCTCCCACACAGCATTCATGAAGGTGATCCCCTCGATCAAAAGTTTCTCCGTCATTGCCTCCGTGACGAACTCCCTTCGGATGCAGCTTCGAAGCTTGTGAATATTCATCGCATCGAGCTCTCCACCCGAACCACCTTGTACTGGTATCTCAACAGGTCCAACCCATCGGACCTAGCCCGTACTAGACCATCGCCATAAAACACTACCAAGTCTTGCATGTTTGAAATTACCTAAAACAACAACAACCTGATTTACACAACGCAATATAACAAACAGGGCATGTAAGCAACAACAACCTGATTCTTTGTACACAAGACATCTAAGTATACCACCTTGCACTGTTTTTAGGTAAATATTCAGTATAAGATTCACGCTTCTTACTTGGAAGACCATGTTCCAAACTATATATAGAATGTACTAATACTATGATAATTTGATGGCTCTGGTCCTTCCTTTCCTCTTGATCATTTGATGACTCCGGTCTTTATTTAGACCGACCATTTAGCTACTCTCATGTGCGCACTACGACCTGGTCCTTTAGTTTTCCAAGATCATTAATTGTTGTCAACCTTGAAAGGTTAAAAAGCTAAATCACATCTGCACGCTTTTTTGAAAACAGAATCACATTTGCAGGCACAAGTGGAACTTCCACTATGTTGTGTGAAGCTAAAAATATACATTCCATTCCAGTTTGATGGATAGCTAGTTATTGCTTAGTGCAGTGTCATTGTATTTCTAATTTATGATGATGTACATAAGTACTATGATAAAAAAGCTTTAGGCCAATAACTATTGTCATATGAAAATCATGAGTACATCAAGTTGGAGAATGGAGATAATATTGTTCAATCTCTGAGACCTGAAAGTCTACCTAAATTTAAGTATGAAGTTGCTTCGTCATTACCACTAACTAAATACTTACCACTAACTAACTATAAGTCGTTAAATACTAACAAATTAATTATGGTCACGTAGATTCAATCACTTATTTTGGACTAACGTAATCAACACTACTCAACTAGGCCTAATGTAATCAACACGACTAATTCATTATGACCTAATTTATCGCTACTAACTAAGAACACATATTTATTAACACCTAAATGATGGGGACTAAATTAATTACGCCTAAATAACTACAAATAATTAATTATGACTAATTAACTAATTAGCTAACTACACATTTAATAAAGACAATACATAAAAATTACCTATTGATACGACCGCTAATGACGGCTCTAAACAACACTTAATCCTCTGTGAAAATAAACACCGAAACGACGAGAGAGCAAGGGCCAAAATGAATGCGAGCGAAAATGAGTGAGTGTGAGCGAAGAGCCTCGCTTGCAACACCGCATTTATAGCGAGGATGAGAGCGAAGTCCGTTGGGAGGGAAATGCGCGCGGGGGACTACATGCATGCATGCGGGGGACAGACGTGATAGAAAATACATGAGGGCGATAGACAAGACATGAGGGCACTTTCGGTGCGTCCGATCGTGTGCGGGGCGGATCTTGTCTGTGTATCAACATGTCTAGTTCACATGAAAATGGAAATGAGAGCCTTTCGGCTTTCGATGCCTACAGGCAAACCACCAGGCATCATATACAGTTGGTGTGTGGAGTGCAGTGCTAGACAAGTAGTTGTAGTAATGGGTGGAAGCGTTTCATCTTGTGGAAATCATTTGTACTGCAATTAATCAGCTTAACGCATGGAACAATTCTTGACCGCATGCGGGAGGGGCAGACCCAACCTGTCCGAACGACAGATGGACGGAGGTGCTTCGTCTGCACGCAGGACGGGCAGACGCTTTGCCGCGTGGCTCGTTCGCGAGCGGGACGGACGGACGCGCTGCACAGTACTTGTCCACGGGCGGGAGGGCCAAACAAGGATGACATGGTGGCTTGTCTGCGTGAACAGTCGCGTCCGACGGTCTATGGCGCGAACGAGGCTATCGTGGCGCAACGGCGCGCGTCCGTTCGTTCCTTGGACGGATCTGCATGCCATTTTTGCGTTTTCGGCCAAAAGGAGGCCATTCATGTTAGTGCGTCTCCTAGTAGTGCCATTTAGGAAGAAAAAAAATTCCGGAAACCAGGTTGCATTGCTCGGATTTCAAGACCACTGGGTTTGTGCTGAGATTCGTGCTGCAGTTGAATTTCTAGACCGCTGTTGGACATGTGCGTTCCCTTTTACTCAGATAACACTACCCTTTTAACATAGGATAAATTAAAATTAAAATTAAAATTTTATACACTAGTCATAAACCACAGTCTTAATCGTAGTCTTATTGTTAATGTTTTTCTTGTTAATTTAATTCGTAGTTTACGCAAATTGTATAGAGGATTTTAGTTTGAAACTTTAAATTAAAATTTAAGGAAAAGTCCACTTTTCAACTTTAAACTCTGGCACCGACTGTTTTTCAACCCTGAATTCTGAAATAATCCGAATAGAACCCTCGAACTAATGAAACCATCAACTTTATCCTCCTACCCAAATTGGGGTGGTTTTCGTCTACATGTCGTCCACGTGGATCCAGCTGTCAAAGTATACGTCTCCTCGGACCCTCAGCGACCATCTCATCGAACACCCTCCCAGCGTCGAACAAGATCTTCCCGCACGCCGTGTACCTCACGACTGTGGGGGAGGCACCGCCCCCTCCGTCCACGCATCTCCCTCCACACTTGCAACATGCCGTCGATGTCTCCAGCGCACGCCAGCCAGTGCATTACCGTCGTGAAGGTGGCAGCGTCGGGGCCACCTCGGCATGGAGCATCTCAGCGAGGAGGCGGAGCACGGCGGGCACAGGGACGACGTCGCCGAGGAGGTGGAGCCCGGAGGTGTAGGTGAAGCGGTCGTGGCAGAAGGCGGTGGCGGTGGCCTTGGGGCTAGCGGCGAGGTGGAAGAAAAGCAAGGCCTTGTATAGCGGCAGGGAGCCTTGACGATGCGGGCCTCCTCTGGTTGTGCCGCCACCTGTTGCCGTCGGTCTTGTCGCCTTCGAACCTGGCCCCCTCGCCTCCCCTCGGCCGAATCGCCCTCTGGTCCGGCGAGCCTGAGCTCAATCGCCGGTGACCGCTGCCGCTAATAAAGATGGGAACTTAAATGAATTGTGTATGCTTCGTAGAAGCTCTGTTTGTTACATTAATTTGCTTGCTTTTGGTGGAATTTATCTTTCTTGCTTAGATACTAATCGCTGGGGCTTGTGGACGCATTAAAAAACTAGTTGCTTGCTTGCTTACAAATCAGCAATGCTAGCTGGCACTACTTGCCCACAGAACGCATGCAACCGCTCCCCGCCCAAGACATGCTCGACGGAATGCGATGTTGCAGTTCAAATGGTTATGGCTACTCACCCCTCCTGTACACAAAGATGAAAGCTTCAGTGGAGGTGACGGCGCGGCCGTGCTTGATGCCCTTGGGCATGTGCCTGCTGCCCGATCCTGCCCCGCCGATCGCATCATGTCGTGCCCCCGCCTCGTGATGTGCACGTGGGTGGAGTTGTGATTGTTGGAGCTAATTCTGCCAAGGCGGTGTTTTCAGAGCCTGTATCAAGTTCTGATTCAGAGTTAAAAGTCAGAGTCTGTTAGAGTTGTCGGTGTATCCGAAGTCAGTAGTAAGTTGATGTTTACTGTATCCGAGTCATACTTGTAGAAACCGAATCCGACGTTGAGGCTTTGTACTCAGCCTATATAAGTCACCATTAAGTCTTATATCAATTGAAGGAAGAAAGAGACAAGTAATAGAAAAATACAAAAAAGACTACAACTGCAGCACCGCTAAAGAGTCTTGTGTTTGTTCGCTGTTTTTTTTTTCTAAGTACTGTTCATTTCGAGTATTGTTGTTCGTTGAGTACTGTTCATCGTTTCGACTACTTGGTCGAAGGAGGTTCGACTACACGACTGGTCGGAAGGTTTCGACTACCTGGTCGAAGTAGATTTGACTACACGTAGTATCAGAGCGGGTAACTGAAAATCAGTTCTTCGACTTCAGAGAAGGAAGAGCTTTCAGTTCTTCGACTTCAGAGAAGGAAGAGCAAGATGGCTCCCAAAGGATGTTCGTCGACAACGAAAGATGGTTAGAATTCGCTCCCGTACCCGATTATCAATTCAGAGAACTACCCGGCTTTTGCTATGAAGATGCGGGTCAATATGCGTGCCCAGGGGGTCTGGGACACAGTAGCTGATCCAGTCGATCTAAAGGGAAAGATCGATCCTAAAGGAAAGGTTGTGGATGTCGACATGAAGGTTGATCAAACAGTGTTGGCACTAATCTACGTGGCTATACCCGACGCGATGTTGAATCAACTTGTCGGGAAAGATATAGCTTAGGAGGCATGGATTACTCTTCGTACTATGCACGAGCACTACTACAGAAAAGGTCTTCACAGACGGTTTCTGGAGCCGTCTGAGTTTATGGGTCAGTGATGACATGAGATCATCATAGACAGTTTTGGAACCATCTGTGATGCATGATATCACAGACGGTTATTAACTCAGAATAGTCTGTGATATGCAACTATCTCAGACGGTTTGTATATAGAAGAAATCTGTGATATTGATATATATATATATATATATATATATATATATATATATATATATATATATATATATATATATATATATATATATATATTTGTAGTCTGACCACTTCGGGGGTCATGAGGAGGATGATCTGAGTGCCACGAGCAACCTCATTGAGCCCTGCAAATTCAATAAGTAAGGCTACAAGTAGCGTGGACATACAATTACTTGATGTCAAGTCCGATAGGTAATGGACTTGACATCAAGGAATGGTTATATGTCCACGAAGCCCTTGTAGCCGGATAGAAGTGGCTTGAACTTGCGTGCTCAATGAGATTTCCCGTGATGAGACTGTCTCATCCTCCTCACAACCCACCGAAAGGACTGGGACTATAAACTATATATATATATATATATATATGTGTGTGTGTGTGTGTGTGTGTGTGTGTGTGTGTGTGTGTGTGTGTGTTTGGAGGTTTTATAGAGAAGAGATAAGGAATAGAATGGTAGGACGTATACATACCTGGGACACAAATCTGAAAAGTTAATTGCAGCTAAGCTCCATCCGAACCACATCGATCCCATGTAAGCTAAACAAGCAGAAAGAAGCAGCATCAAAAACCCTTAGTACCCATCAGAGAGCATTAACCAAACCCACCATTTTGCCCCCTATTCATTTTTGTCAATCTGAACCCACAGCATGAACTAAGCAAGATGCACAGAATTAATACGCATACACCAATAGCCCTCAGTTTACATCACAGAGCAAGGGGACTATTAATATGAACTAATTATCAATTCAATTTCAGCATAAGACTATTAACATCATTACATCACAGAGCAAGGAGACTATTAATATGAACTAATTATCAATTCAATTTCAGCATAAGGCTATTAACATCATTGAAGCGGTTCAACAAAGAAGACAAAGAAGACCAAGGGTGTCCAAACCCACCACACCAAGAATAGCCCTCGGCATCCATCAAAGCACTAGCCATTTTCATCACAGAGCAAGGGGGTAGAGACAGAGAGGGAGTAAGGTAGGGTGATACCTCAGTACAGCGCAACCACGGCGGCGACCCCACCACCAGCACAACCCTCATCCATCTCCTTTACCTTGCATAAATCACACAAACATTAGGACACAACTTAAGGCTCAAGCATAAAAATCAAACTCAACAAAAAATACATTAAGCTAACAGATCTAGAGGAAAATAGAGGGAGGATGAGGAAAGCAAAGCCAGGGGGCCAGGGCCCGAGCGCAGGAGGCTGAGTAGAGAACCAAGCCATGGCGGCGCAAGCGACACGTGGGGCCAAGCCCAGTGGCTTGGGTGGCGGTGTCACCGTAGTTGTGGCACGATTCTGACACTACATAAGACACTCCTATCGTACAAGTGTCTTGTGCAGTGTAGAGTGGTGTCACAAACGACGGCGACGGTGACGGGGTCGAGTGGTAGCGTCGAGATGGGGAGGGCAACGGACGAGAGTAGGTGCGCTGGGGAGTGACAAGTTAGGGCGGGCGCAAACCCTAGCGGCGCTGGGGAGTGACGAGTTAGGGCGGGCGAAAACCCTAGCGGCCGGGCTTCTACTAATAAAGAGACTTATCACAGATAGTTCTATTATGGAACCGTCAGTGATAGTTATCACAGACGGTTCTATTATGGAACCATCTGTGAAATGGTTTTTTCTCAAGTATATATTATCTTGTATATACACTTACATGACATGAAGAAATTACGTGTTTATATGTCAATTTTGTCATTTACATACTGCTGAAAATTTGCTTTAACTATATATAATTTTTTTTTCATTTCCGAATTTTCATATGTCCAAACAGCGCTTCTTACAAAAAGATTAAAAAAAATAGAAACCTATAGATAAACAAAGTTTTTCTAGTGGCGGAGGTAGGCTGCTATCTCTGTCTTCAATACTTTGTAGGCGGCGGCGTCGGGGGCGGACGGTTCATGATCGAACGAAGCTTGAAATGCATCCACCCGCTGACGCGCTCTGTCGAGTGTCTCCTGAAGACCCTTGAACTGTTGAACCAAGAAAAATTGAGCCCATAGGCTCTCTTCTCTTGCTTGAGGGGTCTCGGCCTGGTCGACTCGGTCGCCTGCTGCCTCGATTAAGCTATCCAAGTGATAGCAAGCCTCCTGGAGACGTGCAACGTCGTTTTGGAGGACCACATCAATGATGCGGTAAACTCGCCGAAAGTGGGAGATCACCCGGAAGATGCGGCGGAGGAGGATGTCTAGACGGCCGAAGGTGGCCGTCACCTGCTCTGGCAAATTCTCGGACAGAGGAGTGAAGACACTATTGAAACAGTGTTCTTCTGCAGCACGGTTCAACGTACAGCGAAAGAGGTGCTCGTAAAGTGCGGCCAGGTAGGCCATCAATGCCAGTGTGAACGAAACAGAAGAGGCAGCCATTTCTGTTTTTTTATAAGTACTAGATCTATATGTGGGGATGATCATCTTCGATGGTAGATGATCCTTTTTATAAAACAAGAAATAAATTCAGAGCGTGAGACGAAGAGACGCATCAGGGAGCCGAAGCGGCATTGATGCGACGAAGAGATGCATCGGCGACAAAGAAACTCATTGGGCTTCAATTGGGAGCTGTAGCGATATTATCACAGACGGTTATAACAAAAAACTGTCTGTGATATTTAGTTATGAACCGTCTGTGATATTACCTCTTCACAGACGGTTTTTAGCGCAGCCAGTAACATAAACGGTCTCTGAACCAAAACCGTCTGTGATTGCATGTAATACAGACGGTTTTGGTCAACCGTCTATGATGAGGCGTCCATTATTTGCCTTTTTGTAGTAGTGCAGGGTGGATCGAGTAAAGAAAGTTCGTCTCCAAACTCTTCAAGGAGAGTATGAGGCATTGCATATGGGCGAAACTCGAACAGTCGATGAGTTCGCAGGAAAATTGACGACGGCGGTCAATGAGCTTCGATCCCTTGGTGATGAATTGGAGAAAATTGAGGTGGTCGAGAAATAATTGCGAGTACTACCCGAGAGGTACATGCCTGTGGTCACAACTCTTTTGTATTCAAGTGATCTTGAGAGCATGAAGCTGGAAGAGGTAACTGGGTCTCCTAAAGCACATGATGGGCTACTGAAAGGCTGCAAGGCTTGCAACAATCAAGCGTTATTTGTGAATACTGAGCTAAAGGGATAGAACAAGCAGACTTAGCGAGATGATTCATCAAATCAAGGTGGTCAGGGTTCTGCTTGGTACGGCCAAGGAGGTCATGGATTCGGTAGAGGCCGGGGTGGTCGAGGAGATTTTGTCGAATGTGGCTACAAGCCTGGTCGTGGCAACGGTGAGTTCAAGCAAGATAAGTCAAAAATTAAATGCTTTGAGTGTAAAAAGTTTGGTCATTATGTCTCTCACTGTCGGAACAAGAAAAACAATGTTGAAGTTAATTTGTCAGAAGCTCAAGAGGAGAAAGAACCGGCTCTATTGCTAACCATTGGTGAAGAGAAATCATTTGGGCTGGTCATGCTTGAAGAAGGGATTCACCCTAAGCTACTGGAAATTGGTGAGAGGTGGTCGACACAGATGTTTGGTATCTTGACAATGGAGCTTTTAATCACATGACTAGATAGTTGGGAAAATTCAGAGAACTCAACTAGGAGTTCCGTCGGCAGATTAAATTCGAAGATGGTTCTGTTGTATTCATAGAAGGCGAAGGCTCAATTCTACTCCAATGCAAGAATGGAGAGTAAAAACTATTGTCAGATGTTTACTACATCCCAAGACTTTGCAACAATATCATCAGCCTTGGTCAATTAACTGAAGATGGTTGTCATGTAGCATTGCAAGGCTCTTTGCTGTTGTTACATGATTATGTTGGAAAGCTACTGATGAAAGTCACTCGTACACTGAACATGCTATACAAGATTCAATTGGATACATGCAAATCTATATGTCTGAATGCAGGCCTTAATAACCCAGCGTGGCTCTGGCATGCAAGGTTGGGGCATGTGAATTTTCAGGCACTAAAACACATGTCAGATAAGGCTATGATACATGGTTTACCTCAAATAAATCACCCAACTCAAGTCTGTCAAGGATGTCTGTTAGGCAAACAAACAAGGAGTTCTTTTCCAAAACAAGCCAACTACCGAGCTCAATATCCACTTGAATTGGTGCACCTTGATCTATGTGGACCAATCACTCCTATGACAGATGCTGGAAATAGGTACTTCTTATTGCTTGTTAATGATTTTTCAAGAGTCATGTGGGTGTACATCCTTCAAAAGAAAAAAAGATGCCAAAGTGTTTTTCCAGAAGTTTGTTGAAACTCAAAGTGATCATAATCTGAAGGCTATAAGATCATATCATGGTGGAGAGTTCCTATCAAGTGAATTTGGCGAAATCTGTGATCAAAAGGGCATCACAAGATATTTCACTACTCCATATAGCCCACAACAAAATGGTGTTGTCGAGCGAAGAAACAGGACGATGAATGATATGGCACGAAGTTTTCTAAAGAGTAAAATGATGCCATGCAAGTTGTGGGTTGTGGCAGTGAGGCATTCAGCTTACATTCTCAATAGGATTCAGACAAAAGCTCTTGATGGGATGACTCCATATGAAGCTTGGAGTGGTAGAAAACAAGTCTGGAGCATCTAAGGATCTTTGGGTGTATTGCTCATGCAAAAATTACAACCAAATTGAAAAAACTTGATGATAGAAGCCGAAAGTTGGTTTATTTGGGACATGAGCCTGGAAGTAAAGCAAATC
Organism: Phyllostachys edulis; assembly: GCA_036346405.1. NCBI lineage: Eukaryota > Viridiplantae > Streptophyta > Magnoliopsida > Poales > Poaceae > Phyllostachys > Phyllostachys edulis. The sequence goes on from CM070566.1 coordinate 23,650,383, forward strand.
GACTTTATGATCCAGTTTATGGTAAGATTCACGGTGTTTGAAGAAGATCAAAAGTGGCTTTGGGAAAATTCACAAGAATCTAATAGGGAGATGGGAAGTTGGATTTCATTTACAGTTGATGGGAATGATGACACTTCCACTCCTATTGCTACTACAAATTTATCAGTAGCGCAATCTCAAAGCCATCAAGATACATCATTGTCACAAGAGCCAATTGATGATCAAGAAGTTACAACCAAAAGTGAGACGAACTCTTCTCCTGGGCCATCAAGATATAGAAGTTTGAGAGACATATATGAGCACACTGAGCCTATTGAGGATGTGGAACTATCGCATATCAATAAATATGGAGAACCTACTGATTATATGAAGCATCCAAAGGAAAGGAAAGCGCTGGAAAGAGGCAATGAATTATGAGTTAGAAACTATTGAGAAAAATGGTACTTGGGAGGTGAAACAAGAAGCACATTGTATCTCAATTAAGCAGTCTGGTTATGCAAAGAAGATTGTTGATAAAGTTGGATTGACAGATTGCAATTCATGCAAGTATCCAATGGAACCAAAAATCAGATTGGAAAAGGATGATAATGCCGAACTGGTCGATGCTTCTAATTATAGAAGCCTGATTGGTTTTTTGCGCTATTTGCTATGCACCCGACCAAACCTCAATTATGTAGTTGGAGTTGCAAGTCGATTTATGGAGAGACCGACTAAGATGCATGAACAGGCGTTGAAGCATATTCTGAGGTACGTGACTGGCTCCATTGATCATGGTTTAGTTTATACCAGGAAGCAACAGAAACCACCACTAGTTGGATACAACGATAGTAATTTAGCTGGAGACTTCATTGATAGAAAGAGCACCACAGGGACTATATTTTATCTATATGGGAATATGGTGACTTGGTGTTCTCAGAAATAGAAGAGTGTAACGTTATCTAGTTGCAAGGCTGAATTCATGGCATATACGTTGATGATCTTATCATCACAGGAACTTATGTTCAGAAAAGGAGTTTATTGAATTGGCAAGGATTAGGGGGTGTATGTTGGAGCTAATCCTGCCAAGGTGATGTTTTCAAAGTATGTATCAAGTTCTGATTTAGAGTTAGAGTCAGAGTCTGTTAGAGTTGTCAATGTATCTGAAGTTAGTAGTAAGTTGATGTTTACTGTATCCGTGTTGTACTCGTAGAAATTGAGTCCGACGTTGAGTCCTTGTACCCAACCTATATAAGTCACCATTGAATTTTGTATCGATTGAAGGAAGAAAGAGACAAATAATAGAAAAAATACAAAAAGACTGCAGTTGCAGCACCACAAAAGAGTCTTATTTTCGTTCGTTGTTTTCTTAGTACTGTTGTTCATCGAGTACTGTTCATCATTTCGACTACCTGGTCGAAGAAGGTTCGACTACACGATTGGTCGGAAGGTTTCGACTACCTGGTCGAAGGAGGTTAGACTACAGTGATGAGGCACATGGACTCGATATGCCATGGCACTATGCATCTGAAAAGACTAGAGCTCGAGGAAGATGAGAGCTTCTTGAATTAAAAAAACAAGCAATGGCAACTGAGGTAGGGCAGAGCGATGGATGCTGCATGGGCGACGGCTGGGTGCAGGTGATGGCCGGCGGCGAGGCCCGCGAGCAACAGGTGGCGAGCTTTGCCTGGCTCATATTGACAGAGTTTGGGAGGAAGTAGAAGGGATCGAGTATGACTGGTGGGCCTTGTGTTTCTAATTGAGCTGAGGTGCGCCTCATCACCACCAAATATAATACCAATTTTGACAGAATTTGGACAACTCGGCGACACGTAGGTGAAAACCACCCCGTTTTGGGTCGAGGGGTGTAAAGTGGACGGTTTTGTTAGTTCGAGATTCTGATTCTAATGGTTTCAGAGTTTAGGGTTGAAAAACGAACCGAGGCAGAGTTCAAGGTTGAAAAGTGGGTTTTGTTTCCAAATCTTAAATGTTCTAACTTTTGAAAACTCCAAATTTTACTTTTCTAATGTTAGTTCCGTATTTATAAATATTATTAAATTAATACATTTGCAGAATTATAACTTTTCAATCAAATTCATATCTATTTGAATACCACACATGTCCGAAAAATTTAATTGTGCATTTAAATATATCTATATTCCATGTTTTTTATTTTTTATTTTTCGTATTTTGCACAATTATTTTGGAATTTTTCATTCCACCTTTACGTACGTATTGATACCACAATTATTTAATAATTTTTAGGAAAATGTCCATATGTGGTCCCTCAGCTCTTCCATTCATCTAGTTTTTCATCCCTAAAGTGTAAAATCAGTCCCCGAAGTGGCAATACCATGTAACTTAAGTCCCTACAACTGGAAAACTATGGTTTTGACCACTTTGACTCACGTGGCTAGCTGAGTCTGATCTGACTCGACTCGAAACAGGGGAGCGGTACTATGGGATGTGCTCCACGGAGCTCGACATCGGTGAGCAGGACCTCAGCAGCAACCGACGAGTACCAAAATAGGATGTTGCAGTCCCAACGACCCTATCTACGGTGGTGGCGCTGACCGAGGTGGCCCACTGAAGAGCAAGATGGCACTCTAGCTCACGGTGATTACTAACCCGACATTTAATCCGAAAAAGGGGTGCGCACATGAGGATCTACATAAGGTGGGGAATTCACCAGAGTGGGTGGTGAATACAGGGTCAAACGGAGGTGGGCTAGCGGTGGAAACCTGGGGTGGTGTAGGAAGCTCGACGTGGTTGCGGCGATCTGGGGAAAGGCAGCCAAAATTAAAGGTGGGAGAGGGTTGGAGAAGGTGAGGTGATACCCCAGGAGTTTGGAATTGAGTTGAAGCTCACCCGAGTGGAAATGGCGTCAGTGGCGGTGGTTTTAGCATGGGTTGGGCGGTGCGATAATTTACTGTGGTTGGCGTCATTGTGGTAATGCTGCAGGGGCTACAGATGGTGGCAGCGTCTGGTGCAAGTGGTGCATGGGGCAGTAAGGCAGAGCGAGAAAGGGGTCGATGGTTTGGTGCTCTTGTGAGAGGAAATTGGCATGAGCTCTTCCCCGCCGTCGTATTCCTTAACTCCAGCCAACTACTCCCCACTCGATCTCCACCAAGGTGAGGCCCCCTTATATATGACCCAACCTCTAGCTAGCTCTTCAAAGTATTTTTGCAAAACTGGGTGCAATATGATCAAAGCACAACTTGCCTTGCTATAGCAATGTTGTTCTTTTATCTTCGATCTTCGACTTCCTTAACCTTCAGCTCCTCTAGACGATTCTAGAACATCAACGTCAACGAGAGAGAAAGCGCAAATACAAATAATATTCTAAAAGATAAATCAAATAAAATTGAAATTGAAATTGAATGGTATTGGAAGGTAGGGCTTGATTTTAGATGAATTTAGAAACTTGAATGGGTTCAATCGGAGTTCGTATGAGGGAGAACGAGCTCTTGGAAGTCTGATTGGAAAAGAAAATACTGGAAAAGAAAAGGGAGAGAGAGTCTAAGGGACTGACTAGTGCGGCTGAAATAATATTCTTAGGATATTTTATTTCCAGGATTTTTGGAAAATAGCTAAGAGGATGACATGTGGGACCCATTGGAATTTCTTGATTTTTTGAATAAAAGGAAATTCAAGAAAAAAGTTTAAAGGATGACAACTGGGCCTATGATCTATGGACTGAGTCCACAAAGAGGTGCTAGTCCACGGTGGACCAAGCTCATGGAGAAGGGTTGACCAAGTTTGACCTGACATGTGGGGTTCACATGGCAAAGACATGGTTTATGGTGGATTGGGACTATGGTATCAAGACACTTACATGTGGGACCCACATGTATGTGAGAGGGGGTTTTGTCCTGCCACGCAAGCGATGACGAGGCAGGATGATGCTGAGGTGGCAAAGATGTGGCAATTGACTTGGCATGAGGTTGATTCCACACGAGCATGACGTGGTGGCAATGCTGGCTGGCGAGGTGGCTGCCACGCATTGCTGACGAGGCAGACACGAAGGACGAAGAGGCCGATGTGGCTCGACGTGGCGGCGATGTGTCACCGGTGAGGTGGCGGTGCTCAAGGCCAAAAAGGTCGCGGGTGATAGGGACCACGGCGGAGGCTATGAAGGGATGAAACAGAGAGAGAAGGAAATGGTGAAAGTGATGTCGCGGGTGCAGAGACCGAATGTGGTCGGAGTTGGTCGGCGGCGATGCGGGCTTGTCTACGGTGGTGAGATGGCTCCAGTGATGCTCTGGGGAGGTGGATACATGCACGGGGTAGAACACGGCACGTGGATGGAGATGGTGGTGAAGATGGAAGCAGACGCTCACTGATGGCGGCACAATCGGATAGCGAAGGGCGGCAGCCAGAGATGAGAGAGATGAAGCCAAACTCTGTGCACGAAGAATGAAAATCAGAATTGAGAGGGAAAAGATAGATCAGGAGGTGGAACATGAGATGGCGCAGAAGGATTCACGGTGGACTCATCGACACGACGAGGAACACGAAGGCGAGGTGTCGGCCACCATGAACAGAGCCAAAGATGGGAAAGACGAAGATGGGCCAGCAATCTGGAGCTCAAGAGCTTCAATGGGTGGCGACACACGAAGGAGGACGTCGAGGCAGAACTGTGGGCAGAAGGACTCGGCTCGAGAAGCTTTGACAGAGGAGAACAGGCGCGACACGGGTGGCACTAGCTCCAGAGAAGAAGACCAGGGCGGCGGTGCTTAGCGGCCTTCCGAACGGCAGCAGCTAGGGCACAAGAGGTGGTAGTACGGAGCAGGGCATATGCACACAGGGCGGCACCTTTTATGTCCTTGGGAGGCGATGGCGTACGGGACACGAACACCAAGTGCGGCAACGGTAGACTCCGTGGCGCACACGGCTACGACGATGGCGGGGAGCGAAGCCGGGAAGGGAGTGGGTGCCAAAACGGGGACAAGCTATTGGGAAAGGAGGTGGGTCGGCGTGATGGCTAGGCCGAAATGAGAGGAGGAATGGGCTGAGCGGATTCAGCCCACGAGAGAAAAGAATTTAGGAAATTGATTTCCGAATTTAGAAAAATGATAGAAATTCAAAAGAGCTCAAATAAATACCAAACTAACTCGAAAAATTCCAAGACAATACAGGAAAATTTCTTGGAACAAAAAGGAATCCGACTAACAAAGTTTTTGATTTAATTGAAGTTTAAATTAATCATATTAAATTGTTTAAATTTTGGAAATTCCCAATTAAGCTTTATTAATTCAAGCAAAATTGGTGAAATTTTTCAAGGACCTAATCTACACAAAACATTTATGAAAACTCAAAATTTTGGGATGTTACACTCCCCTTTGTTGCTACTGTTTGCCACTGTCTCCTTCCCCTAAGTCAACCTTTGTTGTCTTCTCTGTTGCTTCCTTGCCAATGAGATCACCGCAAACAGCCTCATCGTGTTGCGTGGGTTCAATTTTGCCCCTCGCTGGAGCCCACCACCGCCTCCCTTGATGACAGTGATCACCACCCAAATGTCCTCTGCCTCCTCAGTTCCATCGTAGCCGATAGGATGTCGGACCCGGGAGTAACACCCCCAAGTCCTCTGTGTATTATACACTAGTCGTTAGAACATTAGCTAGTGTACACAGTAAACAAATATGGTAACATCCATAATTCGTATAACTTTATTAATAAATATCAGGCTTTATTAACCACTTTTGATTTTTGGCTGAAAATTCTCAAATCAAATATTTCAAGTCTAAGCATGGCTAAGCTTAATTTTTCCCAAAATATTCTAGTCCATACTATTGCATCAACTATATTTTATCTAAGGTGAAAAGGTATGGATATGTCAATGTCAAGATTTGGCCATATAAATGGAATTGGGAATAACTATAAATTTAAAATAGGCATTTAAATTAACTTAAATATAAATAAGCATGCAATAATAATTTAAAATAGAATTTATATAATTCCAAACACTGGGATCAAATATGATCAAAGGATGTAACTTGCCAAAATCTAGTTCTCCGAAGTCGTCGATATCTACACACAAAAATAAGCCAAATTTAAAAAAATACAAATAAAATTAAAATAAACTCCAAATTAAATAATGTTGGTATATATAGCTAGATCTTGATTTTAGATGAATTGATAAATTTGAATCACTTGAATCAGAGCTCGAACGAAGTAGAACGGGCTCTCGGAAGATTCAAATTCACATGAAATGGTGAAATTGGAATTTTAGAATTTATGAAATTATTTTTCTAAAGGAAAAAACATTTATGGCGTCAGCATGATGACAGCGCTAGAATTTATTTTTCGTCCGGATTATTTTTATAAAGGAAAAGGGAAAATGCCACGCAAGCAAACCACGTAGGCATGACGGGGCAGCCACATGGGCAGAGGAGATGATGTTGCGATGAGGTGGCATCGCGGTGGCATGCCATGTCGGCATCAATTCGGTTATAGCTCGGGAACCGGTGGTTTCGGTGAGTGGTGGTGTGGCGACCGGTGGTGATGTGTGGGAAAGAGAGGGAGCCACAGGGATCACGGTGCTCACCATGTCGAGGGCTAGGCGCAAAGGGTTCACCGGCGGCGAGGTGAGAGGCGGTGGCGTGTGTCGGCTCACGGCAACGGCGATGCTCTGGTGGCGCTCCGGCGAAGGCGAGGGAAGCACCGTGTAGAACGTGTGAAGGCGAAGCCGGTGGTGGGGTCAATGGTGGCAGGGCTCCACTGTAAGCGGCGCAATTGGCGTTGGAGTGGTGTGCGGCCAGCGGCAAAGACTTGTGGGTTCTGACGAGGACAAGAGAGAAGAACGGCTGAGATTCTCGGGGATGGATGAGGGAGAGGAGAGGCTTCCGGGGCTCCTATTTGTAGGGCTAGAGGGCTCTGGAGGTGGGAGATCGCGCGCACGGGGATCGCGGCGGTGTGACGTGTTCCGGCAAAACAAGCGTGCAAAAATGGGGGAAAAAGGCTAGAAATGGGGGAGGAGGGATACGGGGATTTGATTGCCAGCAAATGCGTGAGAAAAACATAAGGAAATCGCGGCGGTTGCAAAGCTCAAGCCGGCGCTAATGGCAACTTGCGCACAGAGGAAGAAAAGGAATGAAGGAGAAGAAAGGGGGGCTGACACGAGGGGCCTGCTTGCCGGTGAGAGAAAGGTAGAGAGGGTAGGCGGGTGGGTTGGGCCTGCGGGAAAAGGTGGGCCAGGTGAAAAAAAAAGGAAAATAGGCTGAAGAAAATGGGTTTCGGCCCAAATGCAATTTCTGGATTTTTGAGGATTTAACAATTTCAGAAAATGAAACAAATCAAATAGATTTTTACAAAATACCAAATAGAGTTCAAAAATTCTTGCAAAATGCACAGAAATTTCTAGAATTGTTTTGAACTTAATAAAATTATTCCCAACTTGAATTTGACTTTTAATTTTGCACATAAATTAGTTTTAATTTTTGGAAAATAGGGAAACCATTTTTAAAATCCAGAAAATTCAAGAAATTAATTATATTTTGTTTTCAACTTTAAATCCAAGAAAAACTCAGAAAACTCAATAGATTTTCTTTTTGACTTTTAAAATCTAGGAACTTCAAGAAAAGCATGAAAACTCTTTTAAAACTCAGAAAATCCAATAAAATAATAACTTTATTAATTTTTTATTTTTGGTAAAAAAAACTTTGGGATATTACATAGGAAGGTGATGAAGACCCCTCCGTTGTAATAGTCCTAAATTGTGTTCCCTATTTAAAAATGCATGAAAACATATTGGCATGAATTTTGAACTTTTCTTGGTTTTCTTAATTAATTAAAAGCTTTCTCTAAAAGCTGCAGCAAAAAAAGTAATTTTCAAGAAATACAGAAAGTTTATAAATTAGTGGGGTTAATTTTAATAAAAACTAGCAAAACTCAAAGCCTCCCGAAACATTTTCATAATTTTTTGGAGCTCATTTGGTATATTTAAAAGTTCCTCAAACTATCAGCCTATTCAAAAATTCTCAAACCTATTTCCTTTCCCGCCCGCCCTCTTGGGCCAAAAGCCTACATCATCTTCTCCTTACCTCGTCGTTCTCGCCTCTCACCAAGAACAAGAGCTTCTTGCTCCTTGGTTCCATAGGAACGCGAGTGTCGTCCCCGACACCGGTGAGCACGCGCTACCCCATCGCCATCTCTGGTGAGCCTTCCTTCTCATGACATGCACGTCATCCTTCTTCTGGAGTTTCACTCATCCCTCTCATGTACTTGTTCTAACAGTTGGAGTCGTGGAGAGCCGTATTGCCTTTGACGTCTTCCTCTCTGGCGTGCACACCCAATCCAAGCCACCACGTCCTTACTCTCATAGTAAGATTGATCCCCATAAAACCGCATCATCATGTGTTAATCGGTTTATGCATTTCCCTCGCTTAATGTCGACCATCCCGTAGGGAATCCAAGGATCCTCACAGTCTTCCTCATTTCGGCTGCCGCGACCATTTTTGCTATTTGCCATCGTCGTGGTGAGTTGCTGGTCAATTCCTTCTGTCTTCATCGTCCTCAATGTACATACAAGCTAATGCGCACCTCCTTGTAGCTTTTTCATCGTTGTAACATGCCACCACCATGTAGCCATTGCCGTTGCCCCTGCTTGTCGTTGCTCTACCACCACCAATCGTCCCTGAACATCATCAACCACCTCAGTGAGCTCCTAGTAGTCCCCTAGAACTAATGCGCTTGGTAAAAATCTAGGTTTAGCTTGTGCAGCATAGAGTTCGTCGTAGCCACCCATGGCACCGCCGTGGAAAACATCGTCACCGCCACCCTAGTGACCCTTGGTCCCCATGCTATCGCAACTAGCATCATAGTCACTCCCCTGAGCAGTCCCCCCTTTCGCCTTGTTTATGCCCCCATTCGAGAAAGCCATCACAGCCTATTCTGCATTGTCTCTAGAAGTCATCACCGACAACGCTCTGGCCACCCATTGTCTCATTGCCGCCACCCAGAATGTTCGCCGTCAATCAAGGAACTCATTTTGCCCCACCTCGAGCCAAGCCGCCACACTATTCGCTGCCGGCGAACACGACCAGAGCCGACATCGTACCCTTTGTCCCCCCCCCTCTTTCTCTCTCTGACTTGTGGGCCTGCACGATTAGGATTAGTTTAGCGCTATGACAGTGGTTAAAAATAGTGAGTAGATGACATGTGGGACCGGTCAGTTAATTAATCCAGAATCTAATTTAACTAGGTTTCAAAAACTGTGTCACTAACATATGGCCCCACTGCCCTGAAAAACGTGTTCATGAACCCGGTTCACCATAGACCTAACCCCACCTGTCAGGGTCCTATACTGGGTTAATGATTATATTAGAGTTAAGTACCTAATTAGTGACTAATGAGCAAGGTTATTAAGGCGTCGCTTAAGCGACGCTTAGGTGGTAAGGCACTGTCGATGTGCTAAGGCGTCGCCCCGCCTTGCCGCCTCCTCCCCGTGGTTCCTCATCGCACGGCTCCTCCTCCCAGCTCCCCATCGCCGTCGTGCAGCTCCTCGGTGCCTCCTCCCTGCGGTTCCCCATCGCGCACCACCTTTGAGTCTCCTCCCTGCCGCTAGATCTGCCTTCCCCACCGTCAAATCCTCCTCCTCGCCATCGATTGGGCCACCATGCGGCCAGATTTCGCCTCCCCTATCCAAGGCTGCGGAGAGGATGGGAGAGGGAGAGGGCAGGGAAGAGAGGAGAAGTGGAGAGGAGAACTTACCTCACCCTCGCCAATTTCGGCTCGGTACCCGTCAAATCGATTTTCGCCATTGTCAGATCTGCCATCCCCGCCGTCGGACTCCGCCACACTACTGCCATGAGGAAGGGGAGGAAGGGGAAGAGGACGAGTGAGGGATACTGGATCAGAGAGAGGACAAGAAAGGAAAGAGGGGATGCGGCCATGCAGCGTCGGTGTCAGCGCCATCACGTCAGAGCGAGGAGGGTAGGGGAAGAGCGAAGGCCGAAAAGGATAAGGAAGCGTCAGCCAAATGTTTCAAGAAAATGAGAAAGGATAAGAGTGCTATAGAGAGAGAGAACGAGAGAGGAATAAAGCTATGGGCCAGCCCAGTCACGCATCAACAGTGATGAGCTGGCTAGATCGTGTAGCAGCAGTATGACTTTCTTTTATTTTTTTTTCTTTCTTTTTATCCTTTTTGTCTCCACTTCCTTGCTCCCTCTGTTGATTTGTAAGGCGTCGCCTCGCCTCGCGCCTTAGCTCTTAAAAGGTGTCGGGACCCAAAACTATGATTCAGGAACCCTCTGTGTATTCTAAACTAGTCCTAGATCAGTAGCTAGCTCACACAGGAAACAGTCATAAAATACCATCCATTTGTTCGATTTAACTTAAAAGATCTCAAAATAACATTTGATAATAATAACTGGACCTTATGGTCAATGTTCACTTAACTTGCCACGCAGTGCTAAAGAAACAAATAAACTCTTGCAGCGGAACGGGAAACTTGGAAAAGCCAATCAACATGTCCACAGGCAATCGAGTGGAGAACACATCCTAATCCGCAAAGCCTTCATGGTACTCCTGGGCAAAGAACTCTTGAGCAGCTTGGTATTCTTCAACTGAGCAGTAGAAATTGAAGTCGTGAGCACATAAAGTACTCAGCAAGTCATAGGGAAATAGTATGCAATTAAAATTCATGCAAGGCTTGAACAAAGGTTAGATATATATGGTTCTTTTGCAGAAAGCAGCATTGACGATAAATACAATAAATAGATTAAAATACGTAATTGAAAAGAATAATAAATAAATAACAATTGCTTTGAAATAACCAGTGAATTCCCCATTCACTTCCCAACACTAACCACCAAGTGAATTACTCATCCACTAAATGAACATTATATTCATCAAGTGAACTTTCCATTCACATTCCGACACATTTTATGAAGAAACTCTATCTCTCGTGTGAAATCCCCGGACATGTCCATAACCGAGGACACGGCTATTCGAATATATTAATTAACACTTTGCAGAGGTTGTACTCTTTACCCACAAGATATAACCAGTGTAGCGATCACCAATCATAAGAAAACTTTTCAGAAATTTCATCTCGACAATTGACTCTCCCGTTGTGCATATTATCACCCCCAACCCCATCGTTGGTTTGACGCACACCGTGGGACCTGGAGACGGTGAAAATTCCACCCATAGATATGACCTTAGAAAGGGTACACACCTCCACCCACATACTACCCGAGTAGTCAATGTCAAAACTCCACAAATTGCTAAGTTAGGCCCGTCCCATCAGGCATGTGGTTGTACGATAGGCTCAGTTCAATAGCGCACAAGATTAAGTCCTTGACAAGTTACTCAAACAACTCTACCACAAACCCACAACGTGTTAACCACACCCTCATTACACAACCACTCACCCGAGAAAAAATCATTTTGTTTAACCAAGACCAATGACATACCCTATTATGGTACACAAATTTTAATAATAGTGGCTAACCACCACGATTCCATATTGTAGGATTACAGGTAGGCTACGAAGCACAAAACAAAAATCTACCACGCAACCAAGGAACCTCCACTAGAAATAGATCACGAGATTACCACTAGACGCGCCGACTCATAGCGGAAGTAGAGTCGATGTAGCGAGTTGATGTGGTAGTAGTCGTACTCACCGCACGTCTTCTCCTCCTACTCCTGATATCATCACGAGTTGTGGATCGTCCTACTGCTGATGCTTCGCAACAACACCTCCAAGGTATCCACACATAAGGTGCAGGGACACCACACGCTGGAGTGCTAGCGTCGGCGGCGTGGTATTGGATGAGGAAGGCGTGGCTGTTGGGGTTTCAGGAGTTCTTCAAAAGAGGATCAATGCACCCCATGCCACCGCCCCTCTATATATAGGCATCCATGATGGGTCTCGAACTTAAGGCCCATTAGGAACTCGTGGCCTACAAGAATTCCAATCACCGTCCAAATCAAATCCTAGTCCTCTAAGTGTGCAACCCTATAGGTTCATGTGTAATGGGTTGTGACTCGGAAACTCTTTTCCGACCACTAGTCGTTAGCAGCACCTAGCAGGACATAACGATTCTTGAACACACAGAATATATCGGATGAACTTTAATGCAATATGATCTACGACCAGGTCTTTATCACATACGACCAACTCGTATCTAGTCACGACCAGTCCATATTTAGTTACGACCAGTTAATACTTAATTACAACCAGTTTGTAACTCCTTATGACTAGCTAGTGATTATATTCGAGCAGTCTACGACCAGCTCGTATCTCCATACGACCAGTTTGTGACTATGTTCGAGCAATCTACAACCAGCTCGTATCTTCATACAACTAGTTCGTATCTAGTTGAACTGAATGATCTGTTTGTGTATTCTCCCTTTGCCTCACGACATCTGGTTGAACTCCAGGTGAGATGATTTTTCATGGCTCCCTTTGTCAATCAAGTGTCGAATAACTTCATGTGATCAACACTTTGACCACTAGTGGCATGGCCATGCACTTTCTTTATCCAACCACAACGAGGGCCCTAGAAATATCTCTCCTGTTATGATAAGAGGGGCAAATCCCATATTCAACCAGTCATATTCCTCCGCATGTTTCATAGTATACCCGAAAGCTACTTTTATAACTACCCAATTACATAGTAGCGTTTGGTAACCCCTAAGAGTACTGTTACATATGTAGGAAACCATGCTGATCTCAGGTCTAAGGATTATACATCATCATTTCTTGATACCAACTAATGACACATGAAATCATAACAATCTCAACAATATCTCAAGGTGGGTCAAACCAACACCATGTTCGATAACATGTGCCCATATTATTGGTTTGATATCCCTATATTTATGACTCGTGAAACATAGTCATCAACCAATACATATGCTAGTCTATTCATATGTGTTCTCATATGTTTCCGATTAGAGAATGTTTAAGAATAATCATCGTAGAAAATACAGAGTTTCACAATCAAGTCACATACTTGATAATAAATATTAATGATATTATTCCAAGAACAAGATAACATATTATCCAATATTATGAACATAACGAAATATAATCATCTCTATGATTGCCTCTAAGGCATATTTCCAACAGTCTCCCACTTGCACTAGAGTCAATCATTTAAGTATCTAATATTGATAGCTCTTGTGTGCGCCTCATGCTTTGGCTGTGTGAGAGGCTTTATTAACGGATTAGCAACATTTAAATCCGTGTGAACTTTGCATATTTTAACATCTCCTCTATCCACCAATTCACGAATAAGATGATAATGCTTGAGTATATGCTTGGACTTCTGATGGGATCTAGGCTCCTTAGCCTGCGCAATGGCTCCATTATTGTCACAATAGAGATCCATTGGGCTCAAGATACACGGAACCATACCCAACTCAGCAATGAAATTCCTTATCCAAACACCTTCCTTTGCAGCTTCAGAAGCCACAATGTGCTCGGTCTCTGTCGTAGAATCAGCAACCATCACTTGCTTGGAACTTTTCCAGCTCACTGCTCCCTCCATTCAAAATGAATATAAAACCAGATTGCGAACGATAATCTTGCATCGATGTAACCATTTACAACGAGCTCTTCATCACCACCATAAACTAGGAACGCATCCTTAGTCCTTCTCAAGCACTTAAGAATGTTTTTTACAGCTGCCTAGTGACCTTCACCAGGATCAGCTTGGTATCTGCTTGTAACACCTAGAGCATATGATACATCTGATCGAGTACATATCATGGCATACATGATAGATCCAATAGCTGAAGCATATGGAATACCATTCATACGGTCTCGCTCATCAGTTGTCGAAGGACACTGACTCTTGCTAAGACTTATGCCAAGTGACATAGACAAGAACCCCTTCTTGGCATCCTGCATACTGAACCGAATCAACACTTTGTCAATATAAGTACTTTGGCTTAATCCAATTAGCCTTCTCGATCTATCTCTATAGATCTTTATCCCTAAGATATATGCTGCCTCTCCTAGGTCCTTCATAGAAAAACTATTTTTTAATGATGCCTTAACGGATTCCAGCATAAGAATGTCATTCCCAATCAATAATATGTCATCCACATATAAGATTAGAATTACAAGTGCGCTCTCACTAACCTTTATGTAAACACAAGGTTCTTCTTTGTTCTTGATGAAACCAAACCTTTTGATCTCCTCATCAAAACGTATATTCCAACTCCGAGATGCTTACTTCAACCCATAAATGGATTTCTGAAGTTTGTACACTTTACTAGTATTCTTTGGATCGACAAAACCTTCAGGCTGTGTCATGTACACATCCTCACTTAGATCTCCATTAAGGAAAGCTGTTTTGACATCCATTTTCCATATCTCATAGTTGAAATATGCAGCAATAGCTAGAATGATCTGTATAGATTTAAGCATCGCTACCGGTGAGAAAATCTCATCGTATTAAACTCCTTGAACTTGTCAAAACCGTTCTGTGACTAGTCGAGCTTTATTTCATCCTAGACCAAACAAGTAGGAGGGGCTGCTTTTGTTGGCCACTGGAGCAAGATCCATGTTCTCTTATAGTAGTGTTCCCTTTTGGATTGTTGTGTCTCCGCTTAAGTTAAGTGTAATAGTCCCCTATTTCTCTCTGCTCCCATCAAACCAACAGTCTGATGAAAGCCTGTAAGCAATGTTGTATCCAGTTTTCTTCTTAATGAAAATATACGTATGTCTCTTGCGTGTTTTCTCCACAAAAAAAAAACTAAACCTAAAGTCACATGGAATGACCAAGTTCGAAACACTAAAACCATCAGGCTCCCATCCTTTCTGCCAAACTCCAGAATTCACAACCGAGGTTTGTTGTGTCACGGGTAGGCTATGATAGCAACAAATCAAAATTTTCTACCACGTAATCCAGGAAGCCAAATAAGTAGATGATCACAGATCGTTACCACCAGACGCGCAAAACAGCGGAAGAAGGGTTGGAGCAGCCTAGTCCAACGTAGAGCGCGTCGATGTAGTGGTCGTAGTCGATCGTCCAGCGTCGAGCACGTCGGTGCGGTGGTCGTGGTCGATCGTCTCCTCCAGCGACCTCTGCAGTTCCTTGTGAAGATCACGGATCGTTCTCAAGTGCAACAGCAACCGCAGTAGCGCTTTTACGGTATCCACACGTCCAGGGAAGGAACAACCATACGCTGGTGTGCTAGCACCAAGTCGCACGGCAAAGCTCTCAAGAAGATAGCGGCTAGGGTTTCGGTGGAACAATTCAACTCACGACTTTTGTGTGTCTCGTCTATTATGTTCACCCATCCGTCCCAACAGCCTCATGCATCTCCTTATATAGTGCTCGTGACGGATCCTATCCGAACACGTTTGATGAATCGTATCCGTACTGGTTTGTTCCAACCCGTTAAGTGTGTGACCCTGTAGGTTCATGCGTAATCGGTTTTGACTCGGAAACCCTTTCCGATCACGAGTCGTTAGCGGTTCATAGCAGGACATAATGATTTCCAAATGCACATAAATAATATCGGATGAACCTTAGTGCAATATGATCTACGACCAGGTCCTATCTCTATCTGCATCAGTTCAGATTTGGTCACGACGATTCAGAACTCCTCACGACGTGTTTCGACCACTCTGTGATTTCATTCGACTAGTCTATAACTGATCGAACTAAGCGACTTACTCGTGTATTCTCCCTTTGCCTCACGATGTCTAGTTGAACTCCAGGTGAGATGTTGTGTCATCCATGGACTGTTCAATACTTTCTCAATCGAGTGTCAGATAACATCACGTGGTCGAACACTTTGACCACTAGTGGCATGGCCATGCACTTTCTTTATCCGACCACAACAAGGGGCCCAGAGACATCTCTCCTGTTATGCTAGGAGGGGCAAATCCCATATCCGACCAGTCACATTCCTCCGCATGTTTCATAGCATACCCGAAAGCTACCATTATAACTACCCAGTTACGAGTAGCGATTGGCAACCCCTAAGAGTGCTATTACACATGTAGGAAACCATGCCGATCTCAGGTCTAAGGATTATACATCATCATTGCTTGAGACCAACTAACGACACATAGAATCACAACAATCTCAATAGTGTCTCAAGGTGGGTCAATCCAACCCCATGTTCTCTAACATGTGTTCACATTATTGATTCGATATCCCTATATCTATGATCGGTGAAACATGGTCATCAATCAATATAATGTGCTGGTCGATAGAGTCAATAGTGTTCCGACCATTGATATCTGACTAGGGATATATTTAGAATGACATCATATATGTTAAGTGTTTCACCAACAAGTCACATACTTGTTAATCTTCATAACCAATGATTCATTCAAGGAACAGGATAACACATTATCCAATATTATGAACATAATGAAATACAATCATCTCTATTATTGCCTCTAGGGCATATTTCCAACAAGGTTCCCCCTTGGACCCTTAGCATCACTGTCCTGACTACCCCTTGGCCAAACACCTAGCCCCACATAATCCCCGTCTGAGCCGTCCACTCCAATTGGGCTCTTCCTAGGATTACGGTTAAATTTCTACTATCTACTAGTAGGATGCCCGTGCGTTGCAACGGAACCCCAAAAGAGAGTGTGGATATCATGGGGATATGCTCATGATCTTAGGATAATGTTACAATTGTCAATGGCGTTGAAGGTTTGACGAATTGTGCGTTTTCGGCGTAGTTAAAAGTCTTTGTCGAGCAGTGCAGTCGGTAGGCGTCTTGAGCAAATCGACCGCCTTTGTGCGGTCTCGACCGCTAATGTATGGTGGTCTGACCAGATATGTACTGTTCTTTGATCAAAATGTGGCGATCATTGTTGGGTTAGGTCATGTTCATGGGTTTTAGTGCATATGTGTTGCATGATGCATGTTTTGACTAACGTGAGTCAAATTGCGAAGAACTTATTCCCGGAATCGATTTCTTTGTCCATTGTTGTGCAGGTTGCTTGGAGGTCAATGATGGTCAACGGCGAGGATGATTGGGACTAGGCTTGGAGAGCTAAGGTCCAAAACGATCGAGGATGCCGGCTGAGGTCAATGGATTCAAGCATGGCGCAAATTGGACAAAGGTGACCGAACGGGCAGTTCAGTGCGATGGGTTGGATCAAGTGGTGCGGGGGTTGGTGCAAGTGCCATGGTGGTTTCGGTGGGAGCCAGACGGGAGAGACTTGCTGACATGATGAGAGCCGTTGATCAACCTACACGTGGCGAAGCAGGCGATTGCTTCACCAAAATTGGACTTGGTCTTCGGAGAAAGATCAAGAAGGGGTATTTTGGTAATTTTATCAAATACCGCCTTGGTGACCTTGGGCTAAACCGCGGCGTAAGACGATGCAAGGAGAAGCGGTTTAGGTCAAGTGAAGATGAAGACGGCGCTTTAAAATGCGTGTGTGAGTTAAACCCGTTTGTTAGTGGGCTTAACGGGTGCCCAATAGGATTAGTCTTCTAGAAGCTAGCCTCCACTATAAATAGGGGTCGTTGCTGTCCAGCACCCTCAAGCACTTCATTTGGAAAAAAAACCCTAGTTTTGGTTTTAGGGGCTTAGAGAGGAAAGTGGAGGTTCAGGATCCTAGAGAGATGAGTTGATTGTGTGCTCATGGATTGAGCTCTTGTCCTCCTAGATAAAGTGGTTGTAAACCCTCTACAATCTCAAATCAATCTTTGCATGTTTTCTCAAAGATGAGTCTCTTTGTGTTCTTCCTCTTTCTTTTGTGATTTTGAGTCTTCCTTTGATCCACGGGTTTTCTATTGGTTTCTTGCCATGATCTAGCTTGCTGTAACATGTGGGAACTCATCTAGGATCATCTTGATTATCAATCACCCACGAGCAAGTCTTTAGACCTTATTTCGATTTTGACTCGGTTTTGGAGCACCCTTCGTTCAAACTAAAAAAGATAGGAACTTTGGCATGGATCTTCACGATCCTTGATTGGAATAGGTTCCTAATATCTTAGAGAAGGTGTGTCTCAAGTTTTATGAAGTTTGGCCATGTAGATCAAAAGTTAGATCGATTTGAGTTTTGGTTTTGGGTCAGTATGTTTCGTTTCATCGTAGCCTGGTCAGATCGCATTTATCTGTTGATCTGATGGGACCTGTCGACTGCGCTTAAGCCATCGGTCAGACCACACCTCTGTCAGTCCGCGCCATATACGTCGGTCAAACCGCACCCGAGGGTTTTGAGCTGCAGTTTTGGTCTTTTGCTTGGGGTTTTGAATTGGGTTCAATACAAGTCTTCTGCTGTACTTGTATATTGATCTTCATAGCTTCCATAGCTAATGGAGTGTTATTGGTGTTGAATCCAATAAAAGTGAAAAAGTGAGCGTGCTCCTATTCACCCCCCCCCTCTAGGCCCCTTTCCGGTCCTACAATTGGTATCAGAGCCCGGTTAGCTCTTCTCATAGATCTTAACCGGTCTGAAGAGCCATGGCATCTGACAAGTATTCCACCAAACCACTTGTGTTTGATGGAGTCGATTTTTCTTACTGGAAGGCTCGCATGCATACCTACATCGAGGCTCTAGGGCACGCAATTTGGCTTAAGGTCAAAAATCCTTATGTTGTGCCAGCCAATGACGATGTGATCACTCCAGATGTGGAAGCAAATAGCAAGGCTCGAAACTTCTTGATTCAAAAGCTTAGTCGATCTGAGTTTGAGAATGTCGCTCATTTGAGGTCTGCTCATAAGATCTGGAAGACCCTCTGTGATTACCACGAGGGCTCTACTGCGATCAAGGAAGTGAGACAGAACCAACTCAAGAAAGAATACTCAAAGATCGAACAAAGGCCCAGTGAATTTTTGGATGAGTTGTAGGGAAGATTCTCAAAAAACCTTCATGACTTACGTGTTGTGGATCTTGTGTTCACTGAATCTGAAAATGCACGTCAGCTCTTGGGTGCTCTTGATGTGAAAGTCTGCGAGATGAAAATCACTTCCATCAATGACAACACTGTCATGAGTGAGCTTACCATGGATAAGCTCTACTCGAGGTTGAAGACACATAAGATTGACTTCATCTCGCGTCTCCCAAGACAGAGTCGATGGCTTTAGTGGTTGACCCATCTAAGGGTAGTTCTTCTGATACTTTGGATTTTGGCTTATCTGGGTTTTCTTTGTCTGCTTTATACTCTTTGAGCGATGAGCAGCTAGAGAAGCTACATGAGGATGACTTAGCCCTCCTGTCCACAAAATTCACAAGAGCCTACAATAAGGTGAGGAGCAAAAGGAGAGGTGGCCCTGTTACCTGCTTTGAGTGTGGTGAGCCAAACCACATTCGGGCTAAATACCCCAAGCTGAAGGGCAAGGAGGAGAAGGACTTCCGGAGGCGTCCTCAAGCTCGGGATACAAAAGCCAAAAAGCCCAACTACATGAAGTTCGTCAACCGGGTCCTTGCCGCTCTTGAGAATGTTGATATGAGCGATGTGGACTCAGGGACAGAGGACGACGTTGATGATTCCCATGGCAAGAAGAAGGCTCAAGACTTCACCGGCATGTGCTTCATGGCCAAGAATAGCCACAGCATCGACTCCTCCAATGACGATGAGCTTTTCAGCGATCCCGACAAGGTATGCCCCTCACCAGATGAGATGAAACGTGCTTTAGTTGTTGCTGAACGAAATCTGAAAAGGCAAGCTAAAATAATTAAGAAACAGGATATCATGATTGACAACTTGAACCTAGAAGTGGTTAGGCTCAAATCCATTAATCCTACTGATGATTGTGATTCTCGCTCTAGCTTGCATGATGAATTGACCAAACTAAAATCTGCTCATTCCACTATTGCAAATCAACTTAAAGATGCTCTAGATGAACTAGAATCTCTCAAATCTAGTCCTACTTGCATGTATGCTATTGCTCTAGATGTGACTGTTGTAGATGCTATTCCTTCACCTTACTTAAATTGTGCTTTGCTTGAATTGAAGTTAGATAGTGCTACAAAAGAATTGCTGAAATTTGATGCTAGTCATACTTGTTCTCATTGTGAGGATAATAAAATTAAAATGAAAGAAATGACTGAAATGGTTCTTCATTCTAAGACTGCTTCATGTGAAAAGTGTTATAAACTCACAGTTGAGAATGATGCTTTGAATAAGACTCTAGAGGAGAAATCTAAAATTGAACAATCCATGTTCATAACTACTTCCAAGAAAGTTGTTGATTCTGCTTCTTGTGCTTTTTGTACTGAAATTGGAACAAATTTAGATGAGATACAAGAGGCGTTTAGAGTCAAATTCAAAGAGCAAGTGAGTAGGATTAAGAATGCTTCTTGTGTGTCTTGTGAGGCTTTAAAGGTTGAGGTAGCTCTTTTAAAGAAAAGCTTGCTAGGACAATCAAGTCGAATAAGTGTGTCACCTATAAGGACCTAACCCAATAAAATGATTACCTCAAAAAGACTCTTGAGAGATTTTCTAGTAGGAAGAAGAACCTTAACATGATCCTTGATCATTCTAAGGTGAGTGTGAAGAATAATGGCCTAGGATTTAATTCTTTAGAGAATTCTAAGAATCACCCACTTAAGGTTGTGAGAAAAGAGTGGTTTGTTTAAGGTAGAACCCCCTGAGTCATCTAAGATAGTCTTTAGATCTACAGGTTTTGCCCAGACCCCTTCTAGCAAGACAGATGCTTCTAAGTCAGAAGGTCAGACCTCTCAAAAGGTCAAGTATCATTGCACTTTCTGCAAGAAGGATGGCCACTTAGTTGAGTTCTGCTTCCGTAGAGCTAAGAGTGAGAGGAAGGAGAGAGTGCGTGCTTTGAGGTCCATTAGAGGAGTTCCTTCACCCTCTACTGTCTCTAGAGCCAAGCAGCTTGTCTTTCTTGCTAGACATAGGCCTAGGTTCGTAGATGACTTCTTTAACTCTTTGGTGGCTCTCGGCAGCATTTTGGATTAGGATATCATGAGGAGAGACCACGGGTAGCATCTAGACAGGGGGAGTACCGATCTTTTGGTAGGTCGATTCGGAGAGGTCTAGGTGTTTCACGTGTGCATTCTTATGAATATCCCTCTAACCATTTTACTGCTATTTCTACTACTGTTCCCAAGCATCGGGTGACTCAATACTGGATTCCCAAGTATTTTATCACTAGCCCCAGTACTGAGACACAGATGTTCCCTGCTTATGCCCTGTAGGTCCGTCGTGCGAGGAAGGAGGACATATGGCTTATTGACTCTAGGTGTTCTCGACACGTGACTGGAGATTCTAGATGGTTCTCCTCCCTCACACGTGCATCCGGCAACGAGTTGATCACATTTGGGGATGCTTCTATCGAGACCGGGACAGCCAAGGGCACAGTACGCGTCAACAACAACTTCATGCTTAAGGACGTCGCTTTGGTAAGTAAGCTGAGGTATAATCTGGTATCTGTTTCTCAGCTTCTTGATGAGGGTCTAGAAGTGAGGTTTAAGAGTGGTGAGTGTAGAGTTCTAGACTCCTCGGGTGAGCATGTCTTTGGGATCTCTAGGTTTGAGAGGATCTTTAGTGCTAATTTCAGTATCTCTTCTGTTCCAGCCCTAGGTGTCTTGTGGCTTCAGACTCTCATGATCTAGTGTTGTGGCACCGTAGGCTTGGACATATAGGCTTCAACCATTTGACTATAATCAGTAGCAAAGATTTGATTAGAGGTTTGCCTAAGCTTAAGAATGTTAGAGACCTTGTGTGCACTCCTTGTAGACATGGTAAGATGGTATCTGCTTCTTATCCACCTCTTACTTTAGTGATGACTGATGGACCTAGTCAGCTCTTGCACTTAGACACGGTTGGCCCCTCTAGAGTTCAGTCTGCAGGAGGGAAGTGGTATGTGCTTGTGATTGTGGATGACTTCTCTAGGTATTCATGGGTATATTTTTCTGGTTTCTAAGGATGAGGCTTTTGGCTGTTTCAGAGAGTTGGCCCTTAGACTAGCTGTTGATCTTCCTGGAGCTTTGAGGACCATTAGAAGTGACAATAGCACAGAATTCAAGAACTCTTCCTTTGCGACTTTCCGCACTGAGAGAGGACTTGAGCACCAGTTCTCTTCACCTAGAGTTCCCCAGCAGAATGGGATTGTAGAGAGAAAGAACAGGACCCTTGTAGAGATGGCTAGGACCATGCTTGATGAGCATAGCACACCTAGGAGGTTTTGGGCTGAGGCGATTTCTACTGCTTGTTATGTGTCCAACAGGGTGTTCTTGAGATCTGTCATAGGAAAGACTTCTTTTGAGCTTAGATTTGGTCATAGTTCTAAAGTCTCTCATTTTAAGATTTTTGGTTGCAAATGTTTCATTCTTAAATATGGCAACTTGGACAAATTTGAATCAAGATGTTATGATGGTATTTTTCTTGGATATCCTGCTCATTCTCGTGGCTATCGTGTATTTAATTTGGATGCTAACAAAATTGTTGAGACTTGTGAAGTCACTTTTGATGAGGCTAGTACTGGTATTAGACCTGATGCTACAGGTACACAGGTTCCTGATATTCGAGAAAGCATCTTCGTCGACGATGACTCTAACATAGAGGATGAAGGTCCAATCCATCCTCCAGTCATCTCTAAGATGATTGGAGAGCCTGCTTCTACTTCTCCAGCTTCAACTAAGTAGCCTCCTCCTATTTTTACCAGCGATTCGAGTGGCTCTATTCCTACCTCCACAGCCTATGAGGTAGAGGCCATATCTGCACTAGGACCACCTCTTCATATTCAGCGACAACACCCAACTGAGCAGATAATTGGGGATCTCCATGAGCGAGTTACTCGCCTGTGTTTATCTCTAGATTCTCATGCACATTCTACTTTTGTTGCGTCTTTTGAACCCCGAGATGTCACTCATGCTTTATCTGATTCCTCTTGGGTCAATGCCATGCATGAAGAGCTTGAAAATTTTGAAAGAAACCAAGTTTGGACCTTAATTGAACCTCCACCTAATCAAAATGTTATTGGAACAAAATGGATTCTCAAAAATAAGTAAAGTGAGGATGGGTTGGTAGTTCGCAACAAGGCTAGGCTTGTAGCTCAAGGATATTCCCAGGTAGAAGGCTTAGACTTTGAAGAGACCTTTGCTCCTGTAGCTAGATTAGAAGCCATTCGCATATTGCTAACTTTCGCGACTTCTAAGGGCTTTAAGCTTTTTCAAATGGATGTCAAGAGTGCTTTCCTTAATGGTTTCATAGAAGAAGAGGTCTATGTCAAGCAACCCCCTGGCTTTGAAAATCCTAAATTCTCAAACCATGTGTTTAAGCTCTCCAAAGCCTTGTATGGATTGAAGCAAGCCCCTAGAGCTTGGTATGATAGGCTTAAGAGTTTCTTGCTTAAAAATGAATTCAAAATGGGAATGGTAGATAAAACCTTGTTCACTCTCAGGCATGGCAGTGATTTCTTACTAGTTCAGATTTATGTGGATGACATCATATTCGGTGGTTCTTCTTATGCTTTGGTGTCCAGATTTTTAGATTATATGAGCAGGGAATTCGAGATGAGCATGATAGGCGAACTGACTTTCTTCCTTGGTCTTCAAGTCAAGCAACTCAAAGAAGGTACCTTCATTCATCAAAGCAACTACACAAAGGACCTTCTTCGGCGCTTTGACATGGGAAGCAGCAAGCCAATGTCTACTCCCATTGCCACTTCTATCGTGCTAGATCCTGATGAGGATGGAGAGCCCGTGGACCAGAAGGAGTACCGCAGCATGATAGGCTCCCTCCTCTACCTCACGTCATCGAGGCCGGACATACAGTTTACTGTGTATCTGTGCGCTTGATTTCAGACTTCCCCTCGTGCCTCACATCATCAAGCAGTGTGTCACATCTTCAGGTACCTCTAGGACACTCTTGACTTTAGACTCTGGTTTTCTTCTAATTCTGCTCTCTCCATTCGGGTTTTTCTGATGCTGATTTTACGGGGTGTAGAGTGGATAGAAAGAGTACTTCTGGCACTTGTCATTTCTTAGGCACATCTCTTATTTCATGGTCATCTAGGAAGCAGTCTTCTGTTGCACGGTCCACCGCCGAGACTGAGTATGTAGCTGTAGCCAGTAGTTGCTCTCAGGTTCTCTGGATCTTATCTACTCTACGGGACTATGGGTTGTCTTTGGGTAGTGTTCCTCTCTTCTATGATAACACTAGTGCCATAAACATTACCAAAAACCCAGTGCAACACTCTAGAACCAAGCACATTGACATTTGGTATCATTTCCTTAGAGACTATGTAGAGAAGGGTGATGTTGTGCTTCACTTTGTAGACTCCAGCATCAGGTTGCAGATATTTTCACTAAGACTCTTGATTCTTCTCGTTTTGCTTTTTTACGGGGAGAGTTGGGAGTTATTAGTCCTCTTGGCCTGTTTTGATGGGGAGTTGGCTCTTTTGCATTCATTGTACCATATTGCATTTTAAATCAGCAACTTGCATTGTAATATAATATCACGGAGTATTGATTATTATCCGTGTGTGACATGATTTCATGCTTTATACCTTACCATGTCTTGTGCTAGTTTGCTAGATTTATCATGACTTTTCATGTGTAGCTTAGCTTTTACCATGCTAGCTCTTTTAAATATGAGAAACTGTAGGACCGGAAAGGCGACTAGAGGGGGGGTGAATAGGCGCTTTCCTATTTTTCACCTCGATCAAACTCAACACTACTTTCACTCCAATAGCTATAAAAGCTATGAAGATCTGTATACAGACACAGCGGATAACCTGTGTTGAATCCGATCAAACCCCTAAGAAAAAGACTACAAACTACTCAAGACCGCACACACACGCACACACCTATAGCCCACACAAGATGTCCAACAACGAACACAAAGATTGGCGCCCTCAAGGTCATGCACAAGAAGAATCCACTCACGCAGACACGGGACAAGTGTCTGATCAATCCTCACAAAGGCCGAGCTACCAAGCAATCACAAGAACCAAAGAGCCCAAGCACTAAAAACTCAAACAAGAATCGCCGATCAAACGATTAGGCAAAGCGGTGAACTACTAGAACTCGCGACAATCCACAAGAAGTCGTCTGATCGGAAATAATCAAAGCCTTGGTGGGATCGGATGGAAGCCAAACAATAAATTAACCACCAAGTATGGATTCTCCATCGCAATCGGACACAATGACAAAGAAGACTCCAATTTCAAATGAGCATAGAATTTCAGGTATGAGGCCACCGCCGCACATAATTTTCGATTTCACGGCAGCAGGCGCCACCACCTCTCTGGTGGCTCAACACAGCGCCACTAACAGCGCCAACAGACACACACTCCAAAGCACAAAACGAATTCCAACACATCAACTCAATGCACAGGAAATTCACAACAAAAACCACAAGGAAATCTGCAGGCTCCTGATTTTTCGAGTGCTCAACAGCTGCATCAAGAAAGTGCCGCACAGGCAAACAAGCCGCCAAAGATGGGCGGACAAGCCGCCGTCGACTACAGAATGCATAAGGTGCTGATTTCTCTCTCACGACTACATACCCAATCGCAAACACTAGATCTAATTTTCTCTGGAGCTCTACCAGCACGCACAGGACACAGCATGCAAGAAGATAAATAAATAGGCGCATCAATTTTTCCCAGGAGGGCAGCAAACAAGATTCAGAGTCCAAAGTCCTAACCGCTACACTAAGGGACAAGAAACTGCAGATCAAAAAGTCACTCAAACAGTGAACAAGATTTTTAACCATACGAGCCGCCGATTTTTTTCCTGCTGGGCAACATACACAAACTGATAAAGCAGCCGCCAAGACACCAGTTACTACGGGTAGGACAGCGCGCAGGAATTTTGGTAGGAGTAGTAAACTGCCAGATCTGAACTCGCATCAAGAAGGAACCGCACAAGGGAAAAAAATGATCAACTACAACGACTGGACAAGAAAAGCCGCCGCAAGCACCAGTTGATTAACTGCAGCCGCACAAAACTTCAGATTTTTTAGGAGAAGCAGGCCACCGCAAGCAAATAAAAGAACCTAAACAGATCTGCCACAGAGCAACAAAATCACGCTACTAGCAGTAAAAGACAGTAAATCAAAGCCAAATAGAACCGGTCACAGGGCAATAAGACGGATTACTGCAGGGAACAAGCTCACGATTTTTTCTTTCGGAAGAACAGGGCGTCGCCATGGCTTTTCTTTTTACGGATCTACTGGTAGTAGCTACACACACTCTGCTTTTCCTCATCAGCACATCATTTTTCAGGGGCACCATCAAAGGCCGCCGCAACAGGAGACAACCCCTTCCAGGGGGCGCCGCCACTCAGCTCTCAAAACGCCCCCTTTTTTTCTTTTTAGTCTCCAGGAGGCCACCACACAAAGGCTCTCCTTTTTCTCTGTGGTCGCCCTAATCTCCAAAGAGACCCCAAATGACCCATCTAGAGTTCCTTTTATAGGGCAACAACAAACCCTAAAACCTCCTAGATGATTTACCCTAATGGGCTTCCGTTAGGGCCCAACAACAACGGAACACACATACGCGATCTCAAAGCGCCGCCTTCATCGTCGATTGATCTAAACCATTTCACCATCTTGTTGACCTGGCCATGGCTTAGTCAAAGGTCACCAAGATGGTATTTTGTAAAATTACCAAAATACCCTTCTCGATCCTTCTCCAAAAGACCGAGTCCATCCAATCGAAGCAATCGCGTTCGCCGTGTAGATTGATCAACGGCTCCATGTCGTCAAGTCTCTCCGTCCGGATCCCACCGCACCATCGAGCACTTGTAACGACTCCGCCGCCGCTTGATCCAACCAACGACCGAACCGCCTGTTCGGTCATCCTCGTCCATTCTCAAGGCCATGCTTGTGTCACCGACCTCCCGGCATCCTTGATCGTTTCGACCTCGGCTCTCCAAGCTTAGTCCCGATCCTCCTCGCCGCTGACCGTCGTTGACACGCAAGCCACCAGACAAAGAATAGACAAGCAACACGAATCCGGAACAAGTTCTTCACAACTTGACCCATGTTAGCTAAAACATGCAATATGCAACACATATGCATTAACAAATATGGATATAACCTATCCCAAAATCAATTTACCACTAAAATCAACATTCAAGATAAAAGCCGGTTGCATCACCACGACCGACAGATCTCAAACTTTGTCGAAAACACATGAAACTTCAAACCAAAAGCCACATTGCCAATTGTTTCATCATCCTAAGATCATGGGCATATCCCCATGATATCCACAATCTCCCCCTTGATGAACACATTGGCAATCTCTCAGAAAATGTAAGTTTGTGGTTTGAAAAGTAAAATACTCACAGTTTTCGCACAAAGGCACAACTTGGTCCAAAAGCAAGAAAAAGCAATGGAAATTACCAAGCTGGCTTCAGAATAGCATAAACAAGTGAGATACAACAAAAGAAAGCAAGAAAGCTTCCAAATCCATAGAATCGACAAAAATCTCACTTAAGGTCCATATGAAAGAAACAATTGTTCTATTTGACCTTAGATCATTTTGAGTCTTCAAGAATTGCAATTCAAATTCAGAAAAGGCAATAAGACCAAAAGAATGCAATATGAATGCTCCCCCTCGCTATGATCATCATTTTCAATTTTTTCAATTTCTCTATTTCTCCCCCTTACAAAACTTCTCCCCCATAACCAAAAAGCTCTTTATTAACATTACATTTTCACTATATCTTCTCCCTCTTTGACAATGGATTCATCAAGGAATCATCCCTTCCTCTCATCCAGAGATGACAAATGCACAAGAAAGGAAGAAGCAAAAGAAAGAGCATGCATAAAGTGCAATGGGGTGGCTTCAATTTTTGTTTTGATTTTTCAATTTTTATGTAAAAAAAGCTTTGGAGATTACTCAATTGAACAGGCTAGCATTTCTACCATTACTCAAGATACAACAAGCCTGACAAAGCTAGCAAGATCATGTTAAGACATATATAGCAAAGCTAGGCTAATGAGCTCAAAATACCACAAGTTGTTGGATTAAATTAAGCAACGCTTCAAAATTAGCAAGTTCAACAACAGGTATCCTAAAGTGATAATGGCCATATCAGAATGTCATTGTGAGATCCAGAAGCTAGCAAAGACCATCTTAGAGACAAAAAGTCCTGAATTGAATCATTTAGCTCAAGTTTTTGTCAAAAGCCCAATTTTCAACTATTTTTCATTTGCAATGAATATTCAAGTTGATTAAAAGGTCTATCTTAGTAAAGAAGATCCTGGACTAGGAGCCATCCACAATCTCTTCCTAAGCTTCAACCAATTTTGACAATTTACATTTTTAGCCATGTGCTAGATCTCAAGCCTCACTACGACCATCCCAAACAACAAAAGCTTAAAAGAGTGGTCTAGGTCACCCAAAACTCCCCCTGAGTTCATGCCTAGTACAATGGCAAGCAGTCTCATGAGAAAGAATTGGTGAGATCAGTTTTTTCGCACAAAAGAGATCATTTTTCATTTTGCACAAGGGCTATTTTAGATTCTCTAATGAACTGAAAGCTCAAAGATGTTCAATTCTAAATTCCAAAGCTAACAAAGCAATTTTGACAGGGCCAATGTCACAAAAGGATCACTAATTGTGCAACTAGCTAAAAGATCCACAAATTGCTATTTTCAGTTCAGGTTATATTAAAGGTTCTAGCTCATTTAGCAAAGACATTGCTGCACATGTAAAAGCATGATAATTCTAGCAAGTCAAAGAACTAGACACGATCTTGAGCAAGAATTTGAAATACCAAAGCTCAAGAGGGTAATAAGCAAAGCTTCATTAATTTAAAAGAAAGAAGCGGTAAAGCTTATATTACAAGTATCTTTTTGTGATTTTTCATTTGTATGTAATAAGATACAATGAGATGCACAAAAGATGTAAAAGCCTAAAAGGTTCACAAAAGAACTAAGAAAGTTCCGAAAAGAACCAACTCCCCCTCAAACCAACCCATAGGGATAA
The DNA here is from genome assembly GCA_036346405.1 of Phyllostachys edulis. Taxonomy (NCBI): domain Eukaryota; kingdom Viridiplantae; phylum Streptophyta; class Magnoliopsida; order Poales; family Poaceae; genus Phyllostachys; species Phyllostachys edulis. The sequence continues at coordinate 23,679,215 of CM070566.1, forward strand.
ATTATCCCTAACTCGCATCTCAAGGTGGCAAACCTTGTTGGGTCTAAAAAGCTTTGAGGGAAGAACTGCCAATTTGCTTTGGACTCCACAAAAACCAGCACAAAAACTTCAAACAACATAAGATCTCTAGGAAAAGCAACTCGAAAAGCTAGGGAGCGAAACACCAACACTAAAAAGCTTACAGGCAACACAAAAACCTGCTAACACTAGTGAACGGGAGACAAGCTCAACCTAGGCTGTGAGAAGAATGCATCCTAGCAAATCATGGGTTAAGAAGAGTGCCTAGAAAAGACACGTGCTAGAACAGAACCTCTTATCTACCCTGAACCCAACAAACCCAAATGCTATGCAAGGTAGACTAGGGATACCATACACAAAAGTAAGGTATAGAAGCTCGAACTCGAGTCACACCGCTAAGCGGTGAGATGTAGCGATGATGAAAGAAGATTCATTCATTGAAGCTCCAGAAAGTAGTTGCACTCATTCATCATCCACATCTCAAATTCCTTCGTCTCCAAAAAGTGATAGCCATCATTGAATGCACAAATGAAGAAGAACCAACAGCTGAAGTCTTTGACCACTTGTTGGACCACATGTTCTTCTTCTCAACTGAAAAGACTACACCACAGAGACAGAAAAAGTCTATGCCTTGGTACTGGGTTAGTGAAACATTATCTAGGGAAGACAGTACCAAGACACACGACTAACAAGGATAGCAGTAGATGATCCAAAGCTCATTAAAGCATATAATCAACAGTTCAGGACATGAGCATGAATAGAGACAAATCAATTGCAACACATGCTATCCAAGATATGACAAAGCTCAAACTATCCTTAATCAACAATAAGGCATAGGAGCAAGCAAACAAGCACATAGCAAATCACACATCAAATGTACAGTCATAGATAAAGCATGCTAGTGACAGCTGTGGCAAAACTCATGCATCCACAATTAACAGTAAAGCACAATAACCATGTGAGCATAAAACATTTTAGAACAAATCATGAATAATGTATGCTAACATGGATATCAAGTGAACATGTGGATACACAAGGCAAAAGTCAACAAGAGCAAGATGATAAAGGTACAAGACAGTACAAGCTCATGAAGACAAAATCAAACTCATACACCCATAGAAATAAAGAGCAACAATAAGATACATGGATATACAAGCAAGTTAAAGGCATGGTGAAAGATATCAAGGGAATAACACATGCCAAAAAGGTACAAGTGAGCACAAAGATAAGCACAACATGCCAAGTATGAATAATCAGGAAGGTAAGGGCATGAAGGTATATGATTGCTCACAAAACAGGTGTAGATGCCGATCAATAAAGCACATGCCTCTTGGAGGCCATCATGAGGGTGGAGAACCAACAAGTGTTCTGATCACGTAATGAAGCAAAAGATCAGAATCTTTAAGTCCATGTTCTCCAATCCGCGTTCTCGGTACCTACACATGAGAAAGGCAAGGTGTCCGAGTCTTGGGTCCCGAAGGGTTAGAGAGCAAAAGCTTGGGAACCCAAACCTTGGACACATCACCACCAGAGGCAGTCGAAACATTATGTGAGTTAGCATGATGCAAATGATGGTCCATGCAAGAAGATCCAACATCAACCTTGAAGGCATGCCGCGAGTGGACAACTCGATGAGAAAAACGAGGTCCATCTCTAGGAAAGCGGCGATGTCCATGCTTGAAAGCACCAAGATGAGAACCAACAGAAGCATCAAAAGAACTCACACAACCACGCCATGGATGTGTACCTCGATGAACAAAACGAGGTCCATCTCTTGGAAAACGGCGGAAATCCTGCCTCGGGGCAGCTCGTGGACCATAACCAAAACTATGCAAACCATGTCCACGGTGCTGTCCGACACCACTAGAAAAGGTGTCAAAGAAGCCATCAACAAATCGAGTCTTCGTGCTTGGCTCTTTAGTGTGCATGTCATGAGAAAGACTATGCCCACTAGGAGACTTAGAAGCATGAGCTCGACGCAAATGTTTTGCACACGAAAACAGTAAATCTACATGATGTCCATTCTTCCCGAAAATGAGCAATGGTGTAAAGGTCTACTAGTAGACACGGTCCGAGAGGACGAAGCACCATTAAGGCTCAAAGAAGAAGTCCTGGAAGAACTAGCATCATGACTCGTCCTCGTATCGACACTAGATCCACACATGCCATGAGAAAGACTATATGTGTTCCTAGAGGTACGACGACGCACTCGACGCTCATGTTTCAAACGACGAAAGCAAAACCTAAGAGTGTGTCCATTCTTCTTACAAAATGTGCAATGGTACTTCCTTTTTGAAGATTTAGTACCATTTGAGAAAGAAGCACATTTGTCTTTTGAAATCCGTTGGACAACACAAGAAGAGTCCGAAAGAGTCGAACTCACCAAAGAAGAGCTATCCAAAGCGATGCCACAAAAACCAACATCAAGTGACTCACGTTTAGCACAAAAAGACTCCAACTCCGAATGCAAAGATGCAAGAGAAATCTTAAAAACATCAATCTCGGAGTGAAGGCAAATACAAGAGTCACAAGATTTGGCGCTCATATCATCGCGCAAAGACTCAACCTCGCTCTTCAATGAAATGCAAGATGTGCAAGAAATTAATAATGCTTTCGAATTAAGCATGTAGTTCAAAGCATCAATTTCAGTTTCTAGACAAGCACAATTCTTGCAAGAGACTAAACCATCCTTAAGTAATTTTTCATGTTCTAAGCACATGCTACAAGGCCTAACTTCAATTTCAATAATCTCAGCCCTAGCATTTTCTAATTGCTCAATATGCATGGAAATAGTCAATTTAAGCTTCTCAATTTCAGCAAGCATGCCTACACAAGAATCACAATTATTTCTACCCATAGATCTAAGATTGCCTATTTCTAACTTAGCATTATCAAGTTCATGATGTAAGGCAATACAAGAATCACAAGGCATAGAAACATTTGATTTCAAAATTTCATTTTCAGATTTTAGGCATGCAAGAGAGTTATTCAAGTTCTCCATGTCTACAAGCAATGAATCATAAGCATTCATGGAGGTTTTCAATTTGGCAAACTCATGAGACAAAACACCTTTCTCTTTTTTTAACAATTTGACTTTCTTCCTAGGAGCAAGCAGTTTAAGATCATATGAATATAAGACATTAATAAGTTTTTCTTTGCTCACCTTGCTTAGCTCAAGTAGGGGATCGTCCTCATAAGAGTCATCACTATCATCAAAAAGCTCATCATCGAATCCTCTCCATCATGTTCATCCTCAAAAGTCATTGTGCATATGTCATCGGGCTTCTTCTCCTGCTCCAAAAGTGACTCATCCCGAAACTAGAACAATCAAAACAAAAGGATTCGCCACAAATATCACAGGAGAAATCCTCCTCCATCGCCATTAGACTTATCATACATTCAAATATCTTGTTACGTCCAACACCATTGGTAAAAGAACCACGACAAGATGCAAGGAAACGCTCACAAGTCCTCATATCTGTCGCCATGCTCAAAGATCGGTTAAGATCACAAAAGAGCAAACTTGGCTCTGATACCAATTGTAGGACCGGAAAGGCGACTAGAGGGGGGGTGAATAGGCGCTTTCCTATTTTTCACCTCGATCAAACTTAACACTACTTTCACTCCAATAGCTATAAAAGCTATGAAGGTCTGTATACAGACACAGCGGATAACCTGTGTTGAATCCGATCAAACCCCTAAGAAAAAGACTACAAACTACTCAAGACCGCACACACACGCACACAGCTATAGCCCACACAAGATGTCCAACAACAGAACACAAAGATTCAGTCGCCGTCAAGGTCATGCACAGCAAGAATCCACTCACAGACACAGGACAAGTGCTGCATCAATCCTCACAGTGCCGAGCTACCAAGCAATCACAAGAACCAGCAGCCCAAGCACTAAAAACTCAAACAAGAACTGCTCGATCAAACGCATTAGGCAAAGCAGTGAACTACTAGAACCTGCGACAATCCACAAGAAGCTGTCAGAACTGGAAATAATCAAAGCCTTGGTCGGATCGGATGGAAGCCAAACAATAAATTAACCACCAAGTATGGATTCTCCACTGCAATCGGACACAGCGACAACAGCACTCCAATTTCAGCTGAGCACAGGAATTTCAGGGCGCGAGGCCACCGCCGCACATAATTTCTGATTTCATGGGCAACAGGGCGCCACCACCTCTCTACGGGCGGCTCAACACAGGCGCTACAACAGGCGCCAACAGGACACACAGCTCCAAAGCACAAAACGAATTCCAACACATCAACTCAATGCACAGGAAATTCACAACAAAAACCACAAGGAAATCTGCAGGCTCCTGATTTTTCGAGTGCTCAACAGCTGCATCAAGAAAGTGCCGCACAGGGCAAACAAGCCGCCTTTCAGCATGGGCGGACAAGCCGCCATCGACTACAGGAACAGACAAGGTGCTGATTTCTCTCTACTGACCAGCTACAGTCCACCGCAAACACTAGATCTAATTTTCTCTGGAGCTCTACCAGCACGCACAGGACACAGCATGCAAGAAGATAAATAAATAGGCGCATCAATTTTTCCCAGGAGGGCAGCAAACAAGATTCAGAGTCCAAAGTCCTAACCGCTACACTAAGGGACAAGAAACTGCAGATCAAAAAGTCACTTAAACAGTGAACAAGATTTTTAACCATACGAGCCGATTTTTTTCTCTTTGGGCAACATACACAACCGATAAAGTACCGCTAAGACACCAAGCTACTAGGCGGACAAATAGCAGAATTTTGGTAGGAGCGAAGAAGCGCCAGATCTGAACTCGCATCAAGAAGGAACCGCACAAGGGAAAAAAATGATCAACTACAACGACTGGACAAGAAAAGCCGCCGCAAGCACCAGTTGATTAACTGCAGCCGCACAAAACTTCAGATTTTTTAGGAGAAGCAGGCCACCGCAAGCAAATAAAAGAACCTAAACAGATCTGCCACAAAGCAACAAAATCACGCTGCTAGCAGTAAAAGACAGTAAATCAAAGCCAAATAGAACCGGTCACAGGGCAATAAGACGGATTACTGCAGGGAACAAGCTCACGATTTTTCCTTTCGGAAGAACAGGGCGCCGCCATGGCTTTTCTTTTCTGCATCTACGGGGCGGTAGCTACACACGCTCTGCTTTTCCTCATCAGCACATCATTTTTCAGGGGCGCCATCAAAGGCCGCCGCAACAGGAGACAACCCCTTCCAGGGGGCGCCGCCACTCAAATCTCAAAACGCCCCTGGCCTTTTTTTCTTTTTAGTCTCCAGGAGGCCACCACACAAAGGCTCTCCTTTTTCTCTATGGCTGCCCTAATCTCCAATAGCCCCAAATGACCCATCTAGAGTTCCTTTTATAGGGCAACAACAAACCCTAAAAACCTCCTAGATGATTTACCCTAATGGGCTTCCGTTAGGGCCCAACAACAACGGAACACACACGCACGCATCTCAAAGCGCCGTCTTCATCGTCAATTGATCTAAACCATTTCACCATGCGCCGACCTGCGCCGCGGCTTAGTCAAAAGGTCACCAAGATGGTATTTTGTAAAATTACCAAAATACCCCTTCTCGATCCTTCTCCAAAAGACCGAGTCCATCCAGTCGAAGCAATCGCGTGCTCCGCCACGTGTAGATTGATCAACGGCTCCATGTCGTCAAGTCTCTCCCATCCGGATCCCACCGGCACCACTGAGCACTTGCAACGACTCCCGCGCCGCTTGATCCAACCAGTCGCACCGAACCGCCCGTTCGGTCATCCTCGTCCATTCTGCGCCATGCTTGTGTCACCTGACCTCACCCGGCATCCTTGATCGTTCTGGACCTCAGCTCTCCAAGCTTAGTCCCGATCCTCCTCGCCGTTGACCGTCGTTGACCTGCAAGCCACCTGCACAGCAATAGACAAGCAAACACGAATCCGGGAACAAGTTCTTCACAACTTGGCCCACGTTAGACAAAACATGCAATATGCAACACATATGCATTAACAAATATGGATATGACCTATCCCAAAATCAATTTACCACTAAAATCAACATTCAGCACAAAAGCCGGTCAGACCGCCGCTGACCTGACAGATCTGAAACTTTGTCGAAAACACATGAAACTTCAAACCAAAAGCCACATTGCCAATTGTTTCATCATCCTAAGATCATGGGCATATCCCCATGATATCCACAGAAACTTGAATCAAAACATGATTTGGTGGATCTTGTGACTAGTTTTGCTTTAGTGATCCTCTCATGATTCATGTCATGTCAAATAGGCTACATTGAGTCTTTAATCTCATTTGAGCTTTAGATTGAGCTATGCTATTTCCTAAGTCAAGCAAATAAAAAATGATCTTTTCTGTGCGAAAAAACTGATCTCACCAATTCTTTCTCATGAGACAGCTTGTCATTGCACTAGGCATCAACTCAATGGGAGTTTTGGATGACCTAGACCACTCTCTTAAGTTTCTTGCTTGGGATGGTCGCGGCACGGCTTGAGATCTAGCACAAAGCTAAAAGAACAAGTTGTGAAAATTGGTTGAAGCTTAGGAGGCAGTTGTGGATGGCTCCTAGTCTAGGACTTGCTTTGCTAAGATAAAAACAAAAATCAATTTTAGCAAGTGCTAAATGTGCTAAGTATGCTTATTTCCAAGTGCTTGAACAAAATATTTCATCTTTTAACTCATAGCGCTCTAAATTGGCTCAATTTTATCTTCTTGGTTCCATTTAGTTTATTGACATGGCTTGACTCATTTTTGGATAGCTTTGTCTAAACTATGATCTTGAACACCTTGTCATACTAAACGACCATTTAATCTCAGATTATTGCTCATTTGGCGTTAGCTTTGCTATATATGATTTGCCATGATATGAAATAACTACTTCACATAATATGGCTTAGTGTAATACTTGTAGAGTCCTCTTGGATAATTTTCATGGCTCCCTTTGCTAAAAATGAATAAATTACAGCCATTCCATTTCATTCATGCTATATCTTCTTTCATACACCTTGATGAATCCATTGTCAAAGGGGGAGAAAGATTGATAAAAATGTTGTGTTCTAGAGCTTTTTGGAGAAATAGGGAGAAAATAAAATTTCAGAGTGATCATAGTGAGGGGGAGTTTTTTAATTTGCATTCTTTTGATCTTATTGTCATTTCTGATCTTGAATTGCATTTCTTGGAACCTCTCAATGATCAAAAGTCAATTTGAACAATTGTTCTTTCATATGGACCTTAAGTGAGATTTTTTGGAAATTGAAGCTTTCTTGTCTTCTTCTGTCTTATCTCACTTGCTGATGCTATTCTGAAGCCAGCTTGGTCATTTCCATTGCTTTCTCTTGTATTTGGACCAAGTTGTGCCTTTACGTGAAAACGAGAGTTTTTTTTTACTTTTCAAACCTCCAATTTGCATTTTTAAGAAGATTGCCAATGTGTTCATCAAGGGGGAGATTGTGGATATCATGGGGATATGCTCATGATCTTAGGATGATGTTACAATTGGCAATGGCGTTGAAGATTTGTCGAATTGTGTGTTTTCGGCGTAGTTAAAAGTGCTGTCAGAACAGGTGCGGTTAGACCGGCGATCGAGAGCGGTCGACCCGACACTAGTGCGTACCGACCGCCAATGAATATGATCGACCGGATATGTACTGTTCTTTGATCAAAAGGTGGCGATCATTGTTGGGTTAGGTCAAGTTTATGAGTTTTAGTGCATATGTGTTGCATGATGCATGTTTTGACTAACGTGGGTCAAGTTGCGAAGAACTTGTTCCCAGAATCGATTTCTTTGTCCATTATTGTGCAGGATGCTTGGAGGTCAACAACGGTCAACGGTGAGGATAATCGGGACTAAGCTTGGAGAGCTAAGGTCCAGAACGATCGAGGATGCCGGGTGAGGTCAATGGATTCAAGCATGGCGCAAATTGGACAAAGGTGACCGAATGGGAAGTTCGGTGCAACGAGTTGGATCAAGCGGTGCGGGGGTCGGTACAAGGGCCATGGTGGTTTCGGTGGGAGCCGAACGGAAGAGACTTGCCGACATGATGAGAGTCGTTGATCAACCTACACGTGACGAAGCAAGCGATTGCTTCACCAAGATTGGACTTAGTCTTCGGAGAAAGATCAAGAAGGGGTATTTTGGTAATTTTACCAAATACCGCCTTGGTGACCTTGGGCTAAACCGCGGCGCAAGACGACGCAAGGAGAAGCGGTTTAGGTCAAGTGAAGATGAAGACGACGCTTTAAAATGCGTGCGTGAGTTAAACCCGTTTGTTAGTGGGCTTAACGGGTGCCTAATAGGATTAGTCTTCTAGAAGCTAGCCTCCACTATAAATAGGGGTGGTTGCTGTCCAGCACCCTCAAGCACTTTATTTGGAAAAAACCCTAGTTTTGGTTTTAGGGGCTTAGAGAGGAAAGTGGAGGTTCAGGATCCTAAAGAGATGAGTTGATTGTGTGCTCATGGATTGAGCTCTTGTCCTCCTAGATGAAGTGGCTGTAAACCCTCTACAATCTCAAATCAATCTTTGCATGTTTTCTCAAAGATGAGTCTCTTTGTGTTCTTCCTCTTTCTTTTGTGATTTTGAGTCTTCCTTTGATCCACGGGTTTTCTATTGGTTTCTTGCCGTGATCTAGCTTGCTGTGACATGTGGGAACTCATCTAGGATCATCTTGATCATCAATCACCCACGAGCAAGTCTTTAGACCTTATTTTGATTTTGACTCGGTTTTGAAACACCCTTCGTTCAAACTGAAAAAGATAGGAACTTTGACATGGATCTTCACGATCCTTGATTGGAATAGGTTCCTAATATCTTAGAGAAGGTGTGTCTCAATTTCCATGGAGTTTGACCGTGTAGATCAAAAGTTAGATCTATTTGAGTTTCAGTTTTTGGGCTGTCTGTTCTGTTCATCGTGCAACTGGTCAGACCGCAATTTATACGCCAGTCAGACCGAACCCCGGTTAGACCACGCTTAAACCATCGGTCAAACCGCACCCGAGGGTTTTAGCTCCAGTTTTGGTCTTTTGCTTAGGGTTTTGAATTGGGTTCAATACAAGTCTTCTGTTGTACTTGTATATTGATCTTCATAGCTTCTATAGCTAATGGAGTGATATTGGTGTTGAATACAATCAAAGTGAAAAAGTGAGCATGCTCCTATTCATCCCCCCTCTAGGCGCCTTTTCAGCCTACAGAGAGTGATACATATCAGCAAACGGTATCATAAACTGCATAATAAATATCAATTTTATTTCACACTTATATAAACAAAAACATTAACTCCGCCTATTGCATCACCTACTACTACTACACGAAAATTAAAATTTTGAGCTTATAGATTATTTACCATTGGAAGTTCAAGTTGATACCGACTTCTATCTCCGATGCATTGTCCATTTTCGGCCATTGCCAGCTGGCAAGGAAGAGGGCTACGCGTCGACTGCCACTTTCTTCCACCCTGAACCCAAGACACGACTCGGTTCTCATGATCATTAGCCTATGTAGCCCTCGCTAGGAAAATCACGACGAGGGGGTGGGAGGTCGGGGGAGGAGGTGGTGGCAGCGTCGCGATGGTAAGTGAGGAGGGGACAACGATGCTTACTCAGCCGATGCGAAGCAAGAGGTGGCGGCGGCGTAGGGAAGGAATAGGATGAAGAGGACGCGGTGCGGTGAACTTGAGACAACAGCGCGATGAGGGAAGGACACCTTCGTCTCTACCTCTTCCTTGTGCACCATCGCTTCCTCCCCTCCCTTCACTCTCGATGCCTTCTCCCGTCCCCGACACCGCCTTACCTCGTCGCCGCCGCCGTACCTCCCCGCTACCTCCTCTTGTCACTGGCGCTATCTCACACTGTGTCATCGACGTAACCTCCCCGCACCACCACCTCCTATGCCGTTGGATCCCCTGTCGATGGCCATGACAACAATGGGAGGCACCAAGGCGAGGAGGGTGGCACCGTGCGACGTGGTGGAGGTAAGTGAGGAGGAGACGTTGATGCTTGCTCGGCCGACGCAGAGTAGGAGGCAGTAGCGGCGTAGGGGAGGATTAGGATGAAAAGGACTAAGTACCAAAGAGGTCGGGATCTGTGAGGCACGAAGTGAATGCTAGACGGGCGCAAGTGGCGAGTTACGGCGCGAGGGTACAGGGCACGAGACTGTTAGGAGTGGGACAGCGGTGGTTTGAGTGGTTACAAAAAAAGTAGGGGCATGGATGTGTGCACGAGTCACAGGGGGATGACGGGGCGAGACCTTATCCCTGTAAGGTTGGGTCTACATGTTGATGCGCCTCGACATGGAATTAGGGTGGGGTGGAAGAGGCCAATAGTGCACATGGGAGAAAGGATGATCAACCCTGCGCGCAGTAGGTAAACTATTTCTTTTATTAGTTAAGAGATAAGAGATGTCATATTGTACCATGTTGTTTATGAATGGTTAAGCTATTAGCAAGAGCGAGCCCAACAAAATATTATGGGCCATATTTTGGAGATGCACTGACCTAGAATATGTTCTCAGATATGCAACCAAATTTACCACAAAATTTCAGAGAAAATAGAATGGGGCCTAACTGGTGCTCTAGAACAACAACATAAAGTAGATAATGATACCATAAGAGTATAAGATAAAAAGGTGGTAAAAAGTATGAAAACTATACCGAGCTCAGTTACCAAAAAAAAAGCAATCACCGTTCCTTCTAGGAAAAAAAACTAACATTTAACTATGCTCCTTGCTTAACAATTAGATAGCAACCTTTGGTAGTGAATACCGTGAGTACTACAAACACGACATGCACATATGGAACAACCTTATAGCGTCCAGTGGTTTCAATTCTCCAACAGTTCTTCAGTTTGGAACCTCAGGACATATTTGGTGTTACCATTTTCAGCCAGTAGGCCCATCTGACAGAAATGTTAATTTTCAAAGTCAACACATAATACCACCAAAGATGAACCCACAAAGGTCTTACAATGGCTATGGCGCTTCATCAAGTATGGCAATATAGACTTACCTGAGATGAAGGGACAAATAGTAATAGTAATAGTAACAGTAATACTTATTGCTCATCAAAACTAAAGGAAGCCTCTCAAAACGTTGGGAACAAAACTGAACTAAAACCAAGATGTATCCTAAAAACCTAACCATGCAGACTGCATATGATACATTCAGAATAGCCTATAAAATAAAATGGATGAGGACCTTAACAGTTAGCTTTACTTTGATCAATCCCCAATATTTGGAACACATTTTAGATTTCGTAACACTATTTCAAACCATTGTACATTAGTTAGAAATGACACTGTTATATGCATCTAACTTGTAGTAGCACTGCAAAGGGTCCAACAGAACAAATTGAGGGGGAAAGCCTTTTACATGAATGTGGCCATTACTAATCTAAAATAGAGTATCATTCCAAAAGCATGCAAAGCATAAAGAATAATCAATGTAAAGGATTCACAAAACTATTTGAACCAATGAAACACTTTAGCATCTAAAAACAACTAAGAAATATGCATAACAAGAAACCAACTGGATGGAAAGTGTCTTCAATTGTACTATCTGGATCAAGCATCTCGATTAACTAAAATACAACCATAGTAAAGTGAGTAAAACAAGTAGTACAATGAGCTCCCTGAAAAATTTAGAAAAAAAAACACTAATAAGAATGAGTGGGATTAGATGGACGCTTACCTTCAGATGCCAAAAAATGGTAAGTAGCTTTGGAAGCGACAAAATGGAAGAGGAGGCGGAAGGGTACCTGCAAAGCATGAGAAGGGACAAGGAGAATGAGAATATGCAATTATTTGCTTTACTCTATAAATGGGGAAAAAACATCTACATTGAACATACTGTATTTCAGCTAGTCTATTAGTACACAGATTGCAAAGTTCAAAAAAGTGGTGTTTGAGCTCGCATTAACTATTCAGAGATCAAAGCATTCACATACGTCTGCATTGGAATCATTATAAGTATTAGAGGACATGTAATTTCAAAAACGAACCAAAGTGACATCTAATTTCAAGTTTACAATAGATTCTAACTTGGTTGAGCTCTCTATATATATGAATCAAGTTTGGTTAAACCTGAAGTTGGACAGCTATTAGTGGAATCTAAAATGCTTAACAAAATTCCCTCAACCAAACTTGAACAGGAGGTGCAATGTGTTGACTGTTGACCTAACCATGATGCATACGAAGTTAAAAAATGCACACTCTACTTCTGAAATCACGAGGCTAAACTAAACACAAAAATCGTAGAACTATTAGCAAGTTAGAAAGATTAGGTCAATCCGAATATAATTGGTAGGCACTATAGAGCGCCTCATGATGACATTAAAACAAGATTGCACAAACAATAATTTTTAGCAAATAAAATGACTATTTCTCGCTTTTGAATGTCTCTAAACATCTTGAATGATTTGCACATGGGGGCATAAAAACACTATATTGTATTCTTGTTTTGAACTTCAGATATAATAATGAAGGTTTTGCCTATTAGATATTCACATACCTTTATGGGTGGAGCTTCTCAGACCCCTTCACAACAACAAAGGAAGCTAACACTGAGGTCGGTAGACCGCAGACATCCAATGTATCACAATCCTTGGAATCCACAAGGCTGCATTGTGTGCGGTATCTACATTCTACGATGAAAGAAAATTGCAATCACAACGCCACATTACAGACATACTGCATTATCACATTTAGACAAATTGATACACGATATATGATTCTTCATAACATGTAAGCATGGACTCAAGTTAAAATATAAATGTAAGCTTTGATATAATTTGCTCACTAATAAAATCATAGACATAAATTATTCATCTGAGCATTGACCCAGGTCATTTGCTCCATTTTCTAGCATATCATGCCTCTTCCTTGTTATATCGCTACAAAACCATTGTGAAGGTCTGACATGCTGTATGCTAAAGCTGCAGATGCATTGCAATGAGCATCATACTCTTATGACTAAAGGCATAGAAGGAGGATAGTGGATTACGAGCCATGTCAAAATTAAATCAGAGAGCATATAAACTAAATAAATGAAAGAATACAGAAACAAATGAGATCAAGCAAGGTAAGAATAAGGATTGACCTGAAAATTAAGGGTTGGGGGTGGGAAGCGGGTTAGGCATTTCATCGAATAGGAGGTAGGTGTCGAACAAGAGGTTGTATTATGGCAGTGTGACATCATGTGCATGAGGGAGGAGGTCAGTGTGGATGCTGGATGTGTATGGGGCTATCCTCATGTCTCCCTGGCATTATCTGCCCCACGTGATCTGCCGAGTCCCTTGCAGCGACCCAGCAAACCTCTTGACCCACGCATTGTCGGCGTTACACACCAACGTCGTGGCCCTCGTGTGCCCTCGGAACACTGGTGCCAATGCTGCTGCCGACCATTACCTTGGGCAGCGAACTCCAATGTCGGAGATGGATCTGGCGACAAGGGATCAGATCGAGTGAACACCCCACGACAACAACTTAGAAGAAAAGGTTGGGACAGCGATGGAAGAAGTTGAGGAGTAGCGTCCATGCAAGGAAGAGGAACAAGGTGATTGGGCGACAGGTATGTGGTGATTAAGGAAGAGGAAGCCAGGAAGGGGGGATTGGGACTGGGAGTGCAGAGGGAGGAAGATGACTTTGAGGAGGGGAGATCGTGGTGGACCGACTGCGAGAGGGGATCGGGTCTCGTGAATTTTTCGTGTAGGAGGCCAAGCAAGGTGCTGGGAACAACGGTTTCGGAAGAGTAGTAGGCCAAGCGAAGGGATGATGAAACTACCTTGAGTGGGATGATTGGCCCCTCTGGGGGTAAACTCCCACCACAGCCCAGCAGCGACAGTGATGGCGATGACCTCCCCGCCCCAGCCTCGTCCCCCCTCGCGAAGGTCGCGACTCTGAGCGCCCTCCCCTCCACTCGTAACCCGAGAACCTCCGACTCCAACTCCAGCTTTCGCCTTCCCCCGGGACGGGCACGAAGGCGAGGGGTGTGGGGGTCGTGGCGACGGGCGCGGGGCGGACGCAGAGGCGAGGGAGGCGGGTGCGGAGACAAGGGAGGCGGTGGCAGCGGCATGGTAAGGGGGTCCGGCGAGAGCCTCGGGTAGCACACGTACTCCGAGGCGGCGGCAGGCGCGGGCACCGTGGCGTGGTCTCCTCCAGTGGAGGCGGCTGCGGCAGGCAGATTCATGTCGCCGACGGGGAGGTGGATTCATGCTACTGCAGAGAGAGACGAGATGGGAGGAGGGTAGAGTGCGACAGTGGGAGGCGGGTGGGGATCGTGAGGAAAGGGAGGAAGGGCGGAGTAGGAGGTGGTCGTGGACTCGTGGGCGCAACAGTGTAGGAACATGCTGGCCACGCGGTAGATCTGAACTGTAGGTGCTCCGGGTCCAACAGACGACAAGTGAGTTAGGAGGACAGACGACGGTAAACTTCAATATTTAAGTAGTAGAGATAGTCTATTGATTAGTTGTCATGGGCATCGCTCGGGGAGCCACGGCCCACAGCCATGCAAGGAATGTTATAGGGGCAGTACTGTAGCATGCGCTTTTTTTTCACGTGCAGTATTTTCTGAGCATGACAACTGATTTTGTCAAAATTATAATCCAGGAAAACGGGGGAGATCTGAATATCCGATGATTAGACAATCTCTTTTTGTAAATACAGTAATTTCACATTTGATAGTAATGAACAATCGCTGTCATCACCAGCTTCAATCATGATTTCCAGTAGTAGTAGCAGCAGCATACTTACATACATTCTTTCAGTGTGAGCAGTTCTGCTACATAGCTAGGCCAGGCGAGAGCGTGTCACTTTGTCAGCCAAGCCTGTGAGAGCAGAAGTGAGCTGGCTGGCTTGGCCTCTGCGAACCAAGCTGAGCCGCTAATTATGGCTTGTAGAATGTAGCATCAACTGAGCAAAGCCAAGCCTATACAAAATTTGCAACCAAGCCAAGTAAAGCTGGCTCGTATCCACCCTGGTGGGGCAGTTGAATTTGAACCTCATGGGGAAATAAAATACTAATATCATTTCCTTAAATAAGTTAGGTATACCGGAAATGATCATGAACGCATGCTATACCTAGAGAGCGCTGTGATATAGCCAACAAATACAACGCATACCCGATGAATTTTGCTGCACCGGGAAGCAATGATGGAAATCGCTCACATCGGCATTTTCGTGAACCTGGTTGATTCAAATAACAACTTAGATTAAAACAAAATGTTATTTATCAGAACTTGATCAAAATGCCCAAACAAGACAGCGCAAGGATGGAATTCTAATGTAATACAGTTCCTTGTTTTAGATGTGGAAAGTATAACATGTCTAGAATATAAGAATAATCATATTGTCACTAAGAAAGAACTGGTACCACACTTGCAGAACTATGGCGGCATCTTCCCATGCAAAAATAGAAGATACTGGTGTAAGTTCCTGGAGAAAAATAAACCGTAAGCTTCCTCCAACACATTCTAGTATTTTATGTTCACCAATCAATACCTACAAGCATCTTACCAGCAGTAACTGGCTTAGCTACCTTCAACTTCAGCACATCTCCTTCCTTGGTCTGCCAAAAGGATGAGTATAAAGTTTAGGAAATAACTCAATTCTTTCATGCCAAATACAGTGGTACTAGTAAGTATTTACCCTCGAAGGATTCAAGCAGCAAGAAACACAATATTCATAAGAGTTGCAGCACCGTAAATCAAGTTTGCAGCCCCTGGATGGTGTCACGAAGACTTGTGCTAGATTTACAAGGTTATCCATTTTTTAGGATGCAGTGCTGTAAATGAAATGGTGCAACGAAAGGTAAGAAACTCACTGACAGGAAAAGCGTGCCCCTGTTCTTGGGCAGCAGCGAGACCATGGATTGATTGAAAGGGCAGAACATACATAACCTGCAAAGAAAGTGTTCTATTCGAGGAGAAAAGGCTATAAGGCAGTATTACTAACATTAAACCTTGGTGGAAAGGCTACGTCACCCGCAAAACGGCAAACGTTCGATCGCACGAAGCTTGGCTCGCGACCGCCCGATTCCGCCTGGTTCGCTTCGTGTAAACGCACGGCCCTTGCGTGGGCCACGTCGCCCCGACAACTGCGGCATCGTGAGGCTTCATCCCGCTCCACTCTCTCCTCACGGCTCCCCTCGCTCAATCACGCAGCACCGCTCCTCCCCTCGCTGCTTCCCTTCTGTCTACGCCACCTGCTCGGTCTCCCTCGCCAGCCACCACCGCTCCCTCAATCCTCTTGATCCCCTTCCTCCCCCGCCGCCCCCTCGGTCTACCTCTATCCTCTTCCCCTTCTTTTTTCCCTTCGCCTCCCGTCCATGCCTCCGCAACCGGTCCTCCCTTCGGCGCCGCGCAGCTGCGGTCCTCTCCCTCTCCAGCTCCTGTTCCTCTCCCTCTCCCTTCTCTGCCTCCATCCCCCTCCACCTGCAGCACATGCCTCTCCCTCCCACGCCGCATCATCCTCCATCCTCCTCGCTTTGCTGGCGGGCCTCAGCCAGAGATAGTGGGGGCACGGAGTCCATGGTGGACAAACCAGGGCCGGAGCGGTGGCGATCGGGTTTCAGGCCAGGACAGCAAGCTGGCAGGTATTCTTCCCCTTCCTCCCCCATCACCCCCTTGACCTCCCTCCATTGTCTTCCCCTTCGCGTCCTATCCCTGCCTCCGCCGCTAGTCCTCCCTGCAGCGCTGCGCGGCCGCGGCCCTCTCCCTATTCCACTCCCCTTCCCCTCCCTCTCCCTTATCCGCCTCCCTCCCTCTTCCTCCACCGCCGCCCTCTCGGTCTCTCTCCCTAGCCGCCGCGCCGCCTCAGCGCCTCCCCTCCCTTCCATCCACTCGTCTCTCCGCCAACACCACAGTGCCAGGTGGTCTGTTATTCGAAGATTCATCTTCATGTGCATTCCACTTGTACCAGCATACATCCTAATTGTTTTTTGTGTTCCATAGGAGTGTAATTTCCAGTGTCTAAATTCTTTATTGGAAAAGTATTTAGTTGTAGCTTCAGTATGCAATATGATACAATGAGATGCACAAAAGACTTAAAAAGTCTAAAAAGATCAAGAAGATCAAAAGGATCCGAAGAAGATACTACTTGAAGAAGGTATCAGAAAAGATCCACACAAAAGTTCACATGAACAAGGAAAGTTCAGATAAATAAGAAAAGTTTAGAACCGAACCAACTCCCCCTCAAACCAACCCATAGGGATAAATTATCCCTAGCTCGCTTCTCAAGGTGGCAAACCTTGTTGGGTCTAAAAGTTTTGAGAGGAGATCTGCCGAAGGTGCCTTGAACTCCACAAACTAGCACAAAGACTTCAAACTCCACACGATCTCTAGGGAAAGCAACTCGAAAGGCTAGGGAGCGAAACACCAACACTAAAAAGCTTACAGGCAGCTCAAAACCTGCTAAGACTAGTGATTGGGAGACAAGCTCGACCTAGGCTGTGAGAAGAGTGCATCCTAGCAACCATGGGATAAGAAGAGTGCCTAGAAAGGACACGTGCTAGAACAGAGCCTCCTATCTACCCTGAACCAAACAAACCCAACACCTGACACGAACCAGATGCAATGCAAGGTAGACTAGGGATACCATACACAAATGTAAGGTATAGAAGCTCGAAACTGAGTCCCACTGCTTGGCAGTGAGATGTAGTCATGATGAGTGAAGATCCATTTCGTGAAGCTCCAGAAGGTAGTTGCGCTCACCCATCATTCTCATCTCAAATTCCTTCGTCTCCAAGAAGTGATTGCCAGCATTGAATGCACAAATGAAGAGGAACCAACAGCTTGAGGTGATACCACTTGTTGGACCACATGTTCTTCTTTTTAGCTGAAAGACTACACCAAAGAGACAAAAGAAATCTATGCCTTGGTACTGGGTTAGTGAGACATTATCTAGGGAAACAGTACCAAGATGCATGACTATCAAGGATAGCAGCAAATGAACCAAAACTCATAAATGCATATAATCAACAATTTAAGACATGAGCATGGAGATAGACAAATCAATTGCAGCACATGATATCCAAGATATGATAAAGCTCAAACTATCCTTAATCCACGATAAGGCATAGGAGCAACCAAATAAGTACATAGCATATCACACATCACATATACAGACAAAGATAAAGCATGCTAGTGAAAGCTATTGCAAGGCTCATGCATCCACAATTAACAAAAACGCACAATAACCATATAAGCATAAAGCATTTTATAGAACAAATCATGAATAAAGTATACTAACAAGGATATCAAGTAAACAAGTGGATACATAAGACAAAAATCAACAAGAGCAATATGATAAATGTATCAAATCAGTACAAGCTCTTGATGACAAAACCAAGCTTATACACCCATGGAAATTAAGAATAACAATATGATACATGGATATGTAAGCAATAATCAACATGAACAAGATAATAAGAGTACAAGACAACACAAGCTCATGATAACAAGACCAAGCTCATACACCCATGGAAATTAAGAACAACAATATGATACATGGATATATAAGCAAGGTAAAAGCATGATGAAAGATATCAAAGGAATAACACATGCCAATATTATACAAGTAAGCACAAAGATAAGCACAACATGCCAAGATTGAATAATCATGAAGGTAAATGTATGAAGGTATAAGATTGCTCACAAAATAGGTGTAGATGCCGATCATTAAAGCACATGCCTCTTGGAGGCCATCATTGGGGTGAAGAACCATCAAGTGTCTCGATCAAGTAATGAAGCAAAAGATCAGAATATTTTAAGTCCATATTCTCCAACCCGCGTTCCCGGTACCTACACATGAGAAAGGCAAGGTGTCCAAGTCTTGGATCTCGAAGGGTTAGAGAGCAAATACTTGGGAACCCAAACCTTGGACACACCACCACTAGAGGTAGTCGAACTATTATGTGAGTTAGCATGATGCAAATGATGATCCATGCAAGAAGATCCAACATCAACCTTGAAGGCATGCTACGAGTGGACAACTCGATGAGAAAAACGAGGTCCATCTCTAGAAAAGCGGCGATGGCCTTGCTTGAAAGTACCAAGATGAGAACTAACAGAAGCATCAAAAGAACTCACACATCCTCGCCGTGGGTGTGTACCTCGATGAACAAAACGAGGTCCACCTCTTGGAAAACGGCGGAAATCCTGCCTCGTGGCAGCTCGTGGACCAAAACCAAAACCATGGAAGCCAAGTCCACGATGCTGTCTAACACCACTAGAAAAGGTGTCAAAGAAGCTATCAACAAAGCGAGTCCTCGTGCTCGGCTCTTTAGTGTGCATGTCATGAGAAAGACTATGCCCACTAGGAGACTTAGAAGCATGAGCTCGACGCAAACGTTTTGCACGCCGAAAGCAGAAATCCACATGATGTCCATTCTTCCCACAAAATGAGCAATGGTGTAAAGGTCTACTAAGAGACACAGTCCGAGAGACACCATTATGGCTCAAAGAAGAAGTCCTTTGGGACAAGCTGGAAGAAGCAACATCATAACTCGTCCCCGTATCGGCACTAGACTCACACATGCCATGAGAAAGACTATGTGTGTTCCTAGAGGTACGACGACGCTCATGTTTCATACGGCGAAAGCAAAACTCAAAAGTGTGTTCATTCTTCTTACAAAAGGTGCAATGGTACTTCTCTTTTGAAGATTTAGTACCATTTGAGAAAGAAGCACCCTTGTCTTTGGAAGTCCCTTGGACAACACAAGAAGAGTTCGAAAGAGTCGAACCTCCCAAAAAAAGAGCTATCCAAAGCAATGCCATAAAAACCAACATCAAGTGACTCACATTTGGTACAAGAAGACTTCAACTCCGAATATAAAGAAGCAAGAGAGATCTTTAAAACATCAATATCAGAGTGAAGGCAAATACAAAAGTCACATGATTTGGCGCTCATATCATCGCGCAAAGACTCAATTTCGCTCTTCAAAGAAATGCAAGATGTGCAAGAAATTAATGATGCTTTCGAATTAAGCATGCAGTTCAAAGCATCTATTTTAGTTTCTAAACAAGCATAATTCTTGCAAGAGACTAAACCATCCTTAAGAAATTTTTCATGTTCTAAGTACATGCTACAAGGCCTAGCTTCAATTTCAACAATCTCTGCTCTAGCATTCTCTAATTGCTCAAGATGCATGGAATTAGTCAATTTAAGCTTCTCAATTTCAGCAAGCATGCCTACACAAGAATCACAATCATTTCTAGCCATAGATCTAAGATTGTCTATTTCTAACTTAGCATTGTCAAGTTCATGATGTAAGACAACACAAGAATCACATGGTATAGAAGCATTTGATCTCAATAATTCATTTTCAGATTTTTTAGGCATGCAAAAGAATTATTCAAGTTCTCCATGTCTACAAGCAATGAATTATAAGCATTCATGGAGGTTTTCAATTTGGAGAGCTCATGAGATAGATCACCCTTTTCTCTTTTTAGCAATTTCATTTTCTTCTTAAGAACATGCAATTTGTATTCATATGAAATCAAGCCATCAATAAGTTTTTCTTTGCTCACCTTACTTAGCTTGATTAGACGATCGTCCTCGAAAGAGTCATCATCGATAAACTCTCCATCATGTTCATCCTCAATCGCTACTGCACATACGCCAATGGACTCCTTCTCCTTGGGCTCCAAAAGTGACTCATCCCTGAAACTAGAACAATCAAAACAAAAGGGATCGTCACAAATATCACAGGAGACTTCCTCCTCAATCGCCATCTTAACTAATGCACGTTCAAACATCTTGTCATGAAGGATCTCAATGGTAAAACAAGCCTGACAAGATGCAAAGAAGCGCTCACAAGTCGGCACACTAGTTGTCATGCTCAAAGATCAGTTAAGATCACAAAAGAGCAAACTTGGCTCTGATACCACTTGTAGGACCGGAAAGGCGACTAGAGGGGGGTGAATAGGAGAACGCTCACTTTTTCACAAAGATCGAATTCAACACCAATTCACTCCAATAGCTATGGAAGCTATGAAGATCAAAGTACAAGTGCAGCGGATAACTTGTATTGAATTCAATCCAAACCCCAAAGCAATGAATCAAAAGACCTCAAATCATAGAGGCTGAGCGGTCTGACCGACTGGCTGAAGAACAGAGAAAAACAGCCAAACTTAATTTGGTCGGGCGGTCCGACCGGTGTATAAAAATCGGTCTGATTGGTTTCGTCCAGAACAGAAGGAACAGCCCGAAAACTGAAACTCAAATCGGCCTAACTTTTTATCTACACGATGAAACTTGACCAAACTTGAGACACACCTTCCTAATGATATCAGGAACCTATTCCATGCAACGATCGTCCAAATCCAAGCCAAAGTCCTGACCTTTTTCAATATGAGCGAAGGTGGGTTCAAAACCGAGCAAAAACAAAACTTAGATCCAAAAGTTTGCTCGTGGTTGATTGATGATCTAGATGATCCTAGATAGGTTTCCACATATCACAGCAAGCTAGATCTACGCAAGAAACCAATCAAAAACCTGCAGATCGAAGAAAGCCCCAAAATCACAAAATAGAGAGGAAGAACAAATAAGAACTCATCTTGTTGCAATCTTCCTTGGATTGATTTGAGAAGATGAATGATTACAGGCACTCCCTCAAGGAGGACAAAGCTCACCACGTGAGCACACACTCTCAATCCAAACCCTAGAGCCTAGCTCTCCCCTTTCTCTTCAAAACCCTAAGACAAAATAGGGCATCTCACCAATGGGGTTTGGCTGGCTTCTCCCTTGGCTTTAGCAACCCTCAAGCAGCCCACAACACCCATATTTATAGTGGAGGCTAAGCATCTAGGGTATATTCCATTAGGGCACCCATTAAACCCTAACACACAATGGGTTAACACACGCACGCATCTCAAAGCGCCATCTTCATCATCGATTGACCTAAACCGCTTCACCATGCGCCGACCCCTGCCGCGGTTTAGCCAAAAGGTCACCAAGGCGGTATTTGGTGAAATTACCAAAATACCCCTTCTCGATCCTTCCCAAAAGACCGTGGTCCATCTGCATGGCACTCTCCCGCTCGCGCCACGTAGGTTGATCAACGACTCCATGTCGCCAAGTCTCCCATCTGGATCCCATCGCACCACCGAGCACTTGTAACGACTCCTGCGCCGCTTGATCCAACCAGTCGCACCGAACCGCCCGTTCGGTCATCCATGTCCATTCTGCGCCCCGCTTGAGTCCTCTGACCTCACTCGGCATCCTTGATCGTTCTAAACCTCAGCTCTCCAAGCTTAATCCCGATCCACCTCGCTGTTGACCGTCATAGTCCTGCAAGCAACCTGCACAACAATAAACCAAGAAACCATTTCCGGGAACAAGTTCTTCACAACTTGACCCACGTTAGCCAAAACATGCATCATGCAACACATATGCAATGATAACCATGAACTTGACCTAACAACCACAAATCGCCACCACGCGGGCTGGCGAAACAAGCCAACACCGGTCAGACCGCCACCCTTGGCGGTCGGACCGTCCACTAGCCGGTCTGACCGCCACATTGGGACTTAGCCAAAATTCCACCCTCGGAAATCCGAACCTCTTTGGAATTTTCAATTGAATAGAACTTTTGCCTAGAGGCTCCAAAAATTATGGGACCAAGTGCAGAAGAACCCTCTCAATTGCCTACACCCTCTATTTTTGGCCTAGCTCCAAAATCCAAAGTCATTAAAATGGCCGGTCTGACCGCTCAGGCAAAGCCGATCAGACCGCTCCACTGGCCGGTCTGACCGCCACCTTGGCCAGTCTGACCGCCAGCCACCATTCCGGAAAAACCACATAAGGCATGATCGGTCTGACCGCCACCATGGCCGGTCAGACCGCCAGAGGCCTCGACAGAATCGAGCAACGCCAAAACGGTGATTCCAAGAAACCCTCAACGCCATTGCCAATTGTCTCATCATCCTAAGATCGTGGGCATATCCCCATGATATCCACAACTCCATCATACGACACCACATCTACCAAAAAAAAAAAATCGGTTCTATCTCCCCCGTTTAAAATTTGAAACCGGTTCTGATTTGCACAAATTTTGTGAAATATAGAAGAAATTTGTGCCAAAATTTACTAATCAGGATTCAGGCCACAGCGAAAACTAAAGAACTACGTAGGTAGCAATGGAGATTGAATGAATTTAGCTCCTAACAACAACGAAGAGAGCATTTGCATTTCTCTTAAACGGATCTCGCTCACCAGATGGCGAAGACGAGGGCGGGAAGCAAAGCAGTAGGCGGCGGCAAGGCATTTATCCGGGAGGAGGACGTGGAGGGAGCACGGGCTCGCCATCTGTTTGGGGGGATTGGCGCAATGGGAGGAGGAGCGGGCAAGGAATCTGGGTGGGGGTTTAGGATGCAAGCGAGCAAGGTGTCGATGTTTTATCGGGGATTCCTTCTCTTCTTCTACTGCTAGCGGCCTAACGCAGTGGTTCTCTCTCTACAGCCAGACGAGTGATGAATGATGATGAACACAGATTGCTAGGGTCAGACACAAGTCTAGTCATGGCCAAACGGGTGGCCCGGCACGACGGGCACAACTAGTTCGAAAAATTCAAAAAAAATCCAAAACAAATCAAAAAAATAAGGAAAATGTGTATAATTCAGAAATAGATATGAAAATTGTAAAAAAATGAGACAAGCATATTGAAAATATTAAAAATAGCTTTATTAATGTTTAAATAACTGCCTTGTTAAAACATTCATTTGCAACGAAAAAAGAGTACAACCTATAGCTCTACATAATCCATGTTCTAAGTGTCATTGTCTAGGTACAGGATTTCGAACACCTCCGCCAACTCTGGATTTTCTACAGAGTGTTGTGTTCATGCATCGGCTTGTTCCCAGTCTTTCATTGTTAGAAGTATCTCCACCATCTCACCCATGAGACGTGTTCTTCTCTCCTCCAATATTCTTCTAGAAAGACTGAAAGAAAACTCAGATGAAACCGTGGGATATGTTAACTTATGGGTATGTCACCATTGCAAAAATTTGAAGCCTTATGCGTTGAAATCCACCGTATCACTGTCCAGATAGCCGGATAGTTCAGAACTCCTTGGGTGGGAGGTTGGTCTTGATTGAGAAGGTGTAGCTATAGAAGAACCCCTAGACCTGGAGGAAGAGCCTACACGCCAAATCTTGCCCCACAGATCTGTCTTGTTACCTGAGAACCACTGGACCTAGAGGAAGAACCTGCACCCCAAATCTTGCCCCACAAATTTATCTTGTTATCTGAGGTGGGTGGTAGTGGAGATCGTTGCAAGCGAACTCTTTGAAACTTATTTTTGTATCTTTGAAAAACATCAGTAAATCTAGAATGAATATTTGCAAAATAGTTAGAATAGCCTCGGCCTGTAGCATCATTAAGAAGATCAAGAACATTAGCAAATCCTTGAATTTTAGCTCTAGAATCTAAAATAAATGTAAATGCATGTAGGAAAGAGATTTCTCTCAAATATTGAAGGTTTTACTTTTCATAACAACAATACTCTTTCATGAAACTATTTAATTTTCATACATTTTTAACTAAGTGGCAATCTAAAGAATAGTATGCAATTATAGGAGATGTTGGATAATACACAATGGACAAAGCAACAGTGCCTTCATAAAAAAAAATCTAAAAACTGAGGTATCTTCTCAGCAACGAACCAATATTGCTCAGTCAATAGTACACTATCGTCAGAGCTTTGATAGTGCGTTTGAATAAAAACAGAAAAAAGCATCAAGTAAGTAGAGTTCCATCTTACCGGCATGTCCAAACTAAATTTTCTTGGACGTACACTAATTGCCCTGTAGAAGTTCTTATATGCTGCTATTATTTGGTTAAAAATTTTCAAGAAAGATATGCCATCGTAGAAAGCTTTAATATACGAAGTCAACCTCTTCAAACTGCATTTTATATAAGGTTAATAATATGACAAGCGCATCATTGATGTAGCAAGAAGGAATTGACGTATGTACTCAACACTAGAGTAAGAATATACATTTCCCTATAGTTTGAAGCGGTATTGTCTAAAGTAATTGAGAATATTTTGTTTGTAAGACCAAAGTCTTCCATAACTTTAATAATACAGTCCGCAATATTCTCACCCGTCTGTGGTACATCAATTAATTTGAGACCTATAATTCTTTTCTCCTTTTCCCAATTGTCATTAACATAATGAGTAACTACACTAAGATAATCCCCCCTAGACTGACCACTCTATATGTCCAAGGTTAAGGCCACCAAAAATGTGCACGTACTAAATAGTTCATGTCGTAGCAACAAAACTAGACAATAAGTACGGGGTACCCTTTTGTCATGGGTGGACCGAACAGGAGAGGAGCCAAAGGCTAAGAGTTATGTTGTATTATGAGTGAGAATGAGGGGACCCCCCACTTACATGTAACATCCCAAAATTCATATTTTGGGAAAAACATAATATAAATACAAGAGGAAAATAATTTTGAGCCTATTACGTATGAAAAATCTAATCATGCATGTTTTTTGAACTTTTTGTATAAAGCAACTAATGAAATGCATACAAACATGACATTGTAAGAATATTAGGAGAAATATAATGAAAATAAGTAATATAAATATTCTGGACATATTGGTTTAGGGAACAAATTTATTGGCCATCTTTCTGGAAAATTCATATAGAGCAATAATGGATTTCATGAAAAAACAGAAATTTGTGAGATTTTTAAAGAAAATCACAGACATGATAAATTTCTCAAAAATGTACATAAGCAACTGCACTAGGTCAAGAGCCCTCACAAAAAGTTTCATAAAATTTGGAGTTTGTTTGCTTGGTAAAAACATTTAGCAAAACTCTCAGCCACTTAAACCCAAAACACTAATTCATTTCCTCTCTCCTCTCGCTGACGTGTGGGACCCACATGCCAGAGCCTTTCTTCCACCTTGCTCACCCCTCACCAGCTCATGCTCATGCGAGCTCTGCCCCGATCGCCTGTGTTTCTTGTCGCCGCCCACCGTTTTGGATCCCCAACCGCTCCCGTCACCTCGCCCAGCTCCGCCCATGCTACCCACCTCTTTAATGGCACTCACCTTCCTGCTCTGGCAGAGACAATGAAGGAAGCCGCGAGATAGTCACACGACCACCTTGGTCTCATCGACCTTCTTACTATCTTCTCTCTACTCAAAGCCCTCCCTTCTGTGCTGAAGCAGTCCCTATCCATCTCCCTCGCTTTCCCTCTCCATTTCCCCTCTTCCTCCGAGCTCAAGCCCGAAGGTTAGTCACGACCATGACCGCGCCGCCGCAAAGCTTCTCGGCCGCACCAACGAGATTTAACCCTTTTCTTCATGTCCTTGATGATCACATGTACCTCCTCTTTCTATCCCTCACCTTCTTCATCCTTCTGTGCAGCTGAATCACCAGGAACGCCTGCATCTTCTTCGTGTCTGGCGACGCCTAGTGCATAGCTGCCGCTCCTGCTTGCCGTTCCGGCCAAATCAGTAAGCTCCTTCACCAATAGACTGTGTCACCTCGTGTTCTAAACCCATAGTCATTTACCCCCCCCCCATAATTGATTTGGTATTTCACCCGCAGGAACACCTCACCACCCTTGTCTTCCTTACGCATGGCCAAAACTACCGCCGTTGACACCGATTCTCGTCTAGTGAGCTATAGCCCAATTACTCGCGCCTAGAGCATCCCTTTGCCATCTCCTAGCTTACACAACCACTCACCCTCACTCTCTCTCTCTCCGTAGAATCGCCGCCATAGTGACCTCGCTGGGCTGCTTCGAGTCTACACCGCCGGACTGCCTTAGTACCTCCCCTTCGCCACCAAAAGCTCTGGTGAGCTCTATATAACTCCCTCGCCACGCCGCCACGATGCCACCCAAGCCATGAAACCACCTCCCTTAGCTTCATTAGCTCACTAGCACCCCATTTTGGTGGTCCCAAGAATAGATAATGTGAAATTAATAAAAATCAAAATTGGTTATGAGTCTATGACAACCGGGTCCCACCGCCTTAAGTGCACAGTGTAGACCACCTCGTGGACTAGTGTCGTATGCGTGGATCCGATCTAGGCATTGTGCACATGGACCGAGTCAATGACAGGTGGACCCCACATGTCAGATTAATAAAAATCAGAAGAAAATAGAAAATACGCTTTTAGTTCTAAGGAAATACGTTTTCTTTGTTGGAAAGTGTAAACCTTAGGGAGTTCAGAGGAGAATGTGTTTTCTTTATTGGAAATCATAAACCTCAGTAGAACGTAGAAGAGAATACACTTTCTCTGCTGGAAACCGTAAAACTCATAAATACGTTGTTGACATCATCTTTTCTTTTTCAGGATTTTTCAAACCGAACTAAATTGAAATATTAATAACTTTTGCATAAAAATTCCAAATGAGATGATTGTTTTTTATAAATTCATCTAAAATCATGATCTACCAGAATATGCAAAAATATTTGGATTTGGTTACTGTTGAAATTATTTTGCCTTCTTTAATTTGTTTCCGGCTCTTTTTGGAATAGATGTCGATTGCTCGAACGATATTTTCGATGAACATCCATCCTCCTACTCAGAACAACCAGAGCAAGGCAATCACCCCCTTTGATCATGTTGATCCCACTATTTTAAGTACTGTACTTTTTTTTTGAGAAATCTATTATGTATGCGTGTATGTTTGATATGAAATTGCTATGTTTGGGATAGCGGTAGTTGTAAATCCCATTCGATGCATGAATCTCCTTGAAATATTGATTCCCTTACTGTTGTAGCCATTAGGACATGGGTTAGGAAATATATAATGTCAATTGGGAGTTTCAAGTGCGATGATCGCATAAATGCTTTTTAGAGCAATAGTTTTTCCTAAAAGCTATAAAAGGACAATACGATAAACATGAATTTAGGAAATTTATGAAAAATGTCCAAAGGGGTGCACCTCTATTATTTTTTATAAAAATAAAAATGCAAAACCTAGTTTTTTGACGCGGGCGACTTATATTATATTTTGAGAAGAGTGAGGGGTGTACCTCACTAGTAGATAGGGGAGATTCTCGTCTTCGGTCAATTAAGGATGTAATGTCGGTATATCTGACCTAAGTGTAAGTGTACAACCACATGTGCTGGTATGGGACGATATTAGCAAATTAAGTCATTGAAAACTAACCTTGCATGTTGGTAGGCCGTAGTAGTACGAGCATGACCAAATGTAGGCTTGTTCGAAGGGGCTCCCTTCACCGAGCGTTGGGCACAAAGTCTTTCGACACAACGACGAATGCCTCACTGAGACGGGGGTGTACCCGGGTGAAGTGAGGGTATTCATTTGCTAGGCTAGTGGAAGGGTAGGACTAGATGATGTAAAGGTTTCGACACATGCTCTAGACTGCTTACCTAAGGTAGTGAGCGATGGTATCGACGGATGCCAAACAAACTAGAGAATTCATGTGTTGTGGGTAAAGTTGTACCCCTCTATAGAGTGTGAATCTATTTAAATAGCCGTGCTCATGGTGATGAGCGTGCTAAGTATAGTATTGCTAGGTATAGTCTCAATCTTCTCAAAAACGATTTTGTTGAAAAATATGGGAAATGACTTACGGGTTTATATTTGAGTTGAGTGCCATGTCTATGGCTGAAAAAGAAATGTTTCTCGCAGCCGAGGAGGGTAGCGGGTTGTTGATTATTCATTCAATTATTTACTTAATGTCCTGTATCTATTTAATTGCTCGTTTAACTTTCGTTGCAAAGTACTATGTATTGATATTGCAAATAAAATTGACTTAAAGAAAAACAACTTTAGCATAGAGCCCCACTTCTTGTTAGCCTTGCATATATATAAATTTTGTGATACACTACAAGTCTTGCTGAGTACACATTGTACTCAATCTTGCTTAAATTGTTATTCAGATCTAGATGACGAGCCTCCACTAGACGACGCCTTCTTCGCACCCGGAACCGATGGGTTCGGTGATGAGTCTATCTAGGATTGTCTCTTGTCAGTTGCCTTTGGGTTTGGATGGGCATGCTATTGGAAATTATCTACCTTTATCACTTTTATTTCCACTGCTACTTTTGATTACTCTGTTAATATATGCTTTTATTTGGTCGGTCGGCCAGTGATGTAATAACTTATAATCGCTTAAGTTATGTACCCATAATTGCTTTACTTTTGTACATGTGAATGTATAGATGTGATATCAATGTTGTAGATGTGTGTACTAGACATTGATCATGGGACTAGTACAGTACACACACGAGGGTTTCGGGTATTCAACGCCCGGGGTCTGACATACATGCCCTTGGGACTATATATATAGGGGCAAGAAGGGACATTTACCTTCTTGGCCTTGCCTTACATTGAGACAGAGAGAGGGGGGACATTTAGGTACATTTTTGTAAGCATACCACATGGACGTCTATACACATGTATGATTTTCCTGGGGCACACTAGTATTCCTGATGACCCTAGGGGTGGGGCACCCTGTGGGGCGCTCCTCCAACAACTCCCATGTCTGCAAGGGCCAATGTCCCGAGGATAGGTTTCGATGTCCCAAGGGGTGAGCGGACGCAATATATTTTCGCCCCTAGCCCCTCGGAAGTCGAAATACTCCCGGTCTTCTGAGCAGTGGTGTCATCAAGGTAGACTTGTCCCGGTTTAGCCGCCGAGATGGGCGCTGTAGAGTTGAAGCCGCTGTGGCTGCCCTACTGAGGCTATGTCCTTGAGGCAAGCGGCACTGTAGAGCAGAAAGTGTTGACGCGAGGCCGCCACACCGAGGCTAGGCCCTCGAGGCGGGCAGCACGCCGTAGCAAGGCCTATGAGGGCGAAGTCGTTGATGTAGGGCCGCCATGCCGAGGCTTGGCCTTGGAGGCGGATGGCGCGTTGTGGCGAGGCCCATGAGGGCGTAGTCATGAGTGCAGAGTTGCGTGGCCTTCATGGTGGGCAGCGTGTCGTCACGAGGCTCGTGAGTGCGGAGTTATCGACGTGGGGCCGCTACGCCGAGGCTTGGCCTTTGATGCACGCGGTGCGTCACAGCAAGGCCCGTGAGGGCGGAGTCGTCGACGTGGGGCCGCCACACCGAAGCTTAGCCTTCGATGTCTGCGGCACGTTGCACCGAGGCCCATGAGGGCAGAGTCATTGACCTGGGGGCTGCACTGAGTCCAGCTGACTATGTCGCCCAGTGCCGCCGCCTCGAAGCGTGTCCGCGTTGCCCCACGCCGCCGCCTCAAAGCGCGCCCGCACCGGCCGCCCGCAGTGCCGCCTCCCTACAGCATGAAGCCACCACCACCCGGGAAGAACAGGGTTTGGGAAAACCTAACCTTGCCCCCTCCCTCCCTTTTAAATGGGCCACGTAGGTCGGATGGGCCGAAGGGGCTGGATGGGCCAAATGGGCCTTTGGAACATGGCCTGGCCAGAAAAGAGAAAAAAAAAAGAAAAAGGAAAGGAAAATCCTGATTTGCAAAAAGGCCCTTAGAATCTCTGAAAATTACGTGAAAATGTTTCTCAGAACTAAAATTTCACGATTTAACCCTTGGAAATTGCAGAATTCGCCAAAAAATCATTTTCCAGCAGAAAAGTGCCTCGGGAATTCATTTTTTTGCATCAATTTTAGCATTTGAAGCATGTTTAACTTTGTTATTATTATTATTTATATGCAATTTATGTATTGTATTTACTGTTTTGATTATCTGTGATTGTTTATATTGCTTTTAATCACTGAAAATAACAGTAAATCATGAAAAATGCATAGAACAATACAGGAACATTATGAGAATTTTTGCAACCATTTTATGCACGTTACCAACAATAATCTTATGAACTCTTTGCATGAATATGCAGATGACTAGCATTATGAACCAGGAGTTCGAAGAGCTGGCTTAGCATGGCCAGAATTACTTAACTTGGGCATTAGATGTCGAGATCGTACTGGGAGCCAAGAAGCTTCGTACTGCTATCG
This sequence comes from Phyllostachys edulis, assembly GCA_036346405.1. Lineage (NCBI taxonomy): Eukaryota > Viridiplantae > Streptophyta > Magnoliopsida > Poales > Poaceae > Phyllostachys > Phyllostachys edulis. The sequence goes on from CM070566.1 coordinate 23,710,149, forward strand.
GACTTGGCACCTCGAAGGATGCCACTCCAACTATTGAGAAAAATGATCAAGTACTTCATTTCCTCAGACACCATCTATGTCGAACACTCAAGAATGAGTATATGGCGGAGAAGAATGCACTAGCTTTATGGACCGCACTAAAGAAGCGGTTAGAGAAGCTGAAGTACACAATCCTTCCTCGTGTAGAGCAAGAATGGAACTGACTACGTTTTGCTGACTACAAGACCGTGGGGAGTACAATTCTGCATTGCACAGAATTTGTACTAGTCTTCAGCTTTGTGGTAAGGTAATCATGGATGAGGAGAAGATTGAGAAAACCCTCTCTACCTTTCACCCAAATGCGGTCCAATCCGCACGCAACTATCATCAAGACGGCTACAAGGAGTATACCAAACTGATTGACATCATATAAGTTGCAGAAGCTCAAGATGAGATTCTAAGGAAGAACTACATCTCACAGTCGCCTAGTAGCAAAGTTGGCCATGAAGTCAATGCTAGCAGCTACAAGGTGAGGAAGCCTCACTCGAATGAAAGAGGCAAGAAGGGTAAGGTCATGGGTTGCAAGACCAAACAAAATGCTCAAGCCAAGAAGGACAAACAAAAGAAGCGCGATGAGAAGCCCTATGGCTAGCAGGACCAAAGTTGCTACAAATGTGGCATATGGGGACATTGGTCACGTGTTTGCCATGAGCCACAGCACGTGACTGATGCTTTCATGGCTAAGAACAAGGGCAAAGGATAGCATGAGGCACACCTCGCCATTGTAGGTACAAAGGATCCACATTCATCGGTTGCACCTAAGGATGTGGACAGCCCAGTAGCAGCCCCCATCACACCTTCTTTGGACATCGCAGCGGCCACAGTCGTAGTTGCCAAAGAAGAGAAGATAGACATGGAGCAGATTCAGGCAGAAGTTTCTTCATACTTCACTGATTCGATCTAGTGCACGCATTGCACTTAGATTTTTATAGTCATTTGCAATTTAAGGTTGTGATAGAACATTGAATTATTGAATAATGGTTGTAAGCTCTTGTAAAGCAAAGCATTGAATTCTTATGATGAGTCCTGCAATACTTTTTCCTGTATTAATAATAGCAAGTTTTGTTCTATTTTGGAGTATTTTATTTATGTGTGGATTGCTTCTTACCCCATATTAATAAATACTTTATATATCAGAATGCGTGTGGCGCCCTATGGAGGAAGTGTGCTTAGCAAATAGCTTAATACCATTTAATACCATATTGAGAGAGACAAAAATTTCAAATAATCAAAGAAGAATGTCGGTAGTCTTACTAAGAATCGCAGGCAAATGATATTTGTATAATAGGCTCAGGAAGAGCCACAATTATACCCCCGATGGGCACAATATTGGTCATTGAAGAAGCCTTGTTGTACCGAGAATCGACTAGAACTCTCTTAAGCTTTAAAGATATTCACACTAACGGTCTCCACGTAGAGACTAAAGAAGAGTATGGTAAAGAATACCTGCTCATTACAAAGCATGAAGAAAATGGCAAACGAGTATTACAACGACTTCCTTCATATGAATATAGGCTATACTACACTAACATTAAGGCACTTGCAGCCTATATTGTCCTAAAAACCACTTTTAGAAGCTCTGAACTTTTCTGTCTCTGCATAATAGATGTCAAGGCCCACTTTTCAGTGAGACAGACAAGACACAAAGGGATCACAGAGAGCAGGACAGAGGAGCTGCTAGCGGTTCGGGCCATGGCTCGTCACCGGCAAGGGAGTGGCGCGGAGGTGAAGGCAACCACCATAATGGGTTGGCCGGAGGACAAGGAGGTTAGGAGTGGCGGCGGTGCGGCTCGAGCGGCCCTGTGGCGGCGCAGCGAGGGAACGCAGCGGCCGGCTATGGAGGCGACATGGTGCGATAGTGCTGGAGAAGAAAAGGAGGGAAATTAGGGCGTGCAAGGGCACTAGTAGAGCTCAGGGGACTCACCGGGGTGGTTGCCTTTAACAGAGAAGCACCAAAGTAGGCCAGCGGTGGGAGCCTACAGTGGCGCGAGGTGGTCACCATGGCGGGGTCGCTGTGGAGCAAAATAGCACAAGTGAATGATCGGGTAAGGTAAAGGGAGACTAGAAGGTGCTCAGGGAGGGAGGGATTGGAGAGGGGTTCACCGGAGAAGACGCGGTGGCGAAAATGGCGGTTGCGGCCGGTGGTGGAGAAGAACCCGGTGGCGCGGCTTCCCAGTGGATGCATCCTCGAATTGACGAAGGGGAATTGCTCCTTGAACCCTAGAACACATTTTGACGCGACTAGAAGTGGAAATGTGTCACCGAACTGGCTGGAACGGCGACAGGGCTTTGGCGGCGCACACTAGAGCTTGAGTTTTGGGCTCGGTTTGAGTCATGGGGAAGAGGGATGACAGAGAGGGAAAGGTGGGCAGGTACGGCCGGACACGGGGGCGACACGGGCTAGCTGTGCTGGCACGAGGAGAGGGCCCGACGCAGAGGAGCACGGCACGCGTCCCATGCGCTGGAGCGGCAAGCACCTGCGTGGCTCAGGGCAGCGCCGTGAGGGAGAAGAAGAGCCTGGCGAGTGGGGCACGCCAGGTCAGTGGGAGGTGGAAGTAAAAATGGGTTTCACAAAATTCAGAAAATAGTTGAGATTTTGGGAGATTTTTAGACAACACACGGTAGTTCAAAATTGATTAAATTTTTATGTAAGGTTTCTGACGTTGTCTAGTTTATTCTGTAATTTTTCGAGAGTTTTTCATATACTGCATGTTTCCCTAGAATTGTTTGAAGTTCCTGTTTTAGGTATTTGACTTTTAACTTACAAGTTTGACCGGGTGCTTAAAAATAGTAATTAAAATCTAATAATTGTGAAATTTTGAAGATGAGTTTCTAAAGTATTCTAGAACCTAGAAAAATTATTTTTAGGCACTGTTCCCAAGTTTTGTTTGTATTTTAAATTCAAATTAAATTTTGAACATGCAAATTGAAAAGAAACCAATTATCCTCCAAAAATTCCAGAAAAATCAAATAAGCAAACCAGAGCGTATAGAACTCAACTAAAATATTCCCAGCTATGAGTCCTACTATATTTCCAAAATAATATTCAGATTGCATTTCTAAAATTAAGTATATTTTCAAGTTTTGAAATTGAGATTCCTTTTAAAACTTCCTCAAGCATTCTAGGAGCATTTGAGGTATTATTATTTTTCAAGTTAAAACCCAAAATACATTCCCATACTTAAAACCTTTTTAATTTTACCCCAACTTTAATTTGAGCTTTTGAATTGAAGGAGGAGTATTGGATTCTAGGTTTGAAATTCTAGTCTTTAAAAATCAAGGATTTCCAACATATAGTTTACACAAAAAGTTTTAAGAAGTCCAAAATTTCACAAATGCACTTTAGATACTTAACTAATCCAACTTTAGAATCTTGAGTTGTTACAATAGATTAGGCCACCCCGGTCTTAGGATGATGAGAAATATAATTAACAATTCACAGTGACATAATGTCAATGTAAAGAATTTCCCGAATCAAGAAGATTTTGTGTGCCCCGCATGTGTCACCGGAAAATTAATTACTAGACCTTCTGCTCTAAAAGTAAAAGATGAAACCTCAGATTCTGGACCGTATCCAGGAGACATTTATGTCCTATATAGCCTCGTCAGGCCATTTAGGTACTTTATGGTGCTCATCAATGCTTCCTCGAAATGGTCGTACGTATGTTTATTGTCTACGAGAAACTATGCTTTTGCAAAGCTGATCTCGCAGATAATTAAAATTAAAAATAATTTCCCTAGTCATCATGTAAAGTCCATCAGAATGGACAATACTAGAGAATTTACTTCAAAGGCATTTGATGATTATTGCATGGCAATGGGAATTACCATTGAGCATTATGTACCACATGTCCACACCTAGAATGTACTTGTCGGTGTTTTAGAACCGAACTTACGTAAAGATTGTTTGATTCGGGGGGTCTCCTAGAATAGAATCATGCAGAGAGATTGACACGGAATTTTTATACTGTGTTCGGCCTTCTCAGGAGAGAATAACAACCCTCATCTTTGTGTGTGTATGGTATTGAGTGTATATCGAATAATCGGGGAAAACTAAGACTATTACAGATAGTGCTTGTATTCCCGATGGCTCGATCCCCCTCCTTTCTCTAGTGCCGCCTTTTATAGTACGTGAAGGAGCGGCAATTATCTAGTAAAGCGGCGCCTCATCACCTCCTCAGAATTCGCATGTTGGTAGTGATTACCGTGTATTAATTCCTCCACGCCGCTCAATGACTATATACCGTAGATAATGGGTATTACATGCCATTATTCTCAGAGAATAACAACAGATGATGATCGTTTGAATCCCTTAATCAATAAGACCCACTTGTCAGTGTTCATTTGATTATAAGGTGGTCGTGGTTGACCTAGTCGAGAGGAATCTACGATTATGAGGTAGTCGTAGCAAGACTTACGACTATGGGATAGTCGTAGCATAACTTACGACTATGGGGGTGGTCGAGAAGAACTTACGACCATCCATTTGGTTCTTCCTTCATAACATTAAGGGTACACTCGTGGTTCACATGACGCCATATTTACCTATAATAAAAATTATAGATAAAAGGTAAAATGAGGATTATTATATCTCGCCATCTAGCCCCTGACTTCAAGTGAAAGCAACTTACTTGGTAAAGGGTTCTAGATGGTCTTACGATCATGAGAGGATCGAGAAAATAATCGAAGGAAAAACTCTTCAATTGTATACTACTTTGACCGAAATGTGCTTGGTCAAGAAAATTGCTTACGACTATCAAGTGGTCGTAAAGCATTTCTACGATCACAAGGTGGTCGAGTATAGTGATCGGAAGAAGGAACTTTCCGATTATCATTTCCTTTGGTTGAAAAGATCTAACCAAGGAAGTAATTTCGCTTGAGATGTAAACGCAAACCTGAATTTCTAATGACACATTGGGAATCTCAAACGACGCCTGTTAGCTTTGTCTGCTGAAGCGTTTCGAGACGGTGGCGACTTTGAATGTCACGCCCGGCTCAAGGTACGCGGTTATATATACTCACCGGAGGGTAAAACCTAAGATCTTACTTTTCCCCAAATTGCTCCGCTTTGTTCTTCAAGCTCTTGCCTTCTCCGCCGAAAGTCGTTTTGCCTTCTCCGCTACCACTCCAATTGTGCCCTCTTTTTCGACCCAAAATTTCTGCTTCCAAGAGAGATGGCCAGAAAGTTTCGAGTGGGAAGAGTCGGAGATGGATGCGCGAAGATTCAAGCCCTAGTTGTCATGGGAAGATTCCAGAGAAGACTCTTAGAAATGGCTTCCGCAATTGGGCAAGATTGGCCGTCAGGAGAATGGGCAAATTCCGCCTTCCGTGCTTATTGTGAGTGTGGCCTTCGATCGCTGCTCACCCCTTTTCACTGTTGTGCTCGAAAGATTTTGGGGTGGAGTTAGTGAACCTTGGTCCTAACTCCATCACCATGCCTTGGCGCCAGATATTTGTGCGAGGCGTGCACGGGAATTCCGGTGAACCTTGAGCTTTTCCAATATTTCTATGGAATGTCTCAAGTCGGATTGCTTGGAAGTTGTGGTCTAAAACTCCACGACGGAGGTCGAGGGAGTATATTCAGAGTTTCACCCGGTCTTCGTGGTCGGATGGAGGAAGAGGTGGTTTTATCGAAAGTCACCTCGTAAGATGACCTCTCTTTCGTGGGAAAGGTCATGAAAAAGAAATCTTCATGGATTCGACTCTGAAGATATCGGTACGGATTGCCCTTATGTTCAAGCTATCAAGGACTTGAAGAAGGAAGGGTCGACCGGATGGCATGTGGTGAAAGATTTCATCACACTAATTAGTCCTTTGAAGAAACGAGCATCCCTATGTGGAGATACTGGGGCTAATGAGACTCCAACCAGGACTACAACGAGGGTAAGTGAATTTTCGACTTAGCTCTCGGTTTGGTCTTTCTGCGCAGTTGTTTAAAAGATGCCTTTATCTATTTGAACAGATCTTTCACCAAATGAGATTGACGTTAGAGTCAAACTCGTTAGAGAAGTCTCCGCCACTTAGTGTGGCGGTTCCTAAAATCCTTAAGGCCGATCCGCAGAGGAAAGGATGGTTTGCCTAAAGGTAATCAAGAGTTGATTTTATCTTTAAGACTTTATAGTTGTAGAAAGAACTTACGACTAGAGAAATGTTGTAGAAAAACTTACAACTTAGTCGTGACCGTAGGAAATCTTACTACGAGGAAAGGTCGAGAAAAACTTACGATTTTGATATTGGTCGAGAAAATCTTACGACCGCTAATAATTCTTCTCTTCGCTTTTGCTTTACGTAAAGTAGGCATGGAAAATCGCGGGATGATGAAGAAGTCAGCATCGATAACCATCGGTGCAGGGTTGACAAAGGACAAAGGCTCGGCTCCTTTCGCCCAAGAGACGCCGACTTTTAAGGGTGACGACAAAGGAGGGCGAGTTCGAGTTCTAGCCCTTGACTGCATCCTCTACAAAGCTTAGGCGCATATAGCCGCAATGAAGCCGAGGCTAAAATAGTGAAGTGGAGGAGGTCAAGTAGTGAACCTCTAAAGCGCAAACCTCGCAAGGCCAAGGTACCTTCTATTATGACAAAAAATCTTTCGCAGCCGCCACTCCCGGTTTTGTTAAGCACTTGGAAAAGGAGAACCGAAGGATTTTATGTCTTTGTGAAGGATAATACCGCTCCAATAGAGCCTATGGTGATGGCATGTCGCTCTTGGAGTGGTCGAGACCGATCTCGGCCATCCAGAAAGTCAAGAGACCGAGAGATGGTCCTCGTTCAAAATCCACGACAGACGTGGTCGTGGCTAAGCCCATTCTTCAACTCGAACTTCACCGTAAGTGGTCGAGAGAAGAAGAAATCTTCCGCTGGGAAAGTGACTCCCAAATTCTGCTTAGGTCCAAGGTGCAGAGGTATGTGAAATATACTAAAGTGTAAGAACAGAATTTACCTTTTTCCTTTTCACAACCCTGAATTGCTTTCCTTTTGTTGTTTTAGCCCGACTCCTTCAAACCCGAGAATGCTTCCGCTGAGAAGCCTATTGCTACCTCTCCACTTTGGAGAGACAACAAGGAAGTGGTCGAGGATCATCCTCGGCCCAGTGGTAGAGGAAGTCGTGGCGCCAAGTGGTTACGACAACCAATGAGGTACTGTTGTACCCAAGAAGGTAGCGGCTACAACCTCTCAAGTAGCGGTGACCACAGAGATGGTCGTGGAGACTCCAAGGAGAATGCGACCATCGAGATGGTCGTGAAAGCTCCACAATATTGCGACCATCGAGGCGGTCGCCACGACCACCGAGATGGTCGTGGATAGAACAGAGGCACCGCGAGGCCTCCGTCAAGATGGTGGCGGTTCGCCCACCGCGCGGAAAGGAAATCGCAGAGACGTTCCTCCAGCACCCAAAGAGAAACTGGTTACGTAATCAAGAAGAAGAGTATTTCAACTTGCTACCGACTTCTTTGGGCTGCTTCCATCGAGGGTCTTCGCAGATCTCGCGATCGAAGTCCCCCATCCCAACGATATTCCCAATAGAGGGATACCTTTGATAATGAACGCCTTGAGAAGGTTTGGTGGGACCAAGTCACGAGGGTAGACAAGTCAAGATCCTGAGTCGGGTTTACTCGATGTTTGCTCGATCAACTATGAATGTAAGTACTTAATCGTACTTATATATACAGTATAATCTTCTCTTGTTTCTCTTTGTCTTTTCATCTTGCGAAAGCCATAGAGCAAATTGTCGTTGTCGGTGAATATCATCAACAACTTCTAGAGTCGCGACAGAAAGAGGAACTCGCAAACAGCAGAGAGGTGGTAAGTCATCGCTATTCATAGTCACCTTGGATTTGACTACTTATATAGTGCTTACGGATTTGTCATGGAAAAATCACGACTAGGTAATGGTCGAAAAGACTTATGACCAAAGTGGCTTTGTCGAGAAGAACTTACGACTAGGTCAATGGTTGTAGAAGAACTTACAATCGATTGACCCATGCTCATGTCCTTTGTTATCCTTGCGTGTTAAACAAAGGATGCTAAGACCTTAGCCGACTCGCCGATTATGAAAAAGAGGAGTCGAAAAAGTTTAGGAAGAGGTATTAGACCTCCGGAGAAAGCTTAAAGAAGCTAACTCTGCAACCATGAAGTCGCAGAAAAATTAAACGAAGAAGTCTTGAATTTAAGATCTGCTTATATCTTTGATCTTTACCTAACTCTTGCTTTTTTTAGAAAAAAGAAGACGAGACTAAAAAGCTCCGTAATGAAGTTAGAGAGAAAACTTCGTTATTCACGAGCTTACTCGTATGTCCAAAAATAAAGATCAAAACCTTGAGACGCCGAGAACTCGAATATCAAGTAAGTAATTCTTTACCGCAATTCCTTACGAAGTTATTTCCTTTTCTCACTTCCACTTCCTTTCTAGCAATGGACGTTAAATTGAGAGAACTTGAGGCTGAAATCGCGGATAAAGCCGTGATTTATAACTGCACCGCCCTTATTGCAAAGAAGAATGTAGAGGATATTGTATCATGGGAGAAAAAGTATGCCGAGACCGTTGCTTCCCATAATGAAGAGGTCAAGAGGTTGATTCTCAACTAGTGGGTAAGAAATTCTTTTACCCGTGATTATTTTTGTTTTCTTTTTCCTCTAGGAGTTTATTTTTGTTTGACCAATCTTATTTCTTGAGCAAGTGGTCGAAAACAAAAGCTCGCGAGGCTTCGACTTGTACCCAACAGAGATGGAAGCAATGAAGATTAAACTTCAAGGAAACATCACGCCTGAACAATGTGCTTGGTGAGCTACATAGTGAGGGAAAGACTCCTCAAGATGATACAATAGCTGCTCACACAAGTACCATTGGGGATCAAGTCGATTTTGCAAGATCTGGTGACCACTCAAGGCCAACCAAGTCAATCGATAAAGGAGGCGGCCGAATCTGCAGAAGTTATGCATTAGCAAAACTTAAAGCTCATGACCCCAACCTTAATGTGCAACCACTCGGCCGACTTCAACCGCTCAAGCGGAAGGAAGACGTCGATGGAGGAGATGCAATCGCTTTTAGGAAAGTTTCAGAGGAGATGAGTTGGGCTCTCCTCTTCGAGTAGTCTATAATGAACTTGTGAAAACAGTCTTTTGTTGATGTAATCCATCTTGTTCCTCGCAAATCATCTTGTCGAGTAGTTAGTAACTCAAAAGATAATTAACTAATTTAAAGACTAAGAAATGAAGTCAAATGTGATGACTTTATCCTAGCCCTCGACTATTTGCTTAGTTTGTGAAAACTAAGTAAATAGTTTTCTCTCGCAAATCATCTTGTCGAGTAGTTAGTAACTCAAAAGATAATTAACTAAATAAAGACTAAGAATTGAAATCAAATTATTCTAGCCCTCGACTATTTGTCGAGTTTGTTTAGACAAACTAAGTAAATAGTCTCAGAGAAAGGGTTTCAAAACAGAGAGGTTTGTTTAACTTGTAGTTTTGGGTCTCAATTGTCATGCAATCGGTCGAAAGGGTGGTAACGAGTTGACACTAGGAAGTTCCTTCTAGTGGGCGTGACCACGCGAGAGAGGAGAGGCTTCGACTAGGTAATGTTAACATCTCCGACTAGTTTAATCAAATCGAGAACGGCAACTTGAGTTAAGCAAACGTCTAGAGGACTTTAAAATATTTACTCGTCCTTCTCCGTAGACTCGATAAGTCTGCCCCTGGTAGCAAGAGTAGGAAATCGAACAAAGCTAGGAAGCTCCTTCCAGCAAGGTGACCACGCAGAGAGGAGAAACTTCGACTAGATGTGTCTCTTCCTCCCACCGCTTGAGATGAAACGAGTACACCCAAGACGGTTAAGCAAATCGAGAAAGTGCGCTCTTCTTAGAGTATTTTTCAAATTAATCAAGAAATAAACTAAGGTGAAAAGAGTTGGCCTTCAAAAATATTTCGACTAAATAAAACCCGAGTTCTTTGTGTTGGCCATAAAAGCGAGTAACGAGTCGACACTAGGAAACTCCTTCTAGTGGACAGACCACATGCAGAGAGGAGAGGCTTCGACTAGGTGATGTTATCGCCTTTCCGACCAAAGGTAAAGAAAATCTGGGTGTTTAAAACATAGTCGAAAAATAATGAAAGCACTACTCAAAAGTAAGACAATAGAGATAGAAAAACCCGATTCTTTATTGTCCTAATGGTGGTTACACATAGAACTTGCGTAACTGGTCAATGTTCCAAGAATTCGAGAGCACCTGGCCGTCTTCCATTGCCAATCGTACCGACCCTGGACGAGTAACTTCGACCACCGTGTAAGGACCTTCCCACTTGGGAGAAAGTTTGTTCCGATTAGACTTGGATTGGCAAAGCCTCAATACCAAGTCACCTACAGCAAGGCTGCGAGGTTGAACCTTACGATCGTAGTATCTTCGCAGGGCTTGTTGGTAGATTGCCGAACTAATTAGGGCTGGTTTCTCCTTTCTTCAAGTAGATTAATATCATCTGCTCGAATTTGTTCTCGTTGGAGTCCGTGAATGTTTCGACTCGTGTTGACCGTATCTTTAGTTCCGGAGGAAGCATAGCTTCAGCACCGAAGACTAAAAAGAAAGGTGTTTCTCCCAGAGTCTGATCGGTAGTTGTACTGAATCGCCCATAATCTGAGGGTAATTCTTGTACCCAAGCCCCGAGCGCTTGATGAGCCGGGTCAAGACTCGAAGTTTTAATTCCTCTCATTATTTGGCCGCTTGCACGCTCGACCGCCCCATTACTCGGGTTGGGCCACGTACATAACATAACTTGGTACCCAACTCGTCGCAAAATTCCTCAAATTTTGCGCCGAAAATTGCTTACTATTATCTCGTAATTATTCGACTTGGTACTCCAAATCGAGTAATTACGATCTCATCATAAACCGTTTTTGTCGCTTCGTTGTTATCGACCACTGAGTTCGGCTTCAATCCATTTTGTGAACGATCAATAGCCACAAAGGAACTCAAACCTCCGGAGCTTTAGGAAACGGTCCCCAGGATATCAAGACCCCAAAGTTGCAAAAGGCCAAGATAGAGGTATTGTTTGTAATGCCCGAAATGGTTGGTGTATTTGCTCGCTATGAAACCGCATCGACACACTTTTGAGTTACTTAACCCGATCAAGCGCTTTGATGAACCGCGCAATGTCTCGTTGTCGCTCGCCTCATCCGGTGCAAGTCATCCTCCTTTCGTATGCATTGTATGTGCCTTGGAAATTTGCCAAGAGAAGATCGCAGAGATGTTGCTAAGAATAGATCGACTCGAGTGGTTGGTTTAGTAACCACGATCGAAAGCGCATCCTTCGAGCACGCTTGGAAGGTAATTTGCCATCACATGCTCTCTCCTCCCGCCGCTTTCGAATTATTGCTAGTAAATTTGAAGGAATTCGATGGGATTTTGGGAACCATCAAACTTCTCCATGTTCACCGGTCGAAAACGAGGTGGCTAATGAATGGCTCGAGATCAAAGCGAGAATGCCCGACATCCAGTAATGACTTCTTGACGCCTCCTTTGCAGAAAAGAAGGGTTGATATCATCAGGTGGTCGTACTCGATGATACCCAGTAACAGGTTGACCCGACCTGTAATAGGTCTCGGTCCTACGAGGGGAATACTCCTCGTAGTTTATCTGCTGTTGCAGATTTCCATGTCGAAGTGGTGAACGATCACCTTTCCGAGGAGCTTGTTGATCATCAGTCATTTGGAAGACATTTCTTCGAGTAAGAGATCGACACGACTTGCTGTTGCGCCGATTTCTACGCGGTGATATGTTGATTGATCGGTAGCGGAAGAAGTCGATGGGTACGACTACTTGAATGATGTCGACGAGGAGATTCCGGCTTTTCATTGTACTTCAAGCCTTTGTGCGATCTCTTCAAAGCAAAGAGGTCGTAGCCTGGCGTTCGGGCTAGCTCTTGAGTTGGATTCTCGAGCAAATCATTGATGTGCTGGAGCTCTCGAGCTTCCTCTGATTGATATTGAATACGCCCAGGCAAATTCTTCTGAGCTTCAATCTTCTTCCTTCGAATTGCCTCAAGATTTTCCATGTTAGACTCTTGAGATTGCCTCAATGAAGCGCGAGAATGTCGAGGATTTCCCTGGCGTTCATGAAGGCGTTGGTTGTGTCCGCCAGTGGTGGTGTCCTGGCCATTGCCACGAGGGGGCGCAGTGTGTGACCTTCGGGAAGGGTCTCCATCTCGGTCTCTAGAAGAGTGATCTTGATCCGAGGGAAGGACTAAGACCTCCTGCTGATGATTCTCACTTGCGCCGAGGCCTCCGCTTGAGGAGTCGTCGAGACACCATCTGGCGACTTGGAGTAATCCTCCAAGTAGGGAAGTCCGGTTATAACCGCCTCCGTCGGCAGTGTGATCATGGAGAGATGGTCGAATTTGCGTGAAAAGCATGTTGATCCCGCTCTCTCTGGCGTTATCCAGAGAGAGAGAATCACCAGATCTTGGGTGAAGTCCTGCATCAGGCTTCTAGAGCTTGCCTCACCAAGTCGGACCGCCTTAGGGAACTTGGACACTTCGAGGAAAAACTCTCGTCGTGTCGTGAGTCCACTTGGGTGTGGTCCTGGTCGATTGACCCTTGCCCTTGAGAAGGTAGATCCTCTCTTGGACGCATCTTGTTGGGGGATAAGGATCCTCCTCAACTCCACCGGCGACATTGTCTCCTCGGATCTGTGGGAAGATCCTGAGGCAAAGAATGCCATATGATGAGTCATCACTTGGTTCAGAATCAATCCCAGATCCATGTCGACGTCACAGACCGCTAAGTCGAACCAGCTTCTCCTCGCTCCATTCTCCCGCCATGAGTGCATGAGATTTGGAAAACAGAGAGAATGTTTGACAAGAAATTACCTAAGATCCCCACGATCGGCGCCTAACCTATCGGTGTTTTAGAACCGAACTTACGTAAAGATTGTTTGATTCGGGGTCTCCTAGAATAGAATCATGCGAGAGATTGACACGGAATTTTTATATGTGTTCGGCCTTCTCCGGAGAGAATAACAACCCTACTCTGTGTGTATGGTATTGAGTGTATATCGAACAATCGGGGAAAAACTAAGACTATTACAGATAGTGCTTGTATTCCCGATGGCTCGATCCCTCCTTTCTCTAGTGCCGCCTTTTATAGTACGTGAAGGAGCGGCAGCTATCTAGTAAAGCGCTACCATCACCTCCTCAGAATTCAGCGATGTTGGTAGTGATTACCGTGTATTAATTCCTCCACGCCGCTCAAATGACTATATACCGTAGATAATGGGTATTACGTGCCATTATTCTCAGAGAATAACAACAGATGATGATCGTTTGAATCCCTTAATCAATAAGACCCACTTGTCCGCGGTGTTCATTTGATTATAAGGTGGTCGTGGCTGACCTAGTCGAGAGGAATCTACGATTATGAAGTAGTCGAGCAAGACTTACGACTATGGGATAGTCGTAGCATAACTTACGACTATGGGGGTGGTCGAGAAGAACTTACGACCATCCATTTGGTTCTTCCTTCATAACATTAAGGGTACACTCGTGGTTCACATGACGCCATATTTACCTATAATAAAAATTATAGATAAAAGGTAAAATGAGGATTATTATATCCTCGTCAGTACTAGTAGAGGCATTAATTAAAAGGATTAAATTTATTGTCCGACCGCTTTTGCATAATTGTAATTTACTAACCTCATGTTGGAGCCACGCAGTCCTGCACGCAGTAACTCTCATTAATTTTAGACTGTCGGCATATAACATCCATTCACTTATACAACTAGCGCAAGGGTCAACACCGAAAATTTCTCATCTTCGCATGTTTGGTTGCAAGGTTTATATACCTATACCACCACCAAAGCGAAGTGCAATGGGCCCTCTCCGAAAGTCTGGGATATACGTTGGTTATGAGACAACATCCATAATCAGATATCTGGACCCTATGATTGGAGATTTACATATAGCCCGCTTCGCTGATAGCATATTTGGTGATGATAGTTTCCTGTCATTTGGGGGAGGAAATCAACCCCTTGATAAAAAAAATGTCGGGAAATAATGTAGCAAGTCACGAGAATCCATGCACAAGACCCGCACCCTAGTGAAGCAAATAGAGAAGTCCAAAAGATAATTGATTTGTAAGCATTAGCGAATCAACTGCCTGACCACTTTAGTGATTTGAAGAGCGTGACCAGGTCACATGTGCCTGCACGCAATACACCGGAGAGGGTTGAAATACCAAAGGAAATTAAAGGTATCCCTACTCTCGTCCAAAGGCCTCAGAATAAAAGGACGAGAACTCCGGCCCCTCGAATCCCAAGTAACCGGGGACGCCTCGCGAAAAAGGATAAGAAAGACTTGACATAGCCAATCACTGAAGTTCTCCCGAACCAGAAGGGGAGCCAATTGAGACTTGGCACAAGTATGGAACTTTTAGTAAAAGGCATACCGAATTTGAATATTCCCATAGAGGGAGACATCAGTATGGATGTGTGCGCACACATCGGAGCTAAAAAACTAAAGGGACTTGCCCCCGCAATTGGAAGCAGCGGTGAGCGAGTAGAAGCATTAGAATAATTGCCCCATGAAGAAATAGCTATAAATTATGTGACCACAGAAGAATATATGAATAGAACAACAGCCAATGTCGACATTTGTTTTGCAAAGAAAATTATCATAATCATCGATATTAATCCAGAGCCGGCATCGCTCACTGAATGTAAGAAAAGATCATATTGAGAAGATTGGAATAAGCCAATATAAGCAGAATTATTATCTCTAAATAAAAGAGAGGTGTTTAGGCCTGTAAGCCGCACGCCTCCCCATGTGCACCCCGTAGGGTATAAGTGGGTATTTGTTCAAAAGAGAAATGAAAACAATAAAGTTGTAAGATATAAAGCAAGGCTTGTTGCATAAGGTTTCACTTAACGACCAGGAGTCGATTATGAAGAAACCTATTCCCCGGTTATGGGCAGAACTACCTTTAGATATTTAATCTCAATGGCAGTAAACCTGAATTTAGAAATAAAATTGATGGATGTGGTAACTGCATACCTTTATGGAAACTTAGATTCAAACATTTATATGAAGGTACCTAAAAGTATCCCCGTCCCAAACCAAGACAGAGCAAATAGAAATCAGACAAGGTGCAACTCGTAAAGTCACCAGATGGATCAAACAATCAAAGTAAATGTTGTATAATCGCTTAAGTGACTTTCTCTACAAGAAAGGATACACAAACAATGAGGATTGTCCCTGTGTATTTATATGACGAACTCAGGATGGATTTTGTATAATCTCAGTATATGTAGATCTCAGTATATGTAGATGATCTGAATATCATCGGGACCCTGGAAGATATTAAGAAAACAAGCTCTTACTTGGAGTCGGAGTTCAAAATGAAAGATTTGGGTAAAACCAAATATTGCCTAGGCTTGCAGCTTGAGCATGCCCCTGAAGGGATTTTAGTACATCAGCCAACCTACACTCAAAAAGTGTTAGAAAGGTTCGGCTTTGAAAAGGCATACCCTTCGAAAGTGCCGATAGTCGGGAGATCCTTGCAGTAAGACAAGGACCTGTACATACCTAGAGAAGAGGGGGAAGGAAGTCCTGGGGTCGGAATTTCCATACTTGAGCATAGCAGGAGCACTCATGTATTTAGCAAATTGTACTAGACCGGACATTGCATTTGCCATAAACCTATTAGCAAGGTATAGTGCAGAACCTACCAAAAGGCATTGGCAGAGAATAAAAGGACATCTTCTGATACCTCCAAGGAAGCAAAGATCTCGGTCTGTTCTACAGAAAGAACCAAGACCTATAACTGGATATGCAAATGCCGGGTACCTGTCAGACCCACATACAGCTAAGTCGCAAACAGGTTATGTATTCCTGTGTAGTGGAACTGCAATTTCATAGAAATCGTCTAAGCAAAGTCTTGTATCAACTTCAACTAACCACTTAAAAATCATAGTGCTATACGAGGCCTCACGATAATGTTCTTGGCTTCGATGGATGATTTACCATATCCAGCAGTCGTGTGGATTTAATACCGTGCAAACCCCCACTATTATCTATGAAGATAATGCAGCTCGTGTTGCACAAGTGTAGATGGGTTATGTGAAGAGTCAACTCACAAAGCATATCAACCCCAAGTTCTTCTGTGCTCATGAATTGCAAAAGATGGACGAAATTAAAGTACTACATACTAAGTCATGTGAACATATTACAGATTTATTCACTAAGTCACTTTCAGTATCTAGCTTTGAAAGGTGTATACGTGGAATGGGAATGATGAGACTTATGCAGAATTCAAGGGGAGAATCTTCACGAACTCATTATTAAAGCTTGATCACGAAGATCGAGTACCCAAAGAATAAAGGAAAATTTTGATATGTGCCATTACAGAGTGTCCAAGTCAGAGAAATGCCACCGCTCATTTCGAATTTCGAAAGACGCCACCGGAAAGCTTGGAACATCCTACAAATGCCACTAGTATACGTATTTTGCCAGTATTAGACCAAATTGCCCCTATCTTCAACCTCCTCACTCCTCAGCTATGGCCGTCAATCATGTCGATGTCAAGGTCTATGGGAAATCCGACGGCGACAGCGGCCAGATCTGGGCGTCGGCGGTGCACGGAGGTTCGGCGGTGGTGGCCCAAGTAGATCCGGCGGCGGCTCAAATCGACGCCGGGCAGCGGTGACAGGAGCTCGAATCTAGGGCACGGCGACGACTCAAGAAGGCGAGAAGCGGCGATGGTCCGATTTGGGAGGCGAGCAGCAGCAATGATCCTCCAGGCGAGTGGCGGCAGCGGCCCAGAGAGAGGACATCGGCGGTAGCTCAAGCAGGGAGGCTGCGGTGGTTGAGAGAGAGAGAGAGAGAGGCGGCAGCAGTGAAGCGGCCAGATCTGGGCGTCGGCGGTGCACGGAGGTCCGGCGGCGGCGGCCCAAGTAGATCCGGCGGCGGCGGCTCAAATCGAGGCCGGGTAGCGGTGGCAGGAGCTCGAATCTAGGGCACGGCGTCGACTCAAGAAGGCGAGCAGCGGCGATGGTCCGATTCAGGAGGCGAGCAGTGACGGTCCTCCAGGCGAGTGGTGGCGGCGGCCCAGAGAGAGCTCGAGCAGGGAGGCTGCAGCGGTTGAGAGAGAGAGAGGAACTAGGCGGCGGCAGTGAAAAATTGCCTTCGCCGGCCTCTGCTCCATGGCGAGGAGCGAGCACCCTGGCGTGAATCGAAGAAGATGGGGGCAATAACGTTAATATTTGTGAAATATGTAGATCAGTGGCATTTCTATGAGAAAAAGATGTTTTCAATGGCATCTTTCGAATATCGAAATGAGCGATGGCAATTCTCTGATACGGGCACTTAGCAGTGGCATATATCAAAATTTCCCAAGAATAAATCCTAGAGATTAATTGAAATTGGGTGGATTGTACTCTTTTTCCCTTGACAAGTTTTTTTTAAGTTTCTCGGCTAAGGTTTTTAATGAGACAATTCGTGCAGTATAGTAGAACATGTTTCATGTACTCTTTCTCTAAATTTTTTCCACTAGGTTTTTATGGAGTTTTGGTGAGACATAAACATGACAGATGAGTGCCCAAGGGGGAGTGTTAAGAAACCGTGCCTAGGCCTCGCAGGTCTGGCCCACGATGGGCTCCTCATCCATCCAATAGCCTATATAAAGGAGGGGAGACCCCAACTATTGTACTACAGTTTTATAGAAGAGAAATAAAGAGAAACCAGAAGTCCCCTCATATCTCTGTGTCAATCTACTATTCTGTTCTCGTGTTCTTATGATTCTGAGTTTACCTATGAGGCAATCACTCGGACTAGACTCGCCAGCGACGGTTCCTCAATAGCATCAACCTAAGATATTTCCTCGTCATATCTTCTGCTGGCATGAGGATTTGTAGGGCCGGTGCATTCCTTCTTTCCTTACGTGCGATGGGGTGGACTCCACCAGCATGGAAACAAGATCAACAGAAGATGGCTCACCCTATGTTATGTTGAGTCGGGTTAGGAAATTGTTCCAAAGTATTTTAGTAATCTGGACCCGAGATGTCAAAGGGCCGAACCAATTTAAGTTAATTGGTGAGTCTAAGTTAGGATCTGAGATTAGTCATGTGGTTTTTAGGTCGAAGCAGGTTACGCCTATATATAGGCTGTGGGTTACGCGGCTCTAGAGTTTTTACGGAGTTTAGAAATTATGAGTTAAGAAATAGATACTAGAAAATTACCATGATTTTGGTGGGCATTGATGGCGCGTGTTCTTGATATTTCCAGTTAGGAAATGCTTTTGGTGTATTAAATCCAATTGAGGTGTTGGATTTTGCTCGCTGGAACTTCGAAGGTTACTACCCTTTGTTCACGTACTGCGATGTGCGTGGGAGAAGGTTTATCAAGGAGATTCGTTTCAAATTACTTTTCACGTGCATGCTACTCTTCACATGCATGGTTCTCACTATTGATCTTCGAGTTGTACCACTGTGAAAGATCGAGCAACCTATGGATTTACTCTCATCTTGAGGTTTGATCTGCATCACCTTCCAAACGGGAGACTCCCTAGTCGTCGAGGCACATCCTCCGGAGCGACTTGGGTTTGCACGATTGTAATATCCCAAAGTACTGTTACCAAAAATAAAATTACTAAAGTTATTATTTATTTGATTTTTTGATATTTAAAAGGGTTTTCTTGAATTTCCTTTACTTTAAAGTAAAAAAGAAAATTTATTGATTTTTCTAGTATTTTCTTGGATTTAAAGTTAAAAGGAAAATTTTAATGAATTTCTTAAATTTTTCGGATTTTAAAAAGTTTTTTTCCTATTTTCCGAAACATAAAATAATTTATGTTCAAAAATAAATGCCAACTTTAAGTTGAAAATAATTTTATTATTTCCAAAATAACTCAGGGAATTTCTGTGATTTTTTCCATAAATTTTGGACTTTATTTGCTATTTTCTAAAAGCCCTTTTGATTTGTTGCTATTTCATAAATTCAAAAATCAAACTAATTTTCATTTCGGGCCAAAATCCCTTTTCCGGCCCATTTTCCCTCTCTCCCACCGGCACACCCGCGCTCGGCCCATTCCTCCCTCGCGCCTGGCCCGTCCTCCTTCCCTTTCCCTCTCACTACCGCCCGGACCCTACCCGTCGAAAGGTCTAAACTATACATACCACGGAACCCAACCTAGATCCACCCTCCATGCCCTCATGGGCATGCGCAGCCATAGTGCGCCAAGCTCAATGGGCTGCCCGGTCTCTTGCGGGAGGAAGGTACTGAGGCGACTATGGTGAGTCGCGTCAATGGCTAGGTCAAGCAGTTCGTACGACCACTATGCCGCGTCTCCTGGGGTCGCCATACCTAAAATTTAAGATTTACGTAATATTTATCGTGAAAAAATGAGAACATAAATAAAGCTGGGAATATTTTACTTAGGCTCTACACACCCTATTTAGCTACTCTGGAATTTGTACAAAATTCTTAGAGCTATCTTGCTATTTTCCTAGTTTAAAATGTATTCTTGGCATTTACGTAATATTTACTGTGCAAAATTGAGAATAGAAATGAATCTAGAAATATTTTAGTCAGGCTATACACACTCTATTAAGCTACTATGGAATTTTTACGGGATTCTTATAGCTACCTTGTTATTTTCCTAGTTTAAAATGTATTCTCAGCATTTACTTAATATTTTTCGTGCAACAATGAGAACATAATTGAAGCTAGGAATATTTTACTCAGGCTCTACACACCCTATTTAGCTATAATGGAATTTTTACAGAATTCTTAGAGCTACCTGCTATTTTTATAGTTTAAAATGTATTCTCGACATTTACATAATATTTACCGTGCAAAAATGAGAACATAATTGGAATTAGGAATATTTTAATCAGGTTGTACACACCCTATTTAGCTACTCTTGGATTTTTACTAAATTTTTAGAGCTACTTGCTATTTTCCTAGTTTCTAAATTATTATCAGTGTAAAAATTATCTAACCTACAACGATAAGCTAAACTAAAACAGACTACACTAAAGCTAAAATAATCTAATGACATCAATTCTCAGTCGCTAGTTTTATTTGCTAACCTACCAGTATTTTGAATTAAATTACAAAGTTTCAAAAAAATTACATGCGAGGTAGACGACAGGATCTGCTTCTCCTTCTCTCTCTCCTCCACGACGAATGAGCATGGCTTCGCCACGCCATTTTCCTCCTCTCCTCTCTCCTTTCCCCCTCTTCTCTTCGTCCCCTCTGTTTGCTCTCGGCTGGAATGAGGTGGAAATGAGGGGTGGGCGAAATCCGGTTTTTATATCTAGCCCCTTTCGCTATTTTAATTGCCGATAGGGTACTGTTTGCCCTGTAGCCGTCCACTCCTGTCGCAGATGAAATGGTGGTAGGAGGCCATTTTTGCAATTTTTTTGACTAATTAATTTTAAAAATTCAGAATTTGACTGCCTATTTGGCTTAAAACCGAATGTGAGCCTAGCTATTTTGGCTAATATTTGGCAACTACCGTGGTTGTGATCCAGACACCTCCACGTTACTAATGTTTTGGTCATGCACTGTTAGTGACCAAAATTTCGTAGAAAAAAATCAATTGTTTGGCACGTGGCACCTGATTCATGGAAACAGTTCATATTTGCCACTATCCTGCTATTCTCCTTTTTTTTAAAAAAAATCGTGATGGGCAAACCTAAGAGACCATTTAGCCAGTTAATTACTTGATCGATTAATAAAAAAAATACATGATAATCCGAATGGAGAACCAGAAGAATTAGGGCTACCAACCTGACTAACGGTATGTTACATACCCACTTGGATGAACACGAACGAACACGACTCAATAGCTTTAGTACCCAAATCCATCACCAGCTTCAAGTATTTGAAGATACAATTGGGAAGTAGAAATAGGGACCGGAAATAGAAGAACTGGGACTGGGAATAAGAACGAGAGATCGGGGATGGAGCAGTCGGAAGGAGGAGGAAGCAGTTAGTAGTTTGGGGAAGGAGCAGAATGGGGATGAGGAAGAAGCAGCAACAGGGAGGAAGAATCGGTTCTGTGTTTTTCATCGATGCCCCTCTCTCCAGCTGCTCTGGTGGTTTTTATACTTCTCTTCGATGTCTTGTGTCTCAGTAAGTCCCTTGGCCCATTTACTAGTCAGCCCATCGATCCCAAATTACTAAGCAAAACCTGCTGAAGTAACTAAGCCCATGACATTCTCCCCTCCTTGAGATTCGGCTTGCCCCTAAGCCGCTGTAATACAAAACGGGCAAATGAACTCGATGCCACCGGGATCCCATAGCACTTGAAGAACCACGATGCCCCACTTGGATTGAAGGCCAGGGTCCAGTAGGACACAACGATGACCGTGTACGCCGTCGATACACCCTTGTATATGTTCGTCCTCACCGGTTCTCGCACAGTGCTCTGAAATTCTGGCAGCATTGCATCCCCAAATGAGAACGCTATTGTACCCAATGCATTTAAAGCTCTGAAGATCTTAGTTGCAGTGCTTCCTTGCAAATTGTAGTCAACTTCCTTTCGATCAATCCGATATCCGTCATAAATGGTAACACCAATGGTTGTCCCGGCCAATCCAATGGTGCTAGCAGTGTAGGTAGCATTGACCCACCGGAGTGGATGCATATCAGGAAGCTGGGAGAGGAACAACTCGAATGCGCCGAGGAGAAGGATGAAGTGCTGCAGCGTCATCGCGCCATCCTCAGCGGTGTGGTAGTGCTTGTACACAGCCTTGAGGCTGCTGCCAGCTGCAAGCTGGATTGCAATGTTGTTGCCAACTGATGCCACCTGCTGGAAGAATTGACACATACCAGTAGCCCTAGGGACCAAATATGTTCTTTGCGAGTAGTCGGTAGCTGGTGCGCTTCTCTCCATTCCACTGCCACATTGAGGTCACAACCAAGCTAGAACACCATGTAACCAGTGTCCCTGTAACCAAGCTGCATGTCATGGTTATTGTAACTACAAGTACGAGACCAACACCTAAACTAATGTGTATAGGAAAGTTGTTTTTATGGCAGCCACTTCCATTGGTCATCCCATCTCCAATCATGCCCGTTGGGCATGTACAAGTAGTTGTACCCTTTTTGTTAACACCGAGTGCAGAGTGGACGTAGGGGTTGGTTCCTGGGTGAAGGCGTCTGTCGGCTCCTTGGAGCTGTAGTTGCAAAGGGGAACCAGCACCAGGTCGAGGTGAAACTAAGACCAAGGGAATGCAGCCCGTCCCTGACCTGTAACCATCACCACTCATGTCCGAGGGGCAGGAACACTGGAATCCTCCAGGAGTGTTGTTGCAGTCCCGTGCAAAGGTACAAGGGTAATTCTGGTTTTCTGACGGAAGTTTGCACGTGTCTATATCTTGACATTCGTTATCCAGGTAAGGATTTCCCCCAAACCCCAGACGGCATTTGCAGAGATAGCCCGCTCCCCTAGGCGAGTCGAAGCATTTTCTCATGCTCGCCTTACCTGTATCTGGTCGAGCAAGTCTGCCGCTCCCTGTTGCTTCCTTGCATCTATCGGTCCCAAGTCTCCCAATTGCCCAGTCTAAGCTCATGATGCGTTCAACAGGTGGTACCACCAGCTCGTCCTCAATTAAATTGTCCATAAGATCTTTCTCACCACGCTTCCGCTGTTCTTCACTGATCATCCTCACATGGTCAAAGGGAAGGATAGAGCACATCACCTCTGTAGAGTTTATAGCAGGCCAAAATCCTTCTCCCGGAGTCAACATTCTTTCTATCACAGGATGTCGCAAATCAACACCAATTAGCTGCATCACCATTCTTCCATTCATATAGAGGCCATTCCCAGTCTCAATCACCACACAACAATGATAGTGAGTGCTGGAATAAGGTTTCAATTGCACCCACAAGAAGCTCTGAAATTTCCCATAATCCCAGCATGGCAACAATAGATGTTCTACCAATATCACTCCATGCACAAGTGAATTTAGCACACCCATTTCCCCATTAGTGAGTACCGTCATCCATGATTTGATTCCTGCCTGTTTGTGGAACAACTTGAGCAAAGTCCCATGTCCTTGAGGTGGTGGCCATGGGGGCACCCGCTGCACTTCGCCTCGGTAGCAGTCGAACGACCGCCATGATTGTGGATGAAGCTCAACATTGTCTCCCGTGATCTCCATGTGTGCCGGTGGCAGCCATGATCGCCTCTCGACCCACTTCATCCCCGTAGAAGTGAAGAGGAACGTTGGCCTAGCGCTCAGCCGTAGCCAAGCCGTGGAGTTGACCTTGGCGGGCGGGGAGTCGACCTTGGCGAGCGGGCGCATTTCATCGAGCAGTTGGTGTGCAGTGAGGTCACTGGTGTCGCGCGCACATGAATGGTGGCGATAGTCAGCTTGGGGCTAGTGATGGCGATGTCGAGCAGGGTGGTGGTCAAGGGAGAACCCGAGGCCGCGTCCAACATGAATGCGGATGTCTGCGAGGTGGTGTCGTCGCTGGAGCCGATCATCGAACACCCGGCGGGCATCCGGTTGTCCAGCTCGCCGGTGGCGAATGATTTTGACGAGGCGACGTACGTAGGCTCCGACTATGCCTGGATGGCGGTGGTCACGCCCCTCGAGAGTAGGGACACCATCGTGACCTTGATGCAGCCGGCGTTGGGGTCGGGGCTCGATGTCGTGCACCTGGTGGGTGACTCGGGGGCGAGGGCAGCATCTGATACCGGTGCAGCTACCGCCTCAGCGTGGTCCACCGCGACGACCAAGGTGGGCGTCGGTGTGGTTACGGACGGCAACAAGGTGTGATCGGGTACTCTTCGCGGCTGGACGATGGCCTTCAACCCGACCGCAAGCTCATTCATGCGCACGGCCAAATCTTCCATCTCTATTGTCTGCTTCTTCACTTCAGAGATCAATTTGTTCAACATCGCCTTGCACCGTACTTCACTCTCCTTCTCAGCGTCGGTCATGGCCACCTCGGAGCACAGCACCATCAGGATTGAAGGCTCTGATACTAATTGTTACATACCCACTTGGATGAACACGAACGAACACGACTCAATAGCTTTAGTACCCAAATCCATCACCAGCTTCAAGTATCTGGAGATAAAATTGGGAAGTAGAAATAGGGACCGGAAATAGAAGAACTGGGACTGGGAATAAGAACGAGAGATCGGGATGGAGCGATCGGAAGGAGGAGGAAGCGATCGATGGTTTGGGAAGGAGCAGAATGGGGATGGGGAAGAAGCAGCAACAGGGAGGAAGAATCGGTTTTGTGTTTTTCATCAATGCCCCTCTCTCCAGCTGCTCTGGTGGTTTTTATACTTCTCTTCGATATCTTGTGTCTCAGTAAGTCTCTTAGCCCATTTACTAGTCAGCCCATCGATCCCAAATTACTAAGCAAAACCTGCTGAAGTAACTAAGCCCATGACACGGTATGTACAATTATATAAACACCTGTTATTTATAGTATCTCTTCATATCTACTATAGATAGCATTAAAGCCAACTCAGTTGATTGTCTTTTAAATAACTCTATAGACAGTCGCACCCCCCCCCCAAAAAAAAAAAAAACCCACGCATCAGGATCGAACGCCGCACCCAAAAAAAAATGGGGCAAAAACCGCACTAAAAAGAGGGAATCAATGAGCCAAGAACACCCACACGGAGCAGGGGCTTTCCTTGCTTCCCCCGTTGCTAAAACCCTAACGCAGTGACGCGCATGCCCTTGCTCTCCTCTCCCGCATTGGCCTCTCCTCGGTCACCATGCCCAGCACGCGCTCCTCCTCCAGGCTGATTCGCGCCTCCCGCGCGGAGTTCAACCCAGGTGAAAGTTTGCTTCTTGTTTTCTTTTTGGCGTCCCCCCCCCCCCTCCCAAACCTCCTAAATTCGATTTTGTATTTTGTATGTTTTTTTGCTCTATTTTCTGTTCGAGTCGAAGTACTAGTACATCTAGGTTGTTGTTTGTTTTAACCTGGGAGAGGAAGATAGAAGTTCCAGCAGAAGCTGCAGAACGGCCTTGGTTAGGTTATTTCTTGAAATGCTACAACTGATGGAAATTTCCCCCATTTTTTTCTCTCTAAACGTTTTCTTGCAGGTTTTGCTATTGTTTAGAGGTCGGAATTGTGCATTTAATTTGATAAGCTGTGTGAAGTCAGTTTGTTCTCTTGAAAGTTTGATGACATCAGTTGTCATGCGCGCGTTTGTCGAATTTAAGAAAAAAATATTTTTAAGAAGTATTATCTCACGCATTCCCCCCTCCCCCCTATATTGGTGGTGGAAAATGAGCTTTTATTGTGGTTTTAGTAATCGATATATCATTGTTCTGATTGTAGATACGGTGAATATTTCTTTCTCACTCTTCTAGTGCTAGATTTGTGTTGGGTGCCTGCTTTCAACTGGTAGAGGATATTTGGACCATCACTATAGTTTGATGATAAAAATTAACAGGGTTACAGTTGATGGCTTTTGTTTGGTTAGTTTGATTCATCAAGCTGCCTAGGATTACTTCGGAGCTAATTCTACCCTGTTCCAGTGCTTAACTTGTTATGAATTCGAGGCTGTAGTAGTGGCATGGCAATGTTCAGTGCTCACATAATTTGTTTGTTGTAATGTTCCTGAAGGTATAGCCATTAATAGTTTTCAGGTCAACTTTAAAAAGTATCCATCCACTTCAACTGCTGACTTAATCTACCTACCATTTTAAGTCATCTATGACTGATGATATTTATATGTTTTTCCCCAAAGCAAGTTTAGTATTATTCTTCTTTTTGTCAAGAAAGCATGGATTTGATGCCTTTTCAGGTGTAAGAGAATTGAAGCGTGAATCCAGTGTTTCTTTTGACATATCCAAGTCTGAAATGAATGCTTCCGTGAAGAGGAAAAGGGTGAAACGGGTGCTAGAAGTAAACGGGGAGCATCCTAAGAAGCAGGTGCCCGCTGACTAACTACAATGCCTTCATATTAAAAAAGGGAAGCATCATGCATTTCTAATTTCTCTTTCTGGACTTTCCGTATCATTGATTAAATTTCCTGCTCTCTTAGGAGTTCAGTTATTCTGTGATGTAAATACGCTTTCTCTCTTTGAATGCATGTCATATTATTTTCTCCCATTTCTTCTGTTGGTTTGGTTCAATTCAGGTCCCATTAAATAAAATATTTTACACACACGCAGCTTGCTATTGTTCCTGACATTGAAGATTTTCGATATGACAAGATCAAGGCAAAATCGTCGGCGTCTACAAATGGCGCGTTAACATCTTCGAGTAAGAACAGTTCACCAGATAAGTTTCGCAGTTTTATTCTAAATGGTTTGATCTATAATCATACTTTGTCAGTCAAATGCTCTACAACCAGTGTGTGTGCATATACTGTGCATTGCTTAAAGTTGCTAAAAGGACTATCATGACTGTTAAGAGAGTCCTTTCCATGTGGATTTTTTTTTGTTGCTTCAAATGGGGCTTGCTTATCATTAGTCAGTGCAGTAATAAGTGTTCGACCATGCTCTACTGTTGTTCTTTTTTTTCCGCTTGATGGTATCTTGCATATGGATAATCTTGTTGTAATTACACAGTGTAAAATCCTCCCCCCTCCCCCCCCCCCCCCCCCCATGTCCTGCACAAAGCTTACCTCTTCCCTTTTCAGTCAGGTTGGAGAAAAAGGTCAGAGTGACGTCTGTTGTGAAAGGTAATCAGACGACAGAAGACTACCAGGAGAGAGAAACTATGGCATTTTTGTTTACGATGTGCTTACCATTCTTATTATGTGATTATTTCTTTTGTTGCAAGCTGATGTCAAGTCAAACCTGTTCAGTCTATACCAACAATACTTTGCTCAAGTTTTATATTATGGATGATATCATTTTTTTCATGTAATGCTCAAATTTTTCTCGCACACATCATTGCTAACATGAATGTACTGGATTAGGATTTCTATTCTCCTAACTCGAAGTCAATCTAATCATACACATTGCCTCCTACATGACGGCCCTTTGATTACCGCACACATCATTCATGATATTTCTAATCTTTCATTAAGTTTGAACTCTTTGAACTTAAATTTGTAATATTTTGCATGGTTTCCTCAACTATTAGCAGTACTAGCTACAAAAAGCAGTTGTCAGATTTCTCAACATTAGATTCACTTTTTTCTAATGTTCACCAAGGCGCTAGTCGGATAGCAGACCAGAGCCTTGCGCCTAATCGCTGATTAGGCGGGGCTTGGTGACCGCCTAGGTGGGATAAATCGGCTAGGCGGGCTAGGTGGGAGGGTGTCGCCTAGCGCCTAGGCGGGCTAGGCAGCCGCTTTTTAGAACACTGCTGTTTCCTCATTCCACACATCAGAGAATATGTGGCCGATCCATTACTTCATTGTTGCACCACAAGAAAATTGTGTCAAGACCAGATTTGTTGATTACCGTGTTAAGAATTTTTGCTCCTACATTTAACTGTGTAATAATCCTTCTTTTGTCCAAGTACTGATCAGAAAGCTAACATAGTCATTTATGCCAGTTGGGGCTCCAGAAAATTGGGAAGCAGTTCTTGGAGGTATTAAAAACATGAGGTTATCTGGCGAGGCCCCTGTGGATACGAAGGGCTGTGAAAAAGCTGGTTCTCTTCTTCCACCCAAGGTAGTTTTGGTCACCACATCCTCTTTTCAGTCAGATAGTTGATCAGAAATGCAGTATACAAAGCCCATTTATTGTGACCACCTAACTTGAGGATAGGGTGCTCGTTGGGTTAGGTCTTACATAGGGACATTGTGGACCTGTGGGTTTTGCAATTCTCCTTATCTTCTTGTACTATGTTGCCGTATGAAAAATGCAATTACATTGAATGGAGTTATGTAACTCTATTCATCCCATTAAGAAACCATAAGTTACATTTCTTCTTGCACAGGAAAGAAGATTTGCAGTTCTGATATCAAGTATGATGTCAAGCCAAACAAAAGATGAAGTTACACATGGTATGCCTCGGGAAATTTCTCTTTTTTCAAATTGGTTATACTATAATTCAGCGCTCGCGCGCTGAATAGCTATTCTATGCGTGGCGCACCAGCCCACGACCCTTCGTCGGCTTGGCGCCCGCCACGCCCCGCCGAGATTGGCGATAAAACCTCGCGCGCATCAAAGCAACGGTAAAAATGGTCGTTGGCTCGCGCTTGAGGCCGGCAGTAAAACAACGTGAGCACGTCACATGACGATCCCCCCGCGCAGAGTGCTTGCCTGCCGCTCGAGATCGACAGTAAAACCTGCGCGCGTGTAACAAAACGACAGTAAAATGACTTGGTGCCGTTCTAAATCAACGGTAAAAGCCTCCCAACACGCAAATAGTGGTGAGAATTTGGCACTAAAACTGATCGCACGTCACCTGAGTCGTTAAGATAAACATTTTATTGCAGTTTCGGCGTTAAAGATGGAACCGTAATGTTTGGGATGCTGCTTTTACTTCGAAAAAAGCACGTTGCGTTACTGATCCAGAGAATGATATCGTAGTTTCTGTGACCGTTTTACTGTAATTGACGCGTAATATTACTTCGAGAGGCACGCCGCGTTTCCAGGCTTATCAAGGCGTCGCCAGGCTTATCAAGGCGTTGCTTAGGCGTTGCCTAAGCGGTAAGGCGCCTCCGACGGTCAAGGCATCGCCCCCGCCTTACCAGAGCCCGCCTCATCCTCTGCTTCCGCCGCCTCCTCGCATGATCTGTGCCGGCTGTGGAGCCTCCTTCACTTGGAGCCGTGGTGGATCAGGCACCTAAAGTGCGGCCTCGTCTTCACCACTCGGCGCCGCTGTCGTCTTGTCTCTGAATCTATATCGCCGGGGTACTCCGCCGCTCGTGGGTGTTGTCTTGTCTTCGGATTCGCGCTGCCGGGGTACTCCGCAGCCCGTGGGTGTCTTCCTCCACCCGGAGCTCGCTCAGTTGCTCCAGATCTGTGCAGCTGGGGTACTCCGCCGCTCGTGGGTGTATTCCTCCGCCCGGAGCTCACTCGGTTGCTCCGAATCTGCGCCGCCGAGGTAGGGAAGGGGAAGAGGACGGGAGAGGGCGATGGTGGGGAGGAGAGGAGGCATGGTTGAGGCGGCGACAGGAAAGAGGATAAGAGGAAGCACCGATGCAGGGTTGAGGGCTCACGGGCACAACTTGGGCCTGATGGGCCGCTGGACTGGACTGGCACAGCTCATGGCACTTTTTCTTTTTTGCTCACTCCTCCTTTTCTTCTGCTTTTCTTCCACACCACAACTCTTCCACACTGCTCGGTTGCTTCGGATCTTCCTCCGCCTGTAGCGCCTTAGGATATGTGTAAGGCGTCGCCTCACCTCGCCCCTTAGCGCTTAAAAGGTGTAAGGGGGTTGGGTCGCCTCGCCTCACCTTACCACCTTAATAACCATGCGTGTTACTGTTGTAAACCTTGCTCGCGCTTTTTGTTTTTGGTAGTTACGGTAAGTGTGGTAACGTTTTTACTACTGTTTACAGTAGTAACGCGACGTGCCTCTCGAAGTAAAATGGCTTGTTGGCCCACGCTCCGCGCTCGAGGCCGGTAGTAAAACAACGTGAGTGTGTAACATGACGCTCCCCCGCACGGAGCGCTTGCTTGCCACTCGAGATCGACAGTAAAACCCGCGCGCATGTAACAAAACAACAGTAAAATGACTCGGTGCCGTTCTAAATTGACGGTAAAAACCTCCAAACACGCAAATAGCGGTGAGAATTTGACAATAAAACTGATAGCGGGTCACCTGAGTCGTTAAGATAAACATTTTATTGCAGTTTCGGCGATAAAGATGGAACTGTAATGTTCGGGATGCTACTTTTACTGCAAAAAAAGCACGTTGCGTTACTGATCCAGAAAATGATATCGTAGTTTCGGTGACCGTTTTACTGTAATTGACGCGTAATATTACTTTGAGAGGCACGCCGCGTTACTGCTGTAAACCCTGTTCACGCTTTTTGTTTTTGTTTTTTGGTAGTTATTGTAAGTGTGGTAACGTTTTTACTGCTGTTTGAAAAGTATATTACCGGTATACCCCTGAAAACGTTCCCTTAGTGTCTGTTACGCAAGATCTTTCGGGAATCATAAGTTTTACTGTAAAAATGCAAGTGTCTTTACTGCCAGTTACAAAAAAGGTTATCTGGAATGTTTAGAAGTGGAAAAAATAACTACTTCGGTTTGCTGGGTGGCCTAAACTTCTCTAGTGCGTCGGGGAGGGGCTTGACGCTGCTGACCTTATAGAACAACAGGTAGAACATCAGCTGTGCCTTGTACTCGTTCCCCTTCTCCTGCATACAGATGATAAAAAGTCACGTGATGGGCGCTGTGCATCTAATTACTGCTAGCTACGGGGGGTGATCACTTCTTATCGGCTCTATTCGTGTGGCTAGCGTCTGGCCTTCGCCATCCCAGAACTCCAAGAACTTCATCACGAAGAACGCACAATCGTTCTCTAGGACTTGCTTCGACGTCGACATGGTGTGCACCCTACAGTTCGCGACAACAGGGAATTTCCCACCAGTAACTGATTGCAAAGCTGTGGATAGGCGAGAGATGATCCTTTTCCTCATTGGGTTGTGGTGGTCCTGCACTCTTGTGCCCTTTTACTTATAGTCATTGGAGTTGAGAACTTCAACGTGTTTCTGTACTATGTTGAAACAGTAAACGGACCAATGCTGATTGTGTATAACTTGGAGGAAGAGCTGCAAGCAAACAATACCCGTAAAAAACGCACGCCCGAAAAAAAAGGAGTATAATATTTACTGTAATGAAACATGTAATTTACTGGAACGCGTGAGGTATTACTGGACGTGAAGTCATACAGGAGAAAACTTACCAGCTTTACGCGTGTGATGTCCACCCTAGCCATATGCTTCATGAGCATGCTCACGGCCTGGTCGCTGTTGTACTGCTTGTTTTTCAAGTACTACTCGACATTTAGTAGTTTTTGCCGACGGGGCGAAACACAATTGTTTAAGGCTTTACTACTATGCGAGTAAAACATTTACTGTAAAAAGTCTTTTTTGCGAAAAAAACAACTTACAGACCGTTCGATAAGTCACTAGTATCCCGACCAGTGAGATCCGACCAGGGATACATTTAGAATGATATCATACAACCTAAAGAGCTTCACCGAATAGTCACATACTTGTTAATCTTTATAAATGATAATTCATTTAAGGAATATAATAACATTTATTCTGTAACTCATAAACATAGACGTGATACAATCATCTCTATGATTGCTTCTAGGGCATATTACCAACAATACACACTCCTTTTCTTCTCGTCTTCTACAGACAGGTGTATAGTTTTACCTCATATTTGTTAGAAGCTTTGGT
Organism: Phyllostachys edulis; assembly: GCA_036346405.1. Lineage (NCBI taxonomy): Eukaryota > Viridiplantae > Streptophyta > Magnoliopsida > Poales > Poaceae > Phyllostachys > Phyllostachys edulis. Next base: position 23,741,476 of record CM070566.1, read on the forward strand.
TTGCACGCAATTGGCAGATGACAATCCCTCATTGTTGGTTTGGTTTGCTAATCCCTTACATGGATTTAGCCATGGGGCATTGATATAATGATGCATGCACTCATGGATGCACAGGAGCCCCGAGGAAGGTGTGAGGCTCTGAGCACGTGTACACTTGCACAACTCTGATGGAATGAACCCTTAATTCTATTCCAATGGGCTAAAAGCCAATATAGCATGTACAGGGTAGACAATATGTAAAGAATACCGTAAGCTATATATATATATATATATATATAACACCCCCCTCAAACTCATGGTGGATCAACAACACTGAGTTTGGAAAGGTAGAAATTGTGCTGAGCTCTAGTCTGTGCCTTGGTGAAGAAATCTGCTAACTGAAGCTCCGAAGGCACATACTGAAGAGCAATAACTCGGTCTTGCACCTGCGATCTCATGTACAAAGCATCGAGCAATGTTGATCGGATCAGTACTGTCTGATAAGAGAGGAGTCGGTGCAGAAACTAAAACAATGAAATCCTCAAGTAGCCACCGAAGCCAGGTGATCTCAGTTGTCAACGACGCCATAGCTCATAACTCGGCCTCAAAGACTCGAGCGGAAACGATACCGCTTCTTGGTCTTTCAGGCAATCAAAGAGGAACCAAGGAAAACACAATAGGCAGAAAGAGATCACCGATCAGAATGATCACTAGTCTAGGTCGCATCAGAGTATGCCTGAAGCCGCAGAGAACTGGAGTGAGTAAAGAAAAGGCGACGAGTGATGGTCCCACGAAAATATCGCAGAACACGAAGAAGGTGACTGTAATGGAGCTGAGTGGGAGCAGAGACGAACTGACTCAGTATGTAGTGCTCAAGAGAACCATTTGAGCTGGTTATGATCTTGTACATCCACTTGCACGTGATAGGAGTGACACGCAGGTAAGGGCACAAAATCCCAAGTGCTAGTACGCTCCAAAGTAGTAATCTCCTCAGACATCGTGAACTGCCATTCAGGGTGAACAACAGCCTCATGGTAGTTCGTAGGCTCAGAAGGAGCAGCGGCTGCGAAGCCGTAGCGCTCAGGAGGCCTAATAGTGCGACGATCACGAAGATCGTATCTGGGAGAAGGTGGAGCAGGACCCAGGACGGAGAAGGAGAACTGGAAACAAGGCCTAGCAAAGACAGAGGCTGAACTGGACAAGTAGGCCAAGGACGGCGAGAGTAGTGCTGGGGAAAGGGTGGAACCTCAACATAAGAGCCAGAGGGAAACTTCGGAGAAGAGGGAACAGGTGGAGCCGGAGGAGAGGGAAGAGAGGAAGGTGGATGCGGAAGGGAAACAGAAGTGGAAAGCTAAGTGTTAGGAAAAGTCAGAAAGGAGATCGACTCAATAAGAGAATCTGAGCTGACAGTAGAGAGACGAGTGTAGTAAGGCTAGGACTCATCCTCATCCGGTGAGCAACAGGGTCGTAGCAGCGATAACCCTTATGCTCAAGATTGTAGCAAAAAAAAACACTCAACCGAGTGAGTAGTCAGCTTGGTGCGCTCACGAGGTGGAAGAAGGACTAACAGACAATTTGAAACAACGAAGGAGATCTCGGGGACTCGATCAGAGAGGCGCTCAGCAGAGTAGAACCCTGAAGAGTAGTGGAAGGTTGCATGTTGATGAGAAAAGCAACAGTGGAGACAGCCCCAGCCCAGAAGTGAGGTGGTACAGAAGAGGCAAGCATGGAAGCGCGAGCTGTCTCAAGCAAGTGATGATACTTACGTTCAGAGACACTGTTTTGAGCATGAGCATCAGGATGAGTATGGGGGAATATTGCCTTGCTCAGCGAGAAAGCAACGCAAAGAAGCAGATAGATATTCGTTGGCAAAATCAGCATGAACAACACGAATGGCCGAATCAAACTGAGTGTGAACCATGGTGGCAAAACTCTGGTAAATAGAGAACCTGACCGCGAGAGGACATGAAGTAGATCCAAGTATGACGAGAATAAACATCAATAAAGATCATATAGTATATCGATGACCCTCTTTCGAAACGAAGGGAGCCGGACCTCAAATGTCGGAGTGATCAAGATCAAAAGGACTAGCCGAGACATAATCACTAGAGGGATTGGGGAGCTACAGCTGCTTGCCAAGCTTGCAACCCATACAAGGCAAAGAGGTGTCACCAGAAATAGACCCAAGAAGACCACGACCTACTAGAGACAACAATGGCGATCCACAGAGATGGCCCAAATAATGGTGCCACTGAGCAAAGGAAGTAGTAGAGGATGTAGCAAAAACAGAGGCAGGTGGTGACTGACTGGCCGGTGGAGATAGCAGAAGGAAGGTGCAGTCAGTCGAGCTCCCAAAGACGCTGCGAATCACGGCGTCGAGGGCCAGCATCAAGTATAGTCCCCGTGCGACGGTCCTGGACACAACAAGAGTCGGACTCAGGAATAACACAATAGTCGTGATAAATGATCTGACCTGTCGACATAAGCTGTATAGTAAGCTGGGGAACATGAGAGACGATAGGAACATGAAAGGAAGAAGTGGAAAGGATGCCTTGGCCTGCAACAGGAAGAGAGATGCCATATGTAGTTTGAACAGTGGAAGGAAAAGCTGTGGGACACTGAAGTGAGGCGAGTAGAATCTAACGTCATGTGAAAAGAAGCACCAGAGTCCAAGATCCACGGAGACAAGATATCAGACGAGGGAGGTGGCGGAGGTGAGGACTGCTGAGAAGTAAGAGCCAGACGAGCAGAGCCAGACGCAAGGGCGGCAGTGGTGAAGCTTCGAGACCGCGGTGAGCTGCGGCGACAACGGCGAGGTCGGGCGAGGCGGTGTTAGCCATGAACAGGGGCAGCGGCAGCTTGAGAGGGAGGCGGCGCTGAGATCCCGAGGCAGAGGTGGCAACGTCCTGAGGGGGCGGCGGCGTCAGGACGAAGGTGGGCGGTAGTGGCATCTCGGGCCTCATCCCCGGCGTCGAAGGCGGCCAGATCTTGACGGAGCACAGCAAATCTGAGGCAGCTCGTCGTCGGGCTCGGGATCTGAGTTGTCGGGTGTGACAAATGGATCTGGCGTCGGGCGGCGGGGGCGGCTCGAAGCGGCAGATTCGCATCGAGGCGCTCGGAGTGGAGGAGGCTCGGCGGCGAGCTCCGGTGGCACGACGAGTCTAACGGCAAGCTCGGGCGGTGCGGCGTCGGGGAGGAGCAGAGCTTGAGCTCACGTGGCTCGGGTGACGCGTGCAGAGCAGCGATGGGGCGTGTGCGGCGTGGGAGCTTGGGCGCCGGGATGGGGCGGCAACGTGAGCTCCATCGCGGGCAGCGCGGTGACGTGGGCTGGGGAAGAGTGCGCCGCACGGGAAGACTCAGGGTGCGCACGGGCCGGGCCGTGGAAGAGGCGCGCGCGGTGGCTCAATCTGGAGGCGACGACGCCGTATTCGACCACGAGGTGCAACGTCGACGTCGGGGAGCTCATATCGGGGTGAATCCGAGTGTTGAAGCAGCTGTAGTGGAGTGGCAGCAGCTCGAGAAAAACAGAGGAGGGAGAGAGCTCGGGCGGTGGCGCTCCGGCGGCGGCGGCGGCGGCTGGGGGATGGCCTGAGGGTGGCGGTATGTAGCTATTTTTTTTTTTGGGAGAGAGAACTCTAGCTCTAATACTATGTTGGAATAAACCCTTAATTCTTTTCCAATGGGCCAAAAACCAGTATAACATGTACATGGTAGACAATATACGAAGAACACCTTAAGCTATATATATATATGTAACAAGCTCTTCTATTATTCTGTATAAATTTGAATTTTGTAACAATTACCGTTAGATGGTATTAATAATAGAGTGGTAGACGGTGGTTCAGAACTTGATGTGATGTCAGTGGTCCTGTCTAATCATCCTGTGTACTTTGTCTAGACCTTTCCGTTTGTCCATTGAACTAACCTTATCATGAAAATCTCTCTACTTTAACTATTTCCCATAATTTTGTTTGTACTTAGTAGTGTTTCTCATTCAGAAAAATGATGATTGTATGTTGGAGTCAATTGTTATCAGCTGCTGTGGAGCGTCTCTCTGAGAACGGTTTACTTGATCCTGATGCTATCGTCAGAACAGATGAGGCTACACTAGCAAACCTTATCAAACCTGTAAGTTTCAAGGGCTGTTCACTTGATTAGGATCAATTCTAACTACTAAGGTCACCTTCCCGATTTATCACAAAGCAATAATTACTGCATTATAAGTACCTGAAATAAAAGATGAACCTTCAAACATGTAGATGGAATTTTATACATCTACTTCTGTTATCACATCGTAGGCACTGGCAAATGGCAATAGATTAGTCCAACTATAAATTATTTCAAACTTACATATTACTGGAAACACAACGTTGCTTTGGACTCCATTACTATTCCATGTGCTCAATTGCAATTGTTGCTAAAAGAGCTACTAGGAGGCGAGAGCCTTACCAACTTTGTTAGTTTTTACTGTCATCTTGCTCTGATTGGATGAAACTATTCAGATCAGCTATACCATTTTGTAATTTAATCAGGTTGGATTCTATCAGAGAAAGGCCCAGTTCATAAAAGAAGCTTCTAAAATTTGCCTTGAACGATTTGGAGGGGATATTCCAGATTCTTTGAACGAGCTGCTTGCTTTGAAAGGAATTGGCCCTAAAATGGCTCATCTGGTAATTTATCTATGCATTCGGTCCTTCATAGTTGAAATATAAACTTAATTCTCTTATAGCTATTGTTTTTTCACTAAACAGGTGATGAGCATCGCGTGGAAGAATACTCAAGGAATCTGCGTGGACACCCATGTGCATCGCATTTCAAACCGTCTTGGATGGGCCTTCCGAGAAGGAACAAAGCAGGTAGTTTGATAAGTTTGTTTTGTCTCTCTTCCTGAAGAAAGCACGTTACATGTACCATGTATTTTGCACAGAAAACTACAACACCAGAACAAACTAGAATGTCTCTTGAGAAGTGGCTACCGAAGGATGAATGGGAACCAATAAACCCATTACTGGTATGCTCCACTCAATTGATTCATCTTTTATTACAAGAAATGCTTTCTTTTCTACTTTGTTAATAATTCTAAGATGCGTTTCTTTGCTCGAGCAATACATGTCTGAGTCATACCTTAATTGCACAAGTGCTAATCTTGAGTTGAAAATAAAAAATGTCTTGCAGGTTGGATTTGGGCAGACAATCTGTACTCCACTGAGGCCCAAATGTGACATCTGTGGCATAAACAATATTTGCCCTTCCGCCTTTAAGGAATCGTCAAGTCCAAAGCAAAAGCAAAAGAAAACGAGGTCTACATAGAACTTTGGGTGATGCCTTTTGTACTTAGTTACATGCATTGGTTACTGATCTGGCATCGATGGTAGACTTTTCTGGGTTGTCGTTTGGTTGATCAATTGTTTGGATCGCGTTCGTGCCAGCGCCATTGGAAAATCATTTTGTATTCAAGACAATGGGTAGGAAGTACCGCAGTAGGAACATGTCGATCCTGTGATCCTGTCAGTTACAAATTAATGGCAGCAATCGAAAATAGCATGAGAAAGCATCAAAGTTTAATCCCACTCTTGTATGAAATTGCATGTCAGGTTGTCCAAAGGGTTCTGCGCGAATTTTCATTGTGGACAACATTACCAACCGGTCTGTAGCTAGTCCAGAAAAAAAAACCCTAAAACTCATTTTCGTTTACGAATAACGACCAAGCATTAATTGAGACGGTCAATGAATTGTTCGATTGTAGCTCTCGCGTCGGACGTACACGGCAAGCCTGTACCAGAGAAGTACATGCCTGCACAAACCCAAGTGCATAGTTGTTTTAAGTAAAAATTGCATTGCGGAGCATTGTCTGTTTGGTTCAGGTATATCACCGAACTCTTAAATCTTAAATTGCATATTTAGGTAAACATGTTTAAATAGCTCAACCACTACACCTTTTCCTCCGCCCTTAGGAATTGTTTGGCAAGTTGGGGAACTAATCTATATAGAAGACAATCTAAGTGGGGATTAGGTTAATCCCCCTCCCACCACCTAATCCCTATCCAATCCTTTTTCACCTATCCAAGGGGGGATTGGAACAAAGATTGGTTGTTTGGATCATGGTTGGATTGAAGGAGATAACACCTATAAAAAAAAATTGAATTTAAAAGTGGTTAGAAAATTCGAAATAAAATAAATATAAAAGAATATAAAAAACCCATAAAATTCGAAAACATCATAAAATATTCTGAAAATTCAAAATAAAATCAATAAATTGCGAAAACAATATCAAAAATTCAAAAATTAGTCTAGAAAATTCTAATATAACCGTAAATTTCCGAAAACAATAAAAATGGCAAAAAAAAAATCATAAAGTTCAAATAACAAACAAAGAGTTCAATGAGAAAGTATGACAATTCATGAAGAATAATACTAGATAGTCTAATGTAATCACATAGCACTAACAAGTAACAACCATAACAATAGTCCACAGAGAATTCGAAAAATCAGAAAATTCTATAGTACATCATTCCAAGGGTCATCCACAACCTGGCGGTACGACAATATAAATGCAATATAAATGAAGTACTACTACTTAGACGTATAAATCCATAGATTACATAGGATGGAACTATCACGGCAGCATATCTGGTGGACATAGGTCTTTGTGTGCACATATGCACATATGCATTCCTGGCGCTCTATCGTGAGATGAATGGCGCAGGGCGATGAAGCGCGAGCGAGCGAGGGCGACCGAGACAATTTTGCGTCCACCCCCCCGGCCGAGCGAACTTTTGTGCTTCCGCTCCACTGCCTCACTCCATTCTCTTCCGCGCCGCCGCCTCGCTCCTTCTCTTCCGCGCCACGCTGCCATCTGCGTCGCATGCATGCATGCAAACTCCCTCCTCCCGAGCCCCAACCCACCTCCGCTGCTATCGCCGCCCCACCGACTTCACCCCATTCACCTGTCCTCCCGATTCGCCTTTGGCGCCATGCTGCCGACCTCCCTCCTCTCGAGCCCCAATCCTCCATTCTTTGCTTATGCGTTTCCTGTGATTCCATCTCGCCCACTCGCCACGACTTTCGACTCGGCGGCGAAGGAAGGAAAAAGGCACCATGTACACGGCGAGGAGGAAGATCCAGAAGGACAAGGGCCTCGAGCCCTTCAAGTTCGAGGACTCCGTGGCGCAGGTACCCGCACCTTTCTTTCTCTCTTCTCCTCGCCTCGCCGCCGTCGCGGGGGACGTTTCTTGGGTCACCCTGAGCCATGAAGACCTAGTCATATCCGCGTGTTCGTGCTGCATGCATCCTTCTTTCTTGCCAAGAATTGACACTTCTCATGTTACGTTTTGCAAGTCTGTCATGCAGGGAGGGAATGGTGGCGGCGCGGCACAGGGGGGCCGCTTGGGTTGGAGTAGAGCGGCGCAGGGGGAGCGGCGCGGCGCAGGAACACTAGCACGAGGGGAGGGGGCAGCGACGGGAATGGCCGAGCGACGGGAGGGGGGTTTCGCAAAGATAGTCGAGTGGGAGGTGGGATCTTGGCTCTCTCCATCTCGACCGCGAGTTTTGTTTTGGATGGCCCGGATGCACTATGTTCACATGTGCACAAATAAGCCTATGTGCAGGAGATATGGCGCATGGTCAGAAAAGTTAATCCTCGTTTGCCTTGGCATCATTAGCTGCATTGTTTTGCTCTTGTGGCAGTGACTCTTCATCCAATTTCCTTCTCTTTCCCGCTTGCTTTTTTTTGCTTGTTCCTGACCTTTTGATTGCATTTTTGTTTCTAAACTCTAAAACAGAGACATGGCCAAAAACAAGGGTGGGGAGAGCTTGTATCAGATGGATTGTAGGACAAGCTTTTGTTGGTGATATGCCCTAGATGTAATCATAGAGATGATTGTATCACGTCTATGTTTATGATTTATTGAATAAATGTTATTACGTTCCTTGAATGAATCATTGGTTATAAAGATCAACAAGTATGTGTCAGACCCCAATTTTGGAACTTGGGATCCCCTGTGTATATTTGTGTCATTCCCTGGATCAGTAGCTGACACCCATAGGATACTACGTTTGCTTAGGAGCATACCTACAAAAGCTCCACGCGGACGCGTGTGTTGGTTCATGGACACGGCCACATTTGGTCAAATTAGCAATTTTAGAGGAATCTTAAAGAGGTCCTATTACAGTTTTATAGTTACCCCAGGGAGGTCTAGAGTGACCCTGAGAAGGTCCTATGGAGATCCTGCGAGGAGGTCGAGGGAGGTCCTGGGAGGTCTTAAGGTGATCGAGGGAGGTCCTAGGTAGTCCTGTATTTCACGAGGAGGTCCTGGGAGGTCTTAAAGAGATCCTGGAGGCTATAGGAGGTCCTCAGGTTTACTGTAGAGTCGTCTTGAGAAGGTCCTGAGGTACACTGTGGGGACGTCCTGGGGAGGTTCCGATGAACTCAATAGAGATGTTCTGGGGAGCTCTTAGGGATACGACCAAAGGTATATGAGGTCTTGGGGAGGTCCTAAGGATACACCTAGCAAGGAGTACAGGAGGTCTTGAGACATCTGGAAGTAATCTTTAGACCATATAGAGGTGGTTGTGGGTCTCCTAGTAGTGGTCCTAGACGACGTAGGGGTGGTCGTGAGGCATCTAGTGGTGGTCTTGACCCATCTGGGGGTGGTCGTGAAACATCTGGTAGAGGTCTTAGAGCATCCAAGAGTGGTCGTGAAGCATCGGGTAGTAGTCTTAGATTACCTAGGGGGTGGTCGTGAGACATGTATCTAGCGATTAGGCACAAACTGATCGTGAATCTTACTCAATATGTGCAATACTTAATATGAACAATGCAAGCCCATAATATATTACATAATTATACGGCCGTGCGGCCAATTGTTTACAAAAGCGCCACTTAGGCGTGAGTTTTACAAAAGCCAGAGTGCGGAAGCAAAACAGGTACAGAGGCAAAATACATCATAGCGGATCCATTCACTTTGCCCACAGACAAGCGACTGGGGGTCCCAGCCTAAGCTTCGTTATCTTCACCACCATATGGTTCATCCTCTGTGAAGTATTGGTAGGGGTCTTGATCATTCGGGTTTGAAAAGAATATATTGGCAGAGCCTGAGTACACAACCGTACTCGCGAACCAACCCACAATGCAGTTCTTATAGATGCAAGGCTGATCAAGGGAAGCTTTAGAGTTCTCTTATTTGCACAAAGCCAGGTTTGAAATAGATGAGTAGTAGTAAATCCTAAGACTTAGCAATTTAACAAATCTATTTTCATGAAAGAGTTTTCTTTTAAAAAGTACTAGTGGAGGTCCCACCTCCTATACTATTGAGTGGCTCCATCCACTCAATGCTTGGGTATTCCCGTAATTACCGCTGGTCCCTGACCAGGCCTTTATCAAATCCCTAGGGTCCCACCCCAACCTTCTCTTTTCATCACAATTGATTTTGTGAAAATGAAGACTATATCAAGCAAGTTCTCAGCACAGCTCTTGACCGTGAGTACGGCTATCATGATAGTTTTTTTACTCTGCAGAGTTCGCACACTTTACCCACAAGAGGTAATCGCCTTGATATGTACACGCGTTTCCTTTGACATGCGAATCAAGGGGAGATTACCACAAGGCCTTTACAATACTCAACCTCGACGTACTCCATCCGCTACACTAAGGTTTCCACCGCCTTGAGCCCACTCCGGAGGCTCTCCGGGAGGCCCCCTCTTGTGCCAATGCGGTTCCTGTGGCTTCTTTCTCCCCCGGCTATCCACCCGCAATCAACCCAACGGCGGAGCCATGTTGAGGTGAGCAAATTAGTTGGCCAGGTCGTACCCATTATAGACTTGTGGTTGCATTATTTTTGCTTGAGAGGTCATCACAAGATTCGGTCCTTACTTGACCAGGGAGGCACATCCACATACCAACACACTGTCGTGCCCTAGGCACCAGCCACTATTTCCAGCCGCCCCAATTGAAAACAGTTTTTTAGGTTTTATTTTTTTGAAAATATCATTTACTTCAACATACCAGCCAGGCTCCCAGCCTTACTGCCCAAATCATTTTCCAAAGGTTTTAAGGATTGTGGTTGGACAACTTAATGCCCACAGGACAATGCATCTAAGCAAGGCTAAGCATGACACCTAGATACAGACCTATCAACTAGTATGTAATCCATTAAGTCTAGGGTGACAAAGGATGACGTCCAAGTTCAAGGGTTAGAAGTTTATACACAAGTATTTGTTAAGGCATTAACTATGATCTAGACCAATTTAGTTTGATAGAACATAGCAATGCAATTTCTTAATTTGAAACAACATAATTTGCAAAAAGTAGGTGCAATATGATCAAAGGATTGACTCGCCTTGTTCAGAGTGCTGCTGATCGGGATCCTATTCAACGAACGGTTCTTCGGCCGCCTTGGCTTCTATAATCGCAAAACAATCGAAAAGGCAAATAAGCAGATATTCCAATTCGAATCGCTTTCAAATGTGCAAAGAACTCCAAATAATGCAACAGCGTAGATTTAGAAATATGAGGCCAACGTAGTTGAAGACTCAGTGGTCGTTGGATCTATGGTGGTCGTAGAAACTACTTTGTTTCAAGAAGGATACGATAGGGAGGTAGCGGAAAAACTATGACTTGGGGTGGTCCTAGAGGCACTGTGTCTAGGGGAGGTCCTGGAATCACCGTACCAGGGGAGGCGTTGGAATCACTGTACTAGGGGATGTCCTGAAATCACTGTAACTAGGGAGGTCGTGGTGTTTACTATGGCCAGAGGTGGTCGCGAAAGCGCCACGACCAGGGGAGGTCGTGAAAGAGCTAAGACTAAGAAAAGTCGTGGACTATGAGGGTGGTCTTTGCAAAAAGATCAAGAGGGAGATCTAACGAGGGGAAGGTCTGAATTCTTCAGATTTAATCGAAGAGAGATCTAAACCGTTAGATCAAAATGAGGAGAGGTCTGGACCCTCAGATCCAAACGGAAGGAGGTCTGGACCCGTTAGATCCAAATGTAGGGAGATCTGGAACCTTGAATCTAAAACGAAGAAAGATTTGGACTGTTAGATCTAGACGAGAGGAGGTATGTACTGTTAGATCTAATTGAAGAGAGGTTTGGTCTCTTAGATCTACACGTAGAACGATTTTGGACCGTTAGATCCAAACGAAAGAATATCTGGACCCTCAAACCTAAATGTAGGGAGAGCTGGAACCTTAGATCTAAACAATGAGAGATTTGGACCGTTGGATCCAATCGAGGGGAGGTCTGGATCGTTAGATCCAATCAAAGGGAGGTCTGGACCACTAGATCCAAGCGATGGGAGGTCTAGGCCGTTAGATCTAAATGAAAGGAGGTCCGGACCCTTAGATCTAAGCGAAGAGAAGGTCTATGCCATTAGATCTAGATGAAGGGAGGTCTCGACCCTCCGATCCAAGTGAAGAGAGGTCTGGGTCGCTGGATCTAAACGAAAAGAGATTTGAACCGTTAGATCTAAACAAAGGGAGGTCTTGGGTTGGTAGATCTAAACGAAGGGAGGTCTGGACCATTTGATCTAAATAAAGAGAGGTCTGGGTCGTTAGATCTATACGAACAGGAGCCTGGTCCCTTAGATCTAAATGAAGAAATGTCTGAATCGTTAGATTTGAATGAAGAGGGATCTGGATCGTTAGATCTTAAACGACGAGAGGTCTGGATCGTTAGATCCAGGTGAGGGGAGGTCTAGGCCCTTAAATCTAAGTGGAGGGAGGTCTGTACCCTTAGTTCTAAGTGGAGGGGAGGTCTGGACCGTTAAGACGATCGCAAGAGAGGTCCCAACGGTCAAGATGGAACCAAAGGAGGTCCTGACGGTCTAGATGAACGCAGAGGAGATCCCGACGGTCAAGATAGAACCAAAGGAGGTCCTGACGGTCTAGATGCACGTAAAGGAGATCCTAAAGATACCAGGACCAGGGAAGGTCCTGTGTGTTGCGACCAGGGGACGTCGTGTGAGCGTTACGACCCGGGGAGGTCGTGGAGATGTTATAACCAGGGGGGAGGTCGTGAGGGTGGTCTTTGCAAAAGGAAGATCATGCGATTGAGGGTGGTCTTTGTAAAATGGGAGGGCTGTGCAAGGAGGGAGGCGAGGATTTCAACAAACTCGCGGAAAACCAAGCTGAGATTTAGTTGAGGTTGGATTTAGTCATTTTAAAGCTCCTTTTTGAGTCTCAAGTCAAGCTTTGAACTCTCATCAAAACCAAATGTTTCTTTTTACTTGAAAGTTCAAAGAGACCTGGGGAAACCTAGAATGTTACGAGAAGTCTTCGACTGATTTGGTTCAATCGAATGAACCAGCGGACAAAACCAAAGGAAGTACCAAAAGGAGAACAAGGCGGCTCGAATTAGGAAAAGCACCCAGTCACTAGGAACTTACTGGTGCGGGCTGGGAAATGAGTTAGTCGAAGCCGGCTGGCGAGGGTGGATCACAACAAGGGAAGGAGCTCTGTGCTGCAAGTAGCTTGAGGGGAGGAGGTGGTCTTCGGTCTTCAAGGTTGTTCCCTGGAAGCAGATAGATGGCCCGCCAAGGAGGTCTTGGAGTACCCGATGGGCGTCAATGGTAAAGGCTGCGATGGGGTGGCGCTCGACAGAGATGAGCGCTTGAACTTGTTTTGGAGCTCAAGTTCAAGTTCACTCGGAGGAAGAAGAGAGTGAGGTTAGCACTAGAATGGCTAAGAAAGCAACAAAGAGGCAACAAGGACTTGGGCAACATATACACACGCATAACCTGTCCAGGGGGAGTGGTCGGAGTGGTTGTATAGTGCTGTTGAGGGACATCCTAGGTGATGGTTATTAATGGCCGATGGACAGCCACAGGCCTAAGCCCTTGCCTAGTGCCATAGGCGCCTAGAAAAAGAGAGAGGCACTACCCTAGTCTACAGCTAAAGGCCTTGGCTGCACCGGGCTTGGCCAACCATGGATCAGAAAGATAGTAAAGAGAATGCACGGGAGCAGGGTGGGTCGGATCAGACACTAGGCTGGTCAACATTTTAGCTAAAGGAGGTAGGGGGAGAAGGAAAGAAAATTAGATAATCTTAAGAAAAGGCAAATTGACAGGATGGTAGATAAATCATGAGAGCAGAAAAGATGCAAAAAGTCCTCAAGCGATTCTCAAAGATGCAAGAAAGCGCACGATAATAGTCATTATGCAAAAAGTTTTAAAAATCCCTCTTTTTTTACAACTATGAATTTTTGGGCTGTTACAGTATGTGACTTGTTGGTAAAGCTCTTTTAACTTATATGATGTTGTTCTAAATGTAACCCTGGTCGTATGTCACTGGTCGAAACGTTAGTGACATATCGACCGACACATGTATTGATTGATGACCATATTTCACCGGTCATGGATATAGGGATATCGAATCAATAATGTGAACACATGTTAGAGAACATGGGGTTGGATTGACCCACCTTGAGACACTGTTGAGATTGTTATGATTTTATGTCTCGTTAGTTGGTCTCAAGCAGTGATGATGTATAATCCTTAGACCAGAGATCAACATGGTTTCCTACATGTGTAATAGTGCACTTAGGGGTTGCCAAAGGGTACTCCGTAACTGGGTAAATATAAAGGTAGATTTCGGGCATGCTACGAAACATATGGAGGAATGTGACTAGTCGGATATAGGATTTGCCCCTCCTAACATAATAGGAGAGATATCTCTGGGCCCCTCGATGAGGTCGGATAAAGAAAGTGCATGGCCATGCCACTAGTGGTCGAAGTGTTCGACCACGTGAAGTTACCCAACACTTGATCGAGAAAGTATTGAACAGTCCATGGATGATATAAATCTCACCTGGAGTTCAACCAGATATCGTGGGGCAAAGGGAGAATGCACAAGCATGTCTTTTAGTTCGATCAGATACGGACTAGTCGTATGGAGATACGAGCTGGTCATAAGCTGGTCGAACATGATCACTAAGTGGTCGAAACCTGGTCGTAAAGAGTTACGAACTGGTCGAGACCAAATATGAGCTGGTCGTTAGTGATAAGGACCTAGTTATAGATCATATTGCATTAAGGTTCGTCCGATATAATTTGTGTGTATTCGGGAATCGTTATGGCCTGCTAGGAACAGCTAACGACTCGTGATCGGAAAGGAGTTTTCGAGTCACAACCGATCACACACTTAATGGGTTGGAACAAACGTATTTGGATAGGATCCGTCATGGGCAATATATATGGAGATGCTTAAAAGCTATTGGAAGATGTGTGAAAAAACGTGAGTTGCTCCACCGAAACCCTAGCCGTCATCTTCTTGAGAGAACCTTCTCGTGCGACTTGGTGCTAGCACACCGACGTATGGTGTTCCTTCTCCAGGCGTGTGGATACCGTGGAGGCGCTACTGCGGTTGCTGTTGCGCTTGAGGATGATGCACTACTTCTCAAGGAAAGCAATTGGTTGCTGGAGGAGGCGATCGACTACGTTGGATGATCGACTACGACCACTACATCGACATGCTCTTCGTTGGACCAGGCTGCTCCAACTCTTCTTCCGCTACACTACGCGCCTGGTGGTAATGATCTGTGATCTCTTGCTTACATGGCGTCCTAGTTTGCGTGGTAGTTTTTTGAATTGCCAGCTAGTTTAGCCTACTCGTATCCCTTCAGTGGTATTAGAGCCATCCTGCATAGTTTTTGATCTGGATCGATCGCATATAATTGATATGTGGCAGCAGTAGATTGGATCTATTACTGGTCGGGTTTGCTAACCTAGATCGGTTCATATGGATGGAACGATCTAGGCACTAGTCGATAAGATCGATCGAGTTTTCGGCGGTAGTAGATGGGTTACGAGGAGGTATGAGCTAAAAGGACCATATGGTTAATTGAGCTTGTTTACAATCACATTGCATGATACTCCTACCGGTCGGAATTCCGCCATCGGTGTATGCCACAGTGCGTGGTCGTATCAAGCACTCAAAAAATCGTGGGGAAATGTATGCAAATAGTTTTCATACAGGGCTTGAACAAAGGTTAGTTGTATGGTTCTTTTGTATAAAGCAACATTGACGATAAATACAATAAATAATTTGAATTACGTAATTGAAAAGAACAGTAAATAAGTAAGCAATTTCTTTAAAACAACCAGTAAACTTCCCACTCACTTCCCAAGACAAACCACCAAGTGAATTACCTATTCACCGAATGAACATTATATTCATCAAGTAAACTTCTCATTCACATTCCGACACATTTTATGAAGAAACTCTACCTCTTGTGTGAAATCCCTGAGCACGTCCATCACTGCGGACATGGCTATTCGAATAGTTTTTAACATGATTTTTTTTTAAAAAATAATCCATTTTTATTTGAAATTACAAAATTATACCTGTGATTTTTTTTTTTACAAAATTATACCTCTGTCGCTAAACAGTTGGGCGATTAGATCCAATCGCCCAATGGCCAAGCGACATTAATGCGGTCGTCCAACCGTTCGACAACATTAATGAAGTCGCCCAACGGTTGGGCGATAGGTTATATCGCTGAACCGTTATGCGACAATAGCCTCCAGTCGCAGAATGGTTGGGCGACTAAATGGCTTATATAAAGGGCGCGCCACTCGGCCCCCGGCCGAGCGATAAGAAGGAAGGAAGGAAGAGAGGAGTGGAGAGGAAAGAAAGGGGAAAAAAGAGAGGGAGAAGAAGAAGAGGAGAGCAAGAGGGAGAGGGAGAAGGAGAAGAGGGAGAGAGAAGAAGAGGAGGAGGAAAGATTCGTCCGTGAGGTAATTTTTTTTTATCTTGTAGTGTATTTCTTTGTAGTAAGTAAATAGTTTGTGTATTTAAAATAGTAGTATAAGTAGCACCCGTAGAAAATTTTAGTTAGAGAAAAAAAAGTAGAAAATCATAATGTTGTTAATTTATATGTAAGTAGCACCGGTAGAAAACTTTAGTTAGAGAAAAAAGTAGCCCATGAGGGAGAAGTAGTGTTGTTTGTGAGAAGTATTGTAGTTGTGTTGGTGCATGCGTGACCGACTATTATTCGGTGAATAATTAGAAAGTTGGTAAGTAGTAGTGGGTACTCTGGTCGAGTGCATGAGGAGGATGAATTATTTGTATGGAGTAATTAGTACATGTTAATTAGTATGGACTAATTGACTTGATAATTGGTATAGCTCTGTAGAAGACTGGAACGTCACTTGTAGCATTTCAGATTGCAAGTTAGCGTCAAAATTAGATAATGTCTGGTATGGAATAGCTTGGTTTTCAGGTTGAATCAGAATAGTGTACTGCACATTCATTGTGGCCTTTGCCTTAGGGAATGAATGACGCTTTGACCATGCTATAGTGTAGTTGTTCACGATAGGTGAAGAGCCATACAAATGTAAATTACAGTGTAGCAGTATTTGCATATCGTGCGTTGCGATCTGACTAGTTGTAATATTGGAAATATTTGCAGGTAGACATCAGTCATGTCTGTACCCACTACATTGAAAGTGCATTACGGTGATGGCACCATTCGTGACGGTCCGTATGGTGTTGACTTGAGTAGTTTTCGACAAGCCACTCTGGAGTTGTTGGAGCTCGTCCTAGTGTGTGCGTGATCCATGATCGCCACGCCGGGATGCTGAAGGCCATAAGAAAACTTCAGCAAGACCCTGAGGAGCCGTTCGCTTGGCCAGATATGAGGAGTAGATGGTGCACTCGTCACTTGGGGGCCAACTTCTTCAAGAAGTTCCCGAAGCAACCGTTGGTGAAGCTATTCAAGAGGCTGGCTATGCAGAACCAGCAGCACAAATTTGACACTTTATGGGCGCTGCTGGATGAGCTCAACAGGAAACACGTGGACGAGAGGAACCAGGAACCAGAGTCTGAACCTGCTGGTCTGAGGAGGACCTCGAGGAACATCGAGTGCTTCTCCCATTGGATCAAGGCCGAGCCATTCGACAAGTGGTCCTTGTTGCACGACACGGACGGGGCAAGGTACGACATAATGACCACTAACCTTGCGGAGGTGTACAACTGGGTTCTTAGGGGCCTTCGTTCTCAGCCCCTCGTCGCCATCGTGGAAGGTATTCTGCACAACATAATTGGGTATTTCAGGGAGAGGCATGCAAATGCTGCACTTCATGCCGCCAACCCTCAAACACCATACTACTCGAAGATTACAGTATACATGTAGGCAAAGACATAGAAGGGCCAGTCGCACACGGTGTACGTGATGGGCAATACGGAGCATCGTTTCGATGTGCTCCTGCGGGATAGAGCCAGATTTAGGACGGCTCGTTCTCTTGTCACCCACTAGGTATGCCTTGGAGATCATGTGAACGAACCTAGTTGTACGTGCAACAAGCCATGCTCTCATGTCCTAGCCGCATGTGGGATTGTGCACATGGACCCTTCGAACTTTGTGTCCAAGTACTTCTTGAAGGGGAGGGTGGCGCAGGCGTGGTGTGTCGAGCTTAGGGGGTTCAGGGTTGTGGGTAACTTCGCCACCTTGGATATTGCAAACAGGACCTGGATTCTGGATGTTGGCATGCTGAAGGGTGGCAAGGGTCATCGACAGAGTCGTCGTATTACCAATGATATGGACAAAGTGCAAGCCGGGCGTTGGGTAGACGCTACGGGCGTGGGTGCCGCGACTGTGTTGGGGGTGATCCACACGCGGATACATCGGGTGGCCTAGAGGCTAGACCCACCTCGGGTAGCATACATCGACACTATCTTCTCGCCATACGTACCTTTTGTACTGACCTTTTCTTGCTTCGCGAGCTCGGTAGCTGCCGTCGACTACCTCTCGCCGGATGGTGCGATCCGCAGACGAGGAGGCAGCAAGAAGACTGTGGTCGGCGACGACGGAGACGTCCATGCCGGGCCGGAGCGGTCACGACGCTTCCCATTCGATCGCTCCCTGTTGATAGCTCTCATGGACCGGTGGCGGCCGGAGACTCACACTTTCCATCTCCCATTCGGGGAGATGGCCCCTACTCTGTAGGACGTCTCCCTACTACTTGGCTTTCCGCAGGAGGATCTGGCCGACTGGTGTGGCGACCTTCTGGCCAGGTTTCAGGGAGTCCTTCCACCTACGGCTGTGGCCAGGTACTATGTCTTCCCAGAGGCACAGAGGCACAACCCGCCCTTGCGGTGGCTATCGTAGTTCCAGGTACGTGTTCAACGCCATTCCCATTGGGAGCGCTGCGCTCTCCTTTCCATATTACGGTCTTACTATCTTTTTCCTTGTACACAGGTCGAGCGGATGGACCCTGCTGCAGACGACCAATAGGTGTCACGCCACCTCGAGACCTACTTCTTGTGGTTGTTTGGTTGGGTGATGTTCACTAGTAGCCACGACGACACCGTCGATGCACGGCTCATCGCGTACGCCAGGGCCATCGCCAATGGGGAGGCCCCCCGGATCAGCTGGGGTTCGGCCGCACTTGCCGCCACCTATCGCGCCTTGTGCGACACGTGCTGCAGGTTGAGGCCAAACTCTGTCCTCGCAGGGTGTCCTCTCCTACTACAGATGTGGCCGTTCGAGCGCTTTAGCCTCGGACGACCCCTGTTGGACGACAGTGCTCCTTATAGGCAGGAGATGTACAATGTGGACGAGGTGGACCGGCCGACAATTGGCTCTCTAGCGCCGGCGACGGGTACGTACTCTGTTGTGCGACTAATTTCTTCATATAGCCGATCGTCCTATCTAACAGCTTGTGTTCCTTGTAGGTACAGTTCATGCACGTGTAGATGACATGGACGTACGAGCTGTTCGTGGAGCAGTTCAACTAGCTCACGGCGGACGACGTGCATTGGGAGCCATACTCCCTTCAGGAGTTAGATGCATGTGCTTCTCACGGCCTTTCCTCGCTGTGCCTGCACGACCGGGACTACTGGCTGACCCGTAGGGCGCTTGTGTTCGACATCTTCATCGAGGACTACAGGCGCGATCGTGTGATCGCCCGATTCAGCATCTGATAGATGGTTCGATACCGGTCGGTGGCGATGCGAAACAAGCGTGCACGCATGAGTAGTCGGCATAGATGTTCATGTTTTTGCTGTCGTCTCGTACCCACGACTTCTAACTACATGTTACGTCTTGCGAGCCTGAGAGGAAGGAGTCTGCAGCGACGCGATTGGGGAGTAGGATGGACACCGTGGGTAGAGGCGGTGGAGGGTGCGTTGCAGATCGTGTCGCGAGAGGACACCCCTATCACCTAGCGCATAATGGCGAGTACCTTATTTGATGCGCTCCTCAGATATGTACCAGGCTCGTACTTGCTGCCGACCAGCCCACACCACGTGTCCTGGCACCGACCGACACATACCTTGTGCATTTCGCGCAGGACGTGTATCGCGCAGTACGTTACATCCTACTTAAAAAACTTTACTTGTGGTATCCCCACTTACAGTTTTCACCCTGTCATGTTTTCGTTGCAGGTGAGCATCGGTGTTGAGATTGCGAGGGACTACAGCTCCTTGTTTCAGAGGATCATCGACGGTGTGGAGGTCACATGCGAGGAGGTGGCCCAGGCTTTTCGTCGTGTGGCTATTCAAGCCACACGTGTTGTCAGCCTGTTGTCGTGCACCAGGCTCCCAGAGGTTGACACGCTTACGCTTGGTCGACGATCATGACGTTATGTATTTGTCCCATTCGGCGACCTGATGGCGAGAAAGTCAGCGTGGCCATGTGCGGCACGCCTTGACGAGGCTGGAGGCTTGGCCAGGCCACGTCCGAAAACTTCTTGCATACCGAGGAGGCGAGGGTCGGCTAGGCACAACCCAACACCGCAACGTCGTCGTGTCGTCGGTCCTCCGGACTCCTTCACCTTCCACACGCAGCACACGCAGGGCGCGTACGATGTGCCGTACTTCCCTTTGGACGCCTTCTCGCGTTCCATGGCGCTAGCCAAGGGTACGTCACGTCTCTGTTTGTCAGCATGCATCGCGTTTTTTTTATTAACTAACAGTATTTGCAATGTAGGTGTTACGCCCTATAATGATTAGGGCTTCGCGGTATGCGTGAACACGCCACGACTTCCTTGTGGACGAGACCCGGCACCTCGGCCCACCACTTTGAGGTTCTCTCCGGTCCTGTCTTCATTTGGTGCGCTAAGTACCCACAAGCGGCGATTCATCCCTCCTCTGCCTTTTGGTCCTCGTCGAGACCGAGCCTCGCACCAATCTTTCCCTCTCAAGGCTAAGGCCCCGACACCCAGCACAGAGGAGGGGCCCAAGCGAGCCCATACAGGAGGATGCGGAGCTGGAGTGGGCCATGGCGACGCGGGAGGGGATGCTGGGGGTGCGTTTGGGGGGCCTAGTAGGGGGCATCCCCTGTGCTGGCTGTATTTTTGTTCGTTATGTGATACTTAAATTTTGCACTTAATGTGTGATGCCTGTAATACTTGTGCGTTCTTATGTGTACTAATTCGTATAATGCATGTTTGTTCAATGCATATCGACGCCTATAGCTTAATACATGCGACACATCGATGCAACAGTCAACTCGATCTAGCGGACAAAGTCGCATTTCTTCCTACGGTTTAAAGGGTCGAGTGGTCCTACTTTCGGAGCGTGGGGCATGCATTTTATAGCCCGCGGGGGAGGCTAATAAAATGGGTAGTGTGTTAGCTTACAGATGACAAGACCAGACGGGGCTGGTTGCTTTGCGCAGAGACAAGACCAAACGAGGCAGCTTTGCATAGTGATAGGACCAAAGGAGACATCCTTGTGCAATGACAGGACCAAAGGAGATAGTCTTACGCAGTGACAAGACCAGACGGAGCAGCTTTACGCAGTGACAAGACCAGACATGGTAGCTTTGCGAAGTGACAAGACCAAATGGGACAGCTTTGCGCAGTGACAAGACCAAAGGAGACAACCTTTCATAGTGACAAGGCAACACTCTGCCTTGTAGGCTACTCACATGAGATTAACCACATCATGCCAACCCTTTGGCTTATAAAAGGAGGTGGAAGAGATGTGGGAGAGAACACTACACAACCAAACCCAACACTACACCAGAGCTTGCTTCACCATGCCAGGATGGACAACATGAAGAGGCAATGGGACGAGATCCACAAACTAACAAGGGTTGCTGGGGCCCGGGAAGAGCAAGCAAGGGCTACTACGGCCCGGGTCAAACAAGAGGAGCATGCCAGGATGGCAACTCTTCGTAATGACACCCCCTGTAGCAGCAACCCCTACTAGAATGTTCCAATCGAGCGTTCACCGCAACACCCGCTAGAGGGGGAGACGCCGCCCCTCTGTTGGTGCAGGGACCCATACAAGTTCTTCAAGTCTAGCGTTGGGTGAGCACGGGCATGCGTCCTTTGGGGTTGCGTGAAGCTGCCCAAATGACTATCCCGGCCAAGCGTTGGGACACGAGCAGCTATCGGTAGTTGGTAAGGACCAGTTACAGTGTGTTCCTCTACTATTTCTCTTTCAAAGTACACACTAACAACCTCTCCCGTCTACCCGTAGTCCCTGGATCCGCTATGTGGTTATCGCAAGTAGATCGACCAAGAGATCCACCCACTGACCAGTGGACTCTCGACTATGAGATCTTGGAGGAGGAGCGCCGCAACGACGAGCAAAACGTGCGCATACGTTGAGAGATGAAAACTCATCTCGAGGCGTGCATGCGCAGGGAGCGTGAGGCTCGCGAGAGGGAGCACGAGAAAAAGAGGGAAATGGCGGCCAAAGCCAAAGATGCTAGCGAGGAGTTCAACGTCGAGCTCACAAGGAAGGGAAAATGGCTCCGGTCCACGTAGTAGGTTAGGCCATTCTGTACTAGTCCCCCGTTGAAGGTTGAATCTATTTCCATTCCAAAAAGGCGTATATGTATCATAGGAGTACTTCGGTTTGTTGCATCGTGCATGATGCTGTTTCTTGTGCACGTAACCAAACCCTATGTGCTGTGTTATTCCCAGCTTCATTATAAAGTCTATTTTAATTCGTAACATCAAATATCCTCGTCTTTTCGCATTCAATTCTTCCGTGTTATTCCCAGCTTCATTACAAAGGCATCCAACAACATGTATCACTTCTGAGCAAGGCCTGGAAATATTGTGCAGTTGTTTGTGAAGGATATATACGCTGAAGTGTCAAAGGTTATCAATCCACAAAAAGATTTTCAGTCCATATATGTATTTATGTTCAGTTAAAAGGATGGTCATATATATGGTTCACAGATAGATTCTCTACTTTTAAGTTATGGATAGTTCGAGAGGGATTAACTTTCAAATATTTTTAAAAAAGGATTAAATAATAAAAAACCAGCCTCCAGCCTCCTGTCGGTGAACCGTTGGGCGACAGGGATGCAGTCGCCTACCGGTTGGGCGACCGAACCTGTCGTCCGACCATTGGCCAACTTCATCTCTATCGCCCAACGGTACAACTACTATATTGGTGTCACTTTTCCGTTGGGCGACTGGAGCTAGTCACCCAACGGTTCGGCGACAAAGGTATAATTTTGTAAAAAAAATCGCAAGTATAATTTTGTAATTTCAAATAAAAAATGGATTATTTTTTAAAAAAATTCTTTTTAACACTCTACAGTGGTTGTATAGCTTTACCCACAAGAGATAAATCAACTTATAATGTCCGTCTGACACACTTCCGGAGGTGTGCGACTAAGTGATTATCACAAGGCCTATATAAAGCTCTTTCTTAACCCAGTTCTGCCCGCTAAGGTTTCAACACTGAATGTCTAACATACTGGACAGAGCCCCCCTCTTGCGCCATCGTGAGAATATGTACCCCGTAACTCACGCTTCCAAGACAGAACTGAAATTAAGACATTCCTAATTAGTTAGCCAGGTCCCGCCCATACAGGGCATGCAGTTGTACGGTTAAGGCTCAGTTCAATGGCACACAAGATTAAGTCCTTGACAAGTTACTCAGGTGAGTCTACCACAAACCCACAATGTGTTAAATCCACACCCCCACTGCACGACCGCTCGTTTGAGCGAAAATCATTTTGTTTAACTAAGACCAATAACATACCATGTCATGGCACACATATTTTAACAACAGTAGCTAACCACCACGATTCCATATTTCGTTAAGTCAAGATTAATCATTATGACACATGTGATAATGAAACCCTTGTAACTAAGCTTAACTAAGCATCTGCACGATACCCATGTTGGTGATACAAATATATCCAACTAAGATTATCCATGCTAGGGTGACAAAGGATCCATGGCATTCAAACATTCAATCGAGGCATAATGACAACAGGTGATAGCTAAACCAAAAATAATTTGTATAAAGATAGCATGCAGTTATATAAAACAATGTACTTTTGAAATCATAGGATCAATATGATCAAAGGACCATGACTTGCCTTGGAATAGATCCTGGGATTGATCTTGATCTTGGTGAACTCCTCCTTGCTCAAAATTCCCCGAAGAATCAACATCTACTCGCAAACAAAGCAAATAAACCAAATAAATACAAAATAGAGATAAAACAAACTCTAAAAATTATATAAAAATCTCAGATAAATAGATCTTAAATTTAGATGAATTTAGAAATTTGAATGAGCTCAATCGGAGTTCGGACGAAGAAGATATGGGCTCTGGAAGATCAAAACCCTAAGAAATACCCTAAATTGGATTTTCTGAATTATTTCACCACTGAAAATTCGAATTATGATGCAAGCTGGCGTCAGCAAGGGATTTTTAGCCAAAAAGAAAAGGAAATTGAAATTTCCCTGACATGTGGGACCCACAAGTCATTGAGATGGCTCACGGTGGGCTATGTTCACCGAGGCAGGCTTAGGGCCTAGATCTGCACGTGCCATGTGTGCATCGACGTGTCAGCCACGTGGGTGGCACAGAGGCGCAAGGGCTAAGCTGGACGCCGATGTGGATGCTGACTAGGACACCACGTCAACTGATGACGTCAGATCGACGGTGAGGTTTTCGGGCTTGACCGGCAACAGCGAACAGCGGCGTGGCACTAGCGGTGAATGAACGCAATAGGTAAGGCTCGCTATTGCGCACCTAGAGGTGCTAGAATTGGCAATGATGGCTGCTGGAGTTGGCCAGAATTGGCGCCGGAGCAGAGAACGATGAACGAGTTTTGTCGGGATTGACCACCAGAGACGCTTCGGGCCAAAGAAAGGGTGCACGAGGTTGATCTTGCGATGAGAAAGTCGGTGGTTCAGTCCACGGAGGTAGAGCGCGATCGGTGGTGGCGGATTTTGCAAAACGAGAGTTTCGGCCGAAACCCTAGAACTCCAAATTGCGGCGACGTTGGGCCTTTAGGAGAGGAACGAGGTAGGGATTGGGGATGAGGAGACACAGGCGATGCTTGGGGTTCCTTTTATAGGGTGCGGGCAAGCCTAGATCGGAAAACCATAACTTGAGTCTGAGCTGGCTATGAAACGAACTCGGGGATAGAAGGCGATGCGGAATCAGATTTTACTAGATTTGGATGCGGAAGGTTATGGCAGATAGGATGACATGGTTACATGAGATTCTTTAGTTTGAAAAACTGCTTTGTCAGACGAAGCTCCATAGGGTCGACAATGGAGTTGTCGGGGCGTCACGTGAGGAAAGGGAGGCAGGAGGTAGGAGACGACAATGGGATCCACCGATCGGTGGCTCGACGCGACGCGCGCGCGGGTGGGTTGCGGAAAAGGAAACGGGCTAGGCTGCGGGGATGGATGGGCCAAGGATGGAAGTTTCGGCCCAAAGCAATTCATGAGATTTTAAATAGATTTTCTTTTTAGAAAAAACTGAAAATCCAAATAGCAATTAGAAAATAGCAAATGCACTCGGAAAAATTGTAGAAAAATCTAGAAAATATATCCAAGCACATAGAATCCAAATAAAATAATTTTGACAATAGTTGATGTTGGAATTAATCATATTAATTTTTTTATTTTAGAAATTCCAGATTAAGCTTTGACTTTAACAGAAAAAAAATCAAATGGTTATTTTTATTTTTTTAACACTTCAAAACATACCAAATTTTGGGATGTTACAAACCTACCCCCCTGAAAGCATCTAGGCCCCTAAAAATTGTTTTGATAATTAATGACAATATGTGAATATAGGATTAACGTATTTATTGAGTATGTACAAGGTTAAGTCCCATTAGGCGCTCTTGTTGATCGAGAATTGCCTTGAAAGGTTTACATGAAGATCTTATGACTTCAAGGCAAGGTACAATAGTCTAGGACTTTTTCACTTTTACTGGTCTTAGGTGAATTGGTTGAAAGACCGGGTTATAGGCTAGACAGCCGTACTATAAAGAGGGTGCAAAAATTGAGTACCTTGAAAGTGAACAATGCCACAACTACTCAAATCTTATTTGGTTTTACCTTGGATTTGTTTTTGGCTTTGCCTCAATTTAAATTTGCCGAATTTCTGTTGAGGCCGGACTGACCGACGTTACCTGGCCGGACTAACTGTATTGCCGGACCAAAACGGCGGTCAACTTTTTCGATGAGGTCTTTGTTTTCGGTTTTGCTAAAATCCTCTGGTCGGATGACCGCACCCCAGTGCAGGACGCGTCAACTTTTTCGAAGAAGGTTTTCGGTTGAAAAATGCGGTAGATGACCGCAGTATTTGTCGGACCGACCGGGTCTTGGTTGCGGTCGGCTTTTTCGAAGAGTTTCCAAAGCGTACTCGCTTTTTTCAGAGGCGGATGACCGCGTGTTTGCTCATGGACTGATCGGACCCCCCTGTAACGGCTATATTTCAGTGCATTAAATGCGTAATGATCGTAGATTACAAGCGAGGCGGATCGATCAAGCTTGTTGCTGCTGGTGGCCAGACTCATGAAAAATTGGGAATTTCATGTCCAACGGCTAGTGGAGTGGGTGGAGGCTATAAATACCTCCCCCACTGCAACTAGAAATGTGGTTGAGCCTCATTTAACATCTCTTGAGCCCTTTGCATTGTTTCCTACTCATTGAGAGCATTAATTTCCATTTGCAAAGGTAGTTGAGGTCTTTCCAAAGAGCATTCATTGAGTTTGATAAATTGTGGCATTAGAGAGCTTTCAAGTGAAGAATTCTTGCTCTATTACTCTTGGAGATTGCCGTCTCTTAGACGGTTTGGAGTTGGGTTCGGTGATCTTCTCAAGGAGATTGTGAGAAGGCCCGGGCATTTGTGAATGTTGGAGCTCGTCTATCCAGAGAGGAGAAGAGCTACCTCTAGTAATCGAGGGAAGGCTTAATTCGTGGAGCCGGCTTGAATTGATCAAGCTTCCTCAATGTGGATTAGTGAAGACCGGCAAGTCTTCGATACCACGGGAAAAACTTCCTTGTGTCATTGTGGTTATTTCTAGTCTTTACATTTCCGCATTTATAATTCTAGCTTGTCTATTGTGATAAATTGCTTAGTTAGAATCATATCTTGTTTAGACTAAGTTAATAATTGGATAAACTTGTTAATTTGTCAAAAAGTTTAAAAAACCTCCTATTCACCCCCCTCTAGTCGGTTATCCTTGATCCTACAAGTGGTATCAGAGCTTGGTCTCTCATTGATTTAGACTTAACCGTCTAAGAGACAAAAGGATGGCTAGTGAGGGAATTGCTATAGGAAAGGCTCCTCTCTTTGATGGCTCAAATTATGCTTATTGGAAAATTAGAATGTCAATTTATTTAAAGGCCATGAGTCCAAGCATTTGGAAAATCGTAAATGATGGTTATGCTATGTCTCTTAATCCACTAGAACCCACGGATCAAGATACGCGTAACTCTCATTTAGATGCCCAAGCTATGAATGCTCTCTTTGGCGCTTTGAGCGGATGAGTTCAATAGAGTGAGCAACTTGGAAAATGCTCATGCTATTTGGACAACTCTCTCGAAATCCATGAGGGTACATCCACGGTCAAAGAAGCCAAATTGCATAAACTTCGGATTAAATATGAGACATTCATAATGTTGCCTCATGAAAACATCAATGAGATGTATTCAAGACCCAACAACATTGTGAATGAGCTCAAAAGCCTTGGGACTAACCTTCTTGATGTTGATGTTGTTACTTAAGATACTTAGGGCTCTTAGGATAAATATGAGGCGTTGGTGGCGTTATTTCTCAACTTCCCGAGAGTTGCCAAGGATGACACCAACGGGGCTTTTAGGCAACCTCATCACAAATGAGTTGTTCAAAAAGGACAAAGAAGAGCTTTTGGAGACATCATCCTCAAAGAAGAAAATTACCGCTTTTAAAGCCAAGGCGGAATCTAGTGATGTTGAGGATGGAGAAGAAGACTCCGACGAGGAATATGCACTCCTTGTGAGAAGAATAAAGAGGGTCATGAAGAGGCGCCCCAATAGAAGCTATAACTTTGACAAGTTCAAGAAGGGGCAATCCTCAAATGATAAGAAGAGATATAGCAATATTCGATGCTATAATTGTGAGGAAAAGGGGCACATTGCTTCTCGTTGCCCCGAAAAGAAGGATGACAAGAGCAAGCCATTCAAGAAGAAGGAATACAACGGTAAAAGAAACTTTTCAAGAAGCTTTACAAGGATGGCAAAATGAAGCTCACATCGGAGTGGGATTCAAATGATGAGTCAAGCGACTCCGACTCCGATTCCGATGAGGAAGAGTCCCCCAAGAAGAAGGGACTAGTCGGTATAGCCATCAAGGAAGCTTCATCGCTATTCTCCACTTGGAAGCTTCATCGCTATTCTCCACTCCGACTTGCCTCATGGCAAAAGGAGATAAGGTAAAATCCATTATTGGTGATGAACCAACTTATGATGAATTAATGGATATGCTTGATGATTTAAATGAATATCTTGGGAAAAAAATCCAAATATAAGGTCTTAAATAAAGAATACTTTACTCTAAAAGATTCTTATATGGAGCTTAAGGAAGCCCACAACTTGCTTGTCCAAGAGAATTCACATAAGTCTTGTTCTAGTATAGGAATTACATGCGATATTATTGATAAAATGCCTAGTATAGAAATTGCTAAGACTAGTGCATCTACTTCATGTGATGACCTACTTGCTATGCTATGTTGCTCTAATATTGATGCTAATCATGATATTGTTGAGCAAAATGATGCAAAACTTGTTCATGAGAACTATGAGCTAAAAGAGCAAGTGACCAAGCTAAGCAAGAGCTTGGAAAGATGTTTCAAGGGTAAGGCCACTCTTGACAAGCTTTTGAGTGAGCAAAGGTGTTCATTCAACAAGGAAGGTCTTGGGTATGTGCCTAAGAAAGGCAAGAAGCCGGTAAATAAGCCCACAAGTTTTGTGAGGCAAAATGGTATGTATTGCTATAAGTGCCGGGAAATAGGACATATGCAACAAAATTGTCCTAAGGGTAAGGTTCCATCTCTTGGTATATATGATTCATGCTATATGCTTAGAAAAACTAAGGATGGTAAAGTAATTGCTCATTTTGTTGGCACTTCAATTATGGGCGCTAAAAAGAATGCTATTTGGGTGCCAAAATCCTTGGTTACTAACCTCCAAGGACCCAAACAAATTTGGGTACCTAAAAGAACTTGACTCTTGTTTTGTAGGTGAACTATAAGACCGGTGGAAAACATTAGGTGCTTGATAGTGGATGCACTCAACACATGACCGGTGATAGAAAAATGTTCACCACATTCGAGAATGGAAAAGGACTAGACAAGATCACCTTTGGCGATAATAGCAAAGGAAAGGTATTAGGATTGGGTAAAATTGCTATCTCAAATGACCTTTCTATTTCTAATGTTTCTCTAGTAGAATCATTAAACTTTAACTTGCTATCCGTTGCTCAAATATGTGATCTTGGACTAATTTGCTCATTCTCTAGTGAAGGTGTAACCATTTCTAACGCAAATGATAGCTCTTTAGCTTTCAAAGGCTTTAGATTTGGAAATCTTTACTTAGTTGATTTTAGTTCAAGTGAATCTTGCTTAAAAACTTGCTTAATCGCAAAAACCTCCTTGGGTTGGCTTTGGCATAGAAGGCTAGCTCATGTTGGAATGATTCAACTTAAAAAGCTTTTCAAACATGATTTAGTTGTTGGCTTGAAAGATGTGAAATTTGAGAAAAATAGACTTTGTAGTACTTGTCAAGCTGGTAAACAAGTCGCTAATTCTCATCCTTCCAAAAGTATCATGTCAACTTCTAGATCATTGGAACTCTTACATATGGATTTGTTTGGGCCAACAACCTATAAGAGTATCGGGGGTAATAGCTATTGTTTTGTCATTGTGGATGATTACTCTAGATATACATGGGTATTCTTCCTAGATGATAAAGGTGAAACCTCCGGAATTTTCAAAAGATTCGCAAAAAGGTCCCAAAATGAATTTAATTTCAAAATAAAGAAAATCCGTAGTGATAATGGTTCCGAGTTCAAAAATACTAAAGTTGAGGACTTTTATGACGAACTTGGAATAAAGCATGAACTTTCCACAACCTACACTCCGGAGCAAAATGGAGTAGTAGAAAGGAAAAATCGAACATTAATTGAAATGGCTAGGACAATGCTTGATGAATATAATACTTAGATAGTTTTTGGTAGGAAGCTATCAACACCGCTTGTCATGCCATAAATCGTCTTTATTTGCACCGACTTTTGAAAAAGACTTCCTATGAGCTTATTGTAGGAAGAAAACCGAACATCTCTTACTTTCGTGTCTTTGGTTGCAAGTGTTACATTTTGAAGAAAGGTGTTCGTCTTCCAAAATTTGATAGTCGTTGTGATGTTGGTTTCTTGCTTGGTTATTCTTCAAATAGCAAGGCTTATCGTGTCTTCAACAAAAACTCCGGTTTAGTTGAAGAAAGGCACGATGTGCAATTTGATGAGACTAACGGCTCTCAAGAAGAGCATGAGAATTTGGATGATGTAGGTAATGAAGCCTTAAGAAAAGCAATGGAACATATGCAAATAGGCGATATCAAGCCCGAAAATGGTCCATCATCCTCCACTCAAGTTGAACCACCCATATCTTCCACAAGTCAAGTACAAATCATTGAAGAGGATAACAAGGAAGATAATCAACCATCCAACCTACCACCAAGAATCCACAATGCAATTGCAAAGGATCATCCAATAGATCAAATATTGGGTGACGTAAGTAAGGGTGTCCAAACTCGCTCTCGTGTTGCTTCTTTTTGTGAACATTACTCTTTTGTCTCGTCTATTGAGCCAAAGCATGTAGAAGAAGCACTTGATGATCCGGATTGGGTGAATGCGATGCTTGAAGAACTCAATAACTTTACCCGGAATGAAGTTTGGACATTGGTGGATCGACCCAAAGAACACAATATTATTGGTACGAAATGGGTCTTTAGGAACAAGCAAGATGAGAATGGATTAGTCATTCGAAACAAAGCAAGATTGGTCGCTCAAGGATTTTCACAAGTTGAAGGTTTGGATTTTGGTGAAACTTTCGCTCCCGTAGCTAGACTTGAATCAATTCGGATATTACTTGCTTTTGCATCATGCTTTCATATTAAATTATTTCAAATGGATGTTAAAAGTGCTTTCTTAAATGGTGAAATATCCGAACTTGTCTTTGTTGAATAACCTCCCGGTTTCGAAGATCCTAAAAATCCAAATCATGTCTATAAACTCTCCAAGGGTGCTCTATGGTCTTAAACAAGCTCCTAGAGCATGGTATGAACGCCTTAGAGATTTTCTAGTTTCAAAAGGATTCAAAATCGGGAAAATTGATTCAACTTTATTTACTAAAGTTTTAGATGATGAATTCTTTGTATGTCAAATTTATGTTGATGATATCATTTTTGGGTCTACTAATCAAGACTTTTGCAAAGAGTTTGGTGATATGATGTCTAGGGAATTTGAAATGTCCATGATTGGAGAATTGAGCTATTTCCTTGGACTTCAAATCAAGCAACTCAAGGATGGGACTTTTATAAGTCAAGCCAAGTACGTGAAGGATTTACTTAAAAGATTTGGCATGGAGGATGCAAAGCCCATCAAGACTCCCATGGCCACAAATGGTCATCTTGATCTAAATGAGGGAGGTAAACCTGTAGATTTAAAGCTTTATAGATTCATGATTGGTAGCTTGCTTTATCTTACCGCATCTA
This sequence comes from Phyllostachys edulis, assembly GCA_036346405.1. NCBI lineage: Eukaryota > Viridiplantae > Streptophyta > Magnoliopsida > Poales > Poaceae > Phyllostachys > Phyllostachys edulis. The sequence continues at coordinate 23,772,426 of CM070566.1, forward strand.
GGCCCAATATCATGTTTAGTGTTTGTATGTGTGCTCGTTTTCAAGCTTCTCCAAAAGAATGTCATCTTATGGCCGTTAAAAGAATTCTTAGATATTTAAAGCATTCCTCTAGCATCGGCCTATGGTTCCCCAAAGGTGCTAAATTTGATTTAATTGGATATTCCGATTTCGATTATGCGGGTTGCAAAGTGGATAGAAAAAGCACCTCAGGTAGTTGTCAATTTTTAGGAAGATCTTTAGTATCGTGGTCATCCAAGAAACAAAACTCCGCAGCTTTATCTACCGTCGAAGCCGAATATGTTTCCGCGGGAAGTTGTTGTGCTCAATTGCTATGGATGAGGCAAACATTGATGGATTATGGAATTAAATTTGATAAAAATGCCTCTTTTGTGTGACAATGATAGTGCGGTGAAAATTGCTAATAACCCTGTTCAGCACTCAAGAACCAAGCATATAGATATTCGCCACCATTTCTTGAGAGATCATGTGAGCAAGGGTGATATTGAAATTAGCCACATAAGAACCGAAGACCAATTAGTGGATATTTTCACCAAACCTTTAGATGAAGGCCGCTTTTGCAAATTGAGGAATGAATTAAATGTCATAGATTGTTCTAATGTCATTTGATTGCATTATGTTCTTGAATCTTGATTGAATTCGCTTTTCTCTCGTGATTCTCTTATTTCAATAACTAAGATGGGAAACACAGTTAGGAGGAGTGCTATACAATCACCATGTATACCACAACTCAAATTGTGCACATATCAACAAACATGCTAGAATGTGTCTTTTGAAAAACAAATCTTTTTAGTCAAAAGTCAAAATTTGATGTTAATCAATCAAACCTCTTGAAAAACTAGCTATATCTATTCTCTAGTATATTTCAAAGGTTTTTGGTTGAAAAGATCTCAAAATTATCTATCTTAAAAGAAAAATCAAGTTTTGGCCTAAGACTATTTCTTACTTATCTTGTTTTTAACCAAAAATGGCTTTTCACCCAAAAGTATTTCCAAAAGGAATTTGATCTTGCTCCCAAAAGGAAAAAGGTAAAGATGGCTATTCGTGACCTTTTTCGTGTTCATAAGTTTTTCAAACTCTCAACCAAATCAAAGTTTTTAAAGTTTGAATCTCGCTCAAAAATAGCTCAAAACCCGAAAAATTCACTTAAGTCAATTCTAGCATAAAATGAGTATTGCTATGTAGGCAATGATTTCCTTCATATATTGTCTTCAAATAGTATTTCATACTCATACATATCCTCACAAGTGACAAATCTCGTTGTTTGCTTGTTTTATCTCTTTAAATTGTTTTCCTTCAAAAATTACTCTATTTTCTTAAAAATCTATGTTCAAAACTCAATTGTTGATCTAATCTCGTTGAAATTGCTCCAAGATATTTTTTTTTTGTTGTGTGCTAAGTCTATGGAGCAAAGACAACACAAAAAAATTCTGCTAATTTCCTCAAAAGTCTCCAGGTGCGGTCTAACCGCAAGCTCAACTACGGTCAACCCTTGAGCTTGTGGCCGGGCCCGCCGGGCTTTGCCTGCTGTCGATCCGCATGGCTTGATTAATGAGGCGATTTCTTCCTTATTTCCTCACCAACCCGTCGGTTCCTCTCACTTCCTCTCCGACGGTTCTCAGTTTCTAATCTCCACCGCGCCATCGCCCTAGACGCGCCCTCCCGTCTCCATCACCCACGGCTCCTCCTCTCCTCCGGGCATCCTCTCCTCGCCGCCGGCTCATCCTTCTCGGCAGGTTCTTCTTTTTCCTCTCTTCCTCTCCGATGAATTGATCATCCGGTGAATCTCCTCTAAATAATCGGCTCCAAGTTTGTTAAATAGACCTTTTAGATTGCTCCAATTGTCTTCTACATGACTTTGAGTGTCGGATTAACCCGCATTGTGAAGTTTTCCAAAGTTGTGGTAAAAACCCTAGTTTTTTTGTCTCGTAGGACTAACAGGCGTGTTGCGTCTTGATCGATCCGCGCTACTCATGGATGGACCGCCAAGCGCCACTGATCGATCCGGACTGTGAAAAAGCTTGTTTTTATCTTGATAATCCATATTCATTTCAATTCAATTCACTTTGGTTGTCTTGGCCTTCTCTCCAGTAATCATGGCAAGGACCAAGGCTATTCTTGATCCTCGGGTCTCGTCCTCCCCTTGAGCTACTCATCGTCCTCCAGTTGAGCATTCCGATAGCGACGAAGCGGACTCCTCGCCGTCCTTGTCCTCCGTGCCTAGCGCCAGTGAACATTTGGATGAAGAAGAAGATGCTGATGTGGAGTTTGCGCCTGAGCCTCGTGTGAATCTTCACGCAATCCGAAATGATGATTTCAAGCAACTCAGAATGCAATCTCCCTATGAGCAGCCTAGGTCAGCCGAAGATGAGAGATTTCACACTCAATTCCAGGAAGATTGCTACCATCAAGTGGTGCTTCACAAGCAGTTTGCAATCCAGAAGTACATAAATTGGTCGTATCTCAATGAACAAACCCAGTATGCGACTTTGTACACTCGTTTTGTAATCTTTGGCTTGGATGGGCTTGTTAGCATCATGTGCAACTTCAAAGAGGAGGTAATCCGTCGGTTCTATACTCTGTTTACATCCCATCCTCCTTGGCCATTGTGACTTGGATGCGAGGCTCGGCGCTATATCTGCCACCAAGCGTCACTTTGAGGAGGCCCTTAATGCAAAGACGTGAGTATGTTAAGATCCATCTTGAGCCCGCACTCTGTAATCCGGGCGATTCTGAGTTCTATGAGCCTAATGTTGCTAGAGTTGTCCTGGTAAGGTTACGGTCCGAGGCCTCTCCCTAGTGTCATTAACAGATTATCGGGGCCACCATCTTGCCCAGGAGTGGCAACAATGATGCTATTAGAGGACATGCATGGAATGTCATAGATTATGTGATGCAGAGAAAGAAATTTGATATTATGCACTTAATCTTGACTGAGTTGCAATCCTGCCACACTGATTTGGGAAAGAGGATGTATTATGCTCCTTACATCATGATGCTCATTTTGAGGACCACTGACTTTGATGGTACCACTCCTTTTCGTCACAAACAGTACAAGCCAGAGGGTGACCACCAGAGAGATTTGAGGAACAGGCCTCTTCACCCAGTTATTGATGCTCCTACCTCTCCTCAGCCAGCTCCCCAGCAGTAGGGTGGACTTGATCCAGTATTGTTGGAGGTTCTGCATACTGGTATCAACACGATTGTATCTCATTTTGATACAGTGGATCGTCGCCTAGAGGTTTTGGATCATCGCATGGATACTCTTGAGAGCACTACTCGATCTTTGGACTCTCGCCAGAGGTAGTGGAGCGATCCAACTCTCTTGTGCTTGGTAGCTTAGATCGATGGTTGGCTTGGTTTTAGGATTGAGTCCGACATGGCTGAGATGACCACTCGCATCACGTCGATTGAGCAGACTGTTACTTATTCTCAGCGTCGACGCTTTGATCCTCCTTCAGCCCCTACTACATCGACTGCAGCTCCTCCTCCTCCTCCCCCTACTACGTAGCTTTTGGTAGTTGATGCCAAAGGGGGAGAAGTGCTAGATGGTCCTATATATTTCTATATCTATTAGTTATGGTTAATGAATGCTTGTTGGACTTCTGTGGTCTCTTTTGTGTGTAATAATTAGAGGATAAGCTTATTACTCTTTTTGCTATCATTGTAAGCTTATTGAACCTCTTATATATATGAACGCTTAATGCTTTACCGTCTATGAACTTGGTTGAATGATATATACTTATATGCTTATAACTTGAAATGCTGTTTATAATGTTATATATTATTGCATTTCCTCAAGTTCCATCATGTAAAAGAAACTCTGCCAAAATTCTCTACCTTTTATGCACATGTTTAGGGGGAGCTTTCTTTAAAAACAGGATTTAGCAAGGAAATAATTCTCAAAACTCATTTAAAGCTTATTGCAAAAAATTATCTCGTTGTTAAGTCATCAATAGAATATACACTCACAGTATATTCAAAACAATCATTCTTTCACATATTAAGTGTGTTGTCATCAATTACCAAAAAGGGGGAGATTGAAAGCATCTAGGCCCCTAAAAATTATTTTGATAATTAATGACAATATGTGAATATGAGATTAACGTATTTATTGAGTATGTACAAGGTTAAGTCCCATTGGCGCTCTTGTTGATCGGGAATTGCACGCGAAAGGTTTACATGAAGATCTTATGACTTCAAGGCAAGGTACAATAGTCTAGGACTTTTCACTTTTTGGTCTTAGGTGAATTGGTTGGAAGACGGGTTATAGGCTAGAGGCAGTAGTACTATAAAGAGGGTGCAAAATTGAGTACCTTGAAAGTGAACAATGCCACAACCGCTCAAATCTTATTTGGTTTTACCTTGGATTTGTTTTTGGCTTTGCCTCAATTTAAATTTCTGAATTCTGTTGAGGCGGATCGACCGACGTTACTGGCCGGATCGACCGTATTCTTAGGACCAAAGCGGCGGTCAACTTTTTCGATGAGGTCTTTGTTTTCTAGTTTTGCTAAAATCCTCTGGTCCGGATCGACCGACGGCCAATGGTCGCGGATGACCGCACTTCAGGTGCAGGACGCGTCAACTTTTTCGAGAGAAGGTTTTCGATCGAAAATGCCCCACGGATCGACCGCAGAGTATTTGTCGACCGACCGCACTTCGGGTCTTGGTTGCGGTCAGCTTTTTCCAGAGAGTTTCCAAAACGTACTCCGTTTTTTCAGAGGCGGATCGACTGGCGTGTTTGCTGTGGTGGACCCCCCCAGAATCGGCTATATTTGATGCATTAAATGCGTAATGATCGTTATAACCGAGGCCGATCGGCCAAGACTTTGTTGCTGTGACCGACAGGGCTCATCAAAAATTGGGAATTTCGTGTCCAACGGCTAGTGGAGTGGGTGGAGGCTATAAATACCTCCCCCACTGCAACTAGAAATGTGGTTGAGCCTCATTTAACATCTCTTGAGCCCTTTGCATTGTTTCCTACTCATTGAGAGCATTCATTTCCATTTGCAAAGGTAGTTGAGGTCTTTCCAAAGAGCATTCATTGAGTTTGATAAATTGTGGCATTAGAGCGCTTTCAAGTGAAGAATTCTTGCTCTATTACTCTTGGAGATTGCCGTCTCCTAGACGGTTTGGAGTTGGGTTCGGTGATCTTCTCAAGGAGATTGTGAGAAGGCCCGGGCATTTGTGAAGGTTGGAGCTCGCCTATCCGGAGAGGAGAAGAGCTACCTCTAGTAATCGAGGGAAGGCTTAATTCGTGGAGTCGGCTTGAATTGATCAAGCTTCCTCAACGTGGATTAGTGAAGACCGGCAAGTCTTCGATACCACGGGAAAAACTTCCTTGTGTCATTGTGGTTATTTCTAGTCTTTACATTTCCGCATTTATAATTCTAGCTTGTCTATTGTGATAAATTGCTTAGTTAGAATCATATCTTGTTTAGACTAAGTTAATAATTGGATAAACTTGTTAATTTGTCAAAAAGTTTAAAAAACCTCCTATTCACCCCCCTCTAGTCGGTTATCCTTGATCCTACACCCCCTTAAAGGGAATCTCGTCCCTGAGATTCGGGCTGACTAAAGAATAGATTCAAACCAAACCTTGCTCACTCTTCCAAAAGATTTCTCTTATGAGTAAAACAAAGCTGCAACTGACACAGATCTAACTTAAAGACTTACCAGAAGTGACGTTCTGAACTGGTTGAATTTCTTTCGCAATGACATGGTTCAGCCTTCCTCTTATTGCAGTTGATGGAGTCCTGGTAGCTTGATTTGGAGTCTGAGGCATTCCTCTTCCTACTCCTAGCAAAGAAGTCCTAGCTGGTGTAGCTCCCAAATTGAAAGGAATTGGTGTTGGCCCTTGCTTCTACGGACACTTGTTGGCATAATGACCTGTCTCGTGGCAGTTGAAACAAGTAACTCCTGCAGCTGGATTGTTGGTCCTCTAAGGTTGATGATTGTTGCTATTGTTAACATTGAGAATTCATGTGTTTCCTGCATGAGATACTAGTGCAGGGGTTCTGAATCCAGTAGACGAATTATTAGGACGAAAAGGCTGATGAGCATTGGTTCTGGCTCTCTGTAGTTGATTTTGATGAACTCCATGTTGTATCATTTTCCTTTTGCGAGATTCGTCCAACTCCCAACGAGAATCTTCTATGAGTACGACTTTATCCACCATATGCTGAAAATCCACATAATCATTTCCAACAACTTGCACTTTCAAACCGGGATTAAGTCCACGCTTGAATCGCTTCTGACGCGCATTATCCATAGCAACATCTTCTGGAGCATAGCGAGAAAGTTGAGTGAACTTGTTGAGATATTCACCCAAAGACATGTTTCCTAGCTATAATTCACGAAATTCATTCTTCTTCATTTTTACTATACCATTTAGAACATGCGCTTGACGAAAAGCCGTTGCAAATTCTTCCCAATTAATGGCTTGTGAATTCTCACGAGTTGCGGTGTAGTTCTCCCACCATTCTCCGAGTGTACCTTCCAACTGATGTGAAGCATAAAGAACTTTCTCACGATCATTGCATTGGACAATGGTGAGCTTTTTCTCAACAGAGCGAAGCCAATCTTCTGCGTCCACAGGTTTCGACAAATGAGAAAACATAGGCAGACGAGTCCTCATATATTCTGATAACTTGGAATGGTGATGAGTCAGTGGTGGAATAGCTACTACTTGATTATTCTAATTATTTTGATTCAACAAGTTGACTATTGCAACGGCGGTCTGATTCTGTTGAGTCATCATATTGTTCATATTTTGCATTATTGCACTCATTAATTGAGTCTGAGCTGCTAGAAGTTGTGCCATGCTTGGATCTGCGGCTCCAGGGGTTGGTGACTGGCCACTGGCATTTTCATTGGTGTTGGCATCATCTGACTGAGTACGACTACTTGAGGTATTGCGAGTGTCAACCATCTCGATGATTCTTCACAGGTTTTAGTAGGTAAGATAGAAAAGCAATGTAGATGAGAGGGAATAGCACAATAGACGAGATAGAATAGGATAGAGAAGACAGAAACAACTTAATTAGGGGGAACAGATTATACCCAAAGAAAAAAAACAAGCAAAACATAAGCTGAAACGCTATGGAAGAATAACCAAACTCTTCAAATTAAAATCTTAGTGTGACTACAACATAATGCTTGACAACAAAACTGCAGCTCCCACTTACACACAACCCAAATAAAGACCTATCGCAACAACGATCTAAAAACGCTACTAAAGACTCTAATAGGACGGCTCCCACTCGGGACTAGAGAACGAACAATCTTCAACTTCGGGCTCCGAATCGCTGTAGAACACCCACGAGTTGCGAACTACTGGAGGAGACTCTAGACGAACAGTTGGAACAAAGCGACGAAGATACTTCTGTCGATTGCCGGTGATTTGAATTCCTACTTCTGGACTAGAGAGATCAATGAGGCGAGAAAGTCAATTTAAAATTAGAAGACAAAATTCAGCAAAGACGAGGAACAAGATGAGAAAAGAATAGACTAGGATAAGAATAGAATAGACTAGATGAGAAAAGAACTAGACTAGATGAGAAAGGAACAACAACTTAAGTCAATATTAAGTTGATTGATTTAGAAAATAAGTTTAGAAACTTTTGACTAAGATGACCCTGCTAACTAAGGTTGCGTTCTACAGTTGATATGGCTCTTATACCACCTCTGTCAAGACCCAAAATACGATTCAGGAACCCTCTGTGTATTCTGAACTAGTCCCAGATTAGTAGCTAGCTCACACAGGAAACAGTCATGAAATACCATCTATTTATTTATTTTAACTAAAAAGATCTCAAAGTAACAAATAATAATAACTGGACCTTATAGTCAACGTTTACTTAACTTGCTACGCAGGGCTAAAGAAACAAATAAACTCTTGCAGCGGAACGGAAAGCTTGAAATGGCCAATCAACATGCCCACAGGCAATCGAGTGAAGAATGCATCCAAATCCACAAAACCTTTATGGTACTCCTAAGCGAAGAACTCTTAAGCAGCTTGATATTCTCGAACTAATCAACAATGGCGCAAAGCCATGAGTACATAAAGCACTCAGCAAATAGTGCGGAAATGTATGCAAATAATATTCATGTAGGACTTCAACCATGGTTAGCTGTATGGTTCTTTTACAAAAAGCAACATTGACGATAAATACAATAAATAATTTGAATTGCGTAATTGAAAAGAATAGTAAATAAGTAAGGAATTTATTTGAAACAACTAGTGAACTTCCCACTCACTTCCCAAGACAAACCACCAAGTGAATTACCCATTCACCGAACGAACATTATATTCATCAAGTGAACTTCCCATTCACACTCCGGCACATTTTATGAAGAAACTCTACATCTCGTGTGAAATCCCCGAGCACGTCCACAACCACGGACACAACTATTCGAATAGTTTTTAACACTTTGCAGAGGTTGTACAGCTTTACCCACAAGAGATAAATCGACATATAATGTCCGTTTGACACACTTTCGGAGGTGTGCGACTAAGTGATTATCACAAGGCCTTTACAAAGCTCCTTAACCCAGTTCTGCACGCTAAGGTTTCAACACTGAATGTCTAACCGACCAGACAGGGCCCCCCTCTTGCGCCATCGTGAGAATACGTACCCCGTAACTCACGCTTCCAAGACAAAACTGAAATTAAGACATTGCTAATTAGTTAGTCAGGTCCCTACCATACAGGACATGTGGTTGTACAGTTACGTACTAGTTAATAAGTAAGTATGTATTTAAGTGTCATGCTTAGCCTTGCTTAGATACATTAACATGCGGGCAATAAATTGCCCCGACATCATTCAAAACTTGAAAACTGGATTTGGGCAGTCGAGGTTGGAGCCTAGCTGGTATGTTGAACTAGAAAAGTATTTCAAAATAAAAGAAAACCAAAACAGATTTTGACTTGGGCAGCTAGAAACCGTGGTGGGTGCTGGGAAGAGCACGACAGACTGGGTATGGGGAAGTACAGCTCAAGTCAATTAAGGATCCGGATCTTGTGATGATCTTTCGTGTAAAAACAATGTAACTGCAAGTCTATAATGGGTACAACCTGGCTAACTAATTTGTTCACCTCAGCGTGGCTTCGCCATTGGTGGGTGGGTGGTGTGGATTAATTGTAAGAGAGACACCGAACTACACAGCGCAAGTGGGAGACCTCTCGGGGGCGCGGCCCAAGGAGGTGATACCTAGCGGGTCGGGTTTCGTTGAGGTGGGGCACTATAAAGGTCTTGTGATAATCATCTTAGTCGCACACCTATGGTAGTGTGTCAGATGGACATTATAAGTTGATTGTCTCTTGTGGGTAAGCTGTATGAACTCTGCAAAGTGAGAAAACTATCTAGATAGCTGTGCTCACGGTCATGGGCGGTGCCGAGAACTTACTGAAGTAGCTTTCATTTTTATAAAACAATTTGTGAGAGGGAATAAAAAAATGGGTTGGAGCCTACATATTTGAGATGGGTTGGAGCCCAAAGATTTGAGATGGCGTAGTTGGGGAACTGGTAAGAAGTACGGGATGTGACCAAAGAAAAAACATGAATATTGGGTGGATGGAGCCACTCGATGATATAGGAGGTTGGAGCCTCCACTAATATTTTACATCAAAACTCAACTTTGTTAAAACCTGTATCAGTTAAAAATGCTAGGTCTCAAGATTTGCTACTACATAATCTATTTCAATAAGTAGCTTTATGCAAACAAAAAGAACCACAAGCAATTCGTTTGATCAACCTTGCATATTATATAACTGCATTCCGTATGTTGGCTCGCGAGTACGGTTGTATACTCATGCTCGCCCAATATTAGTATTCAGTAAGTATAAAAGAAGAAGGCTATATGGACACTTATGCGCGTTCGTCAAGACTGAAAAACAAGAAGACCAACGACTAGGTCGTGGGCCCCAGTCGATTGCCTATGAGTATATCATGATGGTTCCACGTGTTGCACTTTGAATTCTGCTTTTCCTCTACTGATTCTTTAAAGGTATTTGGCCTGTCCGGCCATTCTGAAAGTCAAAAGTCGTAAGGTATATGTTCGCTTGTGTAACATCCCAAATTTTCATTTCTATTAAAAAGGAAATTTTAATTAATTTCCTCAAATTTTCTGGATTTTTAAAAGGTTTTCCCTATTAATTTTAAAGCCAAAATAAATTATTTGCAAATCTAAATACCAATTTTGAGCTGGAAACATTTTATTTAAGTTCAAAAGAACTCATGGAATTTCTGTGAATTTTTCTAGAATTTTTGAACTCTATTTGCTATTTTCTAAAAGCCCATTTGATTTAACTCCATTTCTGTAAATAAAAAATCATCAAAATCTGCATTTTGTCTTTTGGGTCTAATTTCCTCCTTTGGCCCATTTTCCTTTACATGCGCTTGGCCCATTTCATGACCTTTTCCCCCTTTGATCCCACCCCCGCCTCTCTCTCTCTGGCAGGTGGGACCCATCGGTCATCCCTTCCACCGCCTTCTTCCTCCTCCGGTCGCGCGAGCCTTGCTGCCATTCTCGCTGCTCCTGTGCATTATTACGCCCGTTTCTACTCAAAACCATGTGCTTTATCACCCACGATCTCCACTACATCTCTCGCTTTCACTTGACCTTTTCCTAATTGCGTTAATTCCTATTTCTGCCATCGACGAGTTAAAACCCTCGCACGTTTTCCCCTCTTCAGCCATCCCCTTGCCCTATAAAAGGGAGCATCGGCACCCCCGTTCTCCACTCATCCAACCCCCGTAGTCCTAGCCCCCCTCGTTCTTTGTCGTCGTCGGATTTTGGGTTTTCTCGCTTTTGTCCCAGAAGTGTGCCATTGTCGATTGCATCACCGTCGTTGAAGCTCCGTCGACACCGTCCACACCAACAACTTCGTCGGTCTGTGTTCTACCTCATGCACACGCTTTGGCCGCGAGAACGTCGTCGGAACGACTCTGCCACCGGAGCCTGAACCGCGTCGCCACTTTCTTCCTCATCATCGGCCAACCCCTCGCGCTCCGCCGCCGTTCTAGTGCGCATCAGGTTCCCCACTTCTTCCTCATTCTTTTGCGTACACGCACGACCATCGTCGTAGCGTAGAACGCCGACGACCATAAGGTCATGTGCACCACCTCTCGCTGGAGTGACATGGCAAGCCAAATGGCGCCACCTGGTGGCCACGTTTGCGCCATGTCAGCTCATCAGCCTAGTCAGCACCCACGTCAACGCCTACATGGTGCTTACGCCAGCGCATGCGTAATCCCCATTACTGTTTCATAAACCTAGTTCACCGTAGACCAAAGCGCTTTCATGGACCTGGTCCATGGACCATGGGCACACATGTCAATGAGATAATTCGGTTTTTCCATAGAAAAATAATTCAACCGAAAATGAAAATTAGCTGCTGACGTCATGCTTGCACAATATTTAGATTTTCCTTTAGAAAAACAATTCATTAATTCTCAAAATTGAAGTTAGGGTAATTTCTTTAGAATTCAAACTTCCAAGGACTCGTTCTCCTTTACACAAGCTCTGATTCCAATTATTCAAATTTCTTAATTTGTCTAAAATTATAATCTAGCTAACAAAACCAAAAAAAAATTTAATTTGGAATTCATTTGAATTTGAATTTTATTTTATTTGAATTTGCCTTATTTTCGCGTATAGACTTCAACGACTCTGAAGAGCTAGAATTCTTCGACGAGTACGATCAACAACATTTTGAGCAAGGCAAGTTACATCTCTTGATCATATTTGAATCCCAGTAATTTAAATTGTTTAAATTATGTTTTAAATTATTATTGCATTGCTTATTCGTATTCAATTTAATTTAAATCCATGTTTTAATTTATTATAGTTATTCCTAATTCCTTTGTATGGCCAAATTTTGTCATTGAAGTAGACCTTGTCACTTTAGATGAAAAACCTAGTTGGTACAATAGTATAAACTAGGAACCATTTGGAAAATATTATGCAAAGACATGCTTAGACCAAAATGTTTAATTTGGGAATTTAACCAAATATTCAACTTAGCTTAAAAAAGAGAGTATATGGCATTGTTTTGCCATAGAGTTTTGCAAATGATTTGTGAACCAAAGCAAATTAAAAACTGATTTAGACTGGGCTAATTTGGATAGATGGATGGTGCAAGTTTATACAAGGGATCAATTTAGCGAATGGTTGATGCCCAGGGGATTAGTTGGAAGTTGCCCGGTTAAATAAGGACCGGTTCAAGAGCCGCTTTTTGCTAAGCTCCACTGTACTACCACAAGTCTGGAATGGGACAGGCTTGGCTAACTAAACCACAATATTTCACCGTTGTTCTGTCATTTTGAGGTTTGGGTGTCGTGAAGACCTACTTTTAGTACCCACATGGCACAAGAGGGGGTTACCGTTTCGTGTGAAACCTTTGGTAACGAAACCTTAGTAGGCATAACTACGTTGAAATAGTGTAGGGTAAAGGCTTTGTGATAATCGCTTAGTCACACGCCTACGGAAGCGTGTCTTGGCTAACATATTAAGCAAACTATCTCTTGTGGGTAAAGTTGTACAAACTCTACAGAGTAGAAACTATTTGAATAGCCGTGTCCACAGTCATGGACATGCTGAGCAAAACCAATCAAAGTTAGATTTTGTATTTTGATTTTAAAAATGGTTTAACTAAATGATTTTGGATAGTTTATCTATATTGGGAAATTGGGTAGACAGCCAGTGTTAAGGAGGTTATTCGTCCACCGATCCTATATGGAGGTTTATTCTACACTCAAAATGGTGATTAAAAATTTATAAACCAATTTCTAGATATAGTGAAATTTCCTTGAAACTTAGTAGAGATATTTCAACTAAAAATGTCGCTTTATGCAAACTTAGCCATATAAGCCATCCTTTGTCATACCCTCATGCATTATATTCTGTTATTTGGGTGTAACATGCAGAGTACATTTTGTACTCACCTTACTTAAAATTGTTGATCAGAGGAGGATTACTAAGCTGCTGGTGAGGACTTGGACAACTAGGCTGTGCCCCGGATGATTGCCTATGGCGTTTCCTGTGGTCTACTACTACCTTATGTTTCCGCTGTACATTTCTTTAAGCCTTGTTCCCTTTTGTAATAAAACTCTGATAATATGAATAAAATGCGTGATATGGGCTTGTTATCACTTTTGTTGAACTGTGTACACTAGCTGTTCCTGCAATAGTGTGGTAAACAGAGAGAATCCAAGATCTTTCTACTCCCAGGTTCGACAAAGATGGCATCAGAGACATATCGATTGTAGGTCGCAACCATAGTTAAAATGGACAAACCCTAAGGACTTATTTTCAAAAACTAAATATTTTATCTATCACAAGATATGGAAGAGTACTATTTGGATTTCTGTAAACTAGGGGATTCTATTTTAAGCAGCAAGGAAAAGGAATTCGGACTGTACTTTGAATCCAATAGGAGAGAGAGTTGAAATTATGAATTGAGTTATTTGGCGTGTCGCCATGAGGGTCTACCCCTGCTATCGCGTGTCTGCGAGTTCTTCAGAGTTTCCCATCTAGGATATCTCTGATTCCTACTCAGGTTTAATCTCATTGATTGAACTTGAGTGCTGATCTTGTTTGATGTCTTCTCTCGTTTCGTGTACTGTGATGTGCGTGGATGTGAGATTTATTTATCCAAGTGTGAGTTGCACCCTGTAATTCGTGCTCCACATATCTGATCAGGAATTACCACCGTGAAAGAACATGCAACCTATGAACTTAATCTCATCTAGAGGTTTGATCCGCAACAGGAAGGAATTGTAAAAATGGTAGATCTTAGTGGGGGGACATTTCATATGCATTCTTGTGCCCTAATGATCTTCCATGGTTTAAATTTAAAAATCCCTCAAAACTGCCATCGAATGTCAAATTGAAAAATTGTTCTTTCATATGGACCTTGAGTGAGTTTTTGAAGCCATCTTCTGAAATTGATGGTTTTATGCATTTTATTACCTCTACTAGTTTGCTTCTTCATTCCTTATGCTAACTTGGTCATTTTTATGGCTTTCTTCTGCTTGAGGACAAAGTTGAGCCTTTTTTTTTTTGCAAAACCAAGCTTGAATTTTCAAAACAACCTCCAAATTGCATTTTGGTGTAGATTGCCAATGTGTTCATCAAATGGGAGATTGTAGAGATAATGTAGTTTGGTCTTACATTTGGTGATGAACAATTGACATAGTTGTTGAACAGTTTGGGGAGTTAGTTCTTTTTTTTGCAAATACTGCCCTACTATCAAGAGACAGGTGGTCTAACCGGCCAAGGGGGCGGTCTGATTGGCCATGCCGGGTGGTCAGACCAGCGATGCAGGCTTGGGGTAAATGGGCACCAAACACTTATGTGTGATTGTTTAAGGATGTGTTTGTACTAGGTGCCATTGAAAATAGAAAATGGACGTGAGACTAGACATAGTTTATCTGAAAAGTCGAGAGAGGGTGTTTTCTAGTTTTGGAAAGAGGTATGAAGAGCCACACCATGATAGTCAGACCAGTGACATGCTACCAGGGGCGTGATCAGACCGACCAACGAGGTCAGACTGGCCAGTAGTTGGCGGTTAGACCGACCCGGTGATGGTGATTTGATCAGCCATGGTGGTTTAGTGCACAGTGAGGTGTACTGAATTTTGGGAATTGACCTAGGGTCATGGAATTGTTTCATATCTGTTGCATGATGCAAGTTTTGGCTAATGTGTGTCAAGTTGCGAAGAACTTACGCCCGAAATCGATTTCTTGGTCTATTATTGTGAAGGAAGCTTAGAGTCAATTATGGTCAACGACGACGATGATCAGGACTTGGTTTAGTGAAGTCATGGTTGACAATGATCAAGGATGCTGAGTGGAGTGGTTGGTCTCAAACAAGGCGCAAGATGGACAATGATGACAAGTTTGGTGCAATGGATTGCATCAAGTGGCTTGAGCCGGTGAAAGTGTTGAGGCGGTTTGGTGGGAGTTGGATGGGAAAGACTTGTCAGCATGAGAAAGCCATTGATGAACCTACCCGTGGCGAAGCATGGGATTGCTTTAGAAGATTGGACTTAGTAAAGGATGGAAGGATCGAGAAGGGGTATTTTGGTATCTTTATCAAAATATCTAGTTAGTGACCATGGAGAAACCGCGACGCGTGACAGCAGAAAGGAGAACCAGTTGAGGTCATAAGGAGGACAAGATCATGAAAAGATGGATTCGGTAGTGCCAGATCGTCATCTGCTTTGAGAAGCGTGCGTGAGTGAGAGACCTATTTGTGTGTGGGCTTAACGGGTGCCCGTTAGGATTTTTCTCTAGTCCTAGCCTCCACTATATAAGGGGTGGTGTAGGATTTGCACAACAACCAAGCCTAGGAATCCTAATTTGAGATTTGGAGAAAATTTGTGACATTGAGTGCTCATGAGTAAGCTTTTGTCCTCCATGTTGGAGTGATTGAAAATCCTCAATTCCTCAATATCTATCTATTGTATTTCGTGCAAAGATGACTTGTTTATTATTTGTGCTCTCTTTCTTGAGATTTTGGGTTCTTGTGTTCTAGGGGTTTTGCCTTGGTCATTTGTTGTGATCTAGCTTACTAGGTCTTGTGTAAGTTGATCGAAGGTCATCTTGACCATCTTTAATCCACGAGTAAGTCTTCAGATCATTTTCACCTAGTTTTGAGCCCTCTCGCACTCAAGCAAGAAATTCTTGGAATCTTAGCTATGATTGTCTAGATCTTCGATTGGAATATGTTTCTGATCTTTTTGTTGAGTTCTATATGAAATTTCAAGTGATTTGGATTCGTAGATCAAAAGTTAGGTCATTTTGTGAATATGAAATCGTGCTGATTTTTCTATCAATTTGAGAAGAGGTCATACTGCCCTTGAGAGAGGTCAGATCGCTCGAGCGGTCAGACTGGCCGAAGGGAATTGATGGTTGAGCTTCTTGGTTTCAACTCAATTATTCCGCTGTGATTTTAGACCTTGATCTTCATAGCTTCACATAGCTATTGGAGTGAAATGGAGTAGAATTTCAGAAGGTAAAACGTGAGTTCCTATTCCCCTATAGTCGATAACATGGACCACCGGAAGTGTTGTACATTGACAATAGCAATATCATTTGTGTTTTTTCTGTTAGGATTATAAATATTCATCGGGGCTTCTGTTAGGATGATAGCACGGGGGTATCGATTTTTTTTTTGCTGAAATAGCACTGTTTGGAGCGTTATTTGCAAAAAAGGCACCCTCGCTGCAGTTTCTACAAAAAAATGGCGTTCGATACCGTCCCTGGGTGGCATGGACTGATGAGGACATCAACTCTCCGGATACGACCGCTACTCCACCTCCAGCCAGGCTACTCTACTTCCATCGATTCGGCTGCGTCAAACTCTACTTCAACGGGCCGATGAATTTGCTTTACTTATATATGGTGTTGCGCCACCTCACTTTAGGCCGAGGGCCTTGTATCAATCATTGGGCCCAAAGGACAGCCACCACTCTAGGTTATTTGGACCGACCACCTCCCTGGCCGCCCCCTCTCTTGGGCCGCACTGTTCATGGCCGCATTGTTCACGTAAACAGTACCGTGAATAATCCCACCCCCTTATCTCTTAGCTATGTGCGGCGCCCCCTCCCCTATTTAAGGTGGCCACACCCCTCTAGTCTCCTTGGATTTCGTTTAGTTAAAAGTTAGCTACATTGCAACTTCATGTATTGACTTGTGCCTACTAGACCAACCATGAATATCACTTCGGAATCCCACCTTATTGAGTATTTCAATTCTATTTGCAATTTCAAATTTCTATTTATCTTGTTCTTGCGTGTTTTGCAATTGCATGCAAGAATAGACCTTCGTGGTCAGATCGATTATGCTTCTAGCAAGGTCGATAACAATCACGGAGTTGGTTCAGTGATTACGGACATATTAGTCATGTGCGATTGGTAACCGAATCGTGAGAGTCGTCTCCACAGAAATCGAGTTACCATTCTCATCAAAAGATCAGGACACTCATTGTTGCATCATGGACGACCGTCGTGCCACCACGTGGCCTCATTCGCATCACCCACGGACGGAGCCGCCTCGTCCATCCCAGAGAGGGACGAAACAGCCATGTCGCCGCTCGTCCGTCCCAGGAAGGGATGGAGTCGCCACATTGCCTGACACCTCCTCTCGTTCGTCCGTCCTAGGGACGGTTGCCACCTCCGCCCATCCCAGGAACAGATCTGCCCCCTGTCCGTCCTTCCCTAGGACGAACGTGCCACAATCACCACATGCACTTGCGCCTTGTAGTCCCTGACAACCACGGGAGTCGGGAGCTAGCTATGATAGCATGGGGGTACGTACATACATGGACGGGACTGTGATTAGCCAACCTCCTTCAAGAGAGAAGGAACCAAATAGATACATACAATGTCATGCATCCATCAGTCACAAAAGAGAAAAAGAAACGGGCAACTAGATGGTTCCTCTTAATTGACCTTAGTGTCGTTGCTAACTAGGAGTATGATTCAAGGATTTTCTGCCCCATTTGGCAGCACTGTCGAGCGCACAAAGGACAGGCACGAAGGGCTTCCTGTCTCGTCTACTAGCGTCGTTGAGCGCACGATGGACTTTTTGTCCTATCTACCAGCGTTGTCCGTCCCCCCTTACTCGGACAAGCCCTTCTCCATCCCGTGCTGACGCGGACAAACACCCGTGCTAGCCTCCGCTTACGGGCCGACAACGCAATGACGCACCACGCGGACATCACCGCTCCTCCCCGGTCTGAACGTGCCGCTTGCTCTCTTTCGGTTGCTTTCGGCGCTGAAAGCATCCTCTCTCCCGTCTTTTTCTCACCGTCTCATCCATCACGTCGATGTCGTCCGCATGTATTGCTAATCATGCTTCCGTGTGTTTAACTCCTTCGTGCGTCTATAAAATCCGGCGCCGCGCTCGCTCTCGCTCTCACTCTTGCGGTCATTCTCGTAATTCTTCGTTCTCGTTCTCGCACTCGTCGCTGAGAACAAAGAGAATTGAACTAAAACTTTGTTTGGAATACGCTATGGAGAAAATAGTGTTTGGAGCCGTGGTTAGGACAATACAAGTACCATAGTTGTAATAATTTCAGTCGTAGTTAATTAGCAGTAATTTATTAGTCGTAGTTAGTTAGAGGCAATGTAGCCGTAGTTTGTAAGTGTTAATTAAATAATTGTAATTAAATACTCGTAGTTAATTAGTTGTAATTAATATTTCGTAACAAAATTCACGTAGTTGAGTAGTGCTGATCCTCCTATAGTGCAAAATAGCTGGTCGAATTTACGTGACCATATTTAATTTGTTGGTACGTAATGATAGGTAACTATTGGTAACTAATTAGTCATAATTAATTCATTACTCGTAAGTAATTGATTGGTTAGTAATCAAATTGTTGTTTATTAACTAATTATTCATATTGACTTACTCGTAGTTAATTGCTCTCTTGTGTGTTATATGTCATAATTATCTATGTCATGGGTAATTAGTGGCAAATTAAATACTCGTAACTAGTTAGTAATTTTTTGTTTAGTCCTATTTTATTAGTGGGAATTGAAGAAATAATCACATGTAAATAGCCGTGTAAAGTTAATTAATTACGGTTAATTACATACCCTGTTTGTTATATTGCGTACTGTAAATCAAGTTGTTGCTGCTTTAGGTAATTTCAAACTTGCAAGATTTGGTATTGTTTTATGGCGATGGTCTCGTACGGCCCAGATCTGTTGGGTTGGACATGTCGAGATGCTAGTACAATGTTGTCCGGGCGGTGGAGCTCGAAGCGATGAGTATTCACGAGCTTCGGAGCTGCATCTGGAGGGAGTTCGACACGGAGGCAACGACAAAGAAGCTTGCCATCGAGGCGATCACCTACACAAGTAGGGGAGGGCAGGGTGTGGGGGGAGCTCGTGAAGGTGAATGGTAGCGTACATGGGGCCAGTACATGCAGATTGCTTCCCAGCCTGAGGCGGCGATATACGGGAGGCTGATGGTGTATGTGAAATTCGTACGCAGGCCGTCAGGAGATCATGATGATGCCGGTGCCTCCGGAAGCGGGGAACCACAGGTGGATCTTGAAGACGGTAGCACGAAATATGCTGCTTTGGAGGAAGTCCACGAGAGAAGAGTTGCGCATAACTTTGTGCAAAATGAGGGGGTGGGACTCTGGTGGTCGACCCACGTTGACTGCTATGAGTATCTACCTGACCAGCCTCTGGGGCTGGAGTCCAACGAGGACGCCGGCCCAGGCTCAAATGGTAGCGAGGAGGACGCATCCTAGGGTTGCTGTCCTACCGATGGAATTGTGTCTTTGGAGGTGCCGTACGTGGAATCCAGACATGATGATATCATAGTGCGATTGTTCGTATTGCCACAAGAAGGGTCCCAGTGGGGGGTTTGATGCTGACACCCTCTTAGTTGGAGAGCACTTCCCTAGCAAGTCGACCGTGCAGCAAACTATAGCACGATACGTCTTGTCCATTAGCCGTGTGTACCGGGTGCACGGTCTAACCCAGGACATTACGCAGTGAAGTACGCAATGGACAGCTGCCCTGGTGAGGTCAACGCTCACCGAGCAAAGTTCTTCGGCTCGGTCTTCTCGATCAAGGCGGTGACCGACCATACTTGCGAGCTTAGTGAGCCGCTGTGACAACATCAAAGTGTGACTTTCGCATATGTGTCAAGCCTTATTAGCCACCTAGTTGCGGAGGACGTGTCCGTCTCCCCCAAGGTGCTGCTGTCAGAAGTCGCTAATCTGGTTGGTTATCTAGTCAGCTATAGCAAGGTCTGATGAGCCAAGTAGAAGGTCATCGAGTCCATGTACGGGGCATACGAAGAGGCGTACAACCTTGTGCCAAGAATGCTTCATCAGATTGCTGAATCAAACCCCAGCATATGCATAAACAAGCTTGAAAGTGAAGATGCTAATGGAGGGCCCAACTGCTTCATACTGGACCGGGTGTTGTGGGCTTTCGCCCATGCCACTAAGGGCTTCAAGTTTTGTCATCTTGTGCTCACGATGGATGACACTTTCCTCACGGGGAGGTACAAGGACACCATTCTCACCACGGTGGTGCATGACGCAAATGATCAGCTTCTCCCGGTGGTATTTTCCATTGTGGAGAGTAAGAACACATCCAGTTGCTGTGGTTCCTGGAGAATATGAAGCGGGCGGTGGTGAGATACCGATGCAACGTATGCCTTATCACAGACCGCAATGCTTGGTTGTTGTCGGCCCTGAACACCATGAAGCATGGGACAGAACCCCCTTACCAGTGGAATGACTTGCAAACCCGGTGGTGCATGAGACATATTGCATCGAACTTCTTCACGTGGTTCCGTAGTTAGAAAATTATGAAGACGTTCAAGGCGTTGTGCCTGCAGAACCAGAAGCGGAAGTTTGAGTCCATCTGTATAGACCTTGAACACGGGACTACGAGGCATACAAGGGAGTCCACTTCGGAGGCACTAGAGGGACAGTAGGGCACGAGTGAGCAACCTAAGAGCCACGCTCTTGAGTTGGAGAAATGGTCCCTTCTCTATGACACAAATGGTGCGAGGTACGAGATCATGACGACCAACATGTCTGAGGTGTACAACAGCGTCTTCAAAGGTGTGCGGTGCCTCCCTATCACCACGATCATCAAGGAGACATCAACTCGCACTGTTGGTTACTTCATCAATAGAGCCACCGCAGCGAAGTGACAGATGGAAGAAGGCAGACAGTGGTCCGAGAACATGTAGAGGTACATGGACCAGAAGGAAGATGCAGAAGGCCTGAATGCACGACATCTGGGTGATCGATGGCCTCAGGAGGAAGTACTAGATCAGGCTGCGTCAGAAATATGTCAACAGTTATGCCAAGGGGGAAAGGAAACAGGCATATACCCTGGGTGATGTGGCCACATGCACTTGCAACAAGCCTAAGCTCCTGCACAAGCCATACTCGCATGTGTATAAGGCGTGTGCACAAATGAGGCAGATGTCTACGTCGTAATCTCCGAGTACTATGACATGCAGTACCTTTTCGGTACATGGAGTGCAGTACGACTTGGATATGAACTACATGGATCTTTGGTCGGATAGGGTGCAATAGGGCTCGGACAAGGCCTTGAAGACAACAGGGAAGGGACGACGACAGACGCGGCGCTTCCGGAACGACATGGATGCCAGTCAACGTACCTGTCTTAGCCGCACGATCAAGTGCAGGATACGCAAGACCCTTGGGCACTCAATGAAGGATTGCCCCAACAGACCGAGCTCGTCTAATCGTCATTCAGTGTCTTAATTTAATGTATTGCTCACCTTGTTTTGTTTCTACAGTGAAACATTTGGTGGGACTACAATATGTCGGACTCGTTGGTCAACTTCTACCCAGATTTAATAAGGCCTAAATGATAGGACTAAATTAATTACGTCTAAATAACTACAACTAATTAATCATAACTAATTAACTAACTACACATTTATTAAAGATGATACATAAAAATTACCTGTTAATACGATCGCCAATGACGGCTTTAAACAACACTTGATCCACTGCAAAAAGGAAACCGAAATTGCGAGAGAGCACGAGCGAAAACGACTGCGAGCGTAGAGTCTCTCTCACATCTCCACATTTTATAGCCAGGATGCCATAGCGAGATTGCGGGAGGAAGAATTTGCCATGGCGGGGCATCATTTGGACATGACGACAGATGAAGCCATCGGTAGCGCTTGCGCGAAGATTTTGGCGCGTCCGTCCCAGGGAAGGACGGATGGGGCAGAGCCGTCCCTAGAACGGACAGACAGGGCAGAGCCATCCCTGGGACGAACAGATGAGCAGACGTGGCAGTGGATCCGTCTCTGAGACGGATGGACGAGCGGAGGTGGCAAGCGACGTGGCGGCTCCGTCCCTCTCTGGGACGGACGAGGGGGCAACGTGGCGGTTCCGTCCTTTCCTGGTACGGACGAGGCGACGCCGTCCATGGTTGGTGCGGATGAGGCCACGTGGCAGCACGACAGCCGTCCATGTCACCTAAGGACGGTGTCGAGCGCCATTTTTGCAAAAACCGTGACAAGGGCGTCGTTTTTGCTAATAACGCTCCAAGCAGTGCTATTTCGGCAAAAAAATCGCATGTATCTAGATAGGTATTGCACAAGCTGGGTTGGAATTGAGCTACCGGAGGCCATGTCTGCATGTTAATGGAAGATATTCTGTTCATCTATGTCTAGGTCCACCGCGGCGAGGGCAGTGGAGATAGAGGTGGCACGTGCACGCTTACATGATCTTATCTACGGTAATTTTCATCTTTAGAATGTCTACCAGTTAACTGATTTTGTTTATTCAATACATCTTTAAAAATTTTCAAACACCGTTTCTATCTTATGAGGGAAATGATAATAACATTATCAACCTTGCTCCAGGACACCCTTTTAGAAAAGTTTATAAATCTTAAAGCAAAGTGGTTAATATTAGATAGGGCCAAATCTATCTCAGCAAAAAAAAAAAAAATCAAATTGAAGATTAGATATAGATATATATTTGAATATTAAGTGGGTGCAAATCTTTGATTTGATTTACTTTTTTAGGTTAATGTAGATTTGACTCATCTAATATTAACTAGTTTGTTTTAAGATCCATAAATTTTTTATTAAAGAGGTGTACCCAGCACGCCCCTAACATTATTTCTAATTTTAATTTTGTTTCTTAGCGACGAGGATTGATTATGGGTAATATCATTTAGAAGCAAAATATATGGGCAAAACGCAATTGCACGCTTACTAGTCTAGGTAACACTAGAGCTGGATTTGGATCGTGCTTTTTTGGGTCGGTCCGAAGCGCGATCTAAACACGACACGCAGACGCAAGCATTTAACGGCGGGCCGTGGGCCTAAGAATGCGGTCTGTTGGGCGGCACGACACGACACGATGAGTTGGGCTGTGCTTGGGCCAGCGCGGCACGAAATAGGCCTAACTTTCCCGTTCTAACCCAATCCCTCCCCCTCTCGGCTTGGCCCAATCACTCCCCCACCCCTGTCTGGCTCAACCAATAACCCTCATCTGCCACCCCGTCTAGCCCAACATCCCTCTCGGCCTCCCCCAACCTCCATCCCCAACCCCTTATCCCGAGCCTGGCTCCCAAATTCCTAATCCCTGATTCCTCCTCCAGCTCCACCGCCTCCTCCCCACGCCGATCGACGCCTCCCTCTCCTCTCCTCTCCCACGCCACCGGCCGCCCTCCTTCCACTCCTCCAGCCACCTCCCTCTCTCTCCCTCTCCCTCCCCACGCACCGTCGCCCGCTGCCCTCCCTCCAGCTACCTCATCGTCACTGTCCTTCTCATCCTCTTCGCAAGCGCGCGGCGCGGTTGAGGTGGGCGGAGTTCTTCATCGACGTCTAGGAGGAAGAGGAGGCTATGGCGAGGGAGAGTGGATGTGGATGGCGTACGAATGTCTTTGTCTTCCTGGACGGCTGCAGTTGTCGTCTTCTGAGATGTTTATAGTTACTTAGGGCTAGACTTGGACGGCATAGCACGCTCCAGCACAACGGAGTTTAGGCCGTGTCTAGGTCTGACCGGAGACGAGATAGACCGGCATGATACAACACGACCTGAAGCACGACGGGTCCGTGCCACGCCGGCACGTGCCCAGCACTGGGAAACACCGGTGTAGACAAGTCTGTGTACGCGAAGCACGGTGCCAGGGCTCCCCAGCTCTCCGTTACTGCCTAGCCGCAAGGCCGCACGCACGCAAGCCACAAAGACTCCTTTGCTCTCCCTCCTGCCCCCTTCACCCCGATTGGCCGATCCGGCGATCCCCCCTCCCGCCCGACGCCTCCTCTCCTCGCCGTGGAGCGACGCCACCTACTCCTCCCTGACGGAGAGCTCCCGCTGCTCTACGCGACGCCACCTCGCTTACGTCGGCAAGCTCCCGCGCGCGGCCTGAGCGACACCACCTCGCTGCCGAGCGCGAGCGCCCCCCGGCGCGGTGCCGCCTCGCCGCGGGCCGGAGCCGAACGGCCCGACGAGAGCTCCCCCACGCGTCTCGTACTGATCCAGTTCTCGCGGCGAGCTCGTTCCCCAACCTGGATCTCAGGTATTAGATCTGTTAGGATTTAGTGGTAGATTTTATGGCCCGCTGCTTGGTTCGGCATTTGCTTGTTCTTGCAATCTTCAGACGGCGCTTTTATGGGCAGATGATTCTTGCAATCTTGGATCTGTAAGATTTGGTCTCACATTATTCGCAAAGATCGTTCTGTTGGGCAGATGACTTGAACCTGATAGCTCTTGTTTAGGTGTTGACTTGTAATCTTGTTCACTGGACAGTGAGTGGCTTCATTGCTGAACCTGGAACATTAAGTGTCCAGTATTGTCGTACCTGGAACATTAAGCTCTTGATTATTGCTTGGCCATGATTTGTATCATGTAGGCTTGGCCGTATGGTTGAATCTGGCTTTTGATTAAGTGCCCACTGCCCGTTTAGTTGTTGACGTTTTTCTCGACTGGCTGGAAGCTTTATATTATTTAACCTGGAACTTATAAGCTTTTGGCTCTTTGTTATAGGTTGTCAAGCTTGTTAACTGCTATCACACTCAAAAGTCGACCTAGTATTTCAACTTAATTTGGTAAATATTGTATATGCTGATACCACAACGAAAAAATGTGGTATTTAGTTATTTACCGATACTGTACTGAAATTTTATTTGGTAAACATGATATCTAGTTTCAATTATCGGAATTTCAGAAATACCGAAAAAACTTAACGAAAGTTACTTTAATTCACCGAATAAACAACCCTATAATTAGTGGTCTGCATTTAGAGTCAATTTTAGATGTAAGAGGGATATGACATTACTTAGGCCCTGTTAATTTTGCAACAAAGAAATCTCTATGATCCTTAGTTTTTGGTGTAGCAATTTCTTTTTCTGCTTTAGTGGATGTTTCTGTATCATTAAGCTAAAAGAACTTTAAAACAGTACAGTTCAAGTTAATTCATTTTCTTTCCTGTGTGATGCAGGTACCATCTGAAATGGATTTTTTCACCGAGTATGGTGAGGGCAACAGGTATAAAATAGAAGAGGTAATTGGAAAAGGGAGTTATGGTGTGGTTTGCTCTGCTCTGGATACTCACACTGGCGATAAAGTTGCTATCAAGAAGATAAATGACATCTTTGAACATGTGTCTGATGCAACACGGATACTTCGTGAGATCAAGTTGCTTCGGCTCCTGCGACATCCGGATATTGTGGAAATAAAACATATTTTACTCCCTCCATCAAGGAGAGAATTCAAGGATATATATGTTGTTTTTGAACTCATGGAGTCTGATTTACACCAAGTGATAAAGGCTAATGATGACTTAACTCCAGAACACTATCAGTTTTTCTTGTATCAATTGCTTCGAGGATTGAAATACATTCATACAGGTAAATGTTTTATTTTCACATTAATTTTTTTCTTTGCATATTCCAACAGTTGCTCTAAGGAGTGCTCTGTTTACAAATAAAACTATTAGCCCATCTGTCATCGGATAAGTCTTGTTTTAGGCAAAAGCTTTTGTCCCTAAATAAGTGATGCACTAAGATTTATAAATTATAGATGGAGCCAAGGTTCAAGAAGGCGCTAAGCGCCCATCTCAGCCAACCGGCTGGCCAGGCCCAACCAGTGCCACACGCTCTCCCCCCTAATCTTATCCTCACGGCATCTCTCTCACAGCGCGCACTCTTTCTCTCTCACAGTGCTCGTTCTCTCTCTCTTGGCCGCCCCTCTTCCTCTTGCTCTCCCTCGCTGGATTCGGCCACCCCTCTCCCTCTTGCTCTCCGTCTCTGGACCTCGGCCGCCCCTCTCCCTCTCGCTCTGCTTCTCTGGGTGGCGGCGAGGTCGATTCGGCGGCGCGAGATGCCCGAAACCCGCCTTGCCTAGCGCCGCCGAGCGCCGCCTTGGACTGGCTTTGCCCGTCGACTTGGGCGGAGTCGCGGCGGTCGGGCTCTGTTGACCGCCGGAGCATGCCTAAGATAACCAATCATGTTTCCTGAGTAGTGGAATTGGAAGTTGTACAAGATCTTTAATTATCTGGAACTTAACTTATTGGGCCAGACAACACACATTTCACCTCCTTTTATATTCCCCAATGATTAAATTTGATTATTATACACCAGTGTTACTTGGACATGGACACGGGTGTCCGATTCGGCAAGCTTGAAAATATAGGATTTGAGGTATCATCTAATATATATTAATTTTGTAATAAAAAAATATGCATATAATTTTTTATTAGTAAATGATATCAATAATTCTCAAATAACACATAAAATAGTTGGTAAAACAATTGAAACATGTAGTATCACCGGGGTATTCTGCACAAAGGATCACATTTTAGTTATGTACAGCTGGAAGCCACAAAGGTTGTTGCTTGTGTCCAATGTCCTCGAGAGAAGAAAGGGAACAATAAAGAAAACAAAAGCTGCAGTCTGCTGCGCCACTCTCTCTCTCTCCTCCTCACCCTCTTGGTCTTCTCCCCGATGAAACAGCCATGGAAGGGTGCTGCAATTCTTCCACCTTTTCTCTAGTCTTATTCACAGGGAAGCTCTCTCTCACCACCTCCTTTAGCCTCCAAGTCGCACCGCTGTCTTAGCCTATCCTCTCCTCCATCTTTCCTTTGCATCTTCTCTCCCATCCTCTCTCTCCAGACCTGCTCTGCTGCGACTCCTCTCTCTCCATTGGCAACTTGGACTCGCTGGAGCCATGTCTGATGCTTGTCGCACCGCGTCCGACGCACGGATGGGTGTTGATGCGCCAAAAGTTTTTGGACACGCGAGTCCCAGTAACACAAGGGAAGATTTGATAGAAATAATAGAATTGCATAGTAATCTTGTATTGATCCTTATTTTGTGTGAATTTAGCTAAAACACTGAGAAATGCAGACTGGAGGGAGTAATTGCTATAGACAATGATCACTGCATGTGATCATGGGAGCGATATAGATAACCAGGAAAGCTCTTTGCTGTGAGATAATTGTAATGCCCCATGTTGGTTATATTCTGTAGTGTTAACTTATGTATATGGTACTTAGGCATCACCGACGTCATGCTGTTTTATTTTTTTCCAGTTGTGGATTTGTTGAATTTCTACTATGGTTGTACAACCTGTGGTGGTGTTATTATAGTTATTTCACCTTGTGAACAGATTCATAAGAAATTAGGAATTAATGCCATTCATCTATGAAACACATTTTAAAAACAGGACCAGACTGACTGTTGAACTGGAAAATCCTGGAACCGACAATCATTCATGCAATTGGACCAGAAAAATCCAGCTGAACTGGCATTTTTTCAGAAAACAAATGAACCGGACGGATGGAAAAATACAGCAGTAAGGAACGGGGACGGGTGACTGGGCTTGGCCCAACACAGTCCACCCATCGTGTGCACATGAAGAGGGGTGCTCTAGGCTCCCCCCAATCGCCATATGCTGGCTGCTGTTCCACTTCGTCTTTCCCCATCTCGTGTCTGGAACACCCAATCTCTCATATCCTAACATCCTGGCAGCACAAGAGTGCCGTGGCCGCTGCAGATTGATATCTCAGGTAGTGGTGATGCCTGCTTGTTTGTGATGTGTAGTTGGCTGTTGTTTGCTTCCTTTCTTTTTCTTGCTCCTTGTTCTCTTGTATTCTCTGCCAATGGGTGGGCACAAATTTTTAATGCCGTTTGGCTTTCGTCTTGATCAGTTTTATTGTCGTTTTAAGTCACGCAGAACACATTTTTTGGAATCTACAACATTTTGCCAAAGGAGTCTTACTAGAAATGAGGAAATGGACTTGAGCAGCTAAGAATAAAAGGTTAAAAAAATAGTATCAAACTAACACAATATAATCTTTACTCCTTTAAAAGTTCCACTTTGGTGGTGGTGGTTTCGCCATCTACCCCTTAAGGATATTATGTGGACGGATCTCTATGTGCATATGCATGTGCCTGTGAGGATCCTCTACAAAGGATTGGATCATCTACGCATATGTGTATGCATGTAACTCACGGCATGATTCGGCTTGCTTATAGGATGGGATTTTTTTTATGCAATTTCCAAAATTAAGGTTAATTATTTGTACATGATGGATTTCATATGGTTGCTTTAGTGAAAATCTTACGGGCAACCAACTCATGGATGTTGGGAAACTCATATTTTTTTTAGAATTTAGAATTTATGGTATCAATTTATTTGAGATCCGTTGCAACGCACATGCACGCTAGTATTAGAAAATCGGCAGTTCAACTAGTGAAATGGCAGTTGGACAGTGAACCGTGCTTGGCCGGTTTGTCACTGGTCTGCTTTTTAAAACTATGGTATGTAGCTGCAATTCCATAACTATCTGCCACCAAATGTGGTTCTGACAATATCTATAACAGAATTGTCTTCCTTGTAAGGAGACTACGGTAATCTCTTCTTCAGCTTGAGATAAGAGCTAGCTAAACATTAAGCCATATTAGTGTCCGCATGTGAAATGCGCTTTTGCATTCGGGTGTGAATCCTGCGGGCGGTAGGAATACATTGTTTTGAAGTTACTTCATCATCTCAGTCTGGTCGTTCAGTCACTTCTAGACTTTTTTATATTTCAAGACAGACCAGGTTAATAAAGTAGATTGCCTAGGTGTACTTGACACCATTTCTTGTTCCTGATAGGCATACTATTCCTCTGAAACACCTATTTGGTGGCCGAGGTATGTCATTTTTAAAGATTTTCATGAGTAACATGTTTGTGATAAAGTAGGCTTTTTCTATTTCGTTTTTTAGCAGGCTAAGAAATAATTTCTTGTTGCAATAATGATAAGGCATGTGGTCATCTCTCTGTGTAAAAAACAATAAGGCAGAATATTTTTTTGTTACAAGTTAGTTGAACAAGTCTATTTAAACAAACAAGTAGCAATTTTTTTTTTGTTATATCTGACCGAAAGTGGAAATGTGGCATTACGAGTTGAGGAACAATATTGTGTAAAAGCTTTTCTAAACTACTCCTTTTTGTCTACTTAAGAGTTAAGAGGAATAAGTTACTCAAATAAATGCTCTTCAGTTGTGTGATTACCAGTCAATCCTATTTGTGGCACTCCTGGTATGACTCATCATCTTTCATTGTTGGTTTATTGCAGCAAATGTTTTTCACCGAGATCTCAAACCAAAAAATATCTTGGCGAATGCTGATTGTAAGCTCAAAATATGTGATTTTGGCCTTGCAAGGGTAGCTTTAAGTGATACTCCAACTGCCATCTTTTGGACGGTATATCATTTTTTCCCAACTATTTCTTTTACGTAGTCAAGCTTTTTAACATCAGCTAATTGCTTGTTCTATTTTTAGGATTATGTTGCAACAAGGTGGTACCGAGCACCTGAGCTGTGTGGATCTTTTTTCTCCAAGGTTGGTGGGCATGTGTCTGATTTGATATGTATCATGATATTTGCAAGAATGTCCATGATTTCCATGTTTCATTATTATGATCTAATTTACTACAGTTAAATGCACACTGCAATCTGCAAGTTTTGAACAGTGAAGCAAACATGTATAACATTTCATTTGCTTGTTAGTTTATTTCTAGTAGATAATGTTTAAAAATGCATATAGTTGAGTTCAGCCAAGACTGGTCTGGCAGCATGATTATTAATGTAGGGCACATAGGGTTTCTAACACCACCAAGTTATCTGTCTGCTGCAATAGTAGCTTGATTATAGATTTCTGCTGAGAAGAAACATCATGACTGAGCAGTGTTCCCCTAGGCGCCGTGTAGGTGCTAGGCGCAACCTCTCCGCCGGGACTTCATGGTAATCGGCAGGCTAGGCGCACCAGGCGGCGCAAGGTGTGGCAGATCCAAGCAGGCTGGGCGGCAGCTTGCGTGAAGCAGCAGTTGCAGAGGTTAAAGGGCGGAGGTGGAGGTGGGGGTAGGGAGGGGGAGTGGGAGGAGGGGAGGTGCTGGTGTTGGCGACACAGCGACAGCGTCTGTGAAGCTACAGCTGAGGAGGCGGCGTTGATGTTTGTGGCGTCTGGTCCAGCTCGAGGGAAGAAAGGAGGCGCTAGTGTTTGTGGCGGCAGGTTCAGCTTGAGAGAAGAAAGGAGTTGGGCCGGCCTAACCCAGCTAGCCCAACTCAACTCACAAAACTCCTCCCGTGGAGAGCATACGCCCTAGGGTTCCCCTTCCCCTTCCTCTTTCTCTCTCTCTCTCCCTCTGTAACACCCTGGCCTAAAATTCGCTAATAGCCCAGCCCACCGTGAGACAGACACGTGCACACAGAGCACCCCATTTACACTTTTGTCTTTGCTTCGGGTAAAAGGATTAACCCGGAGGTGCTACGTTTGGACCTAATAGGCATTATATACTACAACTCACTTTAAACAAGCAATGTAGGACTAATCCTACCATAGAACTGCACATGGGCCGCACTACGAGCAAGCCGGTGTATTACATTCACCCCCCTTAAGGGCTGACACCCTCAGCAGCACACCGCATACATGGCAAATGCCCAGAACCACCCCAAGGTACATGTTTGATCATCTAATGCTGGGACATACGCCATGCGTGTGTCCACTTTGGGCCCACATGCGTCATGCGTCATATGCCCACGACCCTGTCCTGCACGCGTCCGTGCAGCGAAAGTTGATTGTCTGGTACCATCCGTAACACCCTAGCCCAAACTTCACTCATAGCCCAGCCCACTGTGGGGGCGGACCTGCACACATATAGCACCCTACTTAAACTTTCGTCATCGCTTCGTGTAAAAGAGTTAACCCAGAGGTGTTACGTTTTGACCCAATAGGCATTATATACCACAACTCACTTTAGACAAGTAATGTGGGACTAATCCCACCACATAACTACACATGGGCCACATGGGCCATACTACGAGTGGGCTAGGGTATTACACTCTCAGGAGGCCATGTGCAGCGGGCAATGGTGGTCGCCCCCGGTTGAATCCACCTCGTCGCCACCTTCCCAGCCGTTGACGATTTCACCACCACATCGCCTCCACGTCGTCGACATCGATCTCCCTGTCGCCGGATTCCGCCTCCAGCCCTCCATGCCGCCGGTTTCCCCCTTGAATACGCCTCTATCCCTCGATTTCGCCTCCCCTCCACCGGATTTTGTCCCCTAGGCTGCTCCCCCCTTGTTTGCAAGTTGGCTGTCTTGGCGGCGTGTAGGTGGGCTGGTGCTAGGCGGAGCGTAGGCGGGCTGGCGCTAGGCGGCCACCCTTTGGCAGCCTTCCACCTAGCGCCTGTGGGAACACTTTGACTGAGTGATATTTACTGTCGTGAAAACCTAGAACAACTCTCCGTTTAGGAGGCAAAAAATGGTGTATGAAAAATTGTGGTTTGCTTATCTTCTATAGAGAGAATATGTTGCATATTAGAGCAGCATACCAGAATTGTTGGGTTCACGAACCGCGTTCTTGGTTCACGAACCAATAAGTATACCCCGTACCGAACCCTGTTTTTTAGAAGTTGGCGTACTGCAAACCTCGAACCCAACATACCGCGAATCAGGTAACTATGAATAGCAGCATGCTCACGAGACTAAATACGTTATTTGCCTACTCCATGTATACAAGCTATCATGGTACATTAAATCAAGAACAAGATCACACTTAGTATTCCTATGGTCCTACTAAATTAAATCTAGGCATGTCCACAAGAACAATAATCTACAAAACTACTAGTTGCTGTACTGCACTAGATTAACCATGATTGTTCGACAAAATAATTACTGTTACTTTTAGCTAGTTCGTTCCAATGGTGGTCGCAGTAGAGTCTGAGGCACCAGGAACAACCACAACGACATGAACCTCAGGAAGATGTAGAACAATCGTGCAGGCGCTATCCAGAATCTTGATCGTTCTACTCTCATGCAAGACTAAATGAGGCTATGGCTACAGAGACCATTCCTCATTGAATAGGCGGTGCACAGAGCACAGTGGGTTTGAGTGGCTTGGATGCAGTGCAACACATGGAACAATGATAAAAAATGAAACATAGATCAGAAAGATGGTCTGTGTCATGTTATGTCCTTGGGATGTCTCTCTGCTCATATAGAGTGGTAACACCGCAAGCCGTTAGCAACCAACCACTCGTGACGAAACGTTAGGGCATGATCTTAGAAATCGTCCTGCTTGTTTGGAACAAAAGTAACGATAGAATTTGAATGCATTGTTCCTATCCACGCATGTTGGGAGTTTGGGACAGATGTCCCATGTTGCTTCTCTAGGTGGTGGCACTTATAAGTAGAGTTGCATGTTTCCATGGTGAGGCAAGAAAAAGGGAGACTACATGCGTACGCTAACCGGCCTCTCCGTGCCATGCCATCACCCGCGGGCTCGCGCCGTGCGTGGGAATGCCTGGGAATGCCCCGGTGATCTTGTGTTCATATATATGTGAGGGGCTGTAGCTTCTTTTTGCACTACATGGTAATGCATTGTGATGTCGGACCTTCGTGGGTGCACAGATAGGAACAACCCCGTTCAAATTCGTACGTGGGTTCTATTTCAAAACAGCGGGACAATTTCTGAGAACATGCTGTCTGTTCCGTCTCAAGTGGATGGTTGCTAGTGGCACTATATATGAGTGGGGATTCATGCCAAAGGCCATAACACGAAATGTAAACAATCTTTCTCCTCTCCATTTCCTTTTTGCCCACTGTTCATGAGAATTGTGCTACATGCCTGCGTCCAGGCAACTTGGACCTGATGTGTGCCGGCTTTGCCCACTTGGTGACTACTGTCTCCTGAGCTATCGCCTCATCTGTTCATGCATGGGAAGAGGCTGACCAGATTTCGGTGCAGCACATGCACGGCAGCTCTACTTCCTAAGGTTTGGGTTGCTGCCCTACTTCCCATTGCTTCAAACTCTACTACTACCACTTTTGAAGCGAACTGGTTGGAAGTGGTAGTGGTCGAACATTACTGTTAATCTAGTGTGCTAGAACAACTTGTTGCAGATTACTGTTCTTGTGGACATGGTTAGGTTTAATCTTGTAGGAGTACTAAATGTTATCTTGGTCTTGATTCAATCTGCCATGATTTATAACACATTTAATTTAATAATCTTGTGAGCATGCTAATATTTGTTGTTTATCTGCCTCGTATTCATGCTGTAAGTTAAAATTTCTCACTGTTAAAGGAATTAAATTAAACAATCGTATTGTTACCCATAATTCAATGTCCCTTATGTCTAAGCTTGACAAAATGACAGGGCCTGAGCTACGCATAGAGCCTCTGTCTCGCCACCCGACAATCCGACTATATCAAATTCTTTCTCTATCGTATATGTTCCTGACAAGTGACAACTGTTATGGATAGGTCACTGTAACGTGGATACTGTAGCGAGCCGTGCACTAACTAGTATCCATCAAATAAGTTCAGTTTCATATGCAGACCATCTACTTGTTGCATGTGCTTAGGTGTTTTTACAATATCTGGAGTATTTTTGAACATTATATGGTTTGAATTCTTGCAGTATACACCAGCAATAGATATATGGAGCATTGGTTGTATATTTTCAGAGCTTTTAACTGGAAAACCTCTTTTCCCTGGGAAAAATGTGGTGCATCAACTTGATATAATTACAGATCTCCTGGGAACACCATCTCCAGAAGCAATATCTCGGGTCAGCACGGTTTGACATAAACAAGTGTGTTATTTCCAATAAAGTTTTCTAATGGTTGTAGTTGTACTCTTTATGCAATAGATTCGAAATGAGAAGGCCAGGCGCTACTTGAGCAGTATGAGGCGGAAAAAGCCTATACTGTTTACACAGAAGTTTCCAAATGCAGATCCACTTGCATTACGTTTGTTGGAGAGAATGCTAGCCTTTGAGCCAAAAGATAGGCCAAGTGCTGAGGAGGTACAGTTGTAATGACTTGCTTATTAGTACTAGGCTACTAGCAAATGGCAGCATCCTTTTAATGAATGTTTTTGTGCTTGTAACATCCATACCGGTAGCTAATGTATCACATATTTTCAGGCTCTTGCTGACCCTTATTTCAAGAACATAGCCAATGTGGATAGAGAACCTTCAGCACAACCCATCACAAAGTTGGAATTTGAGTTTGAGAGGCGGAGAATTACAAAGGAAGATATAAGAGAACTCATCTATAGAGAAATTCTGGAGTATCATCCAAAGATGTTGAGGGAGTTCCTCGAGGGGACTGAGTCAACTGGTTTCATGTACCCAAGGTGTGTTGTCAAGTCGATTTTCATTACTTTTAACATATTTAACTGAAGTGTTACGTAATGTAATTCCGTAGACAAGTTTAATGAGCACATTCTTAGGCTAGATGTGTGTAGAACATGCTATAGGCTTGTATCTTATCATTAATGTATCTGCAGGTTCATTAATAAATAAAGCATATTTATCGACATGTTCTTCTGTCTTGATGTTTGGACTATTTTTGTTGATGCTGATAACTAAATCACGGATAATTGTTTTTTGCTTGATGTGTATCAACTATTGAG
Source organism: Phyllostachys edulis (assembly GCA_036346405.1). Lineage (NCBI taxonomy): Eukaryota > Viridiplantae > Streptophyta > Magnoliopsida > Poales > Poaceae > Phyllostachys > Phyllostachys edulis. The sequence goes on from CM070566.1 coordinate 23,806,899, forward strand.
TGGTGTTTGCTTATTTATTTTGAATTCTTTCGTAGTGTGGAAGTGGGAGGGATGATGGTTAGTGAAATTTGATTCTGGTGGGACTAATCTCTTGTTCTGTCTGCTTGCAGTGCGGTAGATCATTTTAAAAAGCAGTTTGCATACCTGGAAGAACATTACGCGAAGGGATCAATAGCAGCTCCACCTGAGAGGCAGCATAACTCTTTACCAAGGCAATACTTCCATTGTTTTCTATATGTGGCTTAAATTAACTGATAGCACTTTGGCTGCAATTGAATGCATTTTTCTTGGACTCACTACTTGTGCATTAACAGGCCATGTGTTTTATATTCGGATAACCGGCCACAAAGCGCAGCCAACATCACAGAGGATCTTTCGAAGTGTGTAATCAGAGATAATACACAAAAAACACAGCAAGATTCTGCTTCTGTTGGTGCAAATAGAGTTCTTCAAGGTAAGCTCCTGCAGCCACATCATCATGATGGACAACTACACTACTACAGAAACCGATATGTTTTTACTGCACCGCAATATTGCCATCCAAATCTCGAGTAGATTGAGTGACAAACAGATATCATGTATTGTCACGAGCTAGGGCCACCGAGCGTAGGTAGTAGCTATGGGAGACGGGAGGTCGAGTCCCAGGTCCTCGATGCCCCAGCGCTATGACAAACAGTAAGGGTAGACGGGGAATGAAGAGAGAACTAGGGTAGGGAAAATGGATTACTTCTTGCTTGCCTTCTGAATTCATGCAGCAGACCAGCAGTCCATTTATGGATAGAACCACCCCCCTAACAACTTGGAACAAATGATATCAACCGAGGATGTCTTATCCTAAGCTAACTCCTTAACTATTGTACTCAGCAACTAATCTTTAACTAATGTAATAGCAACCAAAGAATCCCCGGCCTTTACTGTGCCTTACCCGGCATGCCAGCTTTGGTTGAGTCCTTCGCACAGTTCGCCTGGTCCTGCCTGTATTTGTGTTGATGGTGTGGAATCCTGTATATGACATGAAATAAATTCCTATATAGCAGCAAGTGCTGGGTCAGTCACTCAGCCATCATTGTCTAATGGGTTAATGACCAAATTATTGCATCAACTTGGGCAAAAGGGGGCACTTTAGTGCCTAATGTTCAGAAACAGGCAAATAGGTCACTGTAGTTTGCTTTTTCGGTCTCATACGTCAGTTGGATTACACGTCTTCCCACATGGGCTTACATACTCAGCAACCGTTGTCTCACATATCTTTGAGCTGACTGTCAACTGCAAAATGACCCTTTTGCTCCCATCTCTCCTCACAGTATGCACCCGAACTCAATCCCCTTTACAGGTCCAATCTAGACTTAATCTCCATTGTTGCTGCTCTGGTGACACACAGAAGCATAGCAATCCGCCGTACTGCGGTGTCCGCACCAGTGTTGCGAAAAAGGGAATATGATTGTGAGGGTACCTCCAAGCGATTAATCAGAATATAGACGATTAATCGGAATTATGCAGACAATTTGTCATTCTGCTAATATATATATGTATTTGATGATAATACTAGTCCAAGAGGTATTCAAACACACATTGTTGCCATAATTACTAAACACACATGTACCACTCAGCTGTTTTCACCGATTTACACAGCACTGGTCTGCACTACCAGGCCATGCAGGTGCAACGGCAGATGGGTGGCACCTTGCCGAGTGCCACCATGCAGCTCAGCACTGCAGCAGCACCACTGCTAGTGCTAACCTCGCACAACTCGACCACTGATTCTTCCATTTGGTCCTCATGATCAGCTGCAGCAGCAGCACAGCTAGATCCTCCCCTCTGGATCAGCATGAGCTGCGTGGCCATTCTAAACTTTAGGGACCAATGTGGCTCTTCTGCTAAACTTGAGGGACCAATTTGGTCATTAACACTGGTGTAATCTGCTATCTGTTTTAGTTCGTTAGTGGCTTCACCTCTGGTTGGTTTGGCCAATTGATGCCTGGCAGTAGTTTCTTGGTGATGTTGCACAATATTCTTTCTTGAGAAGTAAATTATTTACAAGCTGACTCCTGAACTATTTGAGTTGAATTGACTTATCCAATCCTGCTAATTCATTTTACGTGATATTTATAATAGGTAGCTGAAGACTGACTCAATGTGTATCTTTTCATATGGCAGGTTGTGTTGCGAGGCCCGGCAAAGTGGTTGGTTCAGTGCTGCGTTATGGTAACTGTTCAACATCTGCTGCTGAGCAATATGAACAACGAAAAATTGCTAGAAACCCAGCACTTGCTCCAAATACTGTTCCCCCCCAAAGCTCATACCCCAGGAGAAACCCGACCTGCAAGAGCGAAACTGGTGATGCCGAAAGGATTGATGCGGGCCAAGCTGGGCAACCAAAGCTGTACGTACCAAACAAACTACCTACTACTGTTGATGGCCATAGCGGCCACTGGTAGGTAACTAGGTATCTGCAGTGCGCCAGCAATCCCTTAAAATGGCATCAGCGTGGATTGGTCTAAGTAGTACTTTCTGACACATTCAAAGATGCCGTTCTGTATAGACGTGTATTATTTGTCTCAGGGCCTGCTACGCCCTGAAAGACTGGAATTGTAGAACTGTATGATTTCAAGCCATGCGACGGGCTTGCTTGTTTCCACATTTTTTGGGTCAACGACTAAAAGATCCGGTAAACAAGATTACACGGTAGCTGACGGATTCAGTTCAACCTTTCAAGATGTATAGTGGAAACATGTGGCACTGGCAGTAAGAAACTGATGCTGTTAATCACTTTGTTCTTGAAGCTGGTGGCTCCCAAGTACGCACGCTGTGATGATTGTTATTGTACCGTGTAACTTATTGAGTTCCAAGTTCAGCACTGCTTCTAGATGCCTGACGCTCAAACTATTTAGTTTTATAACGAATCATCATAAGGCGCGATTAATTAAAGAGTGTAGATATGAAAATCTGGATGAGTCGAGTCTCTCCCAAGTAGAAATCTGGATGAGTCGAGTCTCTCCCAAGTAGACTGTCGGAGAAAGACCCGTTCGTATGATTGTTAGACCTTAAATTTGTAATTTGGAGTCTTCCGTGTTTATAGTATTAATTTTTGGATCAGTAGCTAGTGCTCAACATATATCTCCAAAAGGTAGAGCTATTATATAATAATAAACAAAATGTAAATATACCTTAAGGTTTTTGTCTTTCAGAATGGTCGGCTAGACTAAATACCTTTAAAGAATTAAAAGCGGAAGCAGAATAAAATATATCCTATAGAACCCTCACGATATATCTATGGGCAATCGATTAGGACCCACAATAGTCCTTAGCCTTCTTGTCTTTTAGTCTTGACGAACACATATAAGTGTCTATACAACCTTCTTTTATACTTACTGAATAATAACATTAAATGAGCATGAGTTCACAACCGTACTCACGAGCTAACATACAGAATGCAATTATATAATATGGACTGAACAAAGGAATGACTTATGGTTTTTTTGGTTGCATAAAGCTACTTATTGAAATGGATTAAGTAGTAGTAAATCCCGAGACCTAGCATTTTTAACTAACACCAGCTTTAACAAAGTTGAGTTTTGTTGTAAAATTACTAGTGGAGGCTCTAACATCCTATATCACTGAATGGCTCCATCCACCCAATGTTCATGTTCTTTCTCGAGTCACATCCCGTACTTCCCACTGGTTCTCAATTAGGCCATCTTAAATCTGTGGGCTCTAACCCATTTTTTCATTCCATCCACAAATTATTTTATAAAAATAAAAGCTACTTCAAGCAAATTTTCGGCAGTGCCCATAATCGTGGGCACATCTATCCAGATAGTTTTCTCACTCTACAGAGTTCATACACTTTACCCACAAGAGACAATCAACTTATAATGTCTATCTTGACACACTTCCGTAGGTGTGCGACTAAAATGATTATCATAAGACCTTTACAATACCCTACCTCAACGCAACCCCACTCACTAGGTATCACCTCTTTAGGTCTCGCCCCTAGGAGGTCTCCCACTTGCGTCGTGTGGTTTTCTATGGCTGCATTGCCCTCTACCCATGCCACACACCAACCAATGGCGAAGCCACGTTGAGGCGAACAAATTAGTCAGTAAGGTCGTACTCATTATAGACTTGTGGTTGCACTATTTTTATATGAGAGGTCATCACGAGATCCTAGTCCTTAATTTACTTGGGCGGTATTTCCCTATACCCACTATATCGTGCTCTTTACTAGCACCCGCCACGCTTTCCAGCCACCCAAGTCGAAATCTGTTTTTGGCTTTCTTTTGTTTTGAAATACTTTTCTAGTTCAACATACCAGCCAGGCTCCAACTTCGACTGCCCAAATCCAGTTTCAAGTTTCGAATGATGTCAAGGCAAATCATTGCCCGTATATCACTGTGTCTAAGCAAGGCTAAGCATAGCACGTAGATACGAACTTAGTAACTAGTATGTATACCATTAGTTCTAAGGTGACAAAGGATAGTGTCCAAGTTCAAGGATGGGAATTTAATGTATTAACTATGAGTTAGGTCAACATAGTTGTATAAATCATAGCAATGCAATTTCATAATTTAAAATAATATAAGTTGCATATCAAAAGTAAGTGCAACATGATCAAAGTGTTGACTCGTCTTGCTCAATGTTCTAATGACCTTGGTCTTGTTCTTGCTCTTGCTTGAACTATTGCTTCGTCATGGCTTCAGATTCTAGCTACGCAATGTACGATTGAACCCGAGAACGCTTGAATATAATCAAATGAAACCTAAATAAATCCAAAGGCAAGTAAACAGAGGAAACACTTCAAATGAAAGTCAATCAACCCAACAGTGTTTCAAACGAAACTAAATACACCTAGGGGTATCTTCAAAGAAGGAAGTACTCCAGATGAAATTAATCATACTTAGTGGAGTTGATGAAGGGCATACTTCAAACGGAATGAAGTACATCCAGGGATATTTGGAGTGAAGGAAATACTTCAGACCAAAGTAGATAAATCCAAACTCCATTTGTTGGGCCTAGTGATGGGGTTTCGGGTTTATAGTCAGACTTAGGGTCAGGTAACCGTTTGATACGGAGGGAAGGCGAGAGGGATTGGGCTCTCGAAAAGTCTACTGGTGCAAGGCGTTTGGACACTAATGGGAGGGAGGGAATATTCACAGGAATATTTCTCATTGGTTACCTAGATGGAAGAGATCACCTTATTAGATAGGACTCTCTGATCCACCTTCGGGTCACGAATCGTCCTTCTACTGGGAGCGGATAGCGATAGGTGATAGCTAGAGCCTATACGATGTTGATTTATGGTGGAACTACTATCATCCACTTGGGGACCTATCACCGCTATCTATACACAGCGCCTAGCTGATCTAATGATCCCTTTAGTTATTACTTCCTATTTATCGAGGAAGTTCCGTAAAAGTCAGGTGAGACCTATGTGTGGGTTTAGGGGTTTGTATAGGGTATACATAGGTCTCACTGACACGTGGGATCCATTTCGCTCAATGATTTCTTTTATTATTTTATATTTATTAAGAAAATTCTATGAGCCTTAGCGGGAACTTCCAAGCATTGGCTAGACGCCAGTCTTACATCTTTCATGGTATCTACGAGTTTGAGTTTCTTTATTCAGGTGATCTTCACTCATTCTATTTACTTACGTGGCACGACACGCACTTAAAGTAAACCTATCACACTAGGTTGATCCTTAGCTACAACACATGCTAATGACAAATTCTAGTTAAGTAGATAACTACTACACAAGGTCTATGGGCTCTTATCTACTAGTCCTTGCTTAGCGATCAACCCTATCATCTTGATTACTGTTTACTAGCATGAAGCTAGGTTGTAGATACCGCTACCCTATCATCTTGATTACTGTTTACTAGCATGAAGCTAGAACGTGCGGTGCTCCCGTGGCGGAAGTCCCAAATTGGTTGAGGGGAAATGCTCGTGGGGTTAGGGAACATGGTGTGACGCGGTCGGCCGTGGACATAGTTCACTGGATTGCCGGGAACAACAAGGTGGGTGCAGCACGGCTTGAGCTCGGTTCGAGCTTGTGGAAGAGAGAGAGAGAGAGAGAGAGAGAGAGAGAGAGAGAGAGAGAGATGGAATAGGGGGAGATGGAGAGGGAGCGGCTTCGAGAGCTTAAGAAGGGAGGTGAGTTGGCGGGTGGTGCTGGTGGGACGGCGACACGACGGGGGAATGCGGGAGGTAACGACGTGGTCAAGTGAACGGGGCTGGCATGTTGGGACCCCGGATCTCCGGATCCAGGACCCTCTATGTATATCTACACTATTCCCTGGATCAGTAGCTAGTGCACACAGTTGCAACATTGGTGTAATAAAAAACCGTACAACAAACTATAGATGAAGCAAACAAATTAATATTTAATAGCAAAATGACCTTATGGTCAAGTCTTACAAAGGGTGCCACACAGGGCTAAAGATAACAGAGTAAACTTGCAGCAGAAAATAAACAAACTCGTGGAAGCCATCCGACATGCCCACAGGCTATCGAGTGGAGAACGCATCCTAGTTCGCCTGGTCTTCAAAGAACTCCTCTTCATAGAGCTCCCCGGGTCCTCTTCAGCGACTGATTAACCAGAGGGCATAAAGCCGTGAGTACTTTGAATGTACTCAGCAAGTCGTAGGAAAATGTATGCAAATAGTATTCATGCAAGGCTTGACAAGGATAGCTTTATGGCTATTTTGCAGAAAGCAGTATTGACAGTAAATACAATAATTAGATTGAAAAGCATAATTTAAAGATTAATACATAAATAATCAAGTTTCTTTGAAACAACTAGTGAACACCATGTTCACTTCCCAACCATCAACCAACATACAGAACGCTTCTCATCCAAACCATTCCAACATTTTTATGAAAATCTACCCCTCGTGTGAAATCACCAAGCATTGTCTATAACCGAGGACACGGCTATTCGAATAGTTTTACACTCTGCAGAGGTTGTATAGCTTTACCCACAGGACACGAATTCTCTAGTTTGTTTGGCATCCGTCGATACCACTGCTCACTACCTTTGGTAAGCAGTTTAGAGCACGTGACAAGGCTTTTACAAAGTTCTGTTTTTGACTCGGTTCTGCCCGCTAAGGTTTCGCCTTACTGGCCCCCTCTTGTGCCGTGTGATTCCATCCGGTTACAAGTAGATCACGCCACTAAAATAGAACCGGATCAAAACGTTACTAATTAGTTGGCCAGGTCTACCCCATAATAGACATGTGGTTGTACGGTATGGCCTAGATCAATAGCGCACAAAGTTAAGTCCTTAGTGGTTGCTCAGGCGAGACTTTCCGCATTCCAAATGTGCTTCCCGCACCCACCTTTACCACCGCCCACTCGCCCGAGCATAAATAATTTTTGTTCAACCCGGCTGAATGACCACCCTAGTCATGGCACAACATCTTTTATTAATAGTGGCTCCGCCACAGTTCCATATTTCCTTTAGTCAAATTCAATCGTTCTTTGAGTAAGTGATCATGAATCTATCGTACACTAAAGCATTGGCTAAGCATAATACGATACCCATGTTGATAGTACAATAATGTTCAACTAATAGTTAACCATCCTATGGTGTCCAAGGAGTTATGTCATTCAAGGATACATGTCATTCACAATTTATCAAGGAAGTAAAATGGCAATTAGGTAATTAACTAATCCTGAAACTATTTATTATAAAATTAGCAATGCATGTTTATATCAAGCAATATACTTTTTATAAAATGGGTTCAATATGATCAAAAGTCTATGACTTGCCTTTGTTGAAGAGTTGATGTGCTTCGGTCTTCGGGTCCAAGAAATCTTCCGAAACGCTAGAATCTATATGTGCGAACAAAGCTAAATAAATAAAATAACTTCAAATAAAATCCCAAAAATTACCAAATAAATACCAAAAGGAAGATACTGCCTTTAGATGAATTAGGAACGAGAATCAACAGAATCGGACTTCGTATGAAGGAGAACGGACGTCCGGAAGTTCGAAAATCACATGAAATGATAGAAATAGAAATTGATTTGAATATTTGGAATTGATTTGTTTGGAATGGATTGCAACAAGTGGCTATTTTGTGGACCCCACATGGAGGTGAGAGAGTTGGAAATAGAGAAGGATGGGTGGTGTGTATGACAAGGGGGCCCAAGGGGTAAAGAATCAAAAGAGATTAAATAAATAAAAAAGAAAGAAAAAGGAGGGAGGGGGGGCTTTCTTCCCCACAGAGCAAGCCGAAGGGGAGGGGGAGGGCTTGGCTCTGGCGCCGGCGAAGGGAGGCGGGGAAGGCGTGGCCGAGGAGCAAAACAGGTTGTTGGCGAGGTGAGGATCCCGGGAAGGTGGCGGCGGCAGCTCAGGCGACCGGAAGCGGCGTGCGCAAGGGGGAGAGCGCAAGGCCGGCGTGGTTCATGGAGGCGGCGGCCGGGCCGAGTGAGTGAGAGCATGGGCAGCATTGGACCAAGGGGAACCTGATGGTGAGCTCGGTGAGGCCGGGGAGGTACTGCGGAGGTGGCGCGACGGGCGGCCATGGCCGGCGGGAGGGGCTCGCGGTGGTGGGGTGGCACGGTAGTGGAGGGGGAGAATGGAGGTGGGGGATTGGAAGAGGAGGCGCCGGGGCGCGAGGTGACGCGGTTGGGAGGGCCAAAGGATGACCGGAGGTGAAGATGGGTGGTGGTGGCGCTCCAGCTGGCATGGGAGAAGGAAGGGGAGCTCGTCTCGGTGCGGTTCCAAGGGATGGGAGGGGAGGAGGAAGGAGGGGGAAAGAAGAGGAGGTGCTGCCGCCCATTTATAGCCAACAATTGGCGGGGGGGGGGGGAGCTGCAAGGGGAGGACCGGGAGTAACGGTCGGCCGGCTCCAACGGGCATGGCGACCGGGTCAAGGGGAGGTGGCGTGCGGGAGGCGATGGCGCCAACCAGCAGAAACGGCGCCCAGGGAAGAAGATGCACAACACACGGGAGAGAGAAGAAAAGAAAGGAGAGAGAAAAAGGCAAAGGGAAAAAGAAAAAGATTTTGGAAAATCCGAAAATCCAAAAATGCAAGAAAATTTTATAAAATACTCTGGAACTTGAATAGACCAAATAAAATAGTTTTGGATTTTTTTGAAGTTTAGTTTGGCCAAATAAAATAATTTTTCTTCAGAAATCCAATTTTGAGCTTTAAATTAAATAGACAAAATCCAAACAATTATTTTTATTTTTAAAGCTTCAAAAGGCTCTACAAATAAAATAAAACAATTTTTATTTAATTGAAGTTTATTTTACTAAGGTTTAAATCATTTTTATTTTTGAAATCGAAAGTTAAGCTTTAACAAATTAGGGAAAATCAAATGGTGATTTTTATTTGAAAAACTTTGAAAAAGGCCTGAAAATCAAATAAATTAGTTTTGAAATAATCAAAATTACTTCCAACTTAAAGTTGGATTTTTATTTTGCACATAACTATTTTTAGTTTTTGAAAGACAGAAAAACCTTTTTAAAATCCGGAAAATCAAGAAATTAATTTAGTTTTTCTTTTTAAATTTAAATCCAAGAAAATGTCAGAAATCAATAAATTTTATTTTTGAATTTTTAAAACTCGGAAAACCAATAAAATACTTATAATAATATTTTTGATTTTAAAATCAAATAAAATCCAGAAAACTTAAATAAACCAACTTTTGAATTAATTGAAGTTTAATTAGTTCAAATTAAAATGGTTACTTTTAAATTTTGAGTTTTTTTTAAAAAAAAGCCCAGAAAATTGGGATGTGACATGGCGACAACTAGCTGGCACTGTGGTGAGGACGCATGACACCGAGGTGACGTGGTGACAGTGGTGGGAGTTAGTGGCAAGGGTTGTGGTTGCGCACGAGCAACGACATGGGCATGGGAGACGTGATGGGGGTAGTTGGCTAGTGGCATGGCACCAGTGATATTGGCATGGCGCCAGTGTGAGCGAGCCGGCCATGCGCATCGCGTGGAGATGGCGCATGGGGAGAATCATGCGCGTGGGCGAGGTGATGGGCGCTAAGGTAGGCTGGGCTAGTGAGGCGACGAGAGTGGGTGGGCGTGTGTGGGCAGCACAAAGGCGGTGGCACGGGTGCGTATGTATTGTTGCGCGACATAGTTGGAGCATGGGAGCAGGGCGGTGTGGTGTCAGTAGCGACGCGAGGACGGGCAAGTGAGCGACATGGCACTAGGAGTGTGAGCGCGATGTGGATGGCATGGGCGGTGCTGTGGCGTGGACGATGGGATGATGGTCAGGCGAGGACGACATTTACGTGGGAAGCGGCATGGCTACAACGGCGATGCTGAGATGGGAGGAGTGGCATGGGCTGTCGGGCACATGTGTGAGCAGAGGAGGGAGCAGGAGAAGCTGAAAGGGAGAAGAGGCCGGAGGCCGACAGGTGGTGGGGCCGGGAGTGGGCCGAGAGAGAAAAGGAAAAGGGAAGAAAAAGGAAAATGAAAAAGATGGCTGGGATGGGTTTTGGCCCAAACCACGCTTTTGAGGTCGAGGATTCAAATAACAACCCAGAAATTCGAACATCGACGAAGTGAAACAAAAAGTTTTAAAAAATCCCACATTTTTAAACAATTTCAAATGCATAGAATTTCAAATGCTGCAGTTAAGGTGGGCATGAAGCATGTACTCTAGTTGAGGAACGACGCGGCCATGCTCCAATGGAGAGAGCGCTTGTAACATCCCAATTTTCGGACCTTTTTGAAACTTTCAAAATAAAAAGAACCATTTGAATTTTTCTCGATTTGTTAACAGCTTAATTTGAGATTTTCAAAAATTTAAATAATTTAATATGAATACATCAAACTTGTATTAAATAAAAATGGTTTTATTTGATTTTCTGGTTTTATCTTGGATTCCCTTTTTTCCAAGACCTTGTTGTTATTTCCTTTGAGTTCTTTTTATTTCTTTTTTAGTTTTCCTAAATCTCGGAGTCTTTTTGAAGCCTTAAAAATAAAATAAACCATTTGCATTTTATTGAATTAATTTAAAGCTTAATTTGAAATTTCAAAAAATGAAAAAACATTTTAAATGATCAAAATAAACTTCAATTAAATTCGAAATTATTTTATTCAGTCTTTTCAGGTTCCAAGGATTTTTATGGAATTTTCTTGAAATTTCTGAATTTATTCTATTTTTTGGATTTTCTTTCTTTTTCTTTTTCTCTTTCTTCTACCTCCAGCTTCATGTTTTTCTTCCCATTGCGCTCCTTGCACCCGATTCTCCATCACACAAGATGTCGGTCACCTAGCTTGGGATTCCTGTGCTTGCCCATGCTCGTCCGCCTCCACGCCCAAAGCAAAGCAGCGTGTGCCCACCCAGCCTTGCGCCGCCTGCTCCAAGCGCTTTGTGCCGCCCACGCCGCACACCGCCGCTGTCCGTGATGTGCTCCTCTCCTTCCCCTCTATAAAAGCCGACAAAACCCCCCTTCCTCCCCTTCCTCCGCTCCTCTCCGCCTGTCTCCTCCCCTCCCCTCCCCTCTCCCCTCTCCTCGCGCCCGAAGCCCCCACCGCAGCTCCCTTTTCTTCCCTGATGCTGGTCGCGCCACCTCCTCTCTCTATCTCCCTATCTAGCCACCCATTCACCTCCCCGATACATCAAGGTGTGCCCCCAAAGGTCCTCCTGCCATCCCCTGAGTCACCCCTCCCCTCTCCCATCCTTCTCACTAGATTTCGTAGTTCTTCGCTCCCGACCGAAGCTCCTTCCTCCGCACATTCCGTCGCCATCGTTGATCTCCGGCGACATCGTCACCACCGTTGGATTTGTCGCTCCACGTTCCACACCATGCTCTCGCTCTCCTCGTCGGAAGACCATCAGAGCACCGCCACCCTCTTACACCCTATCGCCGCCGTTTTGCGCTTCGCCACCACGTCGGACCTCCATCGGCGATGTCACCACCACCCTTAGAACCGCCTCACTCCTGGGAACCCATTTTTCCCCTTGAATCTGGCCACCGCCTCTCCTCTCACCGCCACCGCCTCCTCCTCTGCAGCCTGGAGCTCCAGCTGCTGCTGCTTCTTCTTCTTTCCTTCTTTCTTTCTTTCTTTCTTCTTTCTTTGTTCCACTTACACTTGGGACCCACTTGTCATTCCCTCATGCCTCTCTCTTTCCATCTCTCTGTCACCTCCATGTGGGATACACAAATCAGCCTTTATTTAATCCCCTAAATTCTGAAATTGAATATTCCAGAATATTCCCCTTTTTTTTTCTATCATTTCATGTGATGTCAAACTTTCGGACATTCGTTCTCCCTCATACGAACTCTGATTCTGTCGATTCTCATTTCTAAATTCCTCTAAATTCAGTACCTTTCTTTTGGTTCTAATTTTGTAATTTTTGGATTTTATTTGGAATTATTGTATTTATTTGGCTCTTTTCGCACGTATAGATTCCGGTATTTCCGAAGAATTCCTGGACCCGTCTACCGAAGCAACTCAAATCTTCATCGAAGGCAAGTCATAGACCTTCGATCGTGTTGAACCTATTTTTACTAAACTATATTGTTTTATATCAATATGCATTGCTAATTTTATATCAACTACTTTCGGGAGTAGCTAAATACCTATTTGACAGTATGACACCTTGCTAATTATGACCGACATATATCCTTGGACACCATAGGATGGGTTAATATTAGTTGGAAATTACTGTAATACTAACATGGGTGCGTATTATGCTTAGTCATGCTTAGTTACGATGGGATTCATGATCACATGTTCATAAATGATAAATTTGACCTAATGATATATGAAATTGTGGTGGGGCCACTGTTATTAAAATTTGTTGTGCCATGGAAAGAGTTGTCATTTGGTCAGGTTGAAAAAAATAATTTCATACTCAGGCGAAGTGTAGTAAAGGGGGTGCAGATAGCATATTGTGGGTTTGTGGTAGACTCGCCTAAGTAGTCACTAAGGACTTAAACTTTGTGCACCATTGATATGGGCCATACCGTACAACCACATGTCCAGGGTGGGGTAGACATGGCTGAATAATTAGCAATGTTTTGATTTGGTTCTGTCGTGGTTGTGTGGTTTTCGAGTTTACGGATGGATTCACATGGTGCAAGAGGGGACTTCCGACGGATGGTTTAGCCCAAAAGAAGTGAAACCTTAGCTGGCAGAACTGGGTTAAGATAGAGCTTTGTAAGAGCCTTGCGATAATCACTTAGTCGCACACCTTCGGAAGCGTGTTATGCCCGACATTATAAGATGATTATCTCTTGTGGGTTAAGCTGTACAACCTCTGCAGAGTGTAAAACTATTCGAATAGCCGTGTCCTCGATTATGGACAATGCCTGGTGATTTCACACGAGGGGTAGATTTTCTCAAAAATGTTGGAATGGTGGATTGGTTGGAATGTGAGTAGTTAGTTATGGTTGATGGTTGGGAAGCGAACGAGTGTTCACTAGTTGTTTCAATGAACTTGTTTACTTATGTATATAATCTTTGAAATTATGTCTTTCAATCTATTTACTTTCAATACTTCTTTCTGCAAAATAGCCATAAAGCTATCCTTGTTCAAGTCTTGCATGAATACTATTTTCATACATTTCCCTATGACCTGCTGAGTACTTTATATACTCACAGCTTTCCACCATTTGTTGATCAGTCACCGAGGAAGAACCAAGGAACACCGAGTTCTACGAGGAAGAATACTTCGAAGACTATGCGAACTAGGCTATATTCTCCACTCGATTGCTTGTGGGCATGTCAAATGGCTACCACGAGTTGATTTATTCTGCTATGAGTTTACTCTTTTGTCTTAAGCCCTGCATGGCAAACTCTGTAAAACTTGACCATAAGATCCGTTGCTACTAAGTAATATTAATTTGTCCGCTTCTTAGATGTTTTGTTGTATAGATATGATTTCATCAATGTTGCAACTGTGTGAACTAGCTACTGATCATGAGACTAGTTCAGAATACACAGAGGGTTCAAATTCAGAGATCCGGGGTCCCGACAGCGCTGGCTGGGCATTTGGCGTCTCCCCATTATAGTGTTTGAGCAAGGCCAAGTGGAAGACGTCATGGATGCGGTCGTCGTCCAGAAGATGAAGTTTGTAGGTGATGGGCCCAATGCATTCTGTGATCTGATATGGAACAAATATCGGGGATCAGACCTGCTGATGACAAAGGCGAAGCCAAACCCAGTTGGTGAACTCTATGTCACATTGGTGTTTGTCATGCTCCTACTTCATGGGTTGTTGGGCCTGGAGGAGATGGTCGCAAATTTCACCCAATAATTTATTTCAGTCCAGCAAAAAACGCTGCACAACATCAACCTTGATAGTTCCCGACTCATAAGACAGCAAAGACAGGGGTCACACCCATAGGTGACCTTGAATGGTGTGGCGCAAAGGGAGGTCTGAAAGCTAGTGTTGTACCAATATTCAGCCCATGGAAGCCATTTGTAACATCCCAAAGTTTTGTTACCAAAAATAAAATTAATAAAGTTATTATTTTATTGGATTTTCTGAGATTTAAATGAGTTTTCTTGATTTTCCTAGATTTTAAAAGACAAAAAGAAAATTTATTGAGTTTTTGGATTTAAATTTAAAAGGAAAATTTAATTAATTTCTTGAATTTTCTGGAATTTAAAAAGATTATTGCTATTTTCCAAAAACTAAAAAAAATTTATGTGCAAAAATAAAAGCAAACTTTAAGTTGGAAATAATTGTATTAAGTTCAAAATAATTCAGAGAATTTCTTTGAATTTTTATAGAATTTTTGAACTTAATGTGCTATTTTCTAAAAGCCTAAATGATTTAACTCAATTTCAAATATTAGAAAATCAATAAAAATCAGGAATTTTGCCTTCGGGCTGAATCTCTCTCGGCCCAGCCCTTTTCCTCGCACTTGGCCCATTTTCCCCGCAACCTGCTTCACCGCGCCAGCCTAGCCGTGGCTCTCCATTTTTTCCTCTCACTGACACGCGGGTCCCTCTGTTAGTCTCTCCTCTCTCTTTCCTTTTCTCTCTCTCTTGCTGACGCTGGGTCCCACCTGCCAACGGCTTCCCCTTTCTTTCCTTTCTTCCTCCTTCCGTCACCGAGCGCCACCGCCATTGCCACATTCGGAAGAGCTTCCATAACCGGGCAAATCCGCTCGAATTTGCCGTGATTGCGCCGCATTTACTCCTTGTATCAATCCCGTGACCATTTTGGACTTCTCCTTTCCATCTTCAAACCGTAATTCCCCTAATTCTACCGCCGCGCCGGATCGGGCTTCTTGCGCCGCACGCCGCCTCGGCCTCACCCTTACCCTATAAATAGACGCCTCGGCTCTGCCTTGGTCTCCTAATCCTACCACCACACTTCCCAATGTTTTCCCCTCTCTCTAGCTCTCGGATTTTGGAGTTAAGCATTGCCGGCCGAAGCTTCTTCCTCCACTATTTCCGTCGTCGTAGACCATGCCCCGTTGACTTCGGCCTCATCATTGGCATCCCCTCGCCACGTTCTACACGAAGCTCCCTTTGCCTTCATCGAAACCCTACCAGAGCTCCATTGCTGACTTCAACCACACGCCGCCGCTGACCACCACATCACGCATCGCCACCGAAACAGTGAGCACTAGGTTTGCCTCGCTCTTATCTTTCTTTTGGTACCATCATCGAACCTCCTTGCACCCCATAGCTCCGGCGACAACTTGGGCCGAACGCCACCACCTCGCTGAGGGAGACATGATAGACACGTTCGAGGCACCTCACCGCCACATCATCGCACCACGCCTACATTAGTGCTACGTGGAACCTGCATGAACACATGCGTCAGCCCTAGCATTGTTACGCGAGCCAAGTCCACGGTGGACCGTTGACCGAATTGTGGACTTGGTCCATGGACCAAGGGGCTCACATGTAAGTGCATAATTTATGTTTTTTTTCCATAGAGAAGGAATTCAACCGGAAAAGAATTTCGGGCGATGACGTCATGCTGTTCATATTCCGAATTTCCTTCAGAAAAATAAATCTTTAATTCCAGAAATTGAATTTAGTTAATTTCTTTAGGGTTTAATTTTGCAAGTACTCATTCACCTTCATACGAGCTCCGATTCAAGTGATTAGAATTTCTAAATTCATATGAATTCAATATCTATCTCATAGAACCTAAATTATTTAATTTGAAGTTTATTTGAAATTTTCTTATTTTCACGTATAGATTTCGACGACTTCGGAGAGCCAGATTTCGACACCGTTTCATAACAACAATTAATTGAGCAAGGCAAGTTACACTTTTGATCATGTTTGATCCTATTATTTTAAATTATGTATTCTATTTGAATTCCTATCTTTAAATTTTAGCTAAATCCCAATATGTAACAGCCCAAAGTTCTGTTACCAATTTAAACTAATTAAAGTTATCAATTTATTGGATTTTTTTGAAATTTGGAAGAGTTTGTTTGATTTATTTAAAATTTCAAAGATTTAAAAGTCAAAAATAAAATTATTTAAAGTTTTTAAAGTTTTATTTGAGTTAGAATTGAAAAAAAAAAACTAAATTGATTTTGAGAATTTTCGAAATTTTAAAAGCTTTTTCCTAAATATTTTAAAGCCAAAATAATTTATTTACAAATTAAAAGCCAACTTTAAGTTGGGAATAATTTCATTAAGTCTAAAATGACTCTAAGAATTTATGAGAATTTTTATAGAATTTTTGGATTTATTTTGCTACTTTCTAAATCTAAAATGAATTAAACGGATTTCTTTAAAAGAAAAATCAATTAAAATCAGTGAATAGTTTATGGGCCGAATTGGCTCGGCCCAAAACCTCCACAGCCCGCCCGCACCGGCCAAACCCCACCTCCGCTCGCGACCGTCGGATGGAGATCCGACGGCTCATGAGCAAACACATCGCCTCTTCCCAAACCACACGATCCCAATCCAATGACCTGCACTTTCTTCTCCCCCCCCACGCCCTTTCTTCCTCGCACGGGCGAGCACCGACCCGGCCGCCATTAGCGGCCACCAAGAGCTCCTCCCCACCGTTTTTCCCGCCCCCTCTCCTCGTGCGGCCACGCGCGCGCGACCCGGAGCCCCAACCGCCGCCACCCCGCCCACGTTCCTCCCCTCTCCGCGCCCGGTTCAACCGCGCGCCGCAACCGTCGCGGCCACCACGACGCCGCCCCACGATCTCCTCGTCCCGAGCCGCCCTCGCCCTATAAAAGGACGCCCCAGGACCGCCTCTCCTCCCTCACTCCAACGCCCCAACCCACTCCTCTTTTCCCCTCTCGATCTGGCCGGATTTCGCAAAACATCGCCGCCGGCCGCGAGCCTCTTCTTCGTCAATTCCGGTGAGGTCAAGGACGGCCCGGCGACTTTGACCGCAGCAACGGCATCGCACCCCCGTCGCCTACGCCGTGCGCTCGCTGCCTCGCTCAAGCACCCCGGGAACACCTTCGTCGCCGCGAGCTCGCCGCCGCCGCCAAGACCACGCTCGCCACGGCAGCCTCGGCCGAGCCCTAGCGCCGCAATGGTGAGCATCGACACCCCCGCGTCCCCCTCTCTCACTTGCCGCCCTCGCCGGAGCTCGCCGGAGCCCCTATCGCCGGGAAGCCCGATGCCGAGCCGCCGCCGGCACTGCGATGACGTGGCCGCGCCACGTATGCGCCATGTCATCGCCATGTCGGTCCACATGTGCGTGTGCCGCTGAGTCAGCGCCCACGTGGCGCTGACATGGCACCACCCGCGTGGCCAGTCCACCACCCCGACGTCCCCTTGGCTCGGTGGAACCAACCCACCGTGAGCCGTGTCGCTGACACGTGGAGCCCACCGGTCAGTTTTATATTTAATTTCTGAAATCAGTAGGGCTGACGTCATGCCTGCGCAATAATTAGAATTTCCTTTAGAAAAATAATTCGAAATTGGTTAAATAACAGATTTAGGTTTAAATTTGTAAAATTCTTAACTTTTGCATCCTAAGTCCAAATTGGATGATTCAAATTGCTGAAATCTTAGAAAATTATTGTCTAACTAAATAAAATATAATTATTCAATTTGGAGTTCAGTTTAGTTTTGTTTTAGAATTTAGAATTCAATTAAATTTCAAAGTTAGGTTAAAATTAATAAAATCCATATCATTTGAATCTCAACTCCAATTTTAGTGAGTCAAATTTATAAAACCTTACAAAATTATGTTTTAGCTAAAGAAAATATAAATACCTGTTTTGGAGTTAATTTAAATTGTCTTTTGAAATCAAAATGGTTTAAATTGCTCATTTAAGATTTAAACTTGTAAAATATATATCTTTTGATTTCTAACTTAAAACTGAGTGTTTTCAATTTATAAAACCTTATAAAATTATCAGCTAGCTAAATAAAGTTTAATTATCTGATTACGAGTAAGTTTAAACTATCTGCTTGAATTTAAAATAAATTTAAACTACACATTTAGGATTAAAATTGTAAAATTCATACCTTTTGAACCCTAATTCCAAATTGAATGATTCTAGTTGCTAAAATCTTAGAAAATTATGTTCTAGCTAAATAAAATAAAATTATTTTATTTGGAATTAGTATAATTTGTCTTTTTGAATTTATTTGAATTTCGATTGATTTGTCGTATTTTCACATTTAGACTACGACGATTCCGGGGGATTTGATTCTTCCGAAGATTTAGAATTTCAAGACTTCAGCGAAGGCAAGTTACACTTTGACCATGTTGCACCTACTATTTTAAAGTTATTTAATTCAATTTTTAAATTATTATTGCATGCATATTTCTATTCAAGTATTTCAAATTCCTATTTTAACCATTAGATATTCCAACTGTCATTGTATGGCCAATTTGGATATTGACATGTCATTCCTTTGTCGCCACTAGATAAACTAGTATGGTAAAAACCCAGATGCTTAGCAAATGCTTAGACCATGATTACCAATTTTGGGGAGTTTAGCCAAATCATTTCAAATGGATTTAAAAATTTGAATCTATGGTATTGTTTTACCATGGAAGCTTATTAAAGGTGGTTTTACTAAATAAAATTAAAAATGGATTAGACTTGGGCGAAACGGATGAATGGTGGGTGCAGGTTTATGCACGGGTTTAATCTGGTTAGGATTAAAACCCAGGGTTTGTTTTGAAAGACGCCCAAGTCAATTAAGGACCGGTCTTTGAGCGTTCCTTTGCTATGCCTTACCGTACCACCACACGTCCTGTATGGGAAAGACCTGGCTTATTAATTTGGGATACCTTGTAGATATTCGTGCCATTTGTATGAGTGGGTGTCGGTTAGACTATAGTCCCACCTGGCGCAAGAGGGGGCCCTGAACCTGCGGATGGTTAGTCCAAAGGGGGCGAAACCTTAGCGGGCATGAGTACTTTGAGGTAGATCATTGTAAAGGCCTTGTCACGTGCTCTAGACTGCTCACCTAAGGTAGTGAGTGGTGGCATAGATATATGCCGGATAAACTAGAGAATTCGTGTCTTGTGGGTAAAGCTGTACAAACTCTGCAGAGTAGAAAACTATTCGAATAGCCGCGTCCGCGGTCATGGACATGCTAGCAAAGCCACTTTGAGTTAGACTTGTTTTTGGTTTTAAAATGGTTTCAACAGATGTTTTCAGGATGGTTAGTCCTGTGGGAAATTTGGGCGGTTAGCCATTGTGATTGGAGGATATCCATCACCTTTCTTGGAGGTTATCCACATTATTCAATTGTTATTTAAAATATGATCTTAATTACTGTATGAAAATGGCCTTGCAATCTACTATGAATATTTAATCTAAAACTGCTGCTTTACGCAAAATAACCCTGCCAATGCCCTTTGTCTACTTTATGCATGCATTACAAATCAATATTGGGTGTAACTTGCGAGCACGGTAGTTGTGCTCATGCTTGCTTTATGCAACAAAATTTTAGGAGAAGACTACTATCAGGCCGGTGTGGATCTCGACGACTAGGCCGCTTCCCCAGTTGATTGCCCGTGGCGCATTAACAGACCCTACTACTTCTTCGTCTTCATTGTGTTTATTTTATTGTTGGCTGTAAGCCTCCTTTGTAATCAACTCCGTTGTTATTTATTAATAAAGTTGTGATATGATTTTGTTACCATATTTGTTTACTGTGTGAACTAGCTACTGATCATGGGACTAGTTCAGAAATGCACAGAGGATTCGGGAGTGTTAATCCCGGGTCCTACACAATACTTGTGTATAACCAATGTTTGGATGTTCAGATAGGTAGTTTGGAGAATCATTACAAGCATGATATACTTTAGAGTTAGAAAACTTATAAGATCAAAGAATACTTTAAGAGGCTCTTGTAAATTAAAGGAATCAAAGGTATATTTGTAGATACCCATTGATTATGAAATAATAATATTGTTATTGAATTATAGGAATACATTGATGTTGGATATTTGTAACATCCCAGCCCAGATGAGCCTGGAATGCTACTAAAGAAAACATAGCAAAATTATAAACTAAGATTTTCCTGCACAATTAGGCAGCATCTCATTTGTATCTTTTTTTCCGTTTACTCAAAAATGGTTTTCTTAGACTTTCTGGAAAGCTTACAGAATTACTCACATTAATCTAGTTGGTCAGCTTCCCTAATTTTGTCATTTACTATTTTTACTAAATAGATTATTACGATTGCCAGAATCTGGCAGATATTCTGGACAGCAGAACTAAAATATTCATAACTTTCAGTAAGTTTATCTAAAAATTATGTTCTTTAGCTCTATGGAAAACGTGTGAAATCACCTACAGTATTCATGTTGGTGAGATCCTCTAATTGTTTCGTTAACTAATTCTTTTCATCCAATTAATACAACCTACCAGAATCTTGACAGAACTCCTGGACAGCAGTGTTGTAAAATTCATAACTCAAGATCCGTTCATCCAAACGACATGATCCAGGATTCTATGGAAAACTAAAGAAATTACCTACAAAACTCTAGGATGTGATGAACCCAAAATTCACAATTTCTGATCTCAAACCTACAACGCACTACAAACTGTACACAATCGATCTACTACCCGGTATTGCCCGAATCGCAAAAGTAAAAGACCAGGCAAAGGGAATCCGAAAGTCACCCTTGAAGAACACGCTGATGGTTGCAGGTAAACCCACGAGATCTCCCTCCCTTCTCCTTTCTTCCTCTCCCTTCCTCCCTCTTCTTGCTTGGCGGGCAGCACACAAGAACAGCAGGGCTGCGCTCGGGAGGAGATGGCAGCAAGGGCCAAGGGCGCAGATACTGCAGCAGCGTGGGTACTGTAGCAATGGAGGCGGCACTAGAGCTGCCTAGGGTTTTGTCTCTTGATCCCCCTTCCTTGCCTTCAAGTGGGCTACCAACCCCTCATGGGCCATGGGCCTCTAAGGCCGGCTCTTTTCCCTGTGACTACGGGTTGGCGGCCCCAAAACTCTCTCAAAATTCTGAATTTTAGCTACTATGCTCAAATTTCTTAATTCCAAATTATTGATGTTTAAGCGGGATATTACATTCTACCCCCCTTAAACAGAATTCGACCCCGAATTCTACTCGTCGATCTTCACGAAAGGACAACCACAACTGAAACAAAACATTAAATTAACACGTACCCGACGTGAACAATTCTGGATATTGCTCGCGCATGCGAGACTTCAACGCCCACATCGCCTTCCTCTCGGACTGACACGACCACAACACCTTGGCCCACGTCTATAACTCAACACTCTCTCTGACTTTTCCAGGTACACTCAACGGACAGGACACGAATATACGGTCTTACTCATTGGTCAACGTTTCTAACAAAACCTCACACTCCAGATCTCTCAAGTACTCCTGCGACACCAGGTCATACAAAACATTGTGCACCCCATGTCAGGACTCGACACGATCCTAGTGATACGCTATCTTCCAAAATTCCTGCAACTTTCGGAAAGAAACCAATGTACCTTGGACCAACCTTTCCTTTGGTACCAAACCATACAACCTACACAACACACGAAACTCTTGTTCCATCTCTCAATCGATCTCTTCACCTTAACAAAGAGCGTCTTCTTTAACCAGGAACACAAAAATGAACTCCTTTTAAACAAACTCCTTTACAATCAGAACCCAACAGAAACCAAAGGATTCACAATGCAACCCTCTCATAACCAACTTTCCTCCAAAAGACTCAAATCCAAAATCAAAATATTCAATATGAATTTTTTTCCGCTTTCCAAGTAGGCAATTAAAGAAAAACACCACATAAACCAAATGCGAAATCACTCGAATGACCAAAACAATCATTTCCTTTATTCTTTCTGAACCGGAAAGAACCACACATGTCAACATGAAGCCAACTCAAATTGCAAATGACATATGTCATAAACACAGCTCAAACAAGAATCAAGAGAGCATTTCACTACTCGGAAAAAAAATTCTTTTCTCAATCCTTTGTTTTAAGAATAAACTGTCTCTCAATCCATGGGATTCCAAATCATCGTACAACATACTAACTCATTTCTCGTGAATTGGCAACCTCAACGCTATGCTCCAACCGAATACATCATCCACACCTTTGTAAAGAGACTCTACTGACCCCACAAAAACATACTCTAGCCAACTCCTTTACCAACGGAATTACTTTGATCAGTAATTCCCAATGCACCTCAACATAGATTTCACCCACAATCACATCATCTCAATCTGTTCAAGGTAATCAACTCGAAATCCTCAGCACACACACTCACCTACTACACCCAAATGACTCTATCAATGATAAACACATTATTCGGAATCCACTTTTATTCTTCTACTTCTACACATAATCAAGGAGCGACCATGGTTCTAGCATAAACCACATGCCTCATTTCAATCTCTAAGACTCCTATAAATATATTTCGGTGTAGTTGATACGGAAACGCTCAAATCTGTTGACTAAAATTCTCACAATCCAAACATACTCAATCATTAACACCAACATATAAACATATTCTCGACCAAACTATCTTTAGAGAGATTCTAACTCTCAGAGGGTTACTCATTGAAGCCAAGTCATACCTGACAATAACTCAACAATCTCTGCTATGCATTAATTGTCATAATTCTCCTACGCAACCTTGCAAAGTACCCAATCGCGATACTCGAATAAATTGATCAAGATTCACATACCTTCGATAATTATAATGTTCCATCAAATGAAGAAAAAAAATTTTGGACCACAAATCACTATAGGTTCTACTGGTTGCAACATCGTAATCAGTTAGCTCCAAAGACAAACATTCTATTAGATCAAATCCTCTCTAAGGATTATTCCAATAAATCAATTTATCACTCAATGCATCTCAAACAACTTGACACCCAAAGTCTCACAAAGTCATTCACTTGACCACCACCAATCAGTTGCCACCATACACTCTATAAGGTTTTGTAAAACAAATCCATTATTCCTTTCTCAAAAGAAATGGCAATTGAAAGCAATTTTCAGCACATAGAAAAACGTTTACCACTTGTAGTAAACACAAGACCAAGAGAAATAGTCTAATAGCAATGATCTTGGAAAATAAAAGACGAGTCCACAGTTGCGAGCACATGTCCCACAAGAAGAGAATTTCAAACTTCAACGAATCAGAATAAAACATTACTATTGAAACTCAAGAAACTCTTGAGCAGCAATGACAGAAAAGTTGCAGGTTACAATACTTAACTCCAACCTCAAATACTTATATATAGTACACTTTTTCCTTTAACAAAGAAAATAATTTTCTTTAATTACAACATCACTTGCCAACTCAAACAAGAAGAGCATTTAAAACCAAATCACATTAATCATTTAAGAACCAAATAGAACCTTCCCACGTGCCGCTTTGTCGCTTAGCTCAACAATTTCAGCTACCACATAAATCATGAACTACCAAAAGTTCACAAATGCAAAACTCCAAACTTTTCATTTAAACGATATTACGAAAGACGATCAAATTACGTTCTTTCTAAAAGAATCATCACCACTCCCACAAGTCACAATCCCTTGCAGACCGTTTTACTAACATCAAGAATGATACACTCTTAACTAGAATCATTATCTTCAATTCTTCCATTATAAAGCCCCCAAAGGCTCACCAGATTGTTCCATACTACTTTATCGTCCCTCCTCAAAATGAGAGTATACATAAACCGTATAACCTCACTACAACAAACACTTTATTCTAGAAGGGATCTACTACACAATTTAAAAGGTTCTACCAAAACCCTTTTATCAAAGACATATTATTATCCGACAATTCCACCATCATGTAAACATAGATCACTTATTAATTCCCATCCTAAAATTTTCCAAAAGAAACACAATATGTTGCTTCATAAGTTTCTATTATCTCAATAAGACTACAACAACCACTTAATCTAGGGAAAACCTAGTGCACAAGCCACAAAGATGAAGGAAAACTCTTTTAACAAGATCACACTAACATATACAATTTCGCAAGGCACACTATTAAAGACCACTTAAAAAAAAATTCATCCACTCAACTATTAGTGTTGCTCAACGCCAAACTTTAGCTATCAAAAACAATTGACAATTGTATTAATCCTGTAAGCAATTATGGTCCTGCTTCTATTTGCATTCCCACAAGCATATATAAGATCATGAAGTAGCCAATTAAAAAAAATTCTAGATTATTATTCACTAAGGCTACAATCGAACACGTCCTAATATTTTTATTCCCACACAATTAGATTAATCCATTGAGACCAAATAATCCAGCAAGTTTAGCAAACCAAACAATTTTAATAATCTAACTAATTCATCAATATCTCACACTTCTTAATACATCTAGGATTCCTAGTAGGTATAGACGTACCTTTAATCACAGTTCATCATGTAATTATTCTAAGACAACATCAAATTAATCATCTTTACTTCTAAGGATCTTGGTTAAGATCGTTTATGCACCACGCTACAGACCTAACTTGATAACTCATATCTAAATAATGAACTTCTATGTTTACCACCTCTCGCTTAAACATAACAAGACAATGCAAAAGGTTTTTGACGCTTTCTTTCGTAAAAGAGAAGCATTAAACTTCAACACTCCAACTACTCTAAAAAAAATACGTAGAATCAAAGCTTCCACATGTTAAAGAACTTGCAAAAAATAATTCACATTATCCAAAGTACCAAGCGAATAAGAGAAACATGTTTTCCCAATAAGAAAGGCAAACCTTCCCAATGAAATATCAACCTTGCGAATCAACAACGTTAACAAATAGCACCACTCTTGTCAATTGAAAGAACAATTGATCGCTTTATGGAACCAATAAAACCAAGGGAAATCGTCCAACTGCATTGTAACCACTAACCCAAGAAAATTCATCAACCACAACCGTAACAAGAATAACCAATCTAAACTCAAGGAAGACAATAACCTTCCCAAAGAAACCCGTGCTCAACACCTGGAATTAGTTTACCCAAGGTAAACACTCCACTATTCTCATACCCTAACTGGTGGTACAACTTGGCCATGCCCATGGCCACAACCAAACTCTACCTCTCGACATCGACTATCCCCACACATAACAATCATATAATCAAATCATAAGCATTCATAATCAATTCATATCAGCAATCATCAATGTGACATAATGAAAACGTAAATGCAATGCTTTGCCCATTCCCATCCTACTGTGTACCAATGTGTCAAATTTTAAGTTGATTAGCCATTAGCAAATTTTTAGTTAACCTATTCACCATGGACCTAAAGCCCGCTCTGATACCAACTTTAACACCCCAACCCACATGAGTCTGGAATGCTACTAAAGAAAACATAGCAAAATTATAAACTAAGATTTTCCTCCACAATTAGGCAACATCTCATTTGTATCTTTTCTTCTGTTTACTCAAAAATGGTTTTCTTAGACTTTCTGGAAAGCTTACAGAATTACTCACATTAATCTAGTTGGTCAGCTTCCCTAATTTTGTCATTTACTATTTTTACTAAATAGCTTATTACGACTGCCAGAATCTGGTAGATATTCTGGACAGTAGAACTAAAATATTCACAACTTTCAGCAAGTTTATCTAAAAATTACGTTCTTTAGCTCTATGGAAACCGTGTGAAATCACCTACAGTATTCATGTTGGTGAGATCCTATAATTGTTTCGTTAACTAATTCTTTTCATCTAATTAATACAACCTACCAGA
Organism: Phyllostachys edulis; assembly: GCA_036346405.1. NCBI lineage: Eukaryota > Viridiplantae > Streptophyta > Magnoliopsida > Poales > Poaceae > Phyllostachys > Phyllostachys edulis. The sequence continues at coordinate 23,832,997 of CM070566.1, forward strand.
ATCTTGACAGAACTCTTGGACAGCAGTATTGTAAAATTCATAACTCAAGATCCGTTTATCCATACGACATGATCCAGGATTCTATGGAAAACTAAAAACATTACCTATAAAACTCTAGGAGGTGATGAACCCGAAATTCACAATTTCTGATCTCAAACCTACAACGCACTACAAACTGTACACAATCGATTTACTACCCAGTATTGCCCGAATCGCAAAAGTAAAAGACTAGGCAAAGGGAATCCAAAAGTCACCCTTGAAGAACACGCTGATGGTTGTAGGTACACCCACGAGATCTCCCTCCCTTCTCCTTTCTTCCTCTCCCTTCCTCCCTCTTCTTGCTTGGCCAGCAGCACACAAGAACAGTAGGGCTACGCTCGGGAGGAGATGGCAGGAAGGGCCAAGGGTGTAGATACTGTAGTAGCGTGGGTACTATAGCAATGGCGGTAGCACTGTAGCAATTGTGGATGCACTATAGCGGCCTAGGGTTTTGTGGCTTGATCCCCCCTCCCTTGCCTTCAAGTGGGCTACTAGCCCCCCATGGGCCATGGGCCTCTAAGGCCAGCTCTTTCCCCCGCAACTATGGGTTGGTGGCCCCAAAACTCTCTCAAAATTCTGAATCTTAGCTACTACACTCAAATTTATTAATTCCAAATTATTGATGTTTAAGCGGGATATTACAATATTGGATTATAGGAATACATTATTGATGGATATTGAATTATAGGAATACATTGCTTCTAAATTAAATAAAGAAGGGCACCTTGGCAGAATTAAATTGATTTTTGTGATTGTTGGAGAATTAGTATTGAGAAATTGATCCAGTAAAGGTGGTGATTAGAAGATCCAGTAAAGGAGGTGATTAGAAGAAAAAAAAGTTTATTTTTAATAACAATTCTTGATGTTAATTTTGGTGGATTTGTTGAATTGTGAAGTACATATAAACTTTGTGGAATTTATTGGATAATTCGGTTATACTGGATTTATTGGATATGATTGAATAGGGAAATTAGATTTAAAAGAAATCATAGTGGAAATAAATGTATTATTAGTAATTGTTGGAAATTTAGTGTTGACAAATTGATCGAGTGTAGGTGATGAATAAAGAATGAAGTTGGATTATTATAATAAGTTATAATAGAATTCAGGTGCATTGGTTGAATTATAAATAATTGATGAAATGGGGGAGTTAATTGAGTAGTAGTGTTTAGTTGATCTATAGTTGTTGGTGGACTAATGTTAACAATGATGTGGTGGATCAATAGGCATAATAGATTGATTTGGAGTTTATGATTCTATTATTGATGGTTGACTTACTGATCTTGGAGTTGACAATTCTTAGAGATCAAATCCCCCACACCTTGTTGCCTTCGATAAAACTCTAGTTAATACAATAGTATTGACAAGATGCTTTCATGGAAAAATGCGCTTAGTCATGCTTAGACCAAAAATGTTCAATTTGGGAATTTTAGCCAAATATTCAACTATTGTTTAAAAATGTGCTTACGGTATTGGTATACCATAGAAATTTTGCAAATGATTTAAAAAGAAAAAAATGGTTTAGACTTGGGCGAAATGGATAGTTGGTGGGTGCAAATTTATGCACGGGTTCGTCTCAGTGAACGGTCGAGGCCCAGGGGTTACTTTTGGAAGTCACCTAGTCAATTAAGGATCGACCTATGAGCTACGGATTGTAAATCCCTTCCGTACTACCACAAGTCTGGAGTGGGACAAACCTGGCTATCTAATTTGCAACGTTTCAAGGTGGTTGTGCTATCTGATGGTGTGGGTGTGAGAATGACCTACTTTTTAATGTCCCACATGGCGTAAGAGGGGGCTTCCGTTTGGCGTGAAACCTTACGCTAGCGAAACCTTAGCGGGCATAACTACTTTGTGATGGCCCATTATAAAGGCGTTGTGATAATCACTTAGTCGCACACCTACAGAAGTATGTCAAACGGACATGATGAGTTGATTATCCCTTGTGGGTAAAGTTGTACAACCTATGCAGAGTGTAGAACTCTTGTGGGACTCTATATTTGCTAATTTCTAAGTTTTATTTGGAGTTCTTGCTATTTTCTAAAAATAAAAACTATTATAAATCTCAGATTGTCCCTTGGGCTGGAACCCATTCCTATTCAAATCCAGCCTGCTCCTGTGCGGCCCATTTCCTTTTGATTTGGCCCGTTCCCACGCGGCCCGCTCTTTTTCCCCCTCGCCGCGCGCGCGTGTGGCTGGCCCCACCAGGCAGTCGTTGTCGGGTCGTGCGCGACGCAGCCGCATCCGAGCCGTTCTTGCTGATGCCTAGGACCTGTTGCCATGTCGTCTTCGTCTCCGCGACGGACTCTTCTTCTCTAACTTCTTTGCAGCCGCGCCGCCGCCGTTTCCTTCACGAACTACTCGCTCCTGAGGCTATTTAAGGCCTCAAGGACTTGCGTTCCTCGCATCCCGAGCCGCGCCGCCTCTTTTGCCCAAGCCGCCGCTCAAATTATCGCTCGATCCGTGGCGCTTCGCTGCATCTTCGTCTTGGCCACGGTGAAAGGTCCTCGTCGGCCTCAAGGCCCAAAGGCCCTCGACGCTGTTTGCGCGAACCGGGCTCGCCTCCTCATCCGCATCCCGGAACTGCCCTCGCCTTCGTCGGGGAGCCCTCGTGCCACCCGTCGCCATCAAGCCCGAGGCTCAGGCTCCGCCTAATCGTCGCCGCTGGCTGCCACGATCATCCGCAAGCACCCGTGAGCCCACCATTGTGATTCCCATCTCGCCCTCTACCTCCTCGTGCCACCGTCGCCGGCGCGGCTGTCATTGGGACCGTCGGGATCCGAGCATGGCTGCCCATTGCTAAGCGCCACACACTGCCAGCTTAGCCGCCACCTCAGCCATGTGCCTCGCTGTCACCCGCGTGGAGCCGGTCCAACGCGCCGTGGTGATCCAGATCCAATCTTAACATCCGGCTCGGTGAACTCAGTCCACCGTGAGCCATCACACTGACCCGTGGGTCCCACCTGCCAGGTTGCTTTTCTTTTATTCTTTTCGGCTGATTTCCAGGGCTGATGTCATAATTCAGGTTTTCCAATAGGAAAATAATTCGGATTAATCCATAAATCCTTTTTAGGGTTATTTCATGGATTTCAATCTTCCAAAGCCCATATCTTTTGCATCCAAACTCCGATTGAGTCCATTCAAATTCCTAAATTCATTTAAATTCAAGATCTATTTATCTGAGATTTTTTTTGGAGTTTTTTTTACCTCTGTTATTTATTTATTTGGTTTATTTGCCTTTTTTGCGATTAGACGTTGATACTTCGGGAAGCTTTGAGAAAGGAGGAGTCTACCAAGATCAAGATCAATCCCAGGATTTATTTCAAGGCAAGCCGTAGTCCTTTGATCATATTGAACCTATGATTTCAAAAGTATATTGTTTTATACAATTGCATGCTATCTTTATATAAATTGCTTTGGGTTTAGTTAAAACATGTTGTCATTATGCCTCCTTTGATTATTTGATTGCCATGAATCCTTTGTCACCTTAGCATGGGTAATTTTAGTTGGACATGTTCATATCACCAACATGGGTATCGTATAGATGCTTAGTCAAGCTTAGTTACGATGGGTTCATCATCACATGTGTCATAATGATTAATCTTGACTTAATGAAATATGGAATCGTGGTGGTATGCCATTGTTGTTAAAACTTGTGTACCATGACTTGGTGTGTCATTGGTCTTGGTTAAACTAAATGGTTTTCGCTCAGGCGAGTGGTTGGTGGATAGTGGTGGTGTTTCTACACGCTGTGGGTTTGTGGTAGTTCTCGCCTGAGTAGCTTGTCAAGGAGTTAATCTTGTGCGCCATTGAACTGGGCCTTAACCGTACAACCACATGTCTGGTATGGGACGGACCTGGCTAATTAATTAGCGATGTTTTGATTTGGTTCTGTTTGGGTTGTGTTTGGTGCAAGAGGGGGGCCGTGTTTGGTCGGGAAAAGACATTCAGTGTTGAAACCTTAGCGAGCAGAACTGGATCAAAACATGACTTTGTAAAGGCCTTGTCACATGCTCTAGACTGCTTATCTAAGGTAGTGAGCGGTGGCATAGATATATGCCAAAAAACTGGAGAATTCGTGTCTTGTGGGTCAAGCTGTACAACCTCTGTAGAGTGTAAAACTATTCGAATAGCCGTGTCCACGGTTATGGACGTGCTCGAGGATTTCACACGGGAGATCGAGTATTTTATAAAATGAGTCGAAGTGTGAATGAGATGTTCACTTGATGAATATAATGTTTGTTTGGTGAACAGGGATTTCACTTGGTGTTTTTTGTCGATGGGTGAATGGTGGATTCACTTATCTTTGGGTTTGGTTGAGAAGTGAATGGGCAGTTCACTGGTTGTTTCAAAGAAATTGTTTAATTATTTATTATTGTTTACAACTACGCATATCAATCTATTTATTGTATTTATCGTAAATGCTGCTTTCTGCAAAAGAACCATACAGCTAACCTTTGTCAGGCCGTGCATGAATACTATTTGCATACATTTCCCTACGGTTTGCTGAGTACATTCAAAAGTACTCAAGGCTTGTGCTCTCTGGTTGATCAACAGTTGAAGAGTACCAAGATGCTCAGGAGTTCTTTCAGCAGGAAGACCATGAAGGTTTTGCGGATTAGGATGTGTTCTCCACTTGATTGCCTGTGGGCATGTTGATTGGCCTTTTGAAGAGCTTTGTTCCGCTGCAAGAGTTTATTTGTTTCTTTAGCCCTGCGTGGCAAGTTAATTAATTGACCATAAGGTCCAGTTATTATTATTATTTGTACTCTGAGATCTTTTTAGTTAAATCGAATAAATGGATGGTATTTCATCACTGTTTCCTATGTGAGCTAGCTACTGATCTGGGACTAGTGCAGCATACACAGAAGGTTCCTGAGATGTATTTTCGGGTCCCGACAAAAATGAAAATTTATTTTAGATATAGACTAAAGTGCTTTTGAACTTAGCTTTTTTATTTAAAATGTCAAATATTGCTTTTGCACAAATAACCCTATAATCCTTCCTTTGATAATATCTGTGCATGCATTAACTCTGTTATGGGTGTAACTTGTGGAGTACATTTTTGTGCTCACCCTTACTTAACAAAATATTGATTCAGAGGAGAAGGACTTCATAACTACTGAGGATCTCGACAACTAGGCCGCTACCCCAGTCGATTGCCTGTGGCATATTAGCTGGGCTCTACTACTTCTTCGTCTTCCGCTGTGTTTTTTTATTATTGGCTTGTAAGCCTATCTTGTAGTAAAACTCAGATTATTAATAAAGTTGTGCGTAGTATGGATGTTACCATATTTGTTTACTGTGTACACTAGCTACTGTTCCACGAACTAGTGTAGAATGCATAGAGAATTTGGGGGTAATACTCCTGGGTCCGACAACATTGCAGCCATTGTTTCGGCCGGTCACAGTACAAGCATCTCAAACCTGTTGGCCCCTTTCGTCTGGCCATCCTTCTGTGGATGAAAGGCCAAACTGAAATAGAGCATGATGTCGGAGAGGTGGAAGAGATCATGCCAAAATTTGCTGGTAAAGATGGGGTCGCGGTCGCTGACAATGGACTCCAGGATACCACGAAGGTGCATAATCCCATCGAAGAATACGTGGGCAACCGAAGTTGTAGTGTACAGATGGGACAACGGGATGAAGTGCACATACTCAGAGAAACAGTTAACCACTAAGAGGATGACTCACTTTCCGTTGATGTGTGGAAGCCCCTCAACTCCGGCCACCAGTGTTCGCCCATCGATTTCCACCTTTAGGGTGAGCTTCCGCCTCTGTTGTCTTGTGCATTATGGTCACCTCAACGTCCTCTCTCTCATGCGTGTCTTCTTCTTCCTTGTGATGCACCAGAGCTGTTGGAACGAGTCTTTGTCCCCATCGCCGGCCCAGAGTACAAAAACCTTGCTGCTGCACTTGATCTCCTTCCTTGCTTGGTTTCCAGGTGAGCCCGTCCGTTCCCTTGTGTTCTAGTATGTTGCAAACATGGTAGGCTAGTCAATGCCGTGCCTAGATGACCTTAGTACTGCTACGCCATAGTACCTTGCCGCACCATCGTAATCCACTGTGGAGAGTTTAGCACACCGCTTCATCTTGAGCACCGAGAACACATCTAGCTTTGTTGTAGCCTGTAGATGTTAATTTGACATTCAATCGGTAGTCTCTAGCCTCTTTCGATAGTTGTCCATGTACACAGTAGCACTATTGCTGCCTAAGGTCGTCTCTTGTCGCGCCGCCGCTGGGGCCTTCTCCATCGACGCCGATCTCGCCCCGAGCGGCCCATGGATACCCTGTGCCATTCCTCTTTTCTAGATGGAGAAGAAGGCATTAGAGACGTTGACATGTGGACCCCACCTGGTAATTAGATTATGTTAATCGGTAATTAGTTAATGTTTAATTAGTAGATAATGTTAGTTAGACTTGTGGGCCTGAGGAAATTAGAAAAATGGAATTAAGACGTAGTTTATTGTCTGAGTGTATGACATGTGGGCCCCACCACTTAATACTCTCTGTATAGATTTGGTCTGTAGACCGCAGCCGCTGACGTGTGGGCCCCTGGCCCTGTGAACCATCGGGTGGACCAAGTCCAAGTGGACTGTGGTCCCACTTGTGAGTCTCTAAGGTTTTTTGGAAGAAGATTAATTAGACAAGAAAATAAAAACCCGGTTGGACCTCACCTGTCAGACATAGAATATTTTCCTTCAGAAAAATAATTAGTAAAGAAACTAAAAACCCGGATGGATCCACCTGTGAGATGTAGAGGACTTTTCTAAATAAAATAATTGAGAAAGGAAATTAAAATACAATTGAACCCACCTATCAGGAATTTCAGAATTCCAAATTTTGGAGAGCCTATTCTCCCTCGTTTTAAATCCAAATGACTATATTTTTTTAATTATAAATTCATCTAAATTCAAAACATTTCCAATGGTGCCAAAATCATAATATTTGGAGTTCATTTGAATTTATTTGAATTTGTGTTGAATTTGGTTATGTTCGCGATTATAGACTTTGACGCTTCGGACGCCGCCGTCATAGTTTATCAAGACCAAGTGATATCCACTATTGAGCAAGGCAAGTCCTTACAATTGATCATTTTTGTCGGGACCCAAAAATACAATTGAAGAACCCTCTGTGTATTCTGAACTAGTCCCAAATCAGTAGCTAACTCACATAGGAAACAGTGATGAAATACCATCTATTTATTCGATTTAACTAAAAAGATCTCGAAATAACAAATAGTAATAATAACTAGACCTTATGGTCAATGTTTACTTAACTTGCCACGCAGGGCTAAAGAAACAAATAAACTCTTGCAGCGAAACGAAAAGCTTGAAAAGACCAATCAACATACCCACAGGCAATCGAGTGGAGAATGAATTATAATTCGCAAAACCTTCATGGTACTCCTGGGCGAAGAACTCATGAGCGGCTTGATATTCTTCAACTGAGCAACAATGGCGCAAAGCCGTGAGTACATAAAACACTCAGCAAGTCATGGGGAAATGTATGCAAATAGTATTCATGCTAGGCTGGAACAAGGTTAGCTGTATGGTTCTTTTGCATAAAGCAACATTGACGATAAATACAATAAATAGATTGAAATGCGTAATTGAAAAGAATAGTAAATAAGTAAACAATTGCTTTGAAACAACCAGTAAACTCTCCATTCACTTCCCAAGACAAACCACAAAGTGAATTACCCATTCACCGAACGAACATTATATCCATCAAGTGAACTTCCCATTCACACTCTGAAACATTTTATAAAGAAACTCTACCTCTCGTGTGAAATCCCTGAGCACGTCCAGAACCGCGGACACGGCTATTCGAATAGTTTTTAATACTCTGCAGAGGTTGTACAGTTTTCTCGACAAGAGATTAATCAACTCAAAGAGTCTGACCACACTTCCTTAGGTTGCGACTTAAGTGATCATCATAAGGCCTTTACAAAGCTCCTTCTTAACCTAATTCTACCTGCTAAGGTTTCAACACTGAATGTCTTTCCAACTAGACAGGGCCCCCCTTGCGCCATCGTGAGTATACGTCTATCCCGCATCTCACGCTTTCAAGACAGAACCGAAATTAAGACATTGCTAATTAGTTAGCCAGGTCCCACCCATACAGGACATGTGGTTGTACGATTAAGACTTAGTTTAATGGCGCACAAGATTAAGTCCTTGACAAGTTACTCAGGCGAATCTACCACAAACCCACAACGTGTTAAATTCACACCCTCAATCCACAACTGCTTGCCCGAGCGAAAATTATTTTGTTTAACCAAGACCAATGACATACCCTGTCATGGTACACAAGTTTTATCAACAGTGGCTGACCACCATGATTCCATATTTCGTTAAGTCAAGATTAATCATTATGACACATGTGATAATAAACCCATCATAACTAAGCTTGACTAAGCATCTGTACGATACCCATGTTGGTGATACAAATATGTCCAACTAAAATTGTCCATGCTATGGTAACAAATGATTCATGGCATTCAAATAATCAAAGGAGGTGTAATGACAATAGGTAATAGCTAATCCCAAGACAATCTGATATAAACATAGCATGCAGTTGTATAAAATAATATACTTTTGAAATCATAGGTTCCATACGATCAAAGGACCACGACTTGCCTTGGAATAAATCCTGGGATTGATCTTGATCTTGGTGCACTCCTTCTTGCTCAAAATTCCCTGAAGTATCAACGTCTGCTCACAAACGAAACAAATAAACCAAATAAATAAATAACAGGGATAAAACCAACTCCAAAAATTAAACAAAAATCTCAGTAAAATAGTGCTCGAATTTAGAAATTTGAATAGGCTCAATCGTAGTTCGGATGAAGAAGATATGGCTTTTGGAATAGCTAATCTAAAGAAAATACTCAAAAAAGAATTTTTGGAATTTCCCGATTTGATTTTCTTCTAGAAAATCTGATTATGACACATGCATGACATCAGCCCTGGGATTTCAGCCGAATAGAAAATAGAAAATCCTCCTGACATGTGGGACCCACACATCATTGAGATGGCTCATGGTGGACTGGATCCACCGAGCTTTGGATCTGGGGGGGTTGGCTTGCCGCACAGACACACGACGTTGTAATCGACGTGAATGCCAAGTAGGACGACACGCAGGTGTGGATGCTGAGATGGCAGCTGAGGTGGATGGCCACGTGGACTCGATGGTGACAAAGGCTCAGGTCCCAATGGTCTCCAGCGAACGGCGGCTCCTCACCGGTAGTGAGTGGTACCAGCAGGTAGAGGGTGATATTGCGAACCCGTTGGTGCGCTTACTGGTGCTCGAGGACAACAGTGATGGCCGGTGGCGAGCTTCAAGTGGAGAAGAAGGTTCAGTGTTGTTGGACTTGAGCTCCGATGAGGTACTAGCGATGGGGAAGGGCGCTGGAGGGAGCTCTAGTGACGGTGGACTCAGCGGCGTAGACCATGTCGATGAGGTGTCAACGACGACGGCTGAAATAGAACAAAACGAGCAACGACAGAACCCTAAAAGTTCAATTTCGGTGGCGCTAGGGTTCTTGAGGTGCAGCGGCTTGGGGTTTCAGGATGAGGGCGCTAAGGCAATCCTCGGGGTTCTATTTATAGGGCTCGAGCATGCTGGATTTGGAAACACCCAAATCGTGTCCAAAATGAACATGATGAAATCTCAGAGATTGGAAGGGATACAGGATAAGATTTTGTTAATTTTGGATGAGGAGAGATAAAAGGATTTGAAAACCATATCGCTACGGGATTCTTTCTGTTGGAAACACCGTTGTCGTACGAAGCTCAAGAAACGTCAAAGACGGTGGCGTGACTCAACACGATGGGGATGAAGGCAAAGGTGGAAGGGAATCTGACGTGTGGGCCCCACACGTCAGCGAGAGCAAGCGGACATGCATGATCGGATCGGGGCGAAAGGCCATGCGGGCCCACCGGTCAGCGAGAAAGGAGGCGCGCGCGTTCGGACTAGAGTGAAAGGAAATGCCAAGCGGCTGGGCTGAACCAAAGAGTAAATGGGCTGAACGAATAGGATTTCGGCCTAAAGCTAATTCGGATATTTTAAATACATTTTCTATTTTAGAAATACCAGTAAATCCAAAAAGGCAATTAGAAAATAGCAAATGAACTCGAAAAAATTCTAGAAAAATCTATAAAATTATCCAAGCACAAAGAATCCAAATAAAATAGTTTTGACAATTATTGATGTTGACATTAATCATATTAAATGGTTTTGATATTAAAAGTCCATATTAAGCTTGTTTAGAAATCAAATAAGACCTTGGTGAATTTTCCTACAGAGCTAAGCTGCTCAAAAAGATTTTTTAAACTTCAAAATATTGGGATGTTACAATTTTGAACCTACTTTTCAAATTCAAATTACTTTGCTTTAAAGTATAACTTGCATACTTATTATTATTTATGAAATGCTATGTTAAATTTTGATTCATACTTACTCCATATGTTGCTACTTACTATGCCCCACCTTGATCGTTGATATGATGACTACCTTGTCACCCTTCATCGGATTTGGAGTTGATGAGGATGTCATTGATGAACATAATGAAAAACTAATCCAAGTACTCCATGAAAACCGAATTCATGAGATTCATGAAGTAAGCTGGAGCATTGGTCAAGCCGAAAGACATAACAGTATACTCGTACAAACCATAACGGGTTGAGAATGCCGTCTTCAGGATGTCTTCAGCTCTGACCTTGATCTGATGATAGCCCAAACGTAAGTCAATCTTGGAGAATACTTGAGCTCCACTTAGTTGGTCGAACAGATCATCAATCCGCGGAAAGGATACTTGTTCTTAACTGTAACTTCGTTTAACGGACTGTAGTCAACACACATCCACAAACTCTTATCCTTCTTCTTGACAAAAATAGCCGGGCATCCCCAAGGTGAGGAGCTCAGCTAAATAAAACCTTTATCTTGGAGTTCATTGAGTTGCTTCTTCAATTCTACCAACTCATTTGGAGGCATTCGATACGGCCGTTTTGAAATTAGTGCAGTACCGGGTGCAAGCTCGATAACGAACTCAACTTCGCGATCAGGTGGCATGCTTGGGAGTTCTTCGGGGAACACATCTGGATACTCACATACCACTGGTACCTTCTCCAATTCAATAGAGGTACTAGATTCTATGGCATAGAGGTGAGAATTTCTCACTAAAGGTGTGAAAATGACTTGATCGTCGTCATCGCTCGTGACGGAAATAGATCGTCGAGCACAATTGATTTGCCCATGCTTTTTGGACAGCCAATCCATCCCTAATATCACATCAATACCCACTAAAATTATTACTGTTAGGTTTGCCAAAAAGTTAATCCCTTGAATTTCCACTTTTACGTCTCGACAGACTTGATCGGTTTGGAAAACCGATCCCAGCGACTGGATCTGATAAGGGGGCTGAAGTATATGCATTTCAAATTGATAATGTGCAGCAAAGGACTTCTTGATGAATGAATTCGATGCTCCCGAATTGAATAAGACAGTAGCTGGAAAAGTATTGACAAAGAGAGTACCCAAAATGACGTCGGGTGCGTCTCTCGCCTCCTCAGCAGTAATGTGGTTAACTCGGCCACGTGTAGGAACTTGGGGAGGAGTAGAAGCTGCCCTCGGAGGTGGTGAGGGTCTTGATAGAGCTGGTGGTGGTGTATGAGCTTGATAAGTTCGGAGCATCCCATGTTGCCTCGCAACACATTGATGCGCATAGTGGTCGAGACGGCCGCAATGGAAACAAGTGATGTTGGGCTTCAATGCACCGCTGCCTTGGGAGCCTTTTCCCCCATTTTGCTGCTGTGCCACTGGTGGAGAAAGTCATGGATTCGCCGTAGGAGGTCTCGGTGGCACTGGTGCTTGAAAACAGGGTGCCGGAGGTGGTCCGGTGCGTTGCCAAGGGAAACTGCCACTTGCTGAAATTTGGGCGGCCCTCTTCCTCTTTATCGCCTCATTCAAGGCTATGCTCTTGTGCTCCACCACTATGTCCTTGTTGACCATGTGTTGGAAATTCCTGAAGTCATGCACGGCGAGTGCTAGCTGCATCTCCTCTGTTAAGCCGTTGATGAAATGACTCTGCCGGTGGGCATCAGTAGAGACATCATCAGGAGCATAACGAGCCAAAGAGTTGAACTCGTGTAGATACTCCGTAACGGTCTTCCTTCCTTGCTTGAGGGCAAGGAACTGCTGCTGCTTAATGACCATCACACCATCCGGGATATGGGCCTCGCGGAAAGCCGCCTTGAACTCATTCCAGGCGGGAAGGTCTCCATTGGGTTGCATGGCAGAAAAGTTATCCCACCATGTGCTCGCGGCACCTTCCAGTTGGTAGCTGGCGAATAGGACCCTCTCAGTGCTAGTGCACTGAGCGATCGCCAATTTCTTCTCCATGTTGTTGAGCCAATCTTTGGCCTCCATAGGATCCTCCGTGCCAGAGAAAGTTGGGGGATTTGTTCACTGAAAGTCAGCGAGTCCCCCGTGTGCACGATGAGTGGTGGCTCCTCCGGTTGGTCTGGGAGTCGGGGAAGTGTTGCGGGCTATGGCCTCCAGAATCCGCGTTTGATCCATACGGTTTCTTTCAATCTGGGCTAAAACCTCAGCCATTGTGGGTGGTGGCGGAAGCGCTTCTTCCGACGGACCGCCTCGCTGACTTTGCCGCTGGGAAGGCTCACCACCTTCCCCCTGTGCGTAGAGCTCATCCAAAGCAGCTGAGCGAGTACGTGGGGGTGGTGACCCCTCCTGCTGCTGAGCCCTCGATCGAGTGATAGGACCTGTCATCCTGTTGTCACACGGATGGTTAGAGAACAGACTACGGATACACCCAAATGAGTGCGAAAGAGTTTTCTAGACAACAAGTAGAATAACTTAAACTAACATGCAAAATGGCAACAATACACCAAAAATAACACCAAAGCACAAAGACCAACATAAGATCCATTAAAGCGATTCATAGTTTTCCGGTTACAATTACATCCATATAAGCCCGTAGGCGAATGGTAACTGCCCGAAATAAAAGTTCTTAAAAAGAACATCGAGAGTTCAACAACTACTAGCCTATTACATGAATCTAAAGATACACGCTCGCTGGACTCATTTCCGGACAGCGAGCTCACTAATCTACAGTCCTAAAGGTTCTGGTTAAATCCCTCCGGAAACTGATCTAACCAATAGTAGCTAGGTGATCCCGTGTCATTAGGGTCATTCGGATTGGTAAGACGTAGAGGGGATCCTATGTTAATGACATGTCCTCCTGCAGGTTCCAACCTCTGGACACGAGAGAAGCCTAGTGACATTTGAGCTTGACGTCTTGGTCCAAAATTAGGTACTTACCCTCCAACTTCGGGAAGACGGTACTCTAGGGGTGCGGATGCATATGGGGAGACCTCGTTCTCCCCATATAGCACATGCCGGTCCACAAGTCCCATGTTGCATTTGGGTTGCAGACGCTCCTAAGACACAATGAGACGGCGCCGCGTCTCCCATAACTCATGCATAGTGCAACGGTGGATATGATCCATGATGTAGACCAATCTTGCCAGCTGTCGCACTTGAGGGTCTTCTCCATACTGAATCCTGGCAAAAGTGTTCACTTCTGCGCCACGTTCCTGCATGGGAAAATGGTCGTATGGCGACTGAGCTAACTCCATCAAGTCATGACGAAGATGGCTCACGGCCACACGGGCCACTTCCTGCAATGCCGTGGCCTCAGAGGTGCCACGTGCCTGGAACCCGTATGTAATACTCCCTGTCACACATCTGGCAATGATATTGACCACTGCCAAGTACTCCTCCATCCCTGGTCCTCTATCGTGCCGGTAGATGGAGTAAGTGTGCTGATATGTGAAGTTCGCTCTCCACATCATGTCTCTAAGTAGTGCTGGGTATCCGTCCACATCTTCCGCTTGGGTCTCCTTGACAAGATACTGACGACTCATCTAAGGACAAAAAGGGCAAGATGAGTTAGTTTTGTAAATCGAAACAAGAATAAGGGGAGAAATGATACTAAGATGGATGAGAAATAAAAGAGATCCTAACTTAAGTTTCTCAAATTAGTTTTATATTTGAAAAATAATTTTAGACCAATGGACTTGCTAAACTTAACGCCCGTGCTATCTCTAACCTATAGTCAGTATGGCTCTGATACCAACGCTATGGGAGCCCCTGGGTTATTTTCGTAAGACCGAAACCCGCTCGGCCATAAGGAGATAACTCTGGGCTTCTAGGTAAATGGATTCTAAGTTAACTCCATCTAAGTGAGAGGTCCTTATTGAAATTAGAGCACCGGTGATCATGCGTACCACTCCTCTGCAAGTACTGCATGATTATCAGTTCTCCAAACAATCAAAGACCACACTTAGTGAGTTAAAATGGAATCCATGAACAATAAGCATGAGGTCATGTTGGCTCCCAAGATCAGCGACCAACATACCCAAACTCACATACAACATTGATCACATCCATACAACATTCATACATTAATAGTCCAAAAGGCATACATCAAAGTAGTTCAAGTCTACAACTGTTACAAGTGGCCGACCGGCCAAATTTAAATGTGTAGGATCGTAATGGCAATCAGAAGGGGGGGGGGTTGAATGATTGCAGCGAATTGACCCCCTAATTCCAACTTCTTCTTGTGTGCAAGAATTTCAGCAACTTCTCTGTTGACACTTGAAGAGCTTTACAACCGAGACCATCTCAGCGCATAGGAAGAACACCAAATCAAGAATCAAAGTAGAACGAATCTGAACTTTATATATCAAACTTGATTTGTGTCTACAAAGTGCTCAGCAAGCACCCCTCAAAGCCCCAATTCGAAGGACCTCACAACCGCAGCCGAAACACCGAGAAGGCTACGACCAAAACCTTACCAAAAGCTTGTAACACCCCAAAAACCATCTACAAGCCGCACCCTACTGCCTTCTTTTATAGCCTAGAGTCCTATCCATGTCCAACACGACACCAATACGGACTCTAACTCAAAACAACCAGATTTGGAAATCCTTCCAAAACTATCTTTCCAAAAATCCACGCCGTAAGCCTCCAGGACTCCATCCCGTAGCTTTAGCGCAATTCACCTTTGACCTCCACGTGCTCCAGCGCGATCCAAATCACCTCTTGACATCCACGACTTCCAAGACCTCAGATTCCCCATCCTAGTCCGAGTCAATCCCATCACCGACCGTGATTCGTCCTCACCACCTAACCTGCACATGCACAGATCAAGGAAACCAATTCTTGGCACAAGTTCTCCAACTTGACCATCCATTAGCTCACTCACACCCATAAACACTATCATGCATCATGTAACAAGATATAGCTCACGAATTTAACATATCCTCAGTCAAATCCCCAAAACAACAACTTCCCAGAGCACAATCGGTACTACCGCCATTGTACGTCCGGTACTACCGCGACACGCAGCGTCGTCATACTCAAGACATCTCGGAACTACCGCTCATCGGGAAATCTCAAGATCTTCCAAAAACATGCTCTCTGGAATTTCCATACCGCAACCTTGCGGTCATACCTTTGTGCGGTACTACCGCCATTCAAACTGCGGTATTACCATCCTGCGGTAGTACCATTTCACAGCTGCGGTACTACCGATTTTGACTTAACAGTACCTGTCAGAACCTTTCCCTCTCTCAAGAATCAGCGTGGTACTACCGTTGTTTTCACCACGGTACTACCGGACACGCGGTACTACCGCGTTTACAAATGGTATGAATGTTTGGCAAAACATCTCATGAACCTCAAAGAAGCACGAACGACCCAGATGGGTTGGCCGATCGGACCGTGCTTCACGTACCGCCGATCTTAAGAATATC
Source organism: Phyllostachys edulis (assembly GCA_036346405.1). NCBI lineage: Eukaryota > Viridiplantae > Streptophyta > Magnoliopsida > Poales > Poaceae > Phyllostachys > Phyllostachys edulis. The sequence goes on from CM070566.1 coordinate 23,848,878, forward strand.
AGAGCAAGTCCGAGATGATTTCATTCGTCGATCTCAAATCAACGGCTCACAATGCTTTCATCTCGGACGGTCCGAACGTTACATCAATAACAGCCGTCAGATTTCATATCAAAGTCTCACATTCCTTGAGGAGTTCAGACGGTCCGAACGTTCATCTCAATATCAGCCGTTAGATCAAGATCTAACGGATCGAGCAAAACGCTCCAGAGAAAATGACTTGCGGTACTACCGTAAACTACTCGCGGTACTACTGCAAACCGGTAGTTCCGTGAAAACAACGCCGTTATTGCCGCAACACGAAAAAGCTCAAAACTTCAGAACAAAGCCTTTTTGCCACGTGGACGCTCCAGATGACACGGCCGATCGGACCACGCTTCACAACCGTCCGATTTAGAAAACACTGTAGCAAGTCCGAACGTTCACTTCAATATTAGCCGTCAGATCAAGATCTAACGGTTCGAGCAAAACAACGTTCAGACTTAGTGACTTGCGGTACTACCGCTGCACACCCGCGGTCATACCGCACTCCGGTAGTTCCGCACAAACAAAGCCGGTACTACCGATAATCCTGATAAAACCTGATTTTTGACAGAATTCAACAGAGTTTAAAAGCAAGTCAGCAACTGAGATCCAAAACATGTTCCAGAGACAATGTATTCAACTTTAAGCACCAAGACTAAGTCTTTATTAAAGGCAATGTATTCATCACCAAATATCATGACCAAAAACCTCTTGGTCTTACAAAATGAGATCATAAAGTAGCTGTAATACCCCGTTTTCGTTTAGAAAGAATTCGGTTCGAATTCAGTTTTTTTTTTAAAAAGAGAAAATTTCGGCGTTTCGTCTGTTCTTCCGATTTTGGGCCTGGGCCTTTGGCCAGCAGGCCCAAGAGGGGGCCTTGTGGGCCAAGGGGGGCAACCATGAAGCCCAAAGGGGGGAGCAGCCGTGGGGCCCAATTGGGGCCCATGTGGTGGCCGGCCATCAAGGGGGGTGCAAACCCTAGCACCCCCCCACTTCTCCCACCTCCTCCCCTTTGTGGCCGCTACCCCTACCTCTCCCCTCCCCTCTCCACCTTGCGCCTCCCCCTGCTGGATGCCGCCCCTCTCATCCTCCCTTGGTGCAGCCCCTTCATCCTGGTTGCTGTCCTGCTGTGGCGCCTCCCCGATGCCGGTCTTCGCGAGGATTAGAGGAGGAGGACAGCAGTGTTTCGGCCAAAGGAGGGAAGGTCAAGGTGATCATCTTCTTCACGGATCGTTCGTCATCATTTGATGGGTCTCCAAGGGTAACAATCGTCGATTGTTGTTTTATGTTTGATCATAGAAGCGAAATTGATTAGAATCGTTTGGATCAAAGTCAGTCTACAATAGATCAAATCTGTCCAGTATGTTGCGCGGGCTGTTTCGACGTCTTAGAGGCCGAACCAATAGTTTTGATCTCCTAGAGATATCTATATATTGTTCTTAAATTTCTGTGGCCACCGAGTTCACTTGATTCCGACGTTCGAGTCAAAATATATGATAGATTTAGTATCTGATGTCCAGATTTCTGACGCGATTAATCTGTTTTGCTATTTCGTAAAATATGAAAATGTAATTGGGACAATATGGGTTTTCACCCAACTAGAATTTTGTAGAGAATTTGATAACCTTTTCAGATTGTTAAAGAACGATCAATTCGGAGTTATATATTAAAAGTTATGATCGTTTTATTACTGCTGTTTGTTCTTTTAGGTAGTTTCTGTTCTGAAAGTTCAACCTTCTGTTAGCATACTTTATTGGCCGAATTTGTTTATCTCGTCAACTAGAGTATGGTAGATTGGTCAGTTAAGAATCCACAAAAACTAGGCTCACCTCTTTTTGAGTTCCAGATCATGAGATATGTTAATTACCGTGCTGCTGTCCAGAGGCGGTTTAGGGCAGAATGTGCTGGCTTTCAGTTTAGAGTTTCTAGTTAAATATTGAATCGTCGGGGAAGCGTTGTAGAATGTTATTCAGTAATGTCATGTTCATTGTATCCTTATTTCAGTTATTTACTTGTTTAGGTGGTGAAGCTTCAGGTTTAGGAGTATCACCTTTGTCTGCTAACGCGTCGCATCACGGAAGGCAAGTACATTGCTTATCTTAATGATTGTGATTGATGAATGCTGTTATGATTATACTGTGAGTTCTTATGATTCAAGAGAAGTTGGATTGTCTATGGTCTTTCATATGTGTTGAATCCATGATTGGAGATGATGATATTTAAGTTCATGTTCCTTCTATATGTGTGTTATCTCCATGATTAGAGAGCGCGTCTTTTCAATATACATATTTCATTCCATGCATTCATTATTCATGCTCCATCCACGGGAGTGGATTAAAAAGACCCATCAATTCCAGGATGGGCACGTAAGACCCACCATTCCAATGTGGACCCCACTATTCCAATGTGGGCGTTTTGGGACACCCGTATGAAATGTTCTTCATACGGGACTTGGATCCCCGTATTTTTGTTAAGATGCGGGCTTAAGTGAACACCGACGGGTGTGTCACTAGCAATACTGGTATATGCATATGTGTAGTCCCTCCATTCCATTCACTTCATTCATTCCATTCATTCAAATACTTGTTCTGTGATTTCTTCATATGGTTCAATGATGTTGACTTGTTAATGTTTGTGGTATGTTCCATTTATTCACTGTACTTGTTGAGTCTTGAACTCATTCTTGCGTTGTTTGTTTTTTTAGGTAATCACTGGTGTTGGCTCATTTGGGAGGGAGTAGACACGCACTACTCATTCATAGCATCTTATTCAAGTTCAAGATTATAAATTAGATCTATCTTTCACTTATTATTGACGAACGGAAATAAATAAGTTTAGATGGAGAAGGAAGGATACCTTCTCCATAATACGGTTGATTTATTATTGCTTGTGAACCTTGTTTAACGATGAACTGTAATAAATATATTTAAATAGTGAAGGAAGGATACCTTCTCCATGTTGGGTTGTTTTATTTATGCCTTTAGATGTCATATCATTCAGATTCTTCCGCAATGCGGCTGTATGTTAGAGTATTTAAGTGACATCTTGGTTTCCTGATAGCCAGGGTGTTACAGTAGCAGTGGAAACAAGCAAATAAACCAAAAGTCCAGCATGGTATGCCCCATAACCCAATGGCAACTGACTGGGAGTTAAATGATAGCACTACTCGTCAGTGTCGCCTAAATCGACACTAACGAGCTCATCGGGCTCAAAGTCTTCCTCACCTGAAATTGCAGCAACCAAGTTGAGTACAAATGTACTCGCAAGTCTTACACAAATAAAAATTAGTTATGCTAGAGGTTGTTCCAAAGGATGGCTCATAGGGGTTTAGTTTTGCGAAAAGATGCAACAATTTTCAACCTACACATACTAGTTTATTAATTGCCATTTTAAAAACAGATTTGAAGTAGAAGTAAATCATGTGATAAAGTAATACAAAGATAAACAAATGAATCAAACAAACACCAAAGTGGCAGTCCACTTTGATACGCTAAAATGCATGAACACCTGTTCATACTGAAAACCAAGTTGTACCCACAAATTTTAATTCAAAGTCTAACAATAGCAGCCACATACTCAAGCGATCATCCATAACCACGGACACGGCTATTCGAATAGATTTATCTCTGTAGAGGTGTACTACTTTACCCACACGACTCGATTAGCCCGTAAGCCTCCAGATGCCTCCGAAAATAGCATACTTCCTTAGGTATGCCGGCCGGGGAGAATCAAGATACGATCGTTTCTGGCAAGAAAATCCTATTGGGCTAAGTCCCCCTTGCAAGATGTTCCCTTACTTAGTACAAGCAACTGATAGCACTTGTTAAGCGGCTCACAAGTTGTATTGGAAATACCGATGCAATGTAAGTATTAAAAATTGGTGCTCCCGTGCACACTGTAGAACATTACATCAGCTCTTACGGACAAATGATCAACACAAGTAACCTTACAACACCATGGAACGTAACACAATAAAACCTTCCCCCTACTTGACCATACAACACCCATATACCGCGTGTGATAGCATGATTTTTACTTGAATCATAGGTACCAAAGTTCGGTCCTTAATGGTCCGGACAAGTCAACCACATACCCGATCTCGTGCACGAAGGCACCCTCACTAGCATTCATTTGTCTAGACCTCAAAACCCATTTAAGATGACAAAGTTTAACTCATAAAATAGATACGAAGGTCTGAGATGAAAAGAATATAAGAAAGTGTGTTTCTCCAATAATTGTCGGGTTAATCCCGACAATCAAACTACCGTTCTAGACTTGCATGGCTAAGCAAAACCGTATAATAATTCACACAATCTATCTTAAGCATGTGTTACTGGAATGGATTCAAGGATAACCTCAATGAATAGGAAATAGCTAACTATACATCAAAAAAATAGCGACATAGCAAAATAAGCATGCAAGCAATTATCACTAACTTATCAAAAACTGGGATCAAATATGATGCAAAAGAAAGTTCAAATGATGTTTTCCTTGCTGGTAGATCAGTTGTTCACTCTCAGTAGCGTACGAGCCAATGTCAATCGCTTCGGAATCTAGAGAAATAACGATATCGATAAACACTGAGAAATACCTCAAATATCAAATTGCTCAAAAATGCATGATTTTTCTACAGTGGCTAGTGTATGATTTTATATGAATTTAGGTGAAAGAATTATTATTTTTGGAGTTATTATGTGAAAGTTATACCAATTTGAATATCAGATTTCAATATATCGAGGTTCATGCAATTTAATTATTTGGCCAAAATTTGTAAAGCAGTGGGGGATACAAGAATTATATAGATAAATAGAGAATATTATTACAAGATCAAAATATTTGGGTTCATCTCATTTGGAGTTTTTTTGAATTTGTTATACATTTTTAAAGTTATTAGCCTTTTTCTATTGTAAAAATAATAGGTTTAAGGATCATTTTTCCAAAATAATACTCTCTGCTACAGAGACAAGTTTGAAACCAATTTTAATATATGGTCCATTAAAAATGAAAATTATCGGCACTGGTTTCATCCATTTTGGAGTTGAGATGAATTAGTGATGTATTTTTGAAGTTATTCATATTTTTTAGTGTGTAAATAATTGGATTTCGAATTCCTTAAGGCACTTATTACTTTTCTTACCGGGCATGAGGTTAGCCACCGTCACTGACTAGCGGGCCTAGGAATAGTGTGTTTTCCATTTTACTTACGATTTAAAAATTCCGAACTAACATGTGGGGTCCAATGTCAGCGTCACGACCCAGTGGGTTTGGTCCACGCGTGTATGTGCACTGCGCGCGCTAAGTGGCCTTGGGCCCACAAGTCAGCCGCTGTGGCGTTTAAACTCAAGTGCCTGTTTTCTGTGCGCAGGGCCCACACGTAAGTGGCACATTAAGGCGGCTTAAGACAATCATTAATTGCTAATCATCACCGTTTATTCTTAAGTATCTTGCTATAGTGTCTACCCGCATATGACAACAGGACTTTTGTTCCGCACGTTTGCCCAGCGGCTCGCCGGCACTACACGCCGTGGCGGAGCTGGCCAAGGGCTGGGATAGCTGCGCAATAACCATGCGCATATAATGGAGGTGGTTTCAGTGCCTGAGGTGGCTCGTACCGGCAGGTAGCCGGAGCTAAGCGGTAGTGGTTCTTATGGCAAACATGCATGCATCAAAATAGAGCTCCGCAGCGCATACAAGCGGGTGCCTGAGATCCTAGGAACTATTAGTGAGCTACCTGAGCGTTGGGGAAGCTCGGGGAAGCTTGGGAGCGGTTGGAGCAATGTTGGCACCGGAGAAGATGACGACGGCAGCACGGCTTCGCGAGGAGAGAAACTCCTGAGCAATCCTAAGGATAGTGAATGGTTGGGATGGGTTAAGGACCATATAAGGATGCTATAAGAGCAAAGAATCAATGAAAGACTTACCGGATCAAGGTGGGAGGTGAAAGGGTGTTCTTTGGCCGAAAGTGATCAAATCTTCAAATTAACAAGATCCTGCCATGCATTGTTAAAATTGGTTGAGGGGAAAGCTTTATGATGTCCTAAGACACAATGTGATGCGCAAGGTTGAGGATAATACCTCCCAAAGAGTAGAAATGGCGCCAGGGTGTCCACGGTGCGCGCTCTAGGGCTTCTCAAAGCATGAAGATGGACAGTGAGCTACAAGCCATGAGAGAAGCTCGCATTAGCAAAAATGGAGAGGGCATTGAAAGTACAAGAGAGGAGAACCACGCGGGCGAAGTTTACCCGAGCAAGGAGCGAGCAATGGCGTCCTCCTTTTCTGCTGAAAAGAAGAGAAGTGATGGAATGAGAGGTGTGGAGAGGGTATTATCTGCTGGCGTTGATGGCAACGGAGGTGGCGTGAAGTGGAAAAGCTCCCAGAGTGGTTGGAAGGGACGGTGCGGTCACGGCATCGACGGAGCGGGGTAGAGCATCACGGGCGCGTGGCGAAGGAGCTCTGTGAGCGCACCAACGAAGGAAAGAGACGAAACTGACAGCTTGGGCCCACCCTGCCGGCGACTCACATGCGCGCACGAGAGCCCGAGTAAGTGAGTCCACGTGGACCGTTCGATTTTAATCGGACGGGGGATCTCGCGGTGAACGTTTGGACTGGTTTGAACGGTTGCGAGATCTGGACCATTGAATTCCAATTGGACGGTCTATAACGTGAGTCCGAACATTCAGACGGGTTTGAAGAGCTACGAGATCTGGCCACTCAATTCAGATCAGACGGTTGATAGTGATTGGTTCTGGGTGCAGCTAGTTGATTTAGCCGAGTCAAGTGGCTCGTGTTTGGTTTGAGCCCAAGGAACAATGCAGAGGGTTTTGACTGAGATTTAAATCTAGTTCCTCAACTTTGACCAGAGGTTCATAAATAGGAATAAAATTCCTAAAAATATGAAATAAATCAGAGGTGTTCCTAGGATGACCTAGTACCCATATAAAATTTGAAACCCCTCTATTCATGTCATATTTTGTGGAATTTAAATTCAAACTTCAAAGGTGTCATTGAATTGTGTTTGAATTTTCTGAGGGTTGAAACTAATCCCAAAAATTTGGGAAAAATTATATTAATTCAAGATAATTATTGTAGTATTTGAATAAGTTATTTCCAAAGGATGATCGTAGGTTTTTGTTACTGATTTCTTTTGGAAGTTCAATTTGAAGTGTATGTTTAATCTCTTTTTTTTTTTGAGATTTTCCAAGTGCAATACGTGAAGTAAATGCATGAAAACAATGATGCATGCTTATGAGATGCACATTAATCCGTTTTATTAATTTGGGGATATGACACGAAGGCTCACTGCGGACGCAGTCCAGGTGGCGATGTGGAAGATGGCTGGGCCGCCGGGCTGGGTGTGGGTGCTATCGGAGGACGGCCACCGATGCACGAGCACTGGCTACGGCGTGACGGAAGGGTGGGACGACTACGTCATCTTCTACAGCGACAACTGTAGGATTAGGCATGAGTATGCCAAGCTCTTTGCACATGTGTTGAACTACTTGTAAAATTAGCGGTTTTTTAGTGATACTCCTGATGGTAGTAGGTGAAAAACAGAACATTTTTAGATACGGAAGGAACTATCACATGTAGTTTAGTGGAACAAACCATCTGTGATATAATAATTATCACAACCGTCTGTGATATGAACAAAGTCTATTTTGCATACAACTATAGGAAACCAGCTACTTCACAAATATGCCATAAATTACAACAATGATACACACACAAAATCTTCTCTACCCACTTGATATGGTCCAGAATGCACTCTATCTTCAACTATAGCATGTTTAGCCTCTGCTCCAACCTAGAATCCATCCTTTGCCTTGTATTGCTGCGCTTCCTTGCTCTATCCATGGTGTCTGCCCACTGGAAATATTGACATCCTCCTGCCTACAGAACCATACAAATACCAAAACAGCACACATATTTCATAGCTACCGGAGAAGCATCCAAACCGTAAGAAATCAAACTCAAGTTTACTTACTGAGAAATAAGGACATTTGTGAAAACACCCAACCAGTATTTCCCTCGGTGTTGGTGTAGAACATATTTGCTTACACGCGATAATTAGGGCAATCCACCCGCCTAGCAGTGGCTAGCGCTAGGGCCCTCCGATTCGGTGAGCTCGACGCCTCAAACATATGGCCCTCACTCAAGGGGAGAAGATGAGGTGAGGTGAGACCAGAGGGGGAAAGAGCTGAGCTCAAGTAGTTGAAGAAGATGAGAAATCTCAGGATTGACCCTACTTATGCTGGCATGCAAACATTTTTTGGCTATAGAACTATCACAGGAGGTTTAGTGGGATAAATCATCTGTAATATGTATCTTAGATGGTTATTAACAAGAACCGTCTGTGATATATAATTATCACAGACGGTTGTTAACAAGAACCGTCTGTGATGTTTATTTATCACAGACGGTTTGTAATTGAAATCGTCTGTGATGTGTATCATAGATGGTTATTAACAAGAACTGTATCTGATAAGCGCAGCTGCTTTGAAGAAGACTTCGAGTACGCCTAAGAAAGCAACTAAGCTCACAACGAAGCATGATTTTTTTTTGGGGGGGGGGAGGGGGTCGTCCACGTAGCATGAGAAGGATGAGACAGCAGCCACGACCAATCTCATCGAACCTGACACACTCTCCTAGCAGCCATGCTTCTTGAACTCGTAGGGGCTGGTCATACCGACCAGCCAGAGAATGCTAATGAAGTAAGAGTGTGCCAAGCCAGAATACAATCACGATATGACCAGCCCCTGCAAGTTCAAAAAGCATGGCTTCTAGGAGAGTATGTCAGGTTTGATGAAGTAGGTTGTGGCTACCATCTCATCACCTCATGCTGCGTGGACGACAACCGAAAGAAAGATCATGCTTCGTGGTGGGCTTGATTGCTTTCTTAGGCGTACTCGCCGTCTTCTTCAAAGCAGCCACATCAGAGACAAAGGAATACTAACCTTAGATCACCGAGAACAAATAGATCTATATGCACACTTGAAAATCTGCGGTATTTCTTTCACCAAACGCGCCCGAGAGCTGGTCGTCTCCTTCAAAGCAGCCGCATATTGAAGATATTTCTCACTACAGATAGATCTAGATCTGAGGGAACGGCCAGATATTTAATGGCGCATATCACAGACGGTTATTATTAAGAACCGTCTGTGATACATATTACAGATGGTTTTGAATAAATACTGTCTGTGATAATTCAGAGACCGTTGGTGAGGTCTCTGAATGTCACAGACGGTTCTTGTTTAGAACCATCTGTGATACGTGTCATAGACGATTCTTTTTAAGAATGATCTGTGATATGCACAATTAAATATCAGGTCGCCTGACTCCAGATAGATCTATTTGTAGTGAGATCTGTCTCTGATATGTGGCTGCTTTGAAGGAGTCGGTCGGCTCTGGGGCATTCGGTGAAAGAATTAAATTCCGTAGATTTGCAAGTGTGCTTGTAGATCTATTTATTTTTGGTGATCTATGTTTAGTATTTGCTTCTAATTATATTCACTATAATCTAGAGAGATCAATGATAGCTAGGTTTATCATCCAAGGAGGTTATTGGTTGTTAAGATTTATAATAGAACAATGAGCATATATATATATATATATATATATATATATATATATATATATATATATATATATATATATATATATATATATATATATATATATATATATTGACTTGTCTGTATTGTTAAATGAAGGAGGAAGGGAGGAGAAGGAAAGGAGGAAGAAAGAGAAGTTGGTCAATTGGAAGAGATCTCGTGGGATATTTGGGATCTTTGTGATCAGCTCCAAGGGTGACGATCTAATCCTTTATATTTGCCCTAGGTTAATCGCTATTCAATTTGTAGTATTTTTGGTCAATAGAAAGAGTAGTTGCGTTTGCATGCCTTAATTTAATCTGTTACGTGCGTAGTGCAGATGGACCAAAGCTGGATGTACGTTGAGAACTATGTGAGTGAAGAGTACATTGATGGCGTGTCTGCTTTTAGAAGAGCTACCGAGCAGGATATGTTGAAGAAGGGGATAAAATTTATGTACTATCCATGCATTGATTGCGATAATCTGAAGATGTTTACCAACCCAGCGCAGATCGAAGGGCACTTGATTCGAAGGGGTTTCAAAAAGGAGTATACATGTTGGACCAATCACGGTGAAGAGCAGATTATACTGGAAGGTAGTAACATTGTCGAGGGAGACAACGATATGCCGGATGTGGACTGTGCTTTCGATGGGGGTAGGTCACACGATGACAATCTGGATCAGATACTACGCGATGTAGAAGGGGTCTATAGTGAGAGAGAATTTGGTAAATTCGAGGGTTTAATAGAGGACTTGAGGAAACCTTTGTTCCTGGGCTGTAAGCTGGAATACACAAGGTTGTCATCCGTGCTTGAACTACTGAAATTGAAGTCAAGCAATGGTTGGTCTGACAAGAATTTCACGGCGTTTCCAGGTCTCCTAGCGGACATCCTTCTAGAGGAAAACGTGTTGCCCAGAACCACCTACCATGCTAAGAAGGTTCTTTGTCCATTGAGAATGGAAGTATAAAGAATACATGCATACCCGAATGATTGTATCTTCTACCGTAAAGAGTATGCAACACGCATGTATGTCCGGTGTGCAAAGCATCTCGATACAAGCGTAAGAATCATTCTGATGACGGCGAGGGCATCGAGGTGAAGCAAGGACCTCGAGCTAAGGTGTTGTGGTATCTGCCTATAATTCCCCATTTGAAGCGTTTATTTGCAAACCGAAAGGTTGCAAGATTGCTGCGCTGGCACTTGGAGGAGCGTAAGAAAGATGAAAAGATAAGACACCCTGTTGATTCTGCCCAGTAGAGAAACTTTGATAGGAGTTTCGAAGATTTCGGTGTGGAATTGAGGAATATAAGGTTTGGGTTGAGTACAGATGGAATGAATCTTTTCGGTAACATGAGCAGTCAACTTAGCACCCGACCCATGAATCTATGTGTGTACAACCTTCCTCCTTGGTTGTGTATGAAGCGGAAGTACATTTTGATGTCACTACTTATCCAAGGGCCGAAGCAACCAGGGAATGATATGGATGTGTATATAGCACCATTGCTGGAAGGTCTTGTGACACTATGGAATGAAGGGGTACATGTATGGGATGCGTACAAACGAGAGAACTTTACTTTACGCGCCATGTTATTCAGAACCATCAATGATTTTTTTGCCCATGGTAACCTATCAGGGTTCAATACAAAAGGAGCCAAAGCATGTCTGCACCGTAGGTTCCTTCCCAAGTATCACCCATACCGCAAGATGAAGAAACAATTCGACAAAAATAATGAGGACGGTTCATCTCCAAGGGATTTTTGTAATATTCTAAATTGTCTAAGGAAGAAAATCGTTCATAAGTGAAATATTAGAAGGAGAAAAGGGGGTTTCCGCAGATGTTTGAGAACCTGGGCCTTGGGCCTTTGGCCTAGGAGGCCCATAAGGAGCCAACCATGTGGGGAAAGAGGGGGGGGGTTGGCTGAAACCCTAGAGCCTCCCCCTCCTTGCGCCTCCCCTCCTCCCCCTAGAGCCGCCACCCCCATCTCCCCTCCTGGCCACCACCCCCATCTGTCCAATAGCTCCTCCCAGCGCCTCCATCCCTTGGTGCTGCCTCCTCGCTATGCAGAAGCCAAGATGTGACCTAGACTAACAAGCCAAAACCAAAACTACAAGCTCTTTAATCAATTTAACAACAAATGAAAGCTAGACAACAACTAAAGGTTTCTAGTAACAAAGTTACATAAAGATTTCAGCAAGGGAATAGAATCAAAACCACAGTTATTACATCTTAAGCAGGATCATAAGTATCATGAATGTCATCCAATTAGATAAAGATAACAACTAATATTTGAAACTCTGAAGGAAACCATTTGAAGTATCAAAAGACCAATTATTACATTAATTATTTCTAAAACCAAAGAAGGTAATTGAACTATTATTCTGGTAGTGGAGTGTGCAACAATGTGATATGCATCCGTGAGCTACTTTTCCCAATGAATGTCATCCTCGACGGTCACCTAAACAATAAAAAGCAAGAGTGAGTTCAAGACTTAGCAAATACAATTGAATATAGTAGGAAACATTGAATCAATCACAGATCAATCGCCAAATATCGAATACATAAGAAAATGCTATACAATTGATGCAAATATGAAAATACCATCCACTTCTCTTCTGCATATACCGGTATAGCTAGTGAAACACCCGTCGGTGTTCACTCAAGCCCGCATTATCAAAATACGGGGATCTAAGGCCCGTATGAAGAATCTTTCATACGGGGATGTAGTGGCCCATATTGGAATGATGGGTTGCCCATATTGGAATAATGGGAATCTCAATTCCCACTCCCGTGGATGAAGTATGAATGCTTGGAATGAAAATAATGAAATAAATGCATTCTCTCATGGAAGCAATTTGATATCAACAATAAACAGAATCATGTAAATAACAGAATTACTCATCATTAATATAATTTAACCATGTCATACTCATACAACCTATTTGAACAAACAAACATTCAAGATAATTCAATCTGTACTTGCCTTTCGCATTGCAACACATTGGAAGGTAAAGACGGTGCAAGTAATCTTGAAGTCACTCCTCCTACAACAAGTTATTTACTCAAAATAATCTTAACAAGGTAAAACAATGCTATTCGCAACGCTCTGAACTACAATCCCAAAAACCCATGGTTCAGTTATTTAATCTACTCAAATATGACGACGAACTAGCAGAAAACCAAAACTGAACATCGACCTTCTAAAATACATAACTCTCCATTTGCTAATCATAAAAAGGCATACCCAGTCTCTCTGGAAAGAGTACGGAATTATCTACAGATACTTAGTTGGCGAGATCTCCTAATTCTACATTAAACTTAATAGACAGATGAAAACCTACTGTTAGAACTGACTGACAAACTGGACAGCAGCAATAGAACAGCTACTGCTTTCACTTGGCTGATCCAAAAATTGTGTTATTTACCAATCTAGAAAGCTAAGCGAATTTCCTACAAAAGTCATGTTGGGAGACATCCCTGATTCAGACATTAACAAATTCTTATCTATCAATTATTACGACTGCTGTAATTTGACAAGGTTTCTGGACAGCAGTAAAGAAATTATCATATCTCCCAAACTACAATCCAAATAAAGTGAACCCAGATCCTACAGAAACCTAATGTCATTCCCCACAATTCTTTAGGAGGCCCTAACCTCTAATTTTGCCTTGATCTAGACCAAAACTGGTGAACAATAAGACTACAGATTACAGATTAAATTGTAGCAGGAACAACAATTCGCTAACGACAACATCCCATAGAAAATAATTAAACTAAACAGCGAGGTGTTGAGGTTTACCCTAGAAGACACGAATCAATTCGCTGAACAACTCCACAAAGAACTCCTTCTTCCACTCCCCCTTCCTTTCTCCTTTGGCCGGCAACACCCACAGGACTTCTCCCTCCTTTCTTTGCTTTGGCCGACAGCGAGGAGGCAGCACCAAGGGAAGGAGGCACTGGGAGGAGCTACTGGATAGATGGGGGTGGCGGCTAGGAGGGGAGATGGGGGGTGGCGGTTCTAGGGGGGAGGCTCTAAGGTTTTTGCCAACCCCCCCCCCTTTCCCCACATGGCCGGCTCCTCATGGGCCTCCTAGCTAAAGGCTCGAGGACCAGGTTCTCGAACATCTGCGGAAACCCCCTTTTCTCTTTCTAATATTTCACTTATGAACAATTTTCTTCCTTAGACAATTCGAAGTGTTACACTTTTAGAGGGAAAGAGGTCTATAATATGGTTAAGGATATCGATGTTGTGCTTGGAAAGGGACGTAAATTGAGGATCCGTTAGAAGAACATCTGGAAGAAGCGATAAATTTTTTGGGACTTACCTTATTGGGAACACTTAAAAGTTCGCCACTACATCGACGTCATGCATGTGGAGAAGAATATATGTGATAGCTTCATTGGTCTCTTACTGAATATTCGTGACAAAACAAAGGATGGTGTCAACACACGGTGTAAATTGGTTGATATGAACATAAGGACTGAGTTAGCACCAAAAGAGACCGATAAAAGACGAACGTACCTTCTGCCAGCTTGCTACACTCTGTTCAAGGCCGAGAGAAAAGAACTGTGCCAGAGCTTACATGGTGTAAAAGTTCTGTCTGGTTACTCCGCCAGCATGAAGAAACTTGTTTATATGGAAGATTTGAAATTAATTGCTATGAAGTCTCATGATTGTCATGTGCTGATGACACAAATGCTTTCTGTTGCAATTAGAAGTATTTTGCCGAATAAGGTTCGAGTGGTAATCATGAGGTTGTGTTATTTCTTTAACTCAATTGCTTAGAAGGTCATCAATCCTGACTGACTAGATGCTCTACAGGCTGAGGTGGTGACGACTCTATGTCATCTTGAGATGTATTTTCCTCCGTCATTTTTTGATATCATGGTCCATCTCATTGTTCACCTTTTGAAAGAGATAAAGATAAATATGTACCCATTCGACAGGTACATGGGAATTCTCAAGTCCTATGTACGGAATCGATCTCGACCGGAGGGCAGCATCATCGAAGGTTATGCAACCGAAGAGGTCATTGAGTTCTGCGTTGACTACATGGCTCAGGTGGAACCAATAGGTGTGCCTCTATCTCATCATGAGGGGAGGCTGGAGAGTATCGGGACCATCGGAAGGAAAGCAATCACTCCCGATTTCGACACGTACGCTCAAGCTCATTTCACGGTCTTACAACACATGACCCAAGTGTCCATGTATATCAGCGAGCACAAAGACATAGTATACCAACAGAATCCAGGCCGGTGGGAGATTTAGATCACGAGAGAGCACAATCGTTAGTTCAACGAATGGTTAAAGGTGCGATTCACTGGGAGACCATCATCAAGTGATGATATGCTACTATGGTTGGCAAAAGGGCCAAAATTTACAATTGTGGCAGGGCAAGGATACGACATAAATAGATACACATTATATACGACAACTCAGGATAGGAAGAGCACAGTCCAAAACAGCGGTGTCCGCATAGATGCGTTTCACGAGCAGTTCAATACCGCTGGGTTGAGCTCCTACTATCGGTTCATAGAGGAGATTTGGGAGCTTGACTACGTACTTTTCAAGATCTCCCTGTTTCAGTGCCATTGGGTCAAACTTCCACAGGGTGTGAAGGTCGACAAGTATGGCGTCACTACCGTGGACCTCGAATGTGTCGGATACAACGACGAACCATTCGTACTCACTAAGCAAGTTGTTCAAGTTTTTTATGTAAAGGACCCGGCAAATAACAATCGCCACGTAGTTCTTTATGGAAAAAGAAGGATTATCGGAGTTGAGAATGTCGTGGATGAGGAAGAGTACAATCAATTTGACGAGTTGCCTCCTTTCGGAGACGGCATCAGGCTCGAGGAAGAACCCAGTGAGGAAGCTAGCTATATGCGCGTTGATCATCGTGAAGGGCTATTTTTCAAATGAAATAGCCAAGTGGAATGATCCCACACGGTGAACACCTATTTGGAAAATTGCTCCACTGTAATTAAGAAACTCCGCATGTAATTATGGAATTATTCCATTGTAATTGATTCACTAATTAAGAAACTATTCCATCTGTGATTGTATCTGCTTTCTTGTTTTCAGAGGGCATGGCTAGCATTTCCTAAGGCTAGCTGAAAAATAGAATACTTTTTAGCTATAGAATGAACTATCACAGGCGGTTTAGTGGAACAAACCATCTGTGATATATTAGCACAATTCCTAAGGCACCAAAATATTTCGCCTCCCACGCACGCGTCCAAAAAATTTCCCCCACCTGCTGAAGCATCACATACGCCCATAATAGAACATCAGGATATTTATCACACACGGTTCTTAAAAATAACCGTCTGTGATATGCTCGCTTATCACAGACGGTCCTAGAATAGAACCGTCTGTGATATGCTCGCTTATCACAGATGGTCCTAGAATAGAACCGTCTGTGATATGCGCTTATCACAAACGGTTCTTTAATAGAACCGTCTGTGATATCTATTTATAAGTAGGGCCCTGCTAGGGTTTGCGTCCTTATTCCTCAGAGCTCACTCTCTGGTCCGCCTCCCTCGCACCCTTACTTCATGTGTTCCTCCCGAGCCTCCTCTCTCCATGCTGTCATCCCCGCACTGTCCTCCTCCCCTAAGCCGCTGTCATCCCTGAGCCTCCTCTCTCCGCACCGTTGTCCTTGCGTCGTACTCCTCTCTACGTCATTGTCATCCCCGCGCCTCCTCCTCCCCTACGTCGGCGTCCTTCCTCTGCGACCCCTGACCTCGACGACACCTCGCTCCCCAACTTCGACTCCCTTTTTGTCCACACCTCCCGTCAAGGTACGAGCTCACCGCTTTGGATTGTGCTAGTAGAAGTTTCAAATTGTGTTGATTTGATTGACTCTAGCACTGGGAGATATTGCTTAGTACTGTTGTGGGAGGTACGAGCTTACCGCTTTGGATTCTCTAATATTGTGTCATGTTATTCATGCTCATCAGATCCCTCTGTTTCATTATGTTGATGTTGTCTGGTCACTTTGCTCCATTCTATTGGTAGCTTTTGTTCACTGTGATTATTGTTCAGTCATTGTTTATATTCCCGTCAATTGAAATATTGTGTAGTTGGTTCAATTGAAATATTGACAGTGAACTCTCAATTGATGATTTGTTTTGTTGTGAAGTTCTATCTTTTGAGCATTTTATTTTGATTGATGCAGTACTGATTTGTTGATCTTGCAGTAATATCTTTTATTCTTGCAGTACTATTTTGTTAATCTTGCGAGATAGCAATTAAGTGAGATGGCGTCCGCACTGTCTTCGCCGTCGTCATCGATGTCATCGAATGCATCTGGATCTCCGAGGAAAGTGATACCTAAGCGACATGCCAGAGAAATATCGAAAATACCTATGGGTCGAATGACCATCACGGCCGTCAGTACCGCTGGGGTCCCTCTGCTTCCCTAGAAAGCAACGGCAGCATTCCGGACCACCTGTTATATACTTGGAAGGGATCAGGGCCCCATCACCACACAGAAATGGAGGGATTTGATGGCCATAGAGAAAGCGCAGCTGTGGACTGAAATTATAATGTCGTTCGAGATCCCACCAGAAGTCTCCGAACTGTGCGACGGCAAGCGTTCCTCGCGATGAGACACGCTTGGAAGACCTTCAAGAACAAGCTTGTCACGGAGTACGTGAACAAGGATCGGACGCTCTACACGAAGTATCATTTTGTGTCGTCGGATACATAGGACGCCTTTGTGCGGATGAAGACGATGGACGAATTTCAGCAACAAAGTGCAGCGCATAAGGCTATCCAGGCACAAAACATTCACCCACATAAACTCAGCACCGCTGGGTGCATGGGTAAAATCCTAGGATGGATGAGTGAGGACGATGTGGCAATCCGGTCAGAGGTCTCTCCGCAATTTGCCAAGATCACAAACGAGCGCACCCGAAATTGGTTAAGAGTGAGGGCCTCAACCACGTTGTCGGGCGCCATCTCTTTCACAAACTCAGTAGACGAGGGAGTGTCCCAACGCCTGGTAAGATATGTCAAACTACCTAG
Source organism: Phyllostachys edulis (assembly GCA_036346405.1). NCBI lineage: Eukaryota > Viridiplantae > Streptophyta > Magnoliopsida > Poales > Poaceae > Phyllostachys > Phyllostachys edulis. The sequence goes on from CM070566.1 coordinate 23,866,522, forward strand.
TTGTTAATAAGTCCATAACTTCGTAGGGTCTAAAATAACATGGTGGCCTGTGGCAGCAAACATTGAGTACCCAACCTTCCCAAGGCTCCTTCGAAGCAGTTAGTGAGAAGGATACACTATCCACGGCCCTAGGAAACAAGGAGCACCCGTTTCGCACGTGAGGCCTTGGGGTTTATGTATCTTGGATGCATGGATTCCCACATGACTCCAAGGTGTATAGGAGTCGAAAGAGATAAAAGGCCGAGCGTGGGGAACAATTGAAAGAGGAGATTAGTGCATGGATTACTGCACAATTTCAATGACAATTAACATCATTCCAGAAACAAATGAATCAACTCATCAACTACTCGCAAGCCACCCCTGTGATTTTGGGAGCCAGTCCCCCTCAACATTGGAGTAGCGTCTTGTCCATGCTTGCACTTTTTGAACTTGGCGACGTCCAATTACCTATCGACGTCATCCAGGTAATGTACATCTCTGGAGTGCTCCAAAGATAGGCATGTAGGATGCCTTAGCTAATTGTGTATCGTTTTGTAGGTGCCCACGCCCTGTAGGCTCCAAGTGAGGCTGGTTGGGTCCATTTCTGTTGAGGCTGGGCAGGGGGTGGTGTATCCATGCTAGGAAGGGATAGTGTTACATGATGCCCAGCTAGCACAGGGTTACGCCAAGGTCCAGGTGGACATGGTACACGATAATTTGATGGTCGTTCTGCTAGAGAAATGCCCGAACGAAGACATCATAACACTAGGGGGTGCCTTGTACACTTATGTCTAGTGGCCCAAGGGAGACATCGCCCTTGACCCTGCAGCGCCGTGATCTTCACACGACGACCATGCCTCTCTGACAGTATCCTCGATGACTCCACCTTAACCCCCACTTCCGAAGGCCTCCGTATCGGCTACAGTGGAGACGACGCCGAAGAAACAAGAAAAGCGTGCCGAGTTGTCTTCCAGGAAGACAAATAGCACGCGATGCGCTAAGGCTAAATCGAAGAAGATTAAGGCACCTCACAAGCCCAGGACGTTCCCCTCGAAATGCCGCTGGTCTCCGACACAATATTACGCCACACTGGTTTGGCTTGCGTGACTTTGCATCCTGGTACATGCGGTAGACCGACGAGGCGAGGGAAGACCAGCCTACTAGATTTACCATCAACTACACAGAGAACCATTTCTGACACAAGTCGGGCTACTTCATCGTGGGCTTTGAAGACTTATTTGATCTATTCAACCTCAACGCCCTTGACGCCTCACTTCTATGATGTTGGACGCTATAGGTGTGTACAATCAAGTTCTACATTCATGCAATACAGATAAATATCATAAATCATTGCTTATGTATAGATACATGATGCAAGAAGGCAGGCGATTGTGAGAACTGGTGGGTTTCCTCAAACCACAGTTGATCTCTGAGCAATGCATCAATCTAGACGCATCCTACGTTGAGAAATACATAACGAAGGGGTTACTTTCTCACCGCGACAAGGACTACATACTGGTGCCCTACAATCAGGGGTAAGTGCTTCACTACTTGCTATACAAATTTCATTTGTACCTTATACACAACATGAACTTAGGTTTAATGACTATAGCGACATACTTAGATGGCACTGGATCCTTTTAGTCATTGTGCCAAAGTGGAACAAGGTAATATACCTTGATTTCCTAGTCGAAAAAAACCATGACTTCACCCTTGTGCAAAAAGTACTCGACAAGTATGCTCATTTTCTTCATATTGTAGTCTTCCTTCGTTTGAAATGGCCAAGGATACCTTTTGGAATCATGTAGGTCGTTCAGCGCCTATGTTGCATTGGGAGGGATACAAAATGAACGAAGCACCACAATGCGACACAGGACGCGATTTCCGGTACCTGCTACAGCACAATAATCCTATATCACACTTCGTAACCTAACCTCTCAAACTGACTATACGTATATCCTATATCACACTTCTATTTTTGTAATACCACCAGCAACTACTACAAGGCAACGCATGTGCATTCTACGTTTGTCGTCATATACTAGAAATCATGAGTGCTAAGATGAAGGATCTAGAGGTTTGTTAGTCAATCTCGCAATAATTATTTTGTAATTATGAATTTAAATATATATGCTTACTACTTTACTTTTGCTAGCGACAGTGCATGACAATCGAAGAAAGCGCCTTCCATTTGGACTTACTTACGGATATTCGACGACTGCTCGCCACCTTCATCACGGGGAGATCATTAAGCAGAATGGAGATTTTCACCTCAGCGACACCGATTTATTGTAATTCATTTTGAGTTGTAATTCAAATCACTTTGTAATTGATATTGAGTTTTTAATTCACTTTGAATTGTTCTACATCAAATCAATTGTTATATATCTGTCTTCTGCTTGCTTATTTTCAGAGGGCATGGCTAGCATTACCTGAGGCTAGCTGAAAAACCAAAATATTTAGGTATAGAATGAACTATCACATACGGTTTTGTGGAATAAACCGTTTGTGAATGCAAACTATCACAGACGTCTACCACCAAAAACCGTTTGTGAATGCAAACTATCATAGAAGGCTACCACCAAAAACCATCTGTAAAATATAGGATATCACATACAGTTATTTTTATTAACCGCCTGTGATATGTATCCAATCACAGACGGCTATTTTTACTAACCGTCTATGATATATATACAATCACAGACGGCTGCTACTAACAACCGTCTGTGATATGTATCTAATCACAGATGGCTACTACTAACACCCATCTGTAATATGTATCCAATCACACACAGGTACCACCAACAAACATCTGTAATATGTCGGATATCATAGACGGCTACTACCAAAAACCGTCTATGATATTTATGATATCACAGATGGTTATTTTTATTAGCCATCTGTGTATGTATCTAATCACAGATGGTTGGTACATATAACCATCTGTGTTGTTGCTTATCACAGATGGCTCAAAAACCGTCTATAATAAGCGCTCATATCACAGACACATAAATTCGCATCGCTCAAATAAATCGTGATGACTGTTTAGAACCGTCTGTGATGAGACCTGTAGGGTTGTTGCAACCATTACCGATTCCAGAATAGGGAAGAGATTGGTGTGGACTTTATTACCGGACTTCCTAAAACCCAATCAGGATATGATACCATTTGGGTTATAATAGACTGATTGACTAAGGTGGCACATTTTATTCTAGTCAAGACCAAGTATGGAGGTAACAAACTGGCAGAGTTTTATATGGTTAGGATTGTTTGTTTGCACGGTGTTCCAAAAAAGGTATTGTAAGATAGCGGTTCATAGTTCGCATCAAGGTTTTGGAAAAGTCTGCATGAAGCAATGGGAATAAGACTTAATTTCAGTACAACTTATCATCGCTAAATAGAAGGCCAAATAGAAAGGGTGAATCAGATTTTGGGAGATATGTTGCGAGCATGTACCTTGGATTATGGAATTAGTTGGGATAGGAACCTTCCCTATGCTAAATTTTCGTACAATAACAGCTATCTAGCTAGCCTTCAGATGTCACCGTTCGAAGCATTATATGGCAGGAAGTGTAGAACACCTCTTCTTTGGGATCAAGTAGGGGAACATCAGTTCTTTGGCCCTACTTTAATTAAAGAAGCTAAAAATAAGGTAAAAGTGATAAAGGAATGGTTGAAAGTAACATAGTCCCGACAGAAAAGTTGTGCTGACAATCGTTGGAGAGATTTGTCCTTTGAAATAGGAGATTTTGTCTATCTTAGAGTAAATCCACTTAGAGTAGTGAAAAGGTTCCGAACCAAAGGAAAACATGCACCCAGATTTGTTGGACCATATAAGATATTGGGAAAAAGAGGCCAGGTTGAATATCAGCTCGAACTACCGGAACCACTATCCGGAGTTCATGTGTCTTCCATGTGTCTCAATTGAAGAAATGTCTTCGAGTACCAACGGAGCAAACCCCGCTTGAGAGCATTGATCTGCAAGAAGACCTCACTTATGTGGAGCATTTGATCAAGATTCTTGATGTGGCAGAACATATCAGTAGGAGCAAAGTCGTCCATTCGTGCAAAGTGCAGTGGAGCAATCACTCAGAAGAGGAGGCCACTTGGGAACGAGAAGAAAAGTTGAAAGCCGGGTATCCATACTTCTTTGCTAGCCAGTCTGAATATCGGGATCGAGATTCTCTTTAAGGTGGGTAGGTTTGTAACATCCCAAAATTTCATTTCTGTTAAAAATAAAATTTCAATTAATTTCCTTGATTTTTTTGGTTTTTTAAAAGTTTTTCCCTACTTATTTTAAAGCCAAAATAAATTATTTGCAAAATCTAAATAACAATTTTGAGTTGGAAATATTTTATTTAAGTTAAAAATAATTCAGAAAATTTCTGTGAATTTTTTCAGAATTTCTGAACTCTTTGCTATTTTCTAAAAACCTATTTGAATTTTCTCAATTTCTATAATTTGAAAATCCTAAAAAATCCGGATTTTGGCTTGGGCCCAATCTCTTTCTTGCCACGGCCTTTTCCTTCTTGACCTCACGCCTGCGTCGGCCCACACGGCCCAGCGCCTCGCGCCCACCTTCCCCCTCTCTCCCTCACTAACAGGCGGGGCCCGCCTGTCAGATCCATCTCCTTCCTCCAACCGTGCCTCTCGCCGCCACTGCTGTGCTGCAAGTTCTCAATTGAGCGGTCGTTTCTTCCCCATTTCTTGTGCAATCAAGCACATTTAGATCGCCACTCTCTCCCGCCTTCACTCCGACCATGATTTTCATCTTTAACTCCCACTAATTCACATTTGCGCCGAATTCTTTCACTCTCACTACAACAACCACTTTATTTTAGAGGGAAACTACTACATAATTTAAAAGGTTATTCCAAAACCCTTTCATCAAAGACAAACTATTATTCGATAGTTCTACCATCATGTAAACATTGTTCATCCATTAAATCCCATCAGCTTATCTCTTAGTGATGCTCGACACCAAACTTTAATAGACAATAATTGCACCTAGCAATTACATATAATCACTAAGTATCCACCAAAGGTTACTCCAAGATTAATATCCACTAAGACAATAATCTAACTCCTTTTGAACCTAACCATCCCAAACGGTTAGATTAATCCATTGAGACCTGTTAATCCAATTTACCAAAGAAGTTTACCAAATGTATCACTACTAATGATCAACTCAATTCATCAATGATCCACACCTCTTATTAACTCTATTGATTACAATTAGGTATAGCCATACTCTTAATCACGGCTCGTCAAGAACTACTACAAGTCACTTTCAAATTTAACAACTTTCCTTTCAAGGATCTTAGTTAAGATCGATCATGCACACACTGCAGACCTAACCTAATGATCCATATCATATCCATTAATTGTTTTGATTATAACCTCTCACTTAACTAAGACAAAACATCACTAAAGGGTTTAACATCTTCTTTCATAAAAGAGAACCATCAATCTTCAACACTCAAAATACCTAAGAGAGATACATTGAGTCAAAGCTTTTACGCATTAAAGGACTTGCAAAAGGAAACTTTCATTATCCAAATCATCAAGCGAAATAAATGGATCAAGTTTTTTTTCCAATAAGGAAGATAAACTCCAATACGAAGGTCAAACTTGACAATTAACCAAGTTCACCCACCGCAAGAATAACTCATCGGTTGGGAAAACATTGATTGCTTTACTGAGGCAACTTAAACCAATGGGAGCACAAAGAACGTCTCTCAAAGAATCCCATCAACTGGAATGGATTACTAATCCAAGAGAAGTTCATCACCACAACTAGATAAGAGTTGACCAAATTCAAATTTCAAGGAAGAGAACAACTCTTCTAAATATACTCGCTATCAACGCTTTGTACTACGATGTCGGTGTGGACACTTCGCTATTCCTATACCACTTAAGCGGTGGTGTAACTCGCATGACCCAGACCACAACCACGACCTCCACCTCTCAACGTGGGTTATCCCCACACATAATAACCATAGTATTATAATATAGATATGTCGATCATCTCATAACAGGAATCATCAATACAACTCAACGTAAGCGTAAATGCAATGCAAAAACACATCCCCAACTACTGTGCTTAGTGTGTCATGTTTAATATTTTCAATACCACGGACCTCTGACCCGCTCGATACTAATCAGTAACACCCCACCAAACAAAGGCACGGAATACTACTAAATTAAATAAACTAAACAAAATTAAACTAAAACACCTTACAAAATTTAGCAGAACCTCCTTTGTATAGTTATCTATACCGAGGTTCCAACAACAGATATAACATAAATAAGTAATCCAACTTGCAATATGATCAAGACATATTCAAAATCGGCTATTCGTTACTATAACATCTATAGCAACTAAACATCTAAGATATAGATCATGTGCATCCAAACTTCTATTCATTTATTACAGTTTACTCCAAGCAAGCAATAATCATTAAGAGTACTTTAAACAGTTCATTCATCTCCTAATTAATTTTCCTTTCATTCATGGTGGGTAGTTCGTGCAAAAGTGCAACAAGACTAATCCTTCCTTTCCCCCATGCATGCCAATCTCATAACGGTACATAAAACACAACAAACAACAAGTGGTGAGTCCAAAGACTCAGCAAATATAATAAATGGCATCAACAGCATACAAGCATGTAACTCATCAACTATACACAAAACCACATATCAGTTACTTTACACACACATGCTATGCAATATGCTCAACATGATCTTTATCCTTCTCTTTCCCTTCTGCATTTTACCGGTAATGCAAAGTGCGTATCCGTCGATGCACACCCATGCCTATGCTATCTGGCACAGGGACCATTGCCCATACTCCGCAAGTATGGGGACCAAAGCCCATGCTTTACAAGCATGGGGATTTTTAACCGCCATTAACATGACGGGACCTCAAGAGTTGCTTGATCATCACATGACCAAGACTTCAATAAGCCAACATGATGCATATGTATGAATTCTCAAATTAATACAAACATGCATCCGCAACAATATTGCATATGAATATCCAATTCATACTACAAAAGCTCACAATCATAGACTTCACAACTTTCAAACATCCATGATTAACACATAACTCATAGCTTTAGAAACCATGAACATTACCAATCATATCACCATATCAATCATGAACAACATAAATACTCATAGAAATTATCAATCAATGTCATTCGATAATATCTATTATATCCAAAATTATACTTGCCTTAACCGCGAGAGAACAAGGGACGTGCAGAAGGTGCTGCCCCCGGGACCAGTCCACCACCTGAATAATAATTATAACACAAGCTAAGATAACCATACTAGACCAAATACATATTTAATAGCACACACAAACTCGCTAAACTATCAAGCGCCTTCCAAACTTCCAACTTCTAACGACCGATCTGTCCCCTCTGTGGACAGCCAACTTCTAAAATCCATAACTTTCACTACAGGGGTCCAAATAAGGTGTTCTTAGACTTTCTGGAAAGATAATTAAATTTCCCAACTAAACCTAGTTTAGGGAATCTTCTGAATCTGCCATCTATTGCCCCTACCGAGCTAGTTAACAAAACGTCAAATTTACGTCGGGTTCTCTGGACAGTACACTAAAAATACCATAACTTTTACTACGAGTATCCAAATCTCGCATTCTTGAGCTTTCTGAAAAGCTGGGACAATGACCTATGACTTTCGTTATACTGAGCTTCTCTAAATCTCCCTTTAAATCATAACTTCTGCTATAGGGGTCCAAATAATGCGTTCTAGCACTTCACGGAAAGATGGTGACGTCCTCTACAATACCCTAGGAGACATCCAAAACTAATTCTGCCTTTAAGCACATCAAAACCTCGATCTACTCTAATCTGTCCTGAGCAGCCCTAAATACCGACATTGCTAAAATAACTAAACACGCATCTAATCGGGGAAAAACAGGGGTTACCCTTGACGAACCGCTGAAGATCACGATGCAGCCCGCGAATCCTCTTCCCTTCCTTTCTCCTTCTTCCCTTCCTCTTCTTCTTCTTGGCGGGCAATCACCCGGTGACCTTCCTTCTTCCTCCACTTGGACGGTAGCAACAAGGATCTTCTTCACCTGCAATGGGGAGGAGATGCATCAGAGCAAGGCATCAGAGCGGCGGTGGTACTATAGCTATAGTACGGACTAGGGTTTCCCCCCTCCTTTTATTGGTGGCCGGCCCTTCATGGGCCACCTGGGCCAAGGCCTAAGGCCCAAGTTGCCGAAGAACTGCAGAAACCCCCTTTTTCTTATGTCTAATTTATCTTTTGAACGCTTTCTTTCTTAGAATAAATCGTAGTATTACAAAAATCCGTCTGCGTCATCACCTTCGCCTCGTCGCTGAGATTCCATTTTGCCCGTTCACTGACCACCCCTCCACTTACCTCACTGACGCCACCACCATGTCCAAGCCGCCTATTTTGCTGCTCTGTGGTGATGCTTCTACTCTGTTGAGATGCTTTTGTTGAATGCTTTCAGTCTATTACTTCTTGGTCCCACAAGTCAATGACTTCCTTTCTTTGCTTCTCTAGTATTTCACTAGCATGTGGACCCTTCAAGTCATTCAGTTGCATTTTCTCAACTCTGTTAAGCAACCAAAATAGTAAAGATCCAGTCAAACTGAAAACAGTAGTTCTACAACAGTAAATTTCAATATTTTCTATCATTTCATGTGAAGAACAAACTTTCGGACGTTCGTTCTCCCTCATATGAACTCTGATTCCGTCGATTCTAGTTCCTAAATTCATATAAATTCAATATCTATCTTTCACTACCAAAATTATTTAATTTCGAGTTTATTTGAATTTTGTTTGGATTTGGCTTATTTTCGGGTATAGATTTCGATGACTTCGGAGAACCAGATTTCGACGTCATTTCAGAACAACAACTAATTGAGCAAGGCAAGTTACATATTTGATCATGTTTGATCCCATTATTTCAAACTATTTAAATTTTGTTTTAAATTATTATTGCATCTTATGTATATTCAAGTTAATTTAAATGCTTGTTTTAAATTTATAGTTATTCCCAACTCCATTTGTATGGCCAAATATTGATATTGAAATATCCCTACCTTTTTACCTTAGATAAAATCTAGTTGATGCAATAGTATGAACTAGAATATTTTAAAAAATTAAGCTTAGTCATGCTTAGACCTGAAATATTTAATTTGGGAATTTTCAGCCAAAAATTAAATGTTGTTTAAATTGTATCCATAGCATTGGTGTGCCATGGAAGTTTGCAAATGATTTTAAAAGCAAAATAAAATGAAAAACTGGTTTGGACTTGGGTGAATTGGACCGTTGGTGGGTGCAGGTTTATGCACTGGCTCAATTTAGTGAATGTTTAAGGCTCAAGGATTATTTTGGAAGTCACCGAGTCAGTTAGGGACTGGTCTACGAGTTGTGGATTGTAAAGCCTTTCCGTACTACCACAAGTTTGAAGTGGGACATGCCTGGCTAACTAATTTGCAATGTTTCAATGTGGTTGTTGCATCCAGGTGTGTGGGTGTTAGAATGACCTACATCTTGTTTATTTCCACATGGCACAAGTGGGGGCTTCCAGCGGATGGTTTAACCCAAAGAAAGTGAAACCTTAGCGGGCATAATTACTTTGGGATGGCGCATTGTAATGGCTTTGTGATAATCACTTAGTCGCATACCTACGAAAGTATGTGAGCAGACATTAAAAGTTGATTATCTCTTATGGGTGAAGTTGTACAACATTTGTAGAGTGTAAAACTATTCGAATAGCCGTGTCCATGGTCATGGACATGTTGAGCAAAGCCTTTCCCGAATAGACTATGGTTTTGTTTTAAAAATGTTTTAACAAAAATGATTTCATGGATGTTTATTCCATGTGGGAAATTTGGGCAGAAAGCCTGGTGTAAGGGGGTTAGTCCTTCACCATTTGTGTATGGAGGTTTATCCTACACTCAAGAATTGATGAATAAAAATAAAATTTGATTTTAGATATTGTAAAACTTGAGCTTTTGAACTTAGTATTGTATTTGAAATGTCAAATGTTGCTTTTGCACAAATAACCCTATAAGCCTTCCTTTGATAATATCCATACATGCATTAACTCTGTTATGGGTGTAACTTACGGATCACGATTGTTTGTGCTCACCCTTGCTTAATAAAATGTTGTTCAAAGGAGAAGGACCTCGATATCATTTTGGATCTTGACGACTAGGCCGCTACCCTAGTCGATTCCTTGTGGCAGATTAGCTGGGCTCTACTACTTCTTTTTCGTCTTCTACTGTATTCTTTACTGTTGGCTTGTAAGATTTTCTTGTAATAAATTTTGATATTTATTAATAAAGTTGTGCAATTTATGGATGTTACCATATTTGTTTACTGTGTACACTACCTATTGTTCAAGGGACTAGTGTTAAATACACAGAGGATTTAGGGGTGTGACTCACAGGTCTAACACTCGTCATCTTGATCTCCAAGGGTGACAATTCTATTACTTTTTTGCTATTTAGCAATCAGTAGAATCTGTTTGGTAGATCGGTAATCTGCTGTTTCCGTTGCACTGTAGTTTTGTGTACCATAGGTGTGAAATTTGGGACTTTCGTTTCCTAGAGAATTGTAGGTCTCTGTTTATTCTTTCCATGGAGTGCTCGATCACGCAATTTGGATAAATAGTTAGAAAGTTATGACTGTTAGATCTCTGCAGTGCGAAATTAGGTTGTCTCCTGCAATAGTTTTTTAAATTGGGAATTTAGGGTTCCTTAATGCGAGAATCTGTAAATACCCATAACTACAAAGTTGTAGGTAATTTTCTGTACATGTTTGCAGTGGTAAGGCTTGTTAGTTTTGGAGTTGTAGATATTAAGTTATGATTTTTGAAAGCTAGCTGATCTGTTTTGGACAGAACAGAGTTCAGGGAGTAAATCAGGGTTGTTTTGAGTTGCGATTAGGAGCGGTGTTAATTATTTCTTTTGTAATGTTGTACTTCTCTTGGATTGTTTTTTTACTGTATTTTATGAATGCTCAAGTGGTGGTGTGAATCAGGGGCAAGGCCCTCTACTCGGCATCCTTCGTCACACGGTTGAGGCAATTGCAAGTAGTTGGTAAAAAATGCGGAAAAAAATATTCATGACTTGTTAAATGTCTTACGCATATGAATGTTTATTCATGTTTTACTGTTGGATATGCTATGAGCATATGTTTATTAAGTAAAGAGATAAAGATTAATGGTTGGCAACAATCACTTTCATCATTTCATTGATCCTTGAGGCTTGGTCTACGTGGTAGCCAAGTAATGATAATTTTGAGGTCCCCGTCATGTTTTAGACGGGCATGAGATCCCCACACTTGTGGAGTGTGGACTTGAGGTCTCTGTGCTAGAAGGCACAGGCTTGAGTATGCATCGACGGATGCATACTCCGTATTACCGGTAATTGCAAGAGTAGAGATGTGCATTTGTGACATTTGCATCCCATGAAAGTAATAGATGAAGAATTATGAAATTAATACGAATGGCTGTTTGTGAGCGATATTTATGTTCAAAATCTGTTCATAAGGCTTTATTTATCATATTGGTTGTACTTTACTGAATCGAGGGCTCACGCTTGTTGCTTATGGTTTTTTTAGGTACTTCCTGAGAAGGCGGCATGCATGGGAATGAGATAGAAATTTTGGTGCACTCCACTTTACTATTCACCATGACATATAAATCGGAACTTTTAGTTTAATTGGAGGAACCTTATTTTACGATTGTGTTCATCCTTCGTGGTGAAATGGTTTCCTTTGTAATAGAGATAACCGGTTCTTTCATGTGGGCCTTTATGATTATGTTTTAAATTTCCACTACATGGTTATCATTCTCATATATGTTAGTTTGCTTTGAAATCCTTCAATGGTCATTGTTTCAAGTGAAACTCTATTGAAATTTAGAGAAACATTTATAGTTTAGTGAGCAACATTTACTTCATTATGGTGGAATAACTTTTAGGACTTGATGGATATTATTTAATTCAAGATGATTGATTAGGCCTTGTTTATTCATTCCAAAGTGTTTATTCGTTTGGTTATGCACAAAATGTGGAATTTTATCTTGCCATGCTTCTAGTTTAATTATTTAGGATTGTCCAATCTTTATTCATAGTTTATTGTGACCCGTGGATGGTTTTGTTAATGGGTTGCTTGCTGAAATTTTATTATAAGTTGATGTAAATTAAATAGTTAGTATAGTTTAGTGGCGTTCTAGGCTCAGTGTTGGGCTGGAGTGTTACAGTTGGTATCAGATCGGGCTTTAAGTCCGTAGTGAATAGATTACAACTAAGGAAAATTTAATTTACTAAAATTTGCTTAAGTGCTAATAAGATTAACTAAAATTTGCTAATGGTTAATTAACTTAAAAAACATGACACACTAGTGCACAGTAGGATGGTGAATGGGTCAAGCATTGCATTTACACTTTTGTTATGTTGTATTGATTATTTGTGTTATGAGATGCTCTTGTATGCTTATAATTTGATTATATGATTGATATATGTGATGATAGTCGATGCCGAGAGGTAGAGGTCGTTGTCGTGGCCATAGGCATGGCCATGTTGTACCACCGTTCGTGGTACTAGAAAAGTGAAGGGTTTTCTCAGGTAATTTAGTTACAAAGGTTGGGGATGAGTTTCTTTAAAAAGTTGTTGTTTTCCTTGAGTTTGTATTTGGAAATTATGATTACAGCCGCTTGCGGTTGATAAATTTTCTTTGGGTAGTGGTTACAAAGCAGTTGATGGGTTTCAATTGGTCTCTATTTGTTTTATAGAGCAATTATTGTTTTTTCCTATTGTTGAGCTATTTTTGCTATTTCTAAACGTTGTTATTGGCAATATTGTTCTTTTTCATAGGGGTTCTATCTTTTTTTGTTAGTAAACGTGACCCGGTTATTCGTTTGGTATTTTGGATAATGGAAATGATCTTTTACAAACTTCATTAAAGAAAGTTTTGAATATACGCATTTCTTTTGGAGTAGTTGGAGTGTTGAAGTTTAGGATTTCTTCTTTGAGAAAGAAAGTGTCAGAACCCTTTCCACAATGTCCTGTTATGGTTAAGTCAGAGATTGTAATCAAATAAATTGATAATGTATGAGATGTCAAGTTGGGTCAATAGCGTGATGCATAATTAATCTTAACTGATGTCCTTGGTAGCGTGGTTGGTTAATTATTTCTGCCTTGTAATGATTGCATGATGAGTTGTGATTAAGAGTATATCTATTCCTAATTGGAATCAATAGAGTTATTAGGAGGTGTGTAACATTGATGAACTAGTTTGATCACTAAGGGTGATAAATTTGGTAAACTTCTAGGGTAAATTGGATTAACGGGTCTCAACAGATTAATCTAACCCTTTGGGATGGTTAAGTTCAGAAGGTGTTAGATTATTGCCTTAGTGGGTATTAATCTTGGAGTTATCTTTTGTGGATACTTAGTGATCAAATGTAATTGCTATGTGCAATTATTGTGTATTGAAGTTTGGTGTTGAGCACACTAAGAGATGAACTAATGGGATTTGATAGGTGATCTATGTTTACATGATGGTGGAATTGTTGGATAATATTATGTCTTTGATGAAATGGTTTATCATTAAAATTGTTTAGTTTGCTAAACTTGTTGTATTATTCTGGTCTCAATGGATTAATCTAACTGTGTAGGAAGAGAAAGTTAAGGATGTATTCGACTGTTGTCTTAGTGGATAATAATCTAAAATTTTTCTTTAATTGGCTACTTAATGATCTTATTGTAGGACCGGAAAGGCGACTAGAGGGGGGTGAATAGACGCTTTCGCTATTTTTCACGTTGATTAGATTCAACATCTATATCACTCCATTAGCTATGGAAGCTATGAAGATCAATATACAAGTACTGTAGAGGACTTGTGTTGAACCCACAACAAAACCCCAAAGCAAAAAACCAAAAACCAAAATTTTAATCAAAAGGTCGGACAGACCTCAGGCAAATGGGCGGTCAGACCTCTCAGGCCGGACTGACCTCAGGCATATGGGCGGTCAGACCTCAGGCCGGACTGACCTCAGGCATACGGGCGGTCAGACCTCAGGGTCGATGAACAGTACAATCAGCTCGAAAACCAAAACTAAAATTGGTCTAACTTTTGATCCGTAAGGCCAAACTCCACGAAATTTGAGACACACCTTCTCTAAGATATTAGGAACCTATTCCAATCAAAGATCACAGAGATCCATGCCAAAGTTTCTATCTTTTTCAGTTTTACCGAAGGAGGGTTCAAAACCGAGCAAAACACGAAAACTTGATCCAACACTTGCTCAAGGAGTAAGAGGGCACGAAATCAACTAAAAACCACAGGATCAAGGAAACACTCAAAATCATCAAAGTAAGGTGCAAGAACAAGAAAAGAACGAAGAGAGCTCATCTTATAGAACTTGCAAGGATTGATTGATGATTGATGATTCATGGTTATAGCCACTCCCTCAAGGAGGACAAGAGCTCAATCCATGAGCACACACACAATCCATCTCTCTAGAGCCTAAGCCTCTCTTTTCTTCCCTAAGCCCTAACACCAAACTAGGGTTTGCAAATGGAGTGCTTGGGGTCGTGTTACAACAGACCACCCCTATTTATATGGAGGCTTAGACCTTCTAAAGAGTTAACCCTAATGGGCTCCCGTTAAGGCCCAACAACAACGGGTCACACACGCACGTATTTTGAAGCGCCGCCTTCACTTCTCTTGACCTAAACCGCTTCCCTTGCGCCGCCCAAATACGTCGGTTTAGCCAAAGGTCTAAAGGCGGTATTTGGTAAAATTACCAAAATACCCTTCTCGATCCTTCTCCATGTACCGAGTCCAATCTGTCGAACCAATTGCTCGCTCCGCCACGTGTAGGTTGATCAATGGCTCTCATCATGTCGGCAAGTCTCCCGTCCGAATCCCATCGGAACCACCAAGGCACTTGCACCGACCCCACGCCGCTTGATCCAACCAACAGATCGAATCGCCTGCTCGATCAACCCGTCCATTCTGCGCCATGCTTGAGTCACTTGACCTCACCCGCATCCATGATCGTTCGACCTCGGCTCTCCAAGCTTAGTCCCGATCCTCCTCACCGCTGACCGTCGTTGACTGACAAGCCACCCGACAAAGAATAGACAAAGAAATCGTCTCCGGGAACAAATTCTTCACAACTTGACCTACGTTAGCTCAAAACATGCAATATGCAACACTTACACAACAATAAACATGGATATGACTTACCCCAAAATCAATTTGCCAATTATCTCAACATTCAAGATAAACTCGGCTCGACCGCGATTCATCGGCGGTCGAGATCGCACAGCCGATCGGCGAGCTCACATAATCAAGTCTCGACCAAGATATGACTGTCGACTTTTCTAAGTTCGCCGAAAACACGTGAAACTTCAAACCATCAAAGCCATTGCCAATTGTTTCATCATCCTAAGATCATGAGCATATCCCCATGATATCCACAATCTCCCCCTCGATGAACACATGGGCAATTTCTCAAAAAATGTAGTTTTGGGGTTTGAAAAGTAAAATACTCGCAGTTTTCGCGTAAAGGCACAACTTGGTCCAAATGCAAGAAAAGCAAAGAAAATGACCAAACTGGCTTCAGAATGGCATAAGCAAGTGAGATAAGGCAAAAAAAAGCACAAAAGCTTCAATTTCCAAAGAATAGCAAAAAAAACTCACTTAGGTCCATATGGAAGAGCAATTGTTCTATTTGACCTTTGATCATTGTGAGTCTTCAAGAAATGCAAATCAAATTCAGAAAAGGCAAATAAGACCAAAAGAATGCAATTGAGATGTTCCCACTCACTATGATCACCAAATTTCCAGAAAAAACCAATTTCTCCCTAAGACTCCAAAAAACTCTAAAAACAACATTTTTGACCAATCTTTCTCCCCCTTTGACAATGGATTCATCCAGGTGCATGAAAGAAGATAGAGCATGAATGTAATGGAATGGCTGCAATTTTGTAATTTTTCATTTTTTCATCATTTTTTTGTTTTGTTTTTAACTTGAGTAAAAGGAGCCATGAAGATTATCCATGAAGACTGTACAAGTATTACACCAAGCCATATTATGTGAAGAAGCTATATTCAATCATGGCAAAACATGTACAAAGAAAGCTAAGGCCAAAATAGCAATAATCGAGATTAAATGAATCAACACAAGATGACAAGGTACTCAAGATCATAGTTTAACTAAAGGTATCCAAAAATGAGTCAGGCCATATCTATAAGCAAAATGGAGCCAGAAGCTAGAAAATGAGTCAATTTTGAGCATTTTGAGATCAATTTTGAATCAATTAGTTCAAGCATTTAGAATTTAGCACATTGAGCACTTTGCTGAAAATGATTGGTTTTATCTTAGTAAAGCAAGTCCTGGACTAGGAGCCATCCACAACTGCCTTCTAAGCTTCAACCAATTGCTAATTTGTTTTCTTAACATTGTGCTAGATCTCAAGCCTCACTGCGACCATCCCAAGCAACAAAAGCTTAAGAGAATAGTCTGGGTCATCCAAAACTCCCCCTGAGTTCATGCCTAGTACAATGGCAAGCCATCTCATGAGAAAGAATTGGTGAGATCAGTTTTTTCGCACAAAAAAAATCTCATTATTCATTTGCTTGACTTAAGAATGATCATAGCTCAATTTAAAACTCAAAATAAGTTCAAAACTCAATTAAGCCTATATGACATGGCATGAATCATGAGAGGATCACTAAAGCAAAACTAGTCACAAGATTCAACAAGTCATATTATAATTCAGTTTGCTCACAGATAATAAAGCTAGCATGGCAAAAGCTAAGCTATACATAAAAAGCCATAAAAGAAGTCTAGCAAACTAGCACAAGACATGGCAAGGTATAAAGTATGAAAACATGTCATACATGGATAATAATCAAAGCTCCACAAGGTTATATTACAAAGCAAGATGTTGAATTGTAAAATGCATTATGATACAAATGAATGCAAAAAGAACAAACTCCCCCTCAAAACAGGCCAAGAGGACTAACAACCCTCAACTCTCCCCGCAATGAAGCAAAACGAGAAGAATCAAGAGCCTTAGTGAAGATATCCGCAACCTGCTGCTCATACTCGACAAAGTGAAACACAACATCACCCTTCTCTACATGGTCTCTAAGGAAATGATATCTAACATCAATGTGCTTAGTCTTAGAATGTTGCACTGGGTTTTTAGCAATATTAATGGCGCTAGTGTTATCACAGAAAAGAGGAACACTACCCAAAGACAACCCAAAGTCCCGCAGAGTAGACAAGATCCAGAGAACCTGAGAGCAACTCATCGGTCATAGCTACATACTCGACCTAAGAAGGATGGGCAATGTAAGACTGTTTCCTAGAAGACCAAGAGATAAGGGATGTGCCTAAGAAATGACAAGTGCTAGAAGTACTCTTCCTATCCACTCTACACCCCGCAAAATCAGCATCAGAAAAAGCGCGAATGGAGAGAGCAGAAGAAGAAGAATACCAAAGTCCAAAGTCAAGAGTGTCCTGAAGGTACCTGAATATGCGACGCACTGCTTGACGATGAGAAGCTCGAGGGGAAGCCTGAAATCGAGCGCACAGACACACAACAAACTGTATGTCCGGCCTCGACGCTGTGAGGTAGAGGAGGGAGCCGATCATGTTGCGGTACTCCTTCTGGTCCACAGGCTCTCCATCCTCATCAGGGTCCAACACGGTGGTCGTGGCAATGGGAGTAGACATTGGCCTACTGCTTCCCATGTCAAAGCGCCGAAGAAGGTCCTTTGTATACTTACTTTGATGAATGAAGGTGCCTTCTTTCAGTTGCTTGACTTGAAGACCAAGGAAGAAGGTCAATTCGCCCATCATGCTCATCTCGAACTCCCTGCTCATAGAATCTGAAAATCTAGACACCAAAGCATGAGAAGAACCACTAAAAATAATGTCATCCACATAAATCTGAACCATCAAAAAGTCACTGCCATGCCTGAGAGTGAACAAGGTTTTATCAACCATTCCCATTTTAAAATCATTTTTAAGCAAGAAACTCTTAAGCCTATCATACCAAGCTCTAGGGGCTTGCTTCAATCCATACAAGGCTTTAGAGAGTTTAAAAACATGGTTTGGGAACTTGGGATTTTCAAAACCAGAGGTTGCTTGACAAAGACCTCTTCTTCTATGAAACCATTGAGAAAAGCACTTTTGACATCCATTTGAAATAGCTTGAAGCCCTTGGATGCCATAAATGCTAGCAAAATACTGAATGGCTTCTAATCTAGCTACAGAGCAAAGGTCTCCTCAAAGTCTAAGCCCTCTACACAGGAATACCCTTGAGCTACAAGTCTAGCCTTATTGCGTAACTACCAACCCATCTTCACTTTGCTTATTTTTGAAAACCCATTTTGTTCCAATTATATTCTGATTAGGTGGAGGTTCAACTAAGGTCCAGACTTTGTTTCTTTCAAAGTTTTCAAGTTCTTCATGCATGGCATTGACCCAAGAGGCATCAGAAAGAGCATAGGTGACATCTCGGGGTTCAAAAGTAGCAACAAAAGCAGAATGTGCATGAGAATCAGGAGAAATGAACCTGGAGCGAGTGACTCGCTCATGTAGATCCCCAATCATCTGCTCAGGTGGATGCTGTCGCTAAATGCGAAGAGGAGCTCCTGGTGCTGAAGTGGCCTCT
The DNA here is from genome assembly GCA_036346405.1 of Phyllostachys edulis. Lineage (NCBI taxonomy): Eukaryota > Viridiplantae > Streptophyta > Magnoliopsida > Poales > Poaceae > Phyllostachys > Phyllostachys edulis. The sequence goes on from CM070566.1 coordinate 23,885,217, forward strand.
ACCTCACAGGCTGTGGAGGTAGGATCAGAGCCACTTTGATCGTCGGTGAAGGTAGGAAGAGGCTGCTCATCTAAAGCTGGTGTAGTGGAAGCAGGCTCTCCAACCAAGTCAAAAGGGACTTGAGGATGGATTGGGTCCTCATCCTCAGAGTCATCATCGACGAAAATACTCTCAGAAACCTATGTACCTGCATCATCGGGTCTAGTACCAGGACTAGCCTCATCAAAAGTGACTTCGCAAGTCTCAACAACTTTGTTAGTGTCAAAATTAAATACACGATAGCCACGAGAATGAGCAGGATATCCAAGAAATATGCCATCAGAACATCTAGATTCAAATTTATCAAGGTTGCCATGTTTAAGAATAAAGCACTTGCAACCAAAAATCTTGAAATGAGAAACTTTGGGCTTATGACCAAATCTAAGCTCATAAGAAGTCTTACCAATCACAGATCTCAAGAAAACCCTATTGGAGATATAACAAGCAGTAGAGATCGCCTCAGCCCAAAACCTCCTAGGTGTGGAATGCTCATCTAGCATGGTCCTGGCCATCTCTACAAGGGTCCTGTTCTTCCTCTCTACCACTCCATTCTGCTGGGGAACTCTAGGTGATGAAAACTGGTGCTCAAGCCCCCTATCAGAACAAAAAGTGGCAAAGGAAGAATTCTTGAATTCTGTCCCATTGTCACTCCTAGTGGCTCTCAACGCTCCAGGAAGCTCAACAGCAAGTCTAAGGACCAACTCTCTAAAGAATCCAAATGCCTCGTCCTTAGAAACCAGAAAATAAACCCATGAATACCTGGAGTAATCATCCACAATCACAAGCACATACCATTTCCCACCGGCTGACTGAACTCTAGAAGGACCAACAGTGTCTAAGTGCAGGAGCTGACCAGGTCCATCTGTCATCACTAAGGTAAGAGGTGGATGAGAAGCAGAAACCATCTTACCATGTCTACAGGGTGAGCAAACAAGGTCTCTAACAGCCTTCAGCCTAGGCAAACCTCTAATCAAATCATTGCTACTGACTCTAGTCAAGTGATCGAAACCTATGTGTCCAAGCCTACCATGCCACAGTACTAGATCATGGGAATCAGAAGCTACAAGACACCTAGGGCTAGAAGCAGAAGAGATACTGAAATCAGCACAAAAGATCCTCTCAAACCTAGAGATCTTAAATACAAGCTCACCGGAGGAATCTAGAACTCTACACTCACCACTCTTAAATCTCACCTCTAGACCCTCATTAAGCAGCTGAGAAACAGATAGTAGATTATACCTCAGCTTATTTACCAAAGCGACGTCCTTGAGCATGAATTTGTTGTTGACGCGCACTGTGCCCTTGGCTGTCACGGTCCCAATAGAAGCATCCCCAAATATGATCAATTCATTGCCGGATGCACGTGTGAGGGAGGAGAACCATCTAGAATCTCCAGTCATGTGTCGAGAACATCCGGAGTCAACAAGCCATATGTCCTCCTTCCTCGCACGACGAACCTACAAGGCACGAACAGGAAACATCTGTGCCTCAGTACTGGGGTTAGTGATAAAAGACTTGGGAATCCAGTACTGAGTCACACGATGCTTAGGCAAAACAGTAGAAGCAGCAGTAAAATGGTTAGGAGCAAAATCATAAGAATGCACACGAGAACCACCTAGACCTCTCCGAATCGACCTACCAAAAGGTCGGTCCTCCCCCTGTCTAGATGCTACCCGTGGTCTCTCCTCACGAAATTCTAAACCAGAACGCTGCCTAGAGCCACCAAAGGAGTCAAAGAAGTCCTCTACGAACCTAGGCCTATGTCTAGCAGGAAAAACAGGCTGCCTAACTCTAGAGACTACAGTAGGTGAAGAAACTCCTCTAATGGTTCTCAAAGTACTCATCCTCTCCTTCCTCTCAATCTTGGCTCTACAGAAGCAGAACTCAATAATGTGGCCATTCTTCTTGCAGAAGGTGCAATGGTACTTGACCTTTTGAGGGGTCTGACCTGATGAAGTAGAAGCACCTATCTTGTTAGAAGTGGTTTGGGCAAAACCAGCAGATTTAAAGACTATCTTGGATGGCTTAGGGGGTTCTACCTCAAACAGGCCACTCTCAACAGCTCTAACAATCTTAGGTGGATGGTTCTTGGTATGCTCTAGAGAATCAAATCCTAGGCCTCTATTATTCACACTCACCTTAGACTTGTCAAGAATCATGTTGAGGTTCTTCTTCCCACCAATAAATCTCTCAAGAGTCTCTTTAAGGTAGTCATTTTGTTTGGCTAGTTCATAACAAGAAGAACACTTATTTGACTTGCTAGCCCTGTCAGATTTTTCCTTATAGTAAGCTACCTCGGCTTTCAAAGCCTCACAAGACACACAATAGTTATCTCTAATCTTATCCAACTGCTCTTTGAACATAACTTTAAAAGCTTCTTGTATCTTATCTACATTATGCCCAAGTTCAATACAAAGAGTACAAGAATCAGAATCAATAACTTTCTTGGAAGCAGTCATGGACATGGATTGTTCAATTTTAGCCTTTTCTTCTAGTGTCTTGTTTAAAGCATCATTCTCAAGTGTGAGTTTAACACAATTTTCACATGAAGCAGTTTTAGAGTACAGAATCATTTCAGACATCTCCTTCATTTTAATCTTATTTTTCTCACAATGAGAGCAGGTGTGACTAGCATCAAATTTCATCAATTCTTTTGTAGCACTATCCAATTTTAGTTCAAGCAAAGCACAATTTGAACAAGGCAAAGGGATAGCATCAACAGTAGTCACATCTAAAGCAATGGCATTCATGCAAGCAGGACTAGACTTGAGAGTTTCTAGTTCATCAAAAGCATCTTTCAGTTGACTAGCAATAGAGGAATGAGCAGATTTCAGATTTACTAGTTCATTAAGCAAGCTAGAGCAAGAATCACAATCATCAGCAGGATTAATGGATTTGAGCCTATCAACCTCTAAGTTCAAATCATCAATCATGGCATCCTGTTTCCTAATCATTTTTTCTTGCTTATACATTCTTTTTTCAGCATAGGCTAAAGCACGTTTCATACTAGTAAGTGAAGGACGTACCTCATCGGGATCGCTGAAAAGGTCGTCGTCATTGGAGGAGTCGACGTCATGGCTATCTCTAGCCATGAAGCACATGCCGGTGAAGTCTTGGGCCTTCTTCTTGCCATGAGAGTCATCATCGTCGTCCTCCGTCTCCGAGTCCACATCGCTCATGTTAACACTCTCAAGAGCGGCAAGGACTTGGCTGACGAACTTGCGATAGTTGGGCTTCTTGCCTTTCTTGTCTTTGGTTTGATGACGCCTCCGAGAGTCCTTCTCCTCCTTGCCCTTCAGCTTGGGGCACTTGGAGCGAATGTGGTTAGGCTCACCACACTCGAAACAAGTGACAGGGCCACCTCTCCTTCTGTTCCTCACTTTGTTGTAAACTCTCGAGAATTTGGTGGATAGGAGGGCTAAATCATCCTTAGGTAGCTTCTCTAGCTGCTCATCACTCAAAGAATGTAAAGCTAACAAAGAAAAACCAGATGAGCCAAAATCAAAGGAATCAGTTGAGCTACCCTTAGATGGGTCGACCACCAAAGCCATCGACTCTGTCTTAGGGAGACGCAAGATAAAGTCAATCTCATGTGTCTTCAACCTCGAGTAGAGCTTATCCATGGTAAGCTCACTCATGACAGTGTTGTCATTGATGGATATGATCTTTATCCCCTAGACCTTCACATCAAGAGCACCCAAAAGCTGGTGTGCGTTCTCAGACTCGGTGAAAACAAGATCAACAGCGCGAAGATCATGAAGAATCTTGGAGAACCTCCCCCACAGCTCATCTAAAGACTCACCAGGCCTTTGCTCGATCTTTGAGTATTCTTTCTTGAGCTGGTTCTGTCTCACTTTCTTGATCGCAGTCGAACCCTCGTGGTAGTCACAAAGGGTCCTCTAGATCTCGTGAGCAGACCTCAAATGAGCCACGCGCTCAAACTCAGATCGACTAAGACCTTGGATCAGAAAGTTCCGAGCCTTGCTATTAGCCTCAACATCTGGCGTGATCACATCGTCATTGGCTGGCACAACATATGGATTTTTGACCTTAAGTCACATAGCGTGCCCTTGAGCCTCGATGTAGGCATGCATGTGTGCCTTCCAGTAAGCAAAATCAACTCCATCGAAAACAGATGGTTTGGTCGAATACTTGTCAGTCGCCATGGCTCCAAAGACCGGTTAAGATCTATGAGAAGAGCTAACCGGGCTCTGATACCAATTGTAGGACCGGAAAGGCGACTAGAGGGGGGTGAATAGACGCTTTCGCTATTTTTCACGTTGATTAGATTCAACATCTATATCACTCCATTAGCTATGGAAGCTATGAAGATCAATATACAAGCATCTTGTAGAGGACTTGTGTTGAACCCACAACAAAACCCCAAAGCAAAAACCAAAACCAAAATTTTAATCAAAAGGTCTGACGGACCTCGGGCAAATGGGCGGTCAGACCTCTCAGGCCGGACTGACCTCAGGCATATGGGCGGTCAGACCTCAGGCCGGACTGACCTCAGGCATACGGGCGGTCAGACCTCAGGGTCGATGAACAGTACAATCAGCTCGAAAACCAAAACTAAAATTGGTCTAACTTTTGATCCGTAAGGCCAAACTCCACGAAATTTGAGACACACCTTCTCTAAGATATTAGGAACCTATTCCAATCAAAGATCACAGAGATCCATGCCAAAGTTTCTATCTTTTTTAGTTTTACCGAAGGAGGGTTCAAAACCGAGCAAAACACGAAAACTTGATCCAACACTTGCTCAAGGAGTAAGAGGGCACGAAATCAACTAAAAACCACATGATCAAGGAAACACTCAAAATCATCAAAGTAAGGTGCAAGAACAAGAAAAGAACGAAGAGAGCTCATCTCATAGAACTTGCAAGGATTGATTGATGATTGATGATTCATGGTTATAGCCACTCCCTCAAGGAGGACAAGAGCTCAATCCATGAGCACACACACAATCCATCTCTCTAGAGCCTAAGCCTCTCTTTTCTTCCCTAAGCCCTAACACCAAACTAGGGTTTGCAAATGGAGTGCTTGGGGGTCAGGTTATTCTGCGACCACCCTATTTATATGGAGGCTTAGACCTTCTAAAGAGTTAACCCTAATGGGCTCCGTTAAGGCCCAACAACAACGGGTCACACACGCACGTATTTTAAAGCGCCGCCTTCACTTCTCTTGACCTAAACCGCTTCCCTTGCGCCGTCCAGCGTCGTGGTTTATCCAAAAGGTCACAAAGGCGGTATTTGGTAAAATTACCAAAATACCCCTTCTCGATCCTTCTCCATGTACCAAGTCCAATCCTGTCGAACCAATTGCTCCTTTCCGCCGTGTAGGTTGATCAACGGCTCTCATCATGTCGGCAAGTCTCTCCGTCCGAATCCCATCGAACCACCAAGGCACTTGCACCGACCCCCACGCTTGATCCAACCAACAGATCGAATCGCCTGCTCGATCAACCCCGTCCATTCTGCGCCATGCTTGAGTCACTTGACCTCACCCGGCATCCATGATCGTTCTGGACCTCAGCTCTCCAAGCTTAGTCCCGATCCTCCTCGCCGTTGACCGTCGTTGACCTGCAAGCCACCGCAACAGCAATAGACAAAGAAATCGTCTCCGGGAATAAGTTCTTCACAACTTGACCCACGTTAGCTCAAAACATGCAATATGCAACACTTACACAACAATAAACATTGATGTTAATGACTGAGGATATTGCTTCGACTATGGGAATTTTAGTAATCAAATTTGAGGATTTCCCTAGCTTTTATATCAGAAGTTCATTGTAGGAGTTTTGGAGGTTGAAAATGGGTTTGTGTTTTATGCTAGATCCTTGGTTGCCTAATGATTAAACTAGAACTAGTAGAATAATAGTGGATTTTGAATAGTGTGATGATCATTGTAGAACCCTTTTGATGTGGTAAATGAGAGTGTGTGATGTAAATTTCAAGTTGATTATCCTTAATGGATTGAGATGATGTGATTGTGGGTGAAATATATGTTGAGGTGCATTGGGAATTATTTGTCAGAGTAATTCCTTTGGTATAGGAGTGGACTAGAGTATCTTTCTTGTGGGTTAGTAGAGTCCCTCTAGATGAGTGCGGCTGTTGCTATCAGGTCAAGCATCGCTTTGGGGTTGTCGGTTAAGAGGTAGGAGTTAGCATGATGATTTGGAATCCCATGATTTGAGAGAAAGTTTATTCCTAAAAGAAAAATTGAGAAAAGAATATTTCTCGGGTAGTGAAATGCCCTCTTGATTCTTGTTGAGTTATGTGTTCATGACAGATACCATTTGTAAATTGAGTTGGTTTATGTAGGTATGTGTTATTCTTTCCGGTTCAGAAAAAGAAAGAAATGGTTAATTTGGATATTCGAGTGATTTCGCTTTTCGTTTGTGTGGTGTTTATTTGCAAACTGGTTACTTGAGAAGAGGAAAAGATTTCTTGATGAGTCTTTGATTTTTGGACTGGAGTCTTTTGGAGGAAAGATGGTAATGAGTTAGTTGCATCGTGAATCCTTTATTTCAGTTGGATTCTTTTTGGTAAGGGAGATGGTTTAAGGCAGGTTCTTTTCTGCATCCTTTGTTGAAGAAGATTTTCCTTGCAAAGGTGAGGTGATTGATTGAGAGAGGGAACCGAAGTTCCGTGTGTTTTGTGCGAGTGGTGTGGTTTGGTACAAAAGGGATTATTAACCCAAGGTATATTGGATCGTTTTCGACAGTTACAGGGATTTGGAAATTGGCGTATCGCTAGGACCGCCTTTTGTCCATGCGTGGGGTACACAACATCTATTATGTTTCGACGTTAAGAAAGTGTAATATTATGTTTAATTAAATAAATAATTGAGGGATTAGAAGTGGTATTTAAAAGTGAAATTTCAGAATTTAGTGAGTTGAGAAAAGTAGTGGGCCGTCGTCCCATAGCCCAAGTGGGGGAGCCCGACTTAAGAGGGAGGGGAAGGCCAAACCCTAGCTACCCTACTGTAATACCCCAAATATCAATTGGAGAAAATATTATTCGAGAGAGGGAAATTTATTCAATATCGATTGTAACAAAGTTTAGAGATGAAATTAAGTTCAAAATTCAAAATTTTAGGAGAGGAATGGGCTGCCAACCCATATTCGAGAGGAGAGGAGCCGGCCATAGTGGCCCAAGGCCCATGAGTGGGCTGGCAGCCCATTAGAAGGCAAGGGAGGGAAGGGGACCAAACCCTAGCCACTCCTTGCTACAGTAACCGCTGCGCTACAGTAGCCGTGCTACAGTAGCGGCGTGCTACAGTACTCCACCCCCTCACCTCCTAGCAGCCGCCCCTTCCACTCCTTGCGCCTCCACCCCCTCATCTCCCTTGGCAGCCTTCTCTTCTTCCTTGTCTTTGCCGGTCAAAGCAAAGGAGGAGAGCCGTGTGTTGCTGTCCGAAGGAGAGGAGAGGAGATCTTCGAAAACTCTCAGCGCTTTGCGTGTCTTCGAGAGTATTTGTTCAATCTTACCCGCTGTTTAATTCAATTTGTTATTGGTAGATGTCGTTTATTGATTCGTCGTTAGTGCTGTATTTAGAAACAAATTGTTATTCTCGGTTGTACGTTGATATTCGTTTAGATCAATGCCGAATTAGGATTTGTGATCTCTTAGAGAGTTGTAGATTATTTCGATAGGTTTCCACAGCCTCTGAGTTCACCTGAATCCGAGTTGTGGTTTGAAAGATACGGCCATTTGTGTACTACTATCCAGAACCTCGATTAATTCTCAGCAGTCACTTTGTGTAGCAAGTTGAATGTGGTTAAGGTCCGAATCAAGATTCCTCCTTATTATGAGAATTGTAGTTTAATGTCTTAGCTTTCCATATCTGCCAAGATCACCTAATTCCGACATACGGATCAAACGTTATGTTAGTTTTATTCTTGCTGTCCAGAATTCTGACTAGATTAATTTGTCGATTTGTCTTTTATAATATGTTCATGTTAGAGGCAAATTCAGGGTTTCCACCCAACTAGATTATTTTAGAAAATTTCATAACCTTTCCAGAATTTTAAAGAATGCCTTAATCGGAGTTGTAGATCAAAAGTTGTGTTATTTTCTTTACTGCTGTCCGTTTTGTCGGGACGGATTCTGTCTTCCAAGTTCATCTGCCTGTAGTATATTTATTTTGGCCGATTTGGGTTATCTCACCAACTAGGATTTCGTAGATATATTCGTTAAGTTTCTATAGGATCTGGACTCACCTCGTTCCGAGTCCCAGATCGTTAGATATGAGTGATTCTGTGCTGCTGTCCAGAATCAGTTCCATGTTCGTGTTGTCTGTTTTCAGATTAGATCTAAATAGTTAATTGTGGGTTGTCGGAAGGTGTAGTAGAACATTAATGGAAGTGTCATGTTCTTTGTTGTTCTTATTTCGAGTATATATTGTGTAGGCGGAGAGGCTTCAGGTTTAGGAGCACCGTCATTGCCTACTAACGTGTCGCATCGCGGAAGGCAAGTACTTTGATGTTTTTATGATTAGAAAATGTTGTATGCTCGATGTTCTTATTGTGTTTTCTGTGATCCATGAGAATAGTTAATGTTCATGTTCTTTACATATGTGTTACCTCCATGATTAGAGATGTTGTCTTTCAATATTCATATTTCATTTCATGCGTCCATTATTCATGTTTCATCCACGGGAGTAGATTAAAAGGACCCATCAATTCCAGTATGGGCACGTAAGACCCACCATTCCAATGTGGGCAATTTGGGACACCCGTATGAAACGTTCTTCATATGGGACTTGGATCTCTGCATTTTGTTAAATGCGGGCTTAGGTGAACACCGACGGGTGTGTCACTAGCTATACCGGCATATGCATGTGTGTAGTCCCTTCATTTCATTCAATTCATTCATTCCATTCATTCAAATATTTGTTCTGTGATTTATTCATATTCTTCAATGATGTTGTCATGATCATGTTTGTTGTATGTTCCATTTATTTACGGTACTTGCTGAGTCTCGGACTCACTCTTGCGTTGTTTGTTTATTTTAGGTGATCATTCATATTGGCTCTATTGGGAGGGAGTAGACATGCATTACTCATTCACTCCACCTTAATCAAGTCCAAGATTACGTTTTAGTTCTATTTTCATTCGTTAATGATGAACTGTAATAAATAAATTGAGATGGTGAATGATACCTATTACTATGTCATGGTTAATTCAGTAGTACTTGTGATCCTTGATTTCCTTCGATAGTTATTGCTTAGATTCGGACTATGTTCATGACATGGTTCTTTTGAATATTGATCTCTTATTATCATTAGATGAGATGGAGTTCTAATTCTTCCGCATTATGGTTGTATGTTAGAGGATTTAGGTGACATCTTGGCTTCCGAATAGCCAGGGTGTTATAGTTGGTATCAGAGCGGGCTTTAGGTCCATGGTTAATAGAAGAAAAATATTAAAATGACACACTGTGCACAGTAGGTGGGATGGGTAATTCGTCGCTTCCGCCTTTCTATTGTTATCTTTCATTTGTTGAGCAATTGTTGAATTGCTTCTGTACTATTTTTTCTTGTTGTTAATCTATGATATGATGTAATATCTTATATCTATGAATTTATTCTATGATTGTCATGAGATGATCCTATATATTAATAACTAATTACATTGGTTATTCTTGTTGATAACAGATGTTAAGAAGTTGAGGACGTGGTTGTCACTCTGGGATTCACCAGGTTACACCACTGTTCGTGGTATGTGGTTAGGGGAGTAGTTACCCCGAGTACCATAGTTTCAGGTGTTGAGCGTGAGTTGTTTTAGAAAGTTGTTCTCTTCCTGATTTCTGAATTTGGCAAATTCTTATTATGTGGTATTTGATTGGTCTCAATAGGTCTTTAATGGTTCTCTGAAACAATTATTGTTTTTCGACTATTGAGTTGCTTTAACTACTTGTGATCTTCGTCAATTGGCAATATTGATATTTCTATGGTTGTTCCTTCATTCTCATTTGAAAAGAATGACCCATTTACTCGTTTGATAGTTTGGATAATGAGAGTTTTCCGTTGTAAGTTCGTTAACATGTGAAAGCTTTGGCTTTATGTGTTTCTTTTGGATTACTTCGAGCGTTGAGGTTTAAAGTCTCTCTTTTGCTGAATGAAGGTGTTAGAATCCTTTTGTGATGTCTTGTCATGCTTAAAATGAGAAGTTATAACTAAACGAATAAATTGTTATGATATGAGTTACTAAGTTGGATTGTTAGCATGGTACAAATCAATTATTCTTAACTACCATCCATGAAAGTGAAATTGATTAATTTGAGATGTCCTTGTATTTGATACATGGTGTATGTTAAATAAAAGACTGTCCATATCCGTTCAGAACCTATGGATCTTACATAGGTGCTAGATTTACCTATTTCCTGATATGCTAAAATTGTTGAAACCTGTATAAAGAACCGATGGATCTTTGGTGTATCGATTCGTGAAACCTTGTTTATAGAAAATTATGTTAGTGAATCGTTAATCATGATTTGAACTGATTTCTGAACAAAGGTGAAATGTTGAATCTATGTTTATAAGTGGTTATGTGATTGCAAATGGAATTAGTACCATATGTACACACATGATTAGTACAATCATCAATTGTTAATGAGCACTAAAGATGGTGTTGAGCAACACCAACAGTTGAGTAGATGAATTTCGTAAGTAGTCTTTGATAGCATGCCGTGTGATATTGTTATTGCCTAGCATAATCTTGATATAATAAATTTGTTTCAACCTTGTGATTTGTGTTTCCTTTGGGAAGTTTTAGGATGGAGTAATAAAGTTTGATGATTCTTGGTATTAGTGTATGTTGTCGTTGTTATTAAATCGTCAAAATGTGAGATTGATGTTAGTTCTCGTAGTAATTTGATCACCTATGGTGATATTGCTTAAATGAGAGTATTTCAAGTTTTGCTTTCATGACCTTTTGGTGTTCAAGGTTTATGTGGTAATTGGAAGTCATCGAGTAAAGCGACGGGTCGCAAAGTTCTATTAGTTCTTAAGTGATTCACGCGATTTGATCTTGAATGTCCGTTTGTTCCTATTAGTTAAGGTTTGATATTCTCTTCCTGTGAGGCCTATGTCCTCAAGTGTGGTCTCCTCTTATGTTTTCTGAGTTCTTTGCCTAATTGATTATTTCCCTTGGTCCTGTGTTCATTGCGAGTGATAAATGATTTTCTAGTTGGTGAAAATTGTTTCCATTTGCCTCTTCTTTTGAGAAAGAATCAACCCATTCTTTTCACGTGGGTCTTTCGAAGTGTTTTCTAATTGTTGTGGTGAGATTGATGTTAATACTTGTAGTAAATTGGTCACCTGGTGATATCGCTTAAAGGAGAATATTTCAAGTTTAGCTTTTGTGATCTTTTGGAGCTCATGAATGTTCTGGTAGCTAAAATTATTTTAAATAAAATGGTTTATGGGAATGTCCTATTGCTTCTTAAGAGTTTCGTGTGATTTAGTCTTAAAGGTTCTTTGGTTTGAGTTCGCAAAGTGAGGTTGCAATCAAATAAACCTTTTTGTTGATTTCTTCAAGAGGGAATTAATCTGTTTGCTTTCCGTGAAATCTCGTAAATGAAAAGTTTCGAGTTTTGTGGCTGGGATCATTTGCATCTCATGTTTCATGTGTAGTTGAACTGTTCCGAGCAAATAGGACGTGTTGGAGAATTTTATTGGTTCGTAATTAGTTCTTGTGGTTTGGACTAAAGACCTTATCTTGTTCGTTGTGGCAAATTGTTGTTAGTCAAAGGATTAATTTCAGTGTTAAAGGAAAGAGTGCAGTAGGAGTATTTGAGAATTTGAGTCAAGTTTTGTAACTTGTGGTTATTCGAATCGTTCCTAAACTTTCTGCTATTTTCGTACCAGAGTTGTCGAGTTTCAATCGCAAAGTCACCTGCTTATTGGTTGTTATTTGCTTTTCCTTTTCTAAGAGATGTGTGCTCTCAACTGTGAACTCAACTTTCGTTTTTCCAAGATCTTCATTATCATATTATTTCTTTTAGTTCGTGCTTTCTGTGTAGAGCCACGTTTTCCTGTGTGACGAAACCTGTCCTTATTCGCCTCTTTCTGTTGAGAAAGGATCATTAGTTGTGTGTTGCAAAGTTTTACAAAGCGTCTTTTGGCAACTGTTTGGTGGTGGTTAAGTAATGGTAGTGGTGAGATTTTGCTACCAAGCTATTGGAGGAGTAGTAAAAGATGAATTGGTTTTGACCTATACCTCCTGGACGAAAGTTGATTCAATTGGAACGTTTGGCTTCGAAGTAAATCTGAATAGTGTTACGACTGAGTAGAACCTATGGTATAGTGAAAATTCCAGAACTTCAGTTCATGTTGTAAGGTTGGGAATTATCGAAGGTACGGAAACCTTGATCAATTTTATTGAGTAACGCAATTGGAAAGTATTGCGATAATGTGTGGGTGATTCCTGATGATGTCAATGAATGAGTATGTTAGATTTGTGGGGATGTTAGAGATTTAATCTGATGATTTCACTATCTGTTATAAGAGAAATTCGTTGTAGAGGTCTTGGAGGTTAAATTTGGCCTTTGTATTTTTTATGCTAGATATTTGGTCGCCCAAAGATTGTGTGTAGAGGAGATAGAAAACTGGAGTATTCTGAGCATTGGAATGATTGTTGATAGAACCCATCTGATGTAGTTCATGAGCGGGTGTACTGAGGGTTCAGAGTTGTTATTCTGGAAAGTTGTAGTCGATGCGATTGTGTGCGATCTATTTTGAGGTGCTTTGGGTGCTTTCTGTCAAAAAATAATTTCATCAGTAGGAGGAGTTGTCTAGCATGTTCGCTGGGGTCAATAGAGTCTCTCCACAAAGGTGTGAATGATGTAATTCGGTTCAAGTGTAATTTGAAGATGTTTAAGCTCGTGTGGTATGCGATGAATTCGAATTCCAAGGTTCGAGAGAAGTTTTATTCCTAAAAGAGAAATTGAGAAAAAGGATGTTTCCTCGGGTAGTGAAGCGTTTTCTTGATTCTCGTTTGAATTTTGTGTTGTTGACTAGTGTCTTCCGCAATTTGAGTTGGCACTGTGTTAGTATGTTTGATTCCTTCCAATTCAGACAAACCGAAAGAAGTATTTGGTTTGGCATTCGAGTAATTTCTCCTTTGGCTTTCGTGGTATCCATTTGAAAGCTGCCTATTTAGAAAGTGGGAGTGTTTTCATGATGAATTGTCAAATTTAGGGTTTTACCCTTTTGGTGGAGAGTTAGTATTGCGTGGATGCGATGAGAACTCTCTATTTCTAGTTGGATTCTCTTTGTGAATCAGTGGTTTAAGAACCAGTTCTGTTGTGCATTCTTGTTTAAAGGAGGTGTCTCTTGTTAGATGAAGAGTTCGATTTTGAGCATGTTGTGTGCTTTCGTACTAAATGGGGAGATTTGGCCCAGGTACATTGGTTCGTTTTCGACAGTTGCGGAAATTAGGAAGTTGGCGTAACGCTTTGACCGTCTCGGGTCCATACGCGATGTATGAACGACTGGTGTGTTCTGGTGTTAAGTGAGAACTTCAAAAATTTGGGATTTGAGGTTTCGTTAGAGCCGTTGACCTTTGAGTAAGACCCCACGTCTGAGCCTCGTCCGGTACGTATGCTGGAGGGGTCGGGACGAGCATTGGGGCATAAAACGTTGATATCCGTTGAGGTGCCATGGGCGCATCCATGTGAGCGTGAAGCGACCTGGGAGCTGGAGTCTCGTATGCGTGAGCCATATCCGGATGTGTTCACATCCAGAGCGTGTTAATTGTTGTTTCATTTTAGAGGCAGTTGTTCTTTTGTTATTTCGGTGTTTAGATTCGGGGTCGAATCCTGTTAAGGGGGGTAGAATGCAATACCCCGAATATCAATTGGAGAAAATATTATTCGAGAGAGGGAAATTTATTCAATATCGATTGTAACAAAGTTTAGAGATGGAATTAAGTTCAAAATTCAGAATCTTAGGAGAGGAATGGGCCGCCAACCCATATTCAAGAGGAGAGGAGCCGACCATAGTGGCCCAAGGCCCATGAGTGAAATTTGTGACCCATTAGAAGGCAAGGGAAGGAGGGACCAAACCCTAGCCACTCCTTGCTACAGAGTGGTGTGCTACTGAGAATCCGCCCCCTCACCTCCTAGCAGTAGCCCTTCCACTCCTTGCCTCCACCCCTCATCTCCTTGGCGGCCTTCTCTTCTTCCTTGTCTTTGCGGTCAAAGCAAAGGAGGAGAGCCGTGTGTTGCTGTCCGAAGGAGAGGAGAGGAGATCTTCGAAAACTCTCAGCGCTTTGCGGGTCTTCGAGGGTATTTGTTCAATCTTACCCGCTGTTTAATTCAATTTGTTATTGGTAGATGTCGTTTATTGATTCGTCGTTAGTGCTGTATTTAGAAACAAATTGTTGTTCTCGGTTGTACGTTGATATTCGTTTAGATCAAGGCCGAATTAGGATTTGTGATCTCTTAGAGAGTTGTAGATTATTTCGATAGATTTCCATAGCCTCTGAGTTCACCTGAATCCGAGTTGTGGTTTGAAAGATACGGCCATTTGTGTACTACTATCCAGAACCTCGATTAATTCTCAGCAGTCACTTTGTGTAGCAAGTTGAATGTGGTTAAGGTCCGAATCAAGATTCCTCCTTATTATGAGAATTGTAGTTTAATGTCTTAGCTTTCCATATCTGCCAAGATCACCTAATTCCGACATACGGATCAAACGTTATGTTAGTTTTATTCTTGCTGTCCAGAATTCTGACTAGATTAATTTGTCGATTTGTCTTTTATAATATGTTCATGTTAGAGGCAAATTCAGGGTTTCCACCCAACTAGATTATTTTAGAAAATTTCATAACCTTTCCAGAATTTTAAAGAATGCCTTAATCGGAGTTGTAGATCAAAAGTTGTGTTATTTTCTTTACTGCTGTCCGTTTCATCGGGACGGATTCTGTCTTCCAAGTTCATCTACCTGTAGTATATTTATTTTGGCCGATTTGGGTTATCTCACCAACTAGGATTTCGTAGATATATTCGTTAAGTTTCTATAGGATCTGGACTCACCTCGTTCCGAGTCCCAGATCGTTAGATATGAGTGATTCCGTGCTGCTGTCCAGAATCAGTTCCATGTTCGTGTTGTCTGTTTTCAGATTAGATCTAAATAGTTAATTGTGGGTTGTCGGAAGGTGTAGTAGAACATTAATGGAAGTGTCATGTTCTTTGTTGTTCTTATTTCGAGTATATATTGTGTAGACGGAGAGGCTTCAGGTTTAGGAGCACCGTCATTGCCTACTAACGTGTCGCATCGCGGAAGGCAAGTACTTTGATGTTTTTATGATTAGAAAATGTTGTATGCTCGATGTTCTTATTGTGTTTTCTGTGATCCATGAGAATAGTTAATGTTCATGTTCTTTCGATATTTGTTACCTCCATGATTAGAGATGTTGTCTTTCAATATTCATATTTCATTTCATGCATCCATTATTCATGTTTCATCCACGGGAGTAGATTAAAAGGACCCATCAATTCCAGTATGGGCACGTAAGACCCACCATTCCAATGTGGGCAATTTGGGACACCCGTATGAAACGTTCTTCATATGGGACTTGGATCTCTGCATTTTGTTAAATGCGGGCTTAGGTGAACACCGATGGGTGTGTCACTAGCTATACCGGCATATGCATGTGTGTAGTCCCTTCAATTCATTCATTCCATTCATTCAAATATTCGTTCTGTGATTTATTCATATTCTTCAATGATGTTGTCATGATCATGTTTGTTGTATGTTCCATTTATTTACGGTACTTGCTGAGTCTCGGACTCACTCTTGCGTTGTTTGTTTATTTTAGGTGATCATTGATATTGGCTCTATTGGGAGGGAGTAGACATGCACTACTCATTCACTCCACCTTAATCAAGTCCAAGATTACGTTTTAGTTCTATTTTCATTTGTTAATGATGAACTGTAATAAATAAATTGAGATGGTGAATGATACCTATTACTATGTCATGGTTAATTCAGTAGTACTTGTGATCCTTGATTTCCTTCGATAGTTATTGCTTAGATTCGGACTATATTCATGACATGGTTCTTTTGAATATTGATCTCTTATTGTCATTAGATGAGATGGAGTTCTAATTCTTCCGCATTATGGTTGTATGTTAGAGGATTTAGGTGACATCTTGGCTTCCGAATAGCCAGGGTGTTACACCTACACTGTAGTGCGCACTGTAGCCTCCGTACTGTAGCAGCACCCCTTGCCATCCCCCTGGCTGCCCTGTGCTCCCCTGTGCTGCCGATTAGAAGCAAGAAAAGGAGAAGAGGAAGAAAGGAGAAGGGAAGAAGGAAAAGAGGGAGAAAGGGAGGAGGTTCTCTCTGGGATCTCGTGTTCCTCGTCGTGGTTTCGTGGGTGATGGTCAGTTTCCCTTCGTTATTTAATATTTTCCTAGTTGGAGAGAAGTCGTGTAGCAGATTGGCTGTTCTGCTGTTTTGGATGATCTGTAGTTTTGGGTTATTTTGGTGTGGAATTAAGGCTTTGTGTCTCCTAGAGAATTGTAGATCTTTTCCCAAGGTTTCCATAGAGACCAAGTGGGTAATTTTTGGATTAACCGTTAGAAAGTTGTGATTTTCGCAATATTATTGTCCAAATGATTCTGTCAGGTTTCAGACTGTCGTAGTAATCTGTGCATTTAAAAATAGATAATGAGCTAATTAGGGAGGTTGATCAACACAATTATTATAGCTAATTCTCTGAGGTTTCTAGAGAATGCAAGAAGGCAATTTTTGGATAAACGTACTGAAAGTTTGGAATACTTTAGTTCTACTTCCAGAATGTCTGCCAGATTCTGGCAGTCATAATAATCTGTATATTAAAAATAGTTAATGACAAAATTAGGAAATCTAACCAACTAGACTAATATGGATAATTCAGAAAATCCAAGAAAACCATCTTTGGATAAATTATGCAATGTTGTATGCCCTGGAATGTCTTCTTAGTGTGTTTATTAATTGTTCAGGTAGTGGTGTGAATCCGAAGATAGCACCCTCTTCCCATCATCCTACTCCACACGGTTGAGGCAAGTACAATAGTGGGTAGAATATGTGGAGAGTGTTCATGATATGTTAATGCTTTGCGAATGTGTATTCTTATTCATGATCTTACAGTTGTTGTTACATGCTCATGTTGATTAAGTGTAGTGACTCATTTGCATTATTACATTATCCTTGAGTCTTGGACCACGTGGTGGCCAAGTATTGATATATTTGAGGTCTTTGTCATGTTTTAGATGGGCATGAGATCCCCACACTCGTAGAGTGTGGGTTTGAGGTCCCTATGCTAGAAGACATAGGCATGGGTATGCATCGACGGCTGCATACTCTGCATTACCGGCAAATGCAAAGAGAAAAGTTATGTGCATTTGTGGTATTTGCATTACATGGCAATGAGAGTTGAATTATTATGATATTATTGTGGATGATTGATTATGTTAGAAGTAAAGTTTGTTTATGAGATTTGGTCTATTGTTTTAATTGTACTTTGTTGGGTCCTGGATTCACACTTGTTGCTTGTTTATTTTATTTTAGGTACCCTTTGTGAGGATGTCATACGTGGGAAGGGCTAGAATCATCTCATGCACTCTTCACTTCAATAAACACCAGGCTTAATAAATCAGCAACTTAAGTTTAATTGAAGAATCCTATCCTTACGATTGTTATCTTTAAGGCTATTACAGTATTATCGTACTTGGATTTCTATTAGATGTTTATTAATCTCCTTAATTGTTAAAAGTTACAAAGGAGACTGCCAAACTGAAGAGAAAAATGACTTAGGTTATTATTTGTGTTATGTTATTTTAATAGCATTCCAGACCCATTTTGGGCTAGGGTGTTACAGTTGGTATCAGAGTGGGCTTTAGGTCCATGGTGAATAGATTAATTAAAATTTGCTAATGGCTAATCAACTTAAAATTTGACACACTGGTGTACAGCAGGATGGGAATGGACAAAGCATCGCATTGATGATTGCTGATATGAATTGAGTATGAATGCTTATTAACTGATTATATGATTGTTATGTGTGGGGATAATCGATGTCGAGATGTAGAGTTTGGTTGTGGCCATGTGCATGGCCAGGTTGTACCACCGATTAGTGTATGAGAATAGTGAAGTGTTTACCTTGGGTAAACTAGTTCCAGGTGTTGAGAATGGGTTTCTTTGGAAAGGTTATTGTCTTCCTTGGGTTGTATTAGGATATTCTAATCAACCGCTGGTGATTGATTAATTTTATTAGGCTAGCGGTTATAGTGCAGTTGATGGGTTTCCATTCTTTATTAGTTCTATAAAGTGATTATTGTTCTGCCGACAGTTGATCCGTTATTATTTCTTGTGAACATCGTTAATCTGCAAGATTGATCTTTTCATGAGAATTCTACTTTTCCTTTTGGGAAACATGACTCATTTAATTGCTTTGTGTTTTGGGTAATGGAAATTATCCTTTACAAGTTTTGTAGCATGTAGAAGCATTGATCCTACGTATTTCTTTCAGAGTAGATGGAGTGTTGAAGTTTAATGCTTTTGTTCTACGAAAGAAAGCGTCAAAAACCTTTTGTGATGTCTTGTTATATTTAAGCGAGAGGTGGTGAATATAGAAGTTCATTAATTAGACATGAGTTATCAAATTGGGTATGTAGTGTGCTGCATAATCGATCTTAACCAAGATCCTTGGAAGTAAAGATGATTAATTTGATGTTGTCTTAGAACAATTACATGATGAACTGTGGTTAAAGGTATGTCTATACCTACTAGGAATCCAAGATTTAATAAGAAGTGTGACATATTGATGAATTGGTCTTATCAATAAAATTTTTGAGTTTGCTAAACTTGCTGGATTATTTGGTCTCAATGGATTAATCTAATTGTGTGGGAAGGGAAAGATAAGGATGTGTTTGAATGTTGCCTTAGTGAATAATAATCTATTTTTAAAAAATTTAATTGGCTACTTTATGATCTTATATATGCTTGTGGGAATGCAAATAGAAGTAGAACCATAATTTCTTACATGATTAATACAATTATCAATTGTTTCTTATAGCTAAAGTTGGGGGTTGAGCAACATTAATAGTTGAGTGGAATGAATGGGGTGTTTGAACGATGGAACCGAACATTGTTGGACATGGTTCGGTCAATGATGAACCAATCTAATCTTCCATTGCAATTCCGGGGGTACGCTCTAGAAACAGCGGCTTTCACTTTAAATAGGGTTCTATCAAACACTATAGAGAAGACACCATATGAGATATGGACCGGGAAGTGTCTTGGATTGTCTATTCTCAGGACATGGAGTTGTGAGGATTATGTAAAACGTTTGACGTTTGATAAACTCACACTGTAACATCCCAAACTCAGGTTTGTATTTCAAATGTATAAAAATGAGGAGAATTTAAAACATTTGTTGCATCATGTTGTTATTTGAATTTTTTGGAAATTCTTCCAAAGGTTTTGTTGATTGTGAAAACCTAATGCTTCAATTGAATAGAAGCATTATCCTTTAAAACTTTTTAAAACAAATCTTGTGATCATCCTCCAAAATTATTTTTTCTAGGTTCTAGATCTTCCCAGTGACACCTCTGAAAAATTACAAAATTTTTAGATTTTATTTGCTATTTTTCAGAGGCTAGTCAAACCAATTAGATTCTTAGTCAAACCCTAGGGCAGAACCTTGAGAAATTTTTAGAGAAAAATGCATAGCATGAAAACCTCTGAAAATTTTACACAAGGTTAATATTAGAGTCAGGAACCTCCTGGAAAAAAATTCAGAGTTTTTGGAGTTGTGAAACTCAATCTATAAATTCCTCAAAGACTTATCATTTTGTTTCAAAACCTTGTCGCACTGTTCCTTGGACCCGGACCCAAGCCACTTGGTTGAACCCAACCGTCTTCACGTTCAGACCTGGTCCAAACTAACCCAAAGCATTTTGGACCGTTTGATTCATTATCAACCGTCCGGATTGATTGGGCCGTTCGAACCGTCTGAACGACCATTTCAATCAGGACCGTCCAATCTCCATCGGACCGTCCAAACTTGATCAAACCGTCCGAATCACGTGGATCTCTTGACTCGGTCTAACCCTCTAATCAAACCCGACCGAGCCACTTTGCTTGTTTCGCTGACTAGTGGGCCCCGCTTGCCAGGTCATCTTCTCCACGCGGCCTTTGCACCCGCGCCAGCTTGCCATGCACGCCGAGGGCAACATCATCGCCAACAGTTGCCCAACTGCCCGAACCTGATTTTTGACGCGTGCCTGTGGTTGGCCGAGTTGACCACGCTCGCCCATGCCCCGATCACCTCGCCATCGCATCGCTGTCACTCGCGGCAGAGCCATGAACCAAGTTCGTCGTAGGAGCTCCATTCTTGTGTTTCTCTGCCCCAGAGCCTATAAAAGCTCCTCATTGTCTTCTTTTCTGTCACTTCCGAACCATCCACACATCCATCTTCCTCTTCCACCAAAAGAAATCGCAAAGAGCTCAAGCTCTCAATTTCGGCCGCCACACCTCAACGTTGTTCCGGCACCACATGGGTTCATTTCCATTTCTGTTTGTGTCACTTTGCACCCCTAATCACCATCATCATTTCCCCTAACTCAATTTTGGTCTGCATTCACAGGAATCATCGAATTTATGATGTTTCTTCTTTTCAGCCGAAAACGTTCATCTTCGTCTTTAGCTCTGGCCGGTGAGTCCATAACCGAATTCATTGCGTTATCATCATCTATTAACCTTGGTTGAGCTTCCCCTACCTCTTTTTCCCTTCCTCCTTACTCAGGTAAAGTTCTCCACATTGGAGCACCGCTGCCGCCCTTGGTTCCTCGCCGCCGGCAAAACTCCGACTAGCTCTGTCCTCCCTACCCACTCCGGTATGCTCCTAGCCCTTCTCTGATGCTAATGTGCGCATTAGATGGCTTAAAGCATAGCCGCATTGATGTCGCCGTTTTTGCCATACTTTCTCCTCCTCTCCACCTCGTCGCGCCGCCGCTTTAGCTCGTCCCTGGCGATGCTCTGGCCACCGATGGGTGCGCATTAGTGTAGGGATTCCATTTTGGCCCTTGGCCAGCACCACCATGGCCTTCCACGCTGGTGATTGGCCAGAGAAGCTCACGGCCAGAGCGTGCTCTTTTGTCAAACGCCGACATAGTGTTTAGTTTAATTAAATAACCGGTTAGATTTTGTAACGAGTCGTTGACGTGCGAGTCCAGTCGTTAAGTGCGAAGTAACCCCTCACTATGGACCATCCATTTGGAGATCAACATTCCAAATTGATTGGGCTGTTCGGACCAGTCCGATCAGCCCTCTTGTTTGGACCATCCGATTTCGTTTCAACCGTCCGAGCTTGTCTCTCGTTTGGACCGTCCGATTTCAATTCAACCGCCTGGATTGGTTGGGCCGTTCGGACAGTCTGAACGTAACCTCTCGTATGGACTATCCGATTAGATCTCAACAGTCCGAACATCTCAGCTCAGGGTTTAAAAGAAAATCCGTAAATTGTTTCAAACTTCAAAATTGCATAAGTATTTCAGTTTAACTCCTTTTTGCATGAAACAAATTTTGTTGATTTCCTTTTTAAATGTACTTTAATATAAATTGGTTTGAGTATTGTTTTCGTTCTAGGAAATTTTGTTAGTAGAATTATCTTCGGTTTAGCATTATTTCTTGCACTAAAAATTGTTTTAACTTCAAAAATGCATAAGTATTTCTCTATAACTCCAAATTGAGTGAACTCAAGCTTGTTGGTTTCCCCTATTAGTGTAATTTATTGTGGTATAGGTTTTGAGTATCTTACTGTCTCTGAAAATCTCGTTTTGCAAATGATTTGTGCACTATTTTCATGACTTTGAAAAATCCTAGAAAATTCATTTTAACTCCAAATGAGGTGAATCAAATTTCATTGTTCATCTCATGTGGTTCTTTTCGCTTTTTTGATAGGTTTCGACGAATTTGTTGAGTACGAGAGTGAACTTCTGCAGCAAGCAAGTTAATCCAGCAAGGCAAGTCGTTTTTCCTGTGATGCACGTTGATCCTATTATGTTCGCATGTTAATATTTCAAATTTTCAACTATATGTATGCATGCTATGTTGACAAGTATTTCTCAGTCGCGATAGTTTACCTGATTAGTTACCTGAACTGTAGGTAAACATCCATCCTTTACCACTGAGCCTAAGTTTATATCCGCTGTGATTTAGAGCTCGATGGATGGGCTCTAGTCACTGATATGTAGTATGCGAGTTGTTGTCGCTTAGCAATGCTTAGAACGGTAGCATGGGGATCATCGTTTCGGCGATGGTCATTATATCAACAATTTAAATACTTGGGTCAGGGTACTCATGTATATGATGTATTTGGAAAAACTAAAAAGCTGAAAATAAAATGTTTTAGACTTCGGTTGGATGGTGTGCTTTTGGGTGTGTGCTTGGTGCCCGAGTCAACAAGGACCGAATTACTTGCGCCATTGATCCAAGCACCTTTGCGTGCAACTACTTGCGGGCATATGGGAACCCTCTTGACTTAGTTCTTTGGCGTGTGTTAGCTCCGAGTCGCAGGAGGTTGTGTGTGTTGTGTATAAAAAGGAATGTGTTGTACTATTGGGTGTGCGGGGGTGGATTCGTGTTAAGCTTCTCCACACTGAGGGACATCGGAACTTTTCCAAGGCCGATGACTCCAACACAACATATGGTTTCCATCATACGGGCGACTCGTAGTTAATACATAATATTGAGAAAGGTCTCGTAGGACTTAGCCTTGCCGGCATACCTGAGGAAGTGTGCTCTATAGCTTGGTAAAAAGGCGGTCTGACATGTGGGTAAAGTTGTACACCCCTGCAGGGTATAACCTATGCGAATTGCCTCGTCCTAGGTCATGGACACGCTTAGTTATTTCCCGCAAGAATTAGATTATAACTTTTTCGATAAAACTTGAAATCGGATGGTACGAATGGGCAATTTGTGCTATGTTGTGTTGGCTGTTAGGAAGTCACCTCCAGGATGTTAATAATGTTTATAATTGCTGTTCCGCTGTTATTTAAACAAATAAAAACAGATTTGTTAAATTGCCTTCAATCTATTACACTATTGCAAATGAAATGCTACTTTACGCTGAAAATGAACTCTATAGTCATCTCCACTGAATCAAGCCTGCATGTAGCTATGTATAGGTTTGTTATTTGTAAGTCTTACGAGTACAATTTTTGTACTCAGTTGCATTGCTTATTTGATGTAGAGGAGGTTGACCCCCAAGGAGTTGATCAGTGTGAGATTGCCTACGAAGTTGACGACTAGCTTGGCGGCCCGTTCGGTTGCCTTGTGGGTAAGGGCAAACCAATCAGCCTTTCTTTTGGTGTCATCTTATGGCTATGTTTCCGCTGCAACTTTTAGTACTTTTGGATTGTTATATTTGGCCGGTTGGCCCTCTCCTGTATTTTGAACTTGTATGTCTTTTGCGTTGTAAATTATGAAGACTCGGTATGGTAATGACTTGTGTATAGAATTGATGTTTCAAATTTTGTGATGGTGTATGTGTACCGCTCCAGGGAGGTACATGTTACATCGGGAGTCAGGATATTTGATCTGTAATACTAGGATTAATTGGATGGTTAAGTATTACAAGTTAAATACCCTGGGGGCTCTCACAAAAGCTTGGTATCAGAGCCATACTGACCGTAGAAACCCCTGGCTTGGTCGCCTTAGGATGTTTTGAAAAACTTAGTTTCAAAATATCAAATGGTTTATGAAAACCTAAGTAAGTTCTCAGATTTTACTCTGTACCTATCTTAGATTGCTCATCTCACCTTGATCTTGTTTGAGTTTTGAAAAGTTGATTTCCACTCATCTTATTTCAAAATGTAGTCGATTACCGTTTAAATTCGGTTTTGGGAATTAATGGGAGTTGTAAATATGAAGTGTTGGTTGTCTTTTGGTGAAGATTTGAAGCACTGGGAATTGGAAAACTCAGGTTGGAGCTCGGTCGGAAAATCTGGACAGAAGTGCAATTTTTGGACAGAAAGCACTTAGTTTGTGGTTAGGGCTGAAAATGATAGGATAATTCAACTAAAACTCATGGGAATTAAAAGGGTAAGATGCGATATTAGTTGGCTAGTGCCTAATATGCCCCTAGATGATGTTTACCATGTTCATTAGACGAGATAGAACTTGAGTTGTGTTCTGAAAATTTTCCTTCTCAACCGATTGCTCGTTCATTCAGTACTAGTTAGTCATGCCGAGAAGTTGATCTTATGTCTTATGGGTTTGTGCTGATTCTTATGCTTTCATTTGGAGTTCAATTCTTGCTAAATTATTTGTTTGCACTCGGGTTAGGGTAATATCTCATTCCTCTAGTCGATGGCTTCTCTACTGCTACCTTTTCGTATCTAGTTTCGGGTTTTGTTGCTAACCCAATTCAACGAAACAGGATGGCTGGAAGAACTCGAAGCGGACAAGGTTAGCCAGCTAGTCGTGATGAGGAGCTCCCGCCTCCTCCGACCATGTCCGAGGTTCTCGCTCAGATTGAGCGAAACCGAATGGATCAGACGAGGATCTTGGAGGTTATTGCGCGGAACACCTCCGCTCTTTCTGATGCCTCTGGATCAAGAGGAGGAGGTGGACATCAACAGTGGGGGGATTCTCGGAGTTCCTTCGCACTCAACCACCTACCTTCTCCCAGTCAGAAGATCTCCTCGACGCCAATGACTGGCTGCGTTTAGTCGAACGGAAGCTCAACGTCGCCCAATGCTAGGATCATGAGAAGGCACTCTTCACCTCCCATCAACTGGAGGGGGCAGCGCTTTCATTGTGGGAGAACTTCCTCGCCATGCAGCCCGCGGGCCGAGCCATCACTTGGGAGGAGTTCCGTACTGCCTTCCGACGAGCTCACGCTCCTGCCGGCGTGATGAAGTTGAAAAAGAAGGAGTTCTTGGCGCTCAAGCAAGGGCGCAAATCAGTCACATAATAACTCCATGAATTCAACCATCTCTCTCGGTATGCTCCCGAAGATATGCCCACCGATGATGCCAGGCAAGAGAAGTTCATGGATGGCTTGTCCGAGGAGCTGCAGGACAAGCTATCTATTGTTGACTTCCCCGACTTTCAGACGTTCGTCGACAAGGCCATCGTTGCCGAGCACAAGGGGAGAGCGCATGTGGAGTCTCATAAGCGCAAGTGGGAGGCCCAGAAATCAGCAGGAGCCAACCTTCCTTGTCCTCGCATCAGGCAGGTTCCGGTGGCCTGTCCTCAGGCTCCACCACCACCGAGGCCGTCGACTTTCGTACCATGCCCTCCGCAGGCCGTGTTTCAACCATGTGCACCTACAGGACAGCAAGTCGACCTCCGCAATCCGGCTACCGAGGTTAGTTGTTTCTTTTGCGACCGCAAGGGCCACTATGCGAACACTTGCCCTAAGAAGATCGAAGCGGCCCCTCATCCTAATGGAGGGCGAGGGCAAGGAAATGGCCATCCTCCAGATTAGAAGGTTAATCAGAAGACCCAGAGCTTGGGAAGCAGTCGATTCAATCACATCTTAGCTGAGGAAGCGTAGGAGGCACCTGGCGTCGTGCTGGGTACGCTTCTTGTCAACTCTCGGTCTGCTACTATTTTTTCGATTATGGAGCTTCTCATTCTTTTATATCAAAGTATTTTGCTACACTTAGTGGTCTTCAAATTGTTCCCATGAATGTTCCTTTGATTATTCACTCTCTGGGGTCGAAAATGAGAGCTGAAAAAGAATGTCGAGATATCCCTATTGAAATCGAATGAGTGGGATTTTTGGCAAATCTTATCCTCCTCAATTCAGCGAGCTTGGATGTGATACTTAGCATGGATTGGCTATCCCAACATTTGGGACAAATCGATTGTACCAAGAAATTCATCTCCCTTACAAGTCCATCTGGTGTGCAAGTTGGAATTTCACCAAAGCTGCAGGAGCCGCATCTTTTCACGCTTGAAGCGAAGTCGGCTCTGGAAATTCATGATGTCCTAGTGTTGTGTGACTTCGCTGATGTATTTTCTGAAGAATTGCCTGGTATGCCTCCAGTCCGGGACATTGAGTTCGTCATCGAGTTGCTGTCCGGTACCGCCCTGATTTCAAAGAGGCCATACCGGATGCATCCGAATGAATTGGAGGAATTGAAGAAGAAACTTGGTGAACTTCAAGAGAAGGGTTTCATCCACCTAAGCTCATCACTGTGGGGCTATCCGGCAATCTTTGTGAAGAAGAAGGACAAGACCCTACGAATGTGTATTGATTATTGTCCGTTGAATGAAGTGACGGTAAACAACAAGTACCCGTTGCCTCGGACTGACGACCTCTTCGATCAAATGACCAGAGCTCGGGTATTCTCCAAGATTGATTTGAGATTGGGCTATCACCAAGTCCGAATCAGATCTGAAGATATTATGAAGATGGTTTTCTCTACTCGTTACGGACTATACGAGTACACTGTCATATCTTTTGGCTTGACAAATATTCTTGACCTGTTCATGAATCTTATGAATATGGTATTCATGGAGTATTTGGATAAGTTTGTGGTGGTCTTTTATTGATGATATCCTCATCTACTCGAAGACTGATGAAGAGCATGCCCAATACTTGAAGCTCGTGTTAGAGAAGCTACGTGAACATCGACTCTATGCGAAGTTCAGCAAGTGCGAGTTCTGGTTTGATAAACCACAAAGGTCATGTTTTGGCCCCATCTTTTAGTGAGAAGGTAAGTTCCGTAGTAGTTGCTCAACTCTCACGATCCTGGCTACGAACTCGCAAGGCTCAAAACCACGCAATCGCTGAACTGCTCGATAAGTCGTTATCAACCGTGCACGAATACCCGGATGACCTGATCACGAAGATAAATTCCTGCATACACCGAAGAAGCACGCAAGAATGAGATAAATAGCAATCTGAAATTGCGAATAGGAAATAAGATTGTATTGATAAGGGGGGTTCCGAAGAAAACTATCGATGTTGATCTCGTTGAACAAGAGGATAAAGTATAAAGTAGCAAAGCTAAACTTTAATCAACAAAACCCCCAGGAACTAGAGGGGTGGTGGCCACTATGTATAGGAGAAGAGGAAGGGGCGGTGGTACTGTTCATATATGAACAGTACCACATGAACAGTAACCCTAACTCTATATCCTGATCCGCTGTCTTGTTTCAATGATTTTGATGCACTCGTACTGAATTTGAAGGTGATCCTAGATCCATTAGAAAGGTCTAGGAACAAGCTTTCCAACAAGCCCAAGAACACCTTAATTGGACTCTGTTTGCAAAAGTTATGGCCTTTTTACTACGGGCCTGTTGGGCTGTCCTAGTGTCGGATTGTTTTGGCGATTTCGACGTACACATAAGGAATTTGGAGGTGAGGCTGAATCCGTTAGAAAGATGACGAGATAAGCTTTCCATCAAGTACTTGTGGACCTCCAACGGACTCCGTATGTGAAAGTATGCACATTTGAAATTGGTGTTGTCTCCGGAGGCCGAATTGGATTCCAAAATAGGTCCAGCTCGAACTCTTACAAATCAACCACTCTCTGTCTTTTATTCCTAAAAATAATAACATATTTATTAGGCAATATCATATAGTTCTTGTAATATAAAGGCACTCCTAAAAACGAGCTTACCTGATAATTTAAGTGAAGCGTACGAGCTCTTGTAATTGGAACAGTAAGCATAGCAAATATGGTTGTATTCATGGGGGTCATGTCCTCATCATCCTCCCCTTCTTGAAAACAAAGTTGTCCTTGGCTTTTGATAAGCTGAAAATAGGGTAACAAAGAAGCTAAGGTGTATGCATGGTATATGTATATGTCATCTGTTTTAACAGTTCTTCGTTGTTGCACAATTAATGTTATAAAACGGCAGTAATCATAAAAGCTCATTGTATTATTAACCCAAGAATAATCATATATATTAATAATCAAAACAAAATTTCTTACACAGCAATTATTGCAACTAGTTTTGCAAATGTAAGTGAAGCGTTTATGCAATTCAAATCTCTGAAGTTGTAAACTTGCAGTAGTAGCACATATGGGCAAATCTACAGCTTTTGGAATAAAACAAACTTCATCCATATAATTAGATTTCAATCGAGCAATAGCAAATTCATCTAGCAATGGTGAAAAGATTTCTAAGTTATTCCATACTTCAACATCATGATACAGATTGTCAATACTAGATAATGCAATAAGAGATGAACACATACACATTGGATGATCACTAAATTTTATTTTCCTCTCATAATAAACAAGATTCAGCACACAAGAATTGTTATTTAAAATAGCAAGCTTCAATTTATCCATGTGATCACAAGTTATGCATATTCGATAAACAAGAAATTGATTGTCTACACCATAATCTCCAATCAAATTAAACTTATACTTAGGGGTGTAGGCACTAGACAAGGATTTCGAATATGCAATTTCAGAAACTTTCTCCATAGCATGTGACAATTTCATAGGTGAATCCAATATAATGTAACATAAAGAATCAGCATGAGAAATTATAGTCAAAACTTCTTTATGTCTAACCAATTCCACATGATCATTAGATGTGATTAACTCATCACATGAAACACTCAAAACAGCAAGCAATTTAATTATTTTATCACATGGTGCACTCAAGTCAATGCAGTCTGAATCCTCTACTTGAAACATGTGCATATTAGAATTATTTTCCACTAATTTTTGCTATAAAATAGCATAAACAGTGAACAATTGTAGTTCTTCACAAGTATACTCACCTTGAGTGATGATAGCACCATGATCTTTACCTTTTTGGCTCTCCTTAGATGATGTAGGTGCATCCATCTCCTCATCTTCCTTCTCAACCAATGGAATTGGTGGCTCAATCAGCTTATTCTCCTCTTCGGTATGGTTCTCAACTTCCTACAAGTTGTTAGTCATAGAAAAAGACACAAACACTTGTTTTTTTCTCATGTTTCCTATCATCAAGCATTCTCATTTTTTTTCTCAATATGACTTTCAACCTTACAGGCAAGTATAAACAAATGACGGAGAGAACCATATTCTTTGTGAACAAGAACGTCCTAAATTGGTTGATTAAGCCCACTTAAGAATCTATTCTCTGTAGCTTCAGTATGTTCCTCTAAGCCACAACGCAACAAACGAGTTTTCAATTCATGATAGTATTCCCTTACAGTTCTAGACCTTGTTTGAAACGTTGTAATCTAGCTAACAAATAATCAACATGATATTTAGGAATAAATTCATCACTCAAAAGTTTCTTTAATGCATGCCAAGTTTGAGGCACTCTTCCATGTCTACGTAAATACTTCCACCAAAGTATTGTATCCTCAACAAAAACACTAGTGGCAGCTCTAATCTTTTGCCTATCAGACTATTCATAATATTCAAATTCTTTGTCTAAAGCTATCTCCCAGTCAACATAGGCATCAGGATCAAATTTACCAGCAAAGGATAGCAAAGTGATATTAGTTTTACTGGACATACTATATATCACGATCATATACCTTCTGTGGTGAAGAAACTTGGCTCAATCTTGCATCTTTCTCACGAACTTTCTTGTTCTCCCGTTCAATGGCTCGAAGAAAACGTGGATCTATCTTATAATCATTCCGTGAACATGTCATATTTAGTAGAAAACAATGAACAAATCACAGTTTATATGTCCCTATCAACTACTAGGTTCCGGCATTTCAACAGTCGCTCTCTCACAATGCCTTACCAAGTTCTTACCAATGCAGTAAGGAAGTGGTACAACCGGTGGCTGGTTCGTGATACTCTCACTTGCGATTAGCCCAACGATTGCAAGGAACGGAACCTACTGAGTTAGTAGGAAGTGGAGCTCGGAAGGTCTCAATATGATAGCAAGGATCAGCAATAATGAAATCAGTTAATACAAGTTGAAAAATTGTTCATAGCACTAGTCAATGTTGCTGACCCTAGACTAATCAAAGCCCTACTAATAGATGTGTATGTACGCACACGCAAAGATAAATGTGACTTGATGTAAGCAATGGAAAACCTCACAACAAGTGCAAGGAGAGATGCTAACCAATCTACTCAAACTTCTTTGTAGGGGCACAAGATTATTCACGCGATGTAGAGCACAAAAATGGAATAACGTGCAACGTAAACAGTCCTCTAGTTTAAGCAAAAACAACAGTTAGTCTCAAAAGATGAAAGAGCAAAGTTTTATATGTCCTATATATACTCATTTAAAAGGTTTCGACAAGATCTACAACTTTGCAGCTGAGGCGAACCCCAAATTCCGAAGGGAAGATTGAAAGAATCGGCAAAAACAGAAACCGAAAACTTGCGACACGAATTCGGAGCCGAAGATGGCCGATTTTTTGGACTCTGGAGGGAGACTAGTTACTTGGGTGGAAAGGATTCACCTTGTCGTTAGCTTTCCAACGAGCACAAGAACACCCAAAACGGACACCGTATGCAAAAGTTATGCCCTTTTTACTGAAGGTGTCTCGGAAACGGAATCCTACTTGGACTCGAAACCGACTCGGGTTCAATCTTGAAACAGCTATATCTTTTGATTCCCTTGGCCAAACTTGTTGAAATTTTTTATGGAGCTTGTGGCTATATGTAGAAGTGCTCCACAAAATTTCACTGGTTTTGGCAAAAGTTTGATTTACTTTTATTTTCTTTCCTTTTGTTCTTTTTTTTTCTACCACGACTTTTGTTCTTGCAGTTGCCTCTTTCTCCTTCTACTATTTGGCCAGCCCTAGGGTTTGCCACAACTCGCAAATAACATCAACTCTCCCAAAAGATCACAGCAATCCACTCGGTTTTTTTTTATCAACAGCACGAAATTTCTATTTTTGGTGTGGTGTGGATTAGAGGAGTTATAACCCACGAATTTTCTGTTTTAGATGCAAAAACTAAGAACCCTAAAAGAACGATCAAGCGACGCGAAGGAAAAATACGAGAACTAATCTAGACAACGATGAACTAGACTCTAACTAAACTAGAAATCAACAACTGACACGACGATGCAACCAGTGATTCAATGAACATAAACCGAAAAGAAAAATTGCAATGGCTCAAAGGACTCAGTATGGATGATAGATGCAAAATTTTTGGGCAATTTTCTAGACTCTAGGTATGAAAACAAATCTACTACTACAAAACTGAAAACTGAAAACTGTCACCGATGAACTGTAGCTCTGGTACCACTTGATAAACCACGAAGGTCCTGTTCTGGCCCCATCTTTCGATGAGAAGGTAAGTTCGGTAGTAGTCGCTCAACTCTTAGGATCCTGGCTACGAACTCACATGGCTCGAAACCACGTAATCACTGAACTACTCGACAAGTCATTATCAACTGTGCACGAATACCTGAATGACCTGATCATGAAGATCAATTCCTGCATACACCGAAGAAGCATGTAAGAACGAGATAAATAGCAATTTGAAATTGTGAATAGGAAATAAGATTGTATTGATAAGTGGGGTTCCGAAGAACAATGTCGTTGTTGATCTCGCCAAACAAGAGGACAAAGTATAAAGTAGAAAAGCTAAACTTCAATCAACAAAACCCCCAAGAACTAGAGGGGGTGGTGGCCACTATGTATAGAGAAGAGGAAGGGGCAGCGGTACTGTTCACGTGTGAACAGTACTGCATGAATAGTAACCCTAACTCTATCTCCTGATCCGCCGTCTTGTTTTGACGATTGTGACGAGCTCGTAATGAATTTGAAGAAGAGGTCAGATCCATTGGAAAGGTCTCGGAATAAGCTTTCCAACAAGCCCAAGAATACCCGAATTGGACTCCGTTTGCAAAAGTTATGGCCTTCTTACTATAGGTTTGTTGGGCTGTCCTAGTGTCAGATTGTTTTGGCGATTTCGATGTGCACAGAAGGAATTTGGAGATAAGGCTAAATCCTTCAGAAAGATGACGGGATAAGCTTTTCATCAAGTACCGTGGACCTCCAACGGACTCTGTATGTGAAAGTTATGCACATTTGAAGTCGGTGTTGTCTCCGAAGGGCGAATTGGATTCCAAAATAGGTCCAGCTCGAACTCTTGCAAATCAACCACTCTCTGTCTTTTATTCCTAAAAATAACAACATATTTATTAGGCAATATCATATAGTTCATGTAAGATAAAGGCACCCCAAAAAATGAGCTCACCTGATAATTTAAGTGAAGTGTACGAGCTCTTGTAATTGGAACAGTAAGCATAGCAAATATGGTTGTATCCATAGGGGTCATGTCCTCATCATGGTTGGAAGAAGTGGTATTCCTGGGCCATGTTCTTTCAGTAGGAGGCATAGCCACGGATTTTAACAAGGTCAGCGATGTGCTTTCATGGGGTCAGCCCAAGTTGGTGACCGACATGAGGAGTTTTCTCGGTTTAGCGGGATGCTATCGTCGCTTTATCGAGAATTTCTCCAAGATCGCGAAGCCGATGACGGAGTTGCTTAAGAAGGACAAGAAGTTTGTATAGTACGCTGATTGTGAGAAGAGTTTTCAGGAACTCAAGAAGAGATTGACCACAGCTCCAATTCTTGTTCTTCCCGATGTCCACCGAAGCTTCGATATCTTTTGCGATACTTCTCGTCAAGGACTCGGTTGTGTTCTTATGTAAGAGGGCAAAGTAGTTTGCCTATGCATCAAGACAACTGCAACCTCATGAGCTCAATTAGCCAACCCATGACTTAGAACTAGCTGCAGTGGTCCATGCACTGAAGATTTGGTGACATTACCTCATCGGTAATCGTTGCGAAGTGTATTCGAACCACAAGAGTTTGAAGTATCTATTCACCCAACCAGACCTGAACCTTAGGCAAAGAAGGTGGTTGGAATTGATCAAAGATTATGATATGGGTCTCCAATATCATCCGGGCAAGGCTAATATTGTTGCCGACGCACTCAGTCGGAAGGTTTATTGCAACACATTGATGCTCAAGGAGCAGCAGCCCGCCCTTCATGAAGAATTTCAGTGGCTCAACTTGGGAGTGGTTGAGCAAGGTTTCCTCGCTGCCATGGTTGTGTAACCAACCTTGGAAGATCAGATCAAGGCTGCGCAACAAACAGACATTAGGGTGAACCAAATTAAGTAGAACATCAAGGACAGGACAGCCAAGTGCTTCTCAGAAGATGACCATGGAGTCGTATGGTTCGGACAGTGCCTTGTTGTTCCGAAGGTCGTGGAATTACAGGATTTAATTCTCCGCGAAGCCCATGACTCCCCCTTATCCATTCATCTCGGGACCACAAACATGTATCAAGATCTCCATCAAAGATTCTGGTGGACCCGAATGAAAAGAGAGATCGCAAGATTCATTGCCGAGTGCGACATATGCCATTGTGTGAAGGCCAAGCATCAACGTCCAGCGGGTTTGCTACAACCTTTGCCAGTACCTGAGTGGAAGTGGGACTCGATCGGTATGGATTTTATCACCAGTCTACCCCGAACCTCCAAGGGAAATGATGTCGTTTGGGATATCATTGATCGACTAACTAAAGTAGCACACTTCCTACCCGTCAAGACCAAAATTCGTACAGGTCACCTGCCCGAGCTCTATGTCTCATGGATTGTGAGTTTACATGGGGTACCAAAGACGATTGTCTCGGACCGTGGTTCCCTCTTACCTCCCAGTTTTGCAGGAGTTTGCAAGAGGTCATGAGAACCCATTTATCCTTCATCACCGCATACCATCCACAAACTGATGGCCAAACTGAAAGAGTGAATCAAGTCTTGGAAGATATGCTCTGTGCCTGTGTTCTTTCCTACGGGAAGAATTGGGAGAAATACTTGCCATTTGCTGAGTTCTCTTACAACAATAGCTTTGAAGCTAGTCTCGGCATGGCACTATTTGAGGTCTTATACGGGAGAAAATGTAGAACCCCGTTGAATTGGTCGGAGACTGGCGAAAGATCATTCTTTAGTCCATACTTGATCAATGAGGTCGAAAGTCAAGTTCGGATGATTCGAGACCGATTACGCACAGTTCAATCAAGGCAAAAGAGCTATGCGGATTGTCGTCGTCACGGGTTGAGCTTTGAGCCTAATGACTTTGTTTATCTCAAAGTCTCTCCTTCGAAGGGCCATCAACGATTCGGCGTCAAAGGCAAACTAGCTCCTCGGTATGTCGGGCCTTACCGCATTATCGAGAAGAAAGGAGATGTTGCCTACAAGTTGGATTTGCCAGCTGTACTTTTAGGCATACACGATGTTTTTCACGTGTCCCAATTTAATAAGTGCCTTCATGTTCCAACCGAGAAAGCACCATTGGAAAGTCTCAATGTACAAGAAGACTTGACCTATCGTGAGTATCCCCTTCGCATCCTTGAAAAAGCTGAACGAAGAACAAGGAATCGTGCCATCAAATTCCTTAAGGTTCAGTGGACAAATCATACCAAGGATGAAGCAACATGGGAACAGGAGGATCACCTTCGTGCGGACTACCCGTCTTTCTTTTCGAAGTATCCAAAGGTTTTGTTGATTGTGAAAACCTAATGCTTCAATTGACTAGAAGCATAATCCTTTGAAACTTTTTAAAACAAATCTTGTGATCATCCTTTGGAACTATTTTTCCTAGGTTCTAGATCATCCTAGTGACTCCTTTGAAAAATTTCAAAATTTTTAGATTTTATTTGCTATTTTTCAGAGGTCAGTCAAACCAATTAGATCCTTAGTCAAACCCTAGGGCAGAACCTTGAGAACTTTTTAGAGAAAAATGCAATGCATGAAAACCTCTAGAAATTTTATGCAAGGTTAATATTAGAGTCAGGAACCTCCTGTAAAATTTTTAGAATTTTTGGAGTTGTGAAACTCTATCTATAAATTCCTCAAAGACCTATCCTTTTGTTTCAAAACCTTGTCACATTGTTCCTTGGACCCGGACCCAAGCCACTTGGTTGAACCCAACTGTCTTCAAGTTCGGACCTGGTCCAAACTAACGCGAAGCATTTTCGACCATCCAATTCATTATCAACCGTCCGAATTGATTAGGCCGTTCAGACCGTCCGAACAACCATCGTGATCGGACCGTCCAAACTTGATCGAACCATCTGGATCATGTGGATCTCTTGACTCGGTCTAACCCTCTAATCAAACTCGACTGAGCCACTTTGCTTGTTCTGCTAACTAGTGGGCCCCGTTTGCCTGGTTGTCTTCTCCAGGAGGCCTTTGCGCCCTCGCCAGCTCGCCATGCGCGACGAGGGCAACGTCGTCACCAACGGTTGCCCAACTGCTCGCACCTGGTTTTTGACGTGCGCCCGTGGTTGGCCAAGTTGACTATGCTCGCCCATGCCCTGGTCACCTCGCGAGCGCAACACTGTCACTCACAGTGGAGCCATGAACCAAGTTCACCGTAGGAGCTCCATTCATGTGTTTCTCCACCCCAGAGCCTATAAAAGCTCCTCATTGGCCTCATTGTCTTCTTTTCCATCACTTCCGAACCATCCACACCTCCATCTTCCTCTTCCACTGAAAAAAATCGCAAAGAGCTCAAGCTCTCAATTCCGGCCGCCACACCTCAACGTCGTTCCGGCGCCACAAGGGTTCATTTCCATTTCTGTTCACGTCACTTTGCGCCCCTGATCACCATCATCATTTCCCCTAACTCAATTTTGGTTTGCATTCACAGGAATCATTGAATTTAGGATTTTCTTCTTTTCAGCCGAAAACGTTCACCTTCGTCTTTAGCTCCGGCCGGTGAGTCCATAACCGAATTCATTGCATTATCATCGTCTATTGACCTCGGTTGAGCTTCCCCTACCTCTTTTTCCCTACCTCCTTGCTCAGGTAAAGCTTTCCACATTGGAGCGCCGCGGCCACCCTCGGTTCCTCGCCGTCGGCACAACTCCGACTAGCTCTATCCTCCCTACCCACTCCGGTATGCTCCTAGCCCTTCTCTGATGCTAATGCACGCATTAGATGGCTTAAAGAGTAGCCGCATCGACGTCGTCGTTTTTGCCGTACTTTCTCCTCCACTCCTCCTCGTCACGCTGCCGCTTCAGCTCACCTCCAGCGATGCTCCGGCCAACGGTGGGTGCGCATTAGTGTAGGGATTCCATTTTGGCCCTTGGCCGGCACCGCCAAGGCCTTCCTCACCGACGATTGGCCAGAGAAGCTCACGGCCAGAGCGTGCTCTTTTGTCGGACGCCGACACGTACTGTAGCTTAATGATTAGGGCTAATTTTGGTCTTTAGGGCACAGTTAGTGTTTAGTTTAATTTAATAACCGGTTAGATTTTGTAATGAGTCATTGATGAGTGGGTCCAGCCGTTAGGTGCATAGTAACCTGTGGATATCATAGGGATATGTGCATGATCGTAGGATGATGATACAATTGGCAATGGTATTTGCGGTTTGTCAAATCTCACGTTTTCAGCAGAGTTTTAGTTCTATCAAGTCATTCGTGGTCAGATCGGCGGATCGTGGTCAGACCGACCATGTCTCGAGGATTTTCGGTTAAGTCAAGGGCGGTCGGTCGAACGGCAATGATCGACCGATTTTGACTTGATTAAATCGAGTTGTTTGGCGATGCTTGTTGGGTTAGTTTAAGAGCATGGGTTTCAGTGCATATGTGTTGCATGTTGCATGTTTTCACTAACGTGGGTCAAGTTGTGAAGAACTTGTTCCCGGATTCGATTTGCTTGTCTATTGGTGTGCAGATTGCTTGGAGATCAACAACGGTCAACAGCGAGGAGGATCGGGACTAAGCTTGGAGAGCTGAGGTCCAGAACGATCAAGGATGTCGGGTGAGGTCAATGGATTCAAGCGTGGCGCAGAATGGACAAGGATGACCAAACAGCATTCGGTCTGTTGGTTGATCAAGCGGTCTTGAGGTCGGTGCAAGTGCCATGGTGGTCCGGTGGGAACCGGATGGGAGACTTGCCAACACGATGAGAGCCACTGGATCAACCTACACGTGGCAAAGCATAGGAGTGCTTCGCGTAGTTCAGAATCGGTCTTCGGAAAAGATCGAGAAGGGGTATTTTGGTAATTTTACCAAATACCGCCATGGTGACCTTTTGCCAACCCACGGCGCAAGACGGAGCGTGATGAAGCGGATTAGGTCAAGAGAGTTGAAGACGGCGCTTTAAAATACGTGCGTATGTGACCCATTTGTGTTGGGCCTTAACGGGAGCCAATTAGGGTTAACTCTCTAGAAGCTAGGCCTCCATATAAATAGGGATGGCTGCTGTCAAACAGCCTCCAAGGACTTCATTTGTAAACCCTAGTTTGGTGTTAGGGTATTAGAGAAAGAGGAGAGGCTTAGGGCTCTAGGGAGATGAGTTGAGTTGTGTGCTCATGGATTGAGCTTTGTCCTCCATGGATGGAGTGGCTGTAAACCCTCTCAACTTCAGATCAATCTATGGATGATTTCCAAAGATGAGTCTCTTTTGCGTTCTTGCTCTATATTTGAGATTTTAGAGGTTTCTTTGATCTAGTGTTTTTTTGGTTGGTTTCGTGCCCTCTTCTACCTTGCTGTGACATGTGGGAACTTATCTAAGATCATCTAGATCATCAGTCTCCCACGAGCAAGTGTTGGATCAAGTTTTCGTTTTTGATCGCTTTTGAACCCTTCTTCGCTCAAATATAAAAAGGTTGAAACTTTGACGTGGATCTACTCATTCGTTGCTTGGAATAGGTTCCTAATATCCTTAGGAAGGTGTGTTCCAATTTTGGTCAAGTTTGGCATTGTAGATCAAAAGTTAGATCGATTTTCGTTTTGGTTTTGGGTTGTCTTATTTGTTTACGGTCGGTCTACCGATCCGATTTCCTAATCTTGGTCAAACCGCCTGGTCGATTCGACCGAAATTTTACCGACGGTCTGACCGATTTTCCAGGTTAGGGTTTGATCTTTTGAGTTTCTTGTCTATCCTCCTTGGGGTTTGTTTGGGTTTAAGACAAGTCCTCTACAGTATTTGAATGTTGATCTTCATAGCTTCCGTAGCTATTGGAGTGATATTGTGTTGAATCTAATGACGGTGAAAAATTAGGTGTGCTCCTATTCACCCCCCCCCCCTCTAGTCGCCTTTCCGGTCCTACATAACCCCTCACTATGGACTGTCCATTTTGAGATGAATGTTTCGAATTGATTGGGCCATTCGGACCAATCCGATCAGCCCTCTCGTTTGGATTGTCTGATTTCGTTTCAAACGTCCGAGCTTGTCTCTCGTTTGGACCGTCCGATTTCAATTCAACTGCCTGGATCTCAACAATCCGAATGTCTCAGCTCAGGGTTTAAAACAAAAATCCGTAAATCATTTATTTGTGTACTGTAAATTGTTCTAAACTTCAAAATTGCATAAGTATTTCAGTTTAACTCCCTTTTTCATGAAAGAAATTTTGTTGGTTTCCTTTTTAATTGTACTTTAATCTAAATTTATTTGAATCTTGTTTCTATTCCAGAAATTTTCGTTAGTAGAATTATCTTCGGTTTAGCATTATTTCTTGCACTAAAAATTGTTTTAACTTCAAAAATGCATAAGTATTTCTCTATAACTCCAAATTAAGTGAACTCAAGCTTGTTGGTTTCCCCTGTTAGTGTAATTTATTGTGGAATAGGTTTTGAGTATGCTACTATCTCTGAAAATCTTGTTTTGCAAATGATTTGTTTACTACTTTCATGACTTCAAAAAATCCTAGAAAATTCATTTTAACTCCAAATGAGGTGAATCAAATTTCATTGTTCATCTCATGTGTTTCTCTATCTACCATAAAATTTTCATGTTCACCACCTCTCTGGAAATTTGTGCCAAAACTTGTTTTTGGATAAATAGTAACCGAGAGGGGTTTTCAGCATTTTTATCAAAGCTGGTTTTGTTTTGGCCATAACTTTTGCATGCAATATCCAAATCAATTGATTTTTTGTTGCTAAATTCATTTAAAATCATGCTCTATTGTTGCATAAATTTCATGATTTTTGGGTGTTGTTGAATTTTTTAGTCTATTCGGTGTTATTCGTTCTTATTGGTTTTTTTCGCTTTTTCGATAGGTTCTGACGAATTCGTTGAGTACGAGAGTGATCCTCTGCAGCAAGGAAGTTATCCCCAGTAAGGCAAGCAGTTTTTTCTTTGATGCACGTTGATCCTATTATGTTCGCATGTTAATATTTCAAATTTTCGACTATATATATGCATGCTATGTTGACAAGTATTTCTCAGTCGCGATAGTTTGCCTGATTAGTTACTTGAACTGTAGGTAAACATCCATCCTTTACCATTGAGCCTAGGTTTATATACGCTGTGATTTAGAGCTTGATGGATGGGCTCTAGTCACTTATATGTAGTGTCGGAGTTGTTGTCGCTTAGCAATACTTAGAATGGTAGCATGGGGATCATCGCTTCGGTGATGGTCATTATATCAACACTTAAAATACTTGGGTCATGGTACTCATGTATGTGATGTATTTGGAAAAACTAAAAAGCTGAAAATAAAATATTTTAGACTTAGGCACATTGGTTGGATGGTATGCATTTGGGTGTGTGCTTAGTGCCCGAGTCAACAAGGACCGAATTACTTGCGCCATTGATCCAAACACCTTTGTGTGCAACCACATGAGGGCATATGGGAACCCTCTTGACTTAGTATTTTGGCGTGTGTTAGCTCCGAGTCGTAGGAGGTTGTGTGTGTTGTGTATAAAAAGGAATGTGTTGTGTTGTTGGGTGTGCGGGGGTGGGTCCCTGTTAAGGTTATCCACACCGAGGAGCATTGAAACTTTTCCAAGGCCGATGACTCCGACACAACGTATGGTTTCCATCATACAGGCGACTCCTAGTTAATACAAAATATTGGAAAATATCTCATAGGACTTAGCCTTGCCGGCATACCTAAGGAAGTGTAGTCTATAGCTTGGCAAAAAGGCGGTATGACATGTGGGTAAAGTTGTACACCCCTGCAGGATATAACCTATGCGAATTGCCTCGTCCTAGGTCATGGACACGCTTAGTTATTTCCTGCAAGAATTAGATTATAACATTTTCTATAAAACTTGAAATCGGGTGGTACGAATGGGCAATTCGTGATATGTGGTGGTGGCTGTTGGGAAGCTACCTCCAGGATGTTAATTATGTTCATAATTATTGTTCTGATATTATTTAAACAAATAAAAACAGATTTGTTAAATTTATTTCAATCTATTACACTATTGCAAATAAAATGTTGCTTTACACTAAAAATGAACTCTATAGCCATCTCCATTGAATCAAGCCTGCATGTAGCTATGTATAGGTTTGTTATTTGTAAGTCTTGCGAGTACAATTTGTGTACACAGTTGCATTACTTATTTGCTGTAGAGGAGGTTGACCCCCAAGGGGTTGATCTGTGTGAGATTGCCTACGAAGTTGACGACTAGCTTGGTGGTCCGGTCGGTTGCCTTGTGGGTAAGGGCAAACCAGTCGGCCTTTTCTTTTGGTGCCATCTTATGGCTATGTTTCTGCTGCAACTTTTAGTACTTTTGGATTGTTATATTTGGCCGGTTGGCCCTCTCCTGTATTTTGAACTTGTATGTCTTTTGTGTTGTAAATTATGAAGACTCGGTATGGTAATGACTTGTGTATGGAATTGATGTTTCAAATTTTGTGATGGTGTATGTGTACCGCTCCTGGGAGGTACATGTTACATCGGGAGTTGGGATATTTAATTTGCAATGCTAGGACTAATTGGATGGTTAAGTATTACAAGTTAAATACCGTAGGGGCTCTCACACACACCCAAGTCCGATAAGTGCTTCTTTGTGGGGTATCCTAAGGAAACTAAAGGATATTATTTTTTATAATCGAGTTGATAACAGATTGTTTGTTGCCCATAATGTTGTCCTCTTGAAGAAACAGTTTCTATCCAAAGGAGTCAGTTGGAGCAAGGAGCAACTCAAAGAAATTTGGGAACCATTTGAAAATATTTCAACTCCTACTGAACCTCTACAGGATGAACAAAATGTTGTTGAACCTGTAAATGAGGCATCAACCCCACATAGATCAAAAAGGCCACATCAATTGCCTATAAGGTATGGGCATGACGTTTTATTATTGAATAATGATGAGCCTCAAACTTACGCAGAAGCGATGGTGGACCCAGACTCTGAGTCATGGCATAAAGACATGAGATCCGAGATAAAGTGTAACACCCTGGCTATGCAAAAGCTAAGATGTTACCTAAGCCTCTAATACAAAACAACAATACAATTTAATTTCAACTCTTTAACAACCACTGACAGTTAAAGTCCAACACACAATAGAACGATTATAAAATTTGATCTAAATTTCAGCAACAACAAGACTCCAATTGTCCGATCATAATAATCCATTCAAGAGAATTACTATCAAGAATATATCTAATGAATATAAATCATTAACTAGATCAACCAAAACATAACGACGTTCAATATCAATCTTCATAACACCATTTATTACAATCCAAACCTCTCAACTGAAAGATAATAGCAGATTTATTAAATAATGTGTGAATTGAGTGAGTTTATCCATGTGCCTACTCCTTCCCAAAGCATGTCGTCTTTAGAGTTTACCTAAAACAACAACACTAGCAAAAGTGAGTCAACGACCCAACAAATACAATAGAATAATACGAAAAGTGTTGGAACAAGAACATGTCATTTACAATATTCGAATACATAAGTAAAATGGCAAAAATCTTATGCAAGTATGAAAATGCATATTCTTCTCTTCTACTTATACCGGTATAGCCAGTGAATACCCGTTGGTGTTCACTCAGGCCCGCATTATCCAAAATGCGGGGATCCAAGGCCTGTATAAAGAATATTTCAAATGAAGATCCAATTTGCCAATATTGGAATGATGGGTCTTGTTTGCCCATATTGGAATGATGGGACTTCACTACCCACTCCCGTAGGCGAATCATGAATAAATGAATGAAACATTATATTGAAACATACCCTCAATGAGGCATGGCACAACAACCATGAAAGTAAACAAATAATACTGGAATTATTCATAATTCGTAGAATTTAGCCATTTCATAAGCAACAATCACTTTGAACAATTAACAGTCAAGACAATTCAAATTGTACTTGCCTTTCGCGTTGCGACACGTTAGGAGGCAAGGAAGGTGCCACTAATCCCGAAGCCACTCCTACAAAATTAAGTTACTCAAAATAAGATCGACATGTAACATGACGCTATTCACAACGCTCCTATCAGGAAACTACACTGGACAGTGACCTTATAAATTACATAACTTTCGCTTTGTAAATCATAAAAATGCATTCTTAGATTCTTTGGAAAGATAACAAAATTATCTACAATAACCTAGTTAACGAGATCCTCCAATTCTGCCATCATCTGAGTCTAATATTCAGTTGAAAATCTAAATTTAGAATCTGACAGACAGAATGAACAGTAGTACAAGAAAATTCATATCTTTCAAATGGCTGAACCAAAATTCATGATCTTTAACAATCTGGAAAGCTAAAGAAAATTCCTACGAAATTTGTGTTGGGAGACCTCCCTGAATCAGCAATTAAAAAAACCTTATTTAATAACCAAAACGACTGCTATATTTCGTTAGGATTTCCAAACAGCAGTAAAGAAACTGACGTATCTCCCAAACTACAACTCCGAATTAGGTGATCTCAGAACCTATATAAAGCTGAAGACAATCCCCACATAACTCTAGGAGGCCCAAACCTCTAATTTCACACTGAACAAGACCTAATCTGCCGAACAAGGCGACTGCAGAATACCAACTCAATCTCACTAGGATCAACGAATCACTAAACGACATCATCTCCTCAAAAATACTTAAACTAACAACGAGGATTAGAAATATTACCCTAGAAGACATGAATGACTCGCTGGATATCCCCCACGAATAACTCCTTCTTCCTCTTCCTTCTCCTCTTTTCTTCCCTCTCCTTCCTCT
Organism: Phyllostachys edulis; assembly: GCA_036346405.1. Classification (NCBI taxonomy): domain Eukaryota; kingdom Viridiplantae; phylum Streptophyta; class Magnoliopsida; order Poales; family Poaceae; genus Phyllostachys; species Phyllostachys edulis. The sequence goes on from CM070566.1 coordinate 23,928,128, forward strand.
TCCTTATGGCCAGCAACAATGGAGAAACATTGGAGGAGAGGGGGCACCACCATGGAGGAGAGTGGCGTGCTACAGTGATGTCAATGTAACAGTGCCCCCTGGGCGTGCTATAGTACTTGGGGTGCTAGGGTTTAGTTCGCCCCCCCCCCCACATGGGCCCAATAAAACACCTCTAAAATTCTGAATTTTCCCTTTCTAATTATATTTAATTTTAGTACTAGTCATTAATATGTTTTATATTTCAACGGGATATTACAAAAAGTCCATACATGTAATCAAGTTTGGAACTTGGTTGATGCACCTGATGGTGTTAAAACCATTGAGTACAAATGGATTTTTAAGAAAAAAATCGATATGGATGAAAATGTTCACATTCATAAGGCACGACTAGTCGCAAAGGGTTCCAAACAAATTCAAGGTGTTGATTATGATGAAACCTTCTCGCTTGTCACGATGCTTAAGTCTATCCGGATCATTCTAACTATTGTTGCATATTTCGACTATGAGATATGGTAAATGGATGTCAAAACGGCTTTTCTAAATGGAAACCTAAGTGAGGATGTGTACAACACACAGCCTGAGGGTTTTGTCAATCCAAAGGAAGCTAGAAAGGTATGCAAGCTTCAAAAATCCATCTATAGACTAAAGCAAGCATCTCGGAGTTGGAACATTCGTTTTGATGAAGTGGTCAAAGGGTTTGACTTCATCAAGAAGGGAGAAGAACCTTGTGTTTACAAGAAGGTTAGTGGGAGCAAGCTTGTGTTTCTGATATTGTATGTGGATGACATACTACTGGTCGGAAATGATATTCCAATGCTTGAATCTGTTAAAACTTCGTTAAGAAATAGTTTCTCAACGAAAGATTTAGGAGATACTGCATATATTCTTGGTATAAGGATCTATAGAGATAGATCTAAAAGGCTAATTGGATTAAGCCAGGATATGTACATAGACAAGGTGTTGAAACGGTTCAACATGCAAGATTCCAAGAAAAGTTTCATGCCCATGGCGCATGGCATTAATCTTAGCAAGAGTTAATGTCCTACGACCACTAATGAGCGAGACAAAATGAGTATAATTCCATATGCTTCGGCTATTGGATCTATCATGTATGCCACGCTATGTACACGACCAGATGTGTCGTATGCTCTAAGTGTTATGAGCAGAAATCAGTCGGGTCCAGGTGAAGGTCACTGAATAGCAGTCAAGAATTGCCTTAAGTACTTGAGAAGGACTAAGGATGCATTCCTTGTTTATGGAGGTGAGGAAGAGCTGGTCGTAAATGGTTACACCGATACTAGCTTCCAAACCAACAAGGATGATTTCATATCGCAATCTGGGTTTGTGTTTTGTCTTAATGGAGGAGCAGTAAGCTGGAAAAGTTCCAAGCAAGGAATGGTTGCTGATTCTACAACAGAGGCTGAGTACATTACAGCTTTGGAAGCTACAAAAGAGGTCATGTGGATAAGGAAGTTCATTTATGAACTGGGTGTGGTTTCTAGTGCTTCCAGTCCAATGGATCTCTATTATGATAATAGTAGAGCCATTGCACAAGCTAAGGAGCCTAGATCACATCAAAAGTCCAAGTACATACTTTGATGATATCACATTATTCGTGAGATCGCTAAAAGAGGTGATGTGAAGATATGCAAAGTGTACAAGGATTTGAATATTTCTAATCCATTGACAAAGCCTCTCCCGCAACCTAAGCATGAGGCGCACACAAGAGCAATAGGTATAAGATACATATATGATTGACTTTAGTGCAAGTAGGAGACTGTTGGTGATATGCCCTAGAGGCAATCATGGAGATGATTGTATCACGTCTACGTTTATGAGTTATTGAATACATGCTATTCTGTTCCTTGAAAGAATCATCGGTTATAAAGATTAACAAGTATGTGACTTGTTGGTGAAGCTCTTTTAACTATAATGTCATTCTAAAAGTATCTCTGGTCGGATGTCATTGGTCGGAACACTAGTGACTTATTGACTAGCACATGTATTGATTGATGGCCATGTTTCACTAGTCATGGATATAGGGATATCGAATCAATAATGTGAACACATGTTAGAGAATGTGGGGTTGGATTGACCCACCTTGAGACATTGTTAATATTGTTATGATTTTATGTGTCGTCAGTTGGTCTCAAGCAATGATGATGTATAATCCTTAAATCTGAGATCAGCATGGTTTCCTACATGTGTAATAGTACACTTAGGGGTTGTCAAACGCTACTCCGTAACTAGGTAGTTATAAAGGTAATTTTCAGGTATACTATGAAACATGTAGAGAAATATGACTGGTCAGATATGGGATTTGCCCCTCTTAACATAACAGGAGAGATATCTATGGGGCCCTCGATGTAGTCGGATAAAGAAAGTGCATGGCCATGCCACTAGTAGTCGAAAAGTTCAACCACATGAAGTTATCTAACACTTGATCGAGAAAGTATTGAATAGTCCATAGATGACATATTATCTCACCTGGAGTTCAACCATATATCGTGAGGCAAAGGGAGAATACATGAGCAGGTCTTTTAGTTCGATCAGATACGAGCTAGTCGTAGGCTGGTCGAACATGATCACTAAGTTGTCGAAACCTAGTCGTAAGGAGTTACGAACTGGTCGAGACAAAATATGAGCTTGTCGTATAGAGATACAAGGTGGTTGTTAGTGATAAGGACCTGGTCGTAAATCATATTGCATTAAGGTTCGTCCGATATAATTCGTGTGTATTCGGGAATCGTTATGTCCTGCTAGGAGCCGCTAATGACTCATTATCGGAAAGGAGCTTCCGAGTCACAACCAATTACACATGAATCTGACGGGTCACACACTTAATGGGTTCGAACAAACATGTTCAGATAGGATCCATCATGGGCACTGTATAAGGAGATGCTTAAGGCTATTAGGAGATGCGAGAGATAACGTGAGTTGCTCCACCGAAACCCTAGCCGCCATCTTCTCAAGAGAGCCATACTGTGCGAGTTGGTGCTAGCACACCGGCGTACGGCGTTCCACCCTTGGACATGTGAATACCGTGGAAGCGCTAATGCGGTTGCTGTTGCACTTAAGGACGATCCATGACTTCGCAAGGAACGCGATTGGTTGCTAGAGGAGACGATCGACATTGAGGAATGCCGGACGATCGACTACGACCACTACGCCAACGCGCTCTATGTTGGATCAGGCTGCTCCAACTCTTCTTCTGTTGCACTACATGTCTGGTGGTAACGATCTATGATCTCTTACTTGCTTGGCTTCTTGGTTCACGTGGTAGAAATTTTAAATTGCTAGCTAGTGTAACCTACTCGTATCCCTTCAACACCCCATCTCAGTGAGGCATTCACCGTTGTGTCAGAAGGCTTTGTGCCCAATGCCTCGTGAAGAGAGCTCCTTTGAACATGTAATATCCCGAAATGCTTTAGAGGGAGAACGAAAACGATTAGTGGGGTATTCTGAAAAATAACCCTCTTGAGGACCTGTGCATAATTTGTCAAAAAGGGATACATGAAAACGTGATGTTTTGGAAATTTTGGAGAGAGTTGTTTTCTGGAACGAGTCGTACGGGGGAGTTAGATCTACCGTGTTAAAAGTAGATGTGAGGGACAGAAGGATCCAAAACACAGAAACCCTAGCCACGTTGATCTTTCTTTTGTTTTCTGTGCGTCGTCGCGAGCACTCGCCATTGATCTCGCGCTTGGGCTCACGCTCGCCACGCGCCAACGGCAGCTGCTCTCACGAGCGTCATTCCTCTACCCATTTGCTCGCACGCCGTTGTTTGCTAGCCGCGCCTACCGCGCTGTTTAGTACCGCGCCCACTAGCGTTGCCGGCGCGCCGCTCTCGCTACCCTTCTTCTTTATTCTGTTGCTCCATGCATGTACATCCTGCATGCGGCTACTAGTTAGTCTTTTGTTTTCTTGCTTTGCATTGGCTCATGTCACCTACAATAGTAGAGGGAGAGAGAAAGAGAGATTAAGGGAAAGGTGCTACGGGATTTTTTCTGCGTTGCTGCCGCAAAGAACAGCTAGGAGAAGGAGAAGGAGAGGGGAATAAGAAGAAAAGGAAGAAGGGGAAAAGAGGGGATTTCGTAGGAAGATCAGTAACCCTCGTCGCGATCTCCAAGGGTGATGATTAGCATCTCTTCTTTGATTTTGTTTAGGATTTCTAGTCGACAAAAATTGTTTAGTATATTAGTTCAGTCCGCTGTTTTGTTGTACTGTAAATACGGATACTGGTGGTGCGTAATTTGGGAATTTCATATACTAGATAATTGTAGAGAATCTTGGTAGCTTTCTATAGAATATTTAACCATGTTGATTGGATTATTAGATTCAAGTTATGAATTTTGTAAGCCTGCTGTCTAGGAGTTGTCGTCTTTTGGTAGCATCTTGGTAATTTGTAGATTAAAATTATTAAATGGACTAATTGGGGGTTTTGCTCTACATGAAAAGTGTAGATAACTATCAAAGATTCTAGAGAGTCCAAGAACACAAATTTTGGTTGGGTAGAATAGAAGTTATAAAATTATGAAACGAGATGTTCTGACAGAATCTAGGACAGTCTTCGGGTAAAGAAACGGGATAGAAAATTGTAGAATCAGATTTTTCATTATAACTAGGAAAATGTATGTTGTTTCGTGAGGATTCCAAAAAGTCTTGGATAGCTGAATTTGGAGTTCAGATGAGAAAGATATGACTGTTTTACTACGTGGACAGCGGGTAGCGTATCCGGTAGTTTCGGGTTGAAAAGGTCGGTTTGACGTAGGTGTGCGATGACAGTTAGAGTAAGGTGTTGGTGCTGTAATATGAAGGTTTTGAGATGTGTTATGAATTTGTTATCCAGGGAATGGGGTCTTGTGAGCATTACTGTCGTTTCGCTCTCTAGTGTCACCAGGATAAGAAGCAAGTGCATAGTAGACAACGGTCAATGGTTGATCACTGTATTTTTTTATCACTCATTACCATTATTGTTTGTACTTATATTTTATTTTAATTGCAAGCAAAGGGAATGGTCATGAGTTATTTCGTACTGTTGGGTATGAGAATGATTGTCGATGATGATATTGATGAAATTATGAATAATTATGCATTCATGAACATCATTGCATATGAGAAGGTGATCATGTTGATCACAACTCTACGGGAGTGGAGAAGGTCCCTGATCCTTGAGGAGGACGGGCTTGAGAGTGAACATTGTCGTGAGTATTCACTCACGCCATATCGGTATACGCGAAAGAAGTGCATGTGGACATGTAGTGTAGAGATGCATTGAAAAGAAAATATTATTTGACGATTGTGTGTGAGAATAAAGAGAAGAGGATTGCATGGATGAGCATGAAAATAAAGATAAGAGAACAAGTGATGATAATGTTGTTATTGATTACTGTTGGTTTAACATTGTTCAATGTTTATTGATGTATTTGCTGAGTCGTGGACTCACTTTTGCTCTACTGTTGCTTTTAGGTGACCGTTGATGGCGTTTCGCTTGGGAGGGATTAACGCACGTGGAATAATTACATACTCTCAAACTTGATTCATTTGTCATGAGAAACCTTTACTTCATTATGACGGGATATCTTTCAAGACAGGATAGAAATTGATTAATTATAGATGAATGATTAGGACTTGTTTAAACATTCCATATAATTTGTTCTATTGGTTTTATGCCAATTTTGGATTGTCTTGCTATGCTCCTAGGGTTTAATTATTTAAGATTGTCAAATCTTTATTCATATTTTATTGTGACCCATGGGCGGGCTTTGATAATGAATTGCTTGTTGTAATTTTATTGTAAGTTGATGTAAATTAAATTGTTAGGGTACTTTTGTGGAATTCCAAGCTTAGTGTTGGGCTGGGGTGTTACAATTGGTATCAGGGCGGGTTTTAGGTTCGTGGTGAATAGATTAACAACATAAGTGACCTAAAATTGCTAAAATTTTGTTTTAGGACTAGTAAAATCAACTAAAATTTGATAATGGTTAACTAACTTAAAATTTGACCCATTGTGCATAGCAGGATGGGGATGGGCCAAGCATTGTATTTACATTTCTGTTATGTCGTACTAATGATTCGTGCTTTTATTATGGTTCCTTGAGTTGATTATATATTGGTTATGTGTGATGGTAGTGGATGTTGTGACGTAGAGATTGGTTGTGGTTATGGGCATTGTTAGGTTGTACCACCGTTTGGGGTGTGAGGATAGTGGAGTGTTTACCTCAGGTAAACTAGTTCCAGGTGTTGAGAATGTGTTTCTTTTGGAAGGTTATTGTCTTCCTTGAGTTTGGATTGGTTATTCTTGTTATAGTGGTGTTAATGAATTTTCTTGGGTTAATGGTTACAATGCAGTTGATGGGTTTTCATTGGCCTTTATTGGTTCCATAAATCAATCATTTGTTCTCCCGACTGTCGAGTTGTTTTGCTGCTTGTAAACGTAGTTGATTTACAAGGTTGATATTTTATTAAGGAGTTCCACTTTTCTTGTTGGGAAACATGACTCGTTTAATCGCTTAGTACTTTAGTTAATGGAAGCTTTCTTTTGCAAGTTCTTAAACGTGAGGAAGCTTTAGCCTCATGTATTTGTTTTGGGGGTAATTTGAGTATGAATTTTAATACTTCTCTTTTATGAAAGAAAGCGTCAAAGTCCTTTTTGCAATGTCCTGTTATGGTTATGTCAGATGTTGTAATTAAATAGATTGATATGGCATGGGTATCAAGTTGGGCCAATGGCGTGGTGCATAATTAATCTAAACTAGACGAAGAGACGCATCGGGGAGCCAAAGCGGCATTGATGCGAGCGAAGAGACACATCGGCAACAATGGCAATAAAGAAACTCATTGGAGAGATGTAGCGGTATTATCACAGACGGTTATAGTTAAAACCCGTCTGTGAAGTATACAATTATCACAGACGGTTTTTGATATGAATCGTATGTGATATTACCTCTTCACAGACGGTTTTTAGCGCAACCACTAACACAGACAGTCTCTAAAACAAAATTGTATGTGATTGCATGTAATACAGACGGTTTGTTCAACTGTCTGTGACGAGATGTCCAATATTAGCCTTTTTTTATAGTAGTGCCTCTAAAATAAAGTGGTTGTTGTAGTGAGGTTGTAAGGTTTTCGTACAACTACAGATATCCCAAACATAGCAATTTCATATCAAACATGCACGCATGCATGATTTTGCAAAAAGAAGTACAATAATTGAAATAATACGACCAACATGATCAAAGAGCTTGTTTGCCTTGCTCTGGTTGCTCTGAATGTGATAATGAAGGGTCGTCGAAATATTCGCTCGAGCAATCAACATCTATTCCAAAAAGAGTTAAAAAAAATTAAATAGGGCAAAATAATTTCAACAGTTACCAAATCCAAATATTGTTACATATTCATACAGATCATGATTTTATAGGAATTTAGCAAAAAGAATCATTTGATGTGGAATTTGCATGTGATAGTTATGGCCATTACTAGCACAACTAGAAATTTTCACTTGATTTTCGATTTGGATTATCATCTTTGATTTACCTTAAGTGCATGCTAATAAAAGTTGATATTTAATCATTTTACCCATTTTGATTAAACTTCTCAAAATCTATTGACATCATTATAATTATGGTCTAGGGTCCACTGTCTATTTAGATATCGATTCCTAATTAGTTTCACTCTTTTAGAGTGATTGCCAAAAGAAATCCTTATATTTTCTAATCAACTTATTTTGGCATTTGTCTTGGCTCTAACACACTGTCCCATTCAAGTTTTTCCTACTAGCCGTCCACCTCATTAAGCATTTGTCTAATTAAAGTATTCTCTAGATTATTTAGTCCACTAACAAATCTTTTATTCACATAATGGTCCACTGCTTATTTCGAAGAAAAAAACATCTTTCAATACTGGTTCTAATATTAACTTACTCTTTTAGCCTAGATGCTATTCGCTGAGCCAAATTCATAATCTCAAATATTTTCTTTACATTTAAAATGGCATTAGCTCACAATCCTAATCCAATATTTTCTTTACATTTAAAATGGCATTAGCTCACGGTCCTAATCCAATCACCTTCTCTATACATTCTTTTAAAGAATTTTTTTTTGAATTAAGGCACTGTTGACTAGAACTCCTTACTAATTCAAATTTCAAACTTCGTTAAATCATTTGAGTGACCTAATTGATAGTCACAGAGATTTTTCTATATCCTTAGAGGTGGGTCCTAATGTCATTGATGGAGAGAGGGAGACACAGAGAAGAGCAGAGCAAAGGAGCAGGGAGATGGCTTGGGCGGCACTAGTCACCAAGGATGGAGCGGTGGTGAGGCAGAGCAAACCCCAAAAATGGGTTGCTGGCGGGCTGAGGATGCTAGGGGTGGTGGCATCATGGCTCCGGTGGCCTTGTGGTGGCGCGGCGTGGGCAAGTGGTGGCCGGTCGTGAGGAAGAAATGAGGCGACGACGCTCAGGAGCTATCGGGGGTGAGCTAGGGAAACCATGAGCTTTAAGGGAGCAAGGGGGTCTCACCGAAGCTCTTGGTGATGAAGGGGCGGTGCCGAGGTGGTCCGGTGGTGTAGACCCAAAGCAGGGCGGCGGGGTCACCGTGGCGACGGTGCTGTGGAGATAGAGAGAGAGAGAGTGAGGGTGAGTGGTGGGGAAATCTAGGAGACAGCAAGGGGATGCTCCAGGCATGAGTAATTGGGCTAGAGCTCACTAGACGAGAATCAGCGTTGGCGACGGTAGTTTTGGCCATGCGTGAGGAAGACAATGGTGGCGAGGTGTTCTGGCGAGTGAAATGCCAAATTAATTTGGGGTAAATGACTCTTGGGGTTTAGAACACGAGATGATGTAGTCTATTAGCGAAGCAGTTACTAGTTTGGTTGGAACGGCAAAAGAGAGCGACAACTTCGCACTGGGCGTCGCTGGACACAAAGAAGATGCAGGCGTTCCCGGTGATTTAGTTGTACATAAGGAATAAGAAGGTAATGGATGGAAAGAGGAAGTAGATGCGATCATCAAGGACATAAAGATAAGGGCCAAAGCTCGTCGGTGCATCCAGGAAGCATTGCGGCAGCATGGCCATGGCCGTGACTGACCTTCGGGTCTTCACTCGAATTGAGCTTGGAGATGGAGGGGAATGGAGAGGGGATGAGGGAAAATGGAGAAGAGGAGATGACACATCGGATTCCCAGCTTATACGGGGAAGAGAACGGAGTATTCGTGAGGGAGCCAAAGTGATCCGGCGGTAACGCGCTCTAGGTGGTGACGGGAGAGCGGGCAGGGACAAGCGTGTGATCGGGGCAGTGCATGGGCGCAGGCAGGAAACCAGGGGTGCGGCCAAAACCAGTGGCGAAGTGGTTGGCGTAGAATGGGCATGGCGGAGCCAGCCATGGAGCGGGTGTTGGTGCTGTGCCGTGGAGGAGGAACCCTGACAGGTAGGGCCCACCTGTCAGCGGGAGGGAAAAGGGAATTTAGGTTTTCCAGAAATCCTGAAAAGGCTGAGGTTTTGGGAAATTTTTAGACATAGCAATTTAGCTCTAAAAATTATTAAAATATTTGGGGAGGCTCCTAACATACTATAGATCATCGTGTAATTTTGCTAGGATTTTGTTTATTGTATATTTTTCTCTAAAAATCTTTTAAGTTTCTGTTTGTATGCATTATTTGATTTGAGGGAAGTTTCAATACATGCTTTAATCAATTCCCCATTTTATTAACAGTACAATTCCAACAAGTTTGGATTTGTTTTAATCATCATCTTTTGTTCTAATTTATTTTAAATTTTCAATTAGGCTTGTGTTTCACAATTTGTTGCTTAAGTTTTATAATCAGACAAAAACCTTGAATAAAAATCCAGGAAAAATGAATGACAATAAAATGCATCAAAAATCTCGATAAGAAAGATTCAGTTGAAGATCAATGTTCTCCAACTGAGTGAGTTCGGTTGAGCCTCGAAGGCATTTCTTGAGTTGGGATATGTGGAAGACGTCATGCACATCTGAGAGTTGTAGTGGCAACTCCCGTTGGTATGCTACTTCGCCTTTCCTCTCGATGATTCGGTATGGTTCGATGTACTGAGGTGCTAGTTTCCTGTGAACCTGGAAATGGCGGATGCCTCGTAGCGGTGAGACCTTGAGATAGACATAATCGTTACTTCAAAGCTTAGCTCACGGCGGCAACAATAGGCATAGCTCTTTTGTCACAGCTGCGCTTCCCTTAAGCACCTCTTTATCGCGTCAACGTGCTCTTGCACTTCCTGTATGATGGTCGGTCTAAAGAATTGTATCTCACTGACCTCGAACTAGAACAGGGGTGTTCTGCAATTCCTCCCATAAAGTGCTTCGAACGGTGACATCTGAAGACTTGATTAGAAGTTGTTGTTGTAGGAAAACTCAGCAAACGCCAAGCATTTCTCCCAATTTCTGCTATAAGACAGCACACAAGCTCGTAACATGTCTTCCAAGACTTGATTTGTCCTCCCTGTTTCACCTCGCATTTGTGGGTGGAACATCGTGCTAAAGAATAGCTCGGTTCCCAATAGCTCATGTATGCTGTCCCAAAAGTGTGAAGTGAACCGAGGGCCTCGATCAGAGGTTATGATCCTTGGCACACCATGCAGGTGGATGATGTTTTTCATATAAAGCTCTGCAAGTTTGGCTCACCGATATGTGGTGCTAACCTTAATGAAGTGTGCCATCTTGGTTAGACGATCGACAATAACTCATATGGAATCATGTCCATTTCTAGTCTTTGGCAGACCAGTTATGAAATCCATGCCGATTTCATCCCACTTCCATTCGAAAACATTCAGAGGTTGAAGTAATCCCATGGGTCGCTGGTGTTTCGCTTTCACACGTTGACACACGTCGCACAAAGCAGCATGCGCAGCGATGTCCCGCTTCATACCAGGCCACTAGAACTGCTTTTAGAGGTCCCGATACATCTTGGTACTCCCGGGGTGAATGGAGAGTGGTGAGTCATGAGCTTCTCTTAGGATTAGGTCCTTAATATCACGATTATCTAGGACGTATAGCTGTTGTCCGCGCATAACCACTCCACTTAGGCTCTCCGTGAATTCTGATTTCCTGCCGTTCTATAAGTCATGCTTGATTTCAGCAACTATTGGGTCTTTGAGCTGAGAAGTTTAATCTGTGACTCAAGGGTAGGTTTCAATACTAGGGCAGCAACGTAACCCTCCACAACCACTTCCAAGTTGAGCTTTTGGAACTCTTCATGCAGCGTCGGTTCATTTGCTTCAATCGATGCGTGTATGTAGAGAAGCTTCTGACTAAGAGCATCGGCTACAACGTTGGCTTTACCAGGGTGGTAATGAATGTCTAGGTCATAGTCCTTGATTAATTCAAGCTATATTCTTTGCCTTAGGTTCAGATCTGGCTGTGTAAATAAGTACTTCGTGCTTTTATGATCGAAGTAGATTTCACACCGATTGTCAATGAGGTAATGCCTCTAAATCTTGAGAGCATGAACCACGACTGCTAATTCCAAGTCCTGTGCTGGATAGTTAGCTTCATGAGGCCGCAATTGTCGTGAGGTGTAAGCCACTACTTTGCCTTCTTGCATTAGCACACAACCGAGGTCGTGGCGGGATGCATCACAATACACTGTAAAGTCTTTGTGTATGTCGGGTAGAGTAGGTACTGGGGCTGTTGTGAGCCTTTTCCTCAACTCATGAAAACTCTCATCACATGATGCTGACCATTCGAACTTCTTCTCCATTTTCAAAAGTTGTGTCATTGGTCTTGCGATTTTGGAGAAGTTCTCGATGAACCGGCGGTAATACCTAGCTAGACCGAGGAAACTTTGGACTTTCATAACGGTGCGAGGTTGTTTCCAACCTAGGACATATTGTACTTTGCTCAGGTCCACGGCCACACCTCCTTCAGATAAGACATGGCCTAGGAAATCGACTTCTTTTAGCCAAAACTCACACTTACTGAACTTGGCATACAGTTGATGCTCACGTAGCTTGTCGAGCACCATTCGTAAGTGTTGCTCGTGTTCTTGGAGTAGATAAAAATATCATCGATGAAAACCACAACGAACTGGTCCAAATACTCCATAAAAATCTTATTCATAAGATTCATAAAATTTGCAAGAGCGTTGGTAAGTCCAAATGATATTACGGTATACTCGTACAAACCGTTACGGGTGGTAAATGCAGACTTTGGGATGTCTTCTGGTCTGATCTTGAGCTGAAAATATCCAGGCCTCAAATCAATCTTGGAGAAGACACATACACCATTTATTTGATCAAATAAATCGTCAATCCTTGGAAGGGGATATTTGTTCTTGATGGTGACTTCATTCAAGGAACGGTAATCACGGGGCTTCCCCATGGTGATGAGCTAGGGCAGATGAATCCTTGTCCAATTGCTCTTTGAGTTGTTTCAACTCGGCCAACTCGTCGGATGCCATTCGATAGGGTTGCTTGGACATAGGTGCTGTCCTGGGTATTAAATCAATGACAAATTCCATGTAACAGTCCAGCGGCACCCTCGGCGATTCATCCGGAAACATGTCGGAATATTCACATACCATGGGCACCTGACTAAGCTTTGGGATTGAGATGGAGTTGAGCGTGAGCTGTTGCGATGGAGCGGCATTTGTGGAGGTAAAAAATGATGCGTTCTCCGTCAAAGTTGACAAGAGAAACATCTTATTTTGCGCAATCGATTACTCCCTTGTGTTTGACTAGCCAATCCATCCCAAGTATTATATCTGTCCCAGGTGTATCTATCATAATGAAATTTGCTTTGAATTCTATCCCATTGATTTCCATTCGGACTACGAAATAACCAAGTTTTGTTTGCATAACTGATTCAGGGGAATAGACTGCCATGTTAGCCTCTAGGTGCGTAGTCTTTATGTCTTGTTGTATGGCAAATTTCCTTGATATGAATGAGTAAGAAGCTCCAGAATCAAATAATGCCAATGTAGGTATGGAGTGAACGAGAATCGTACCCGTCACTGTTGGTGATATGCCCTAAAGGCAATCATAGAGATGATTGTATCATGACTATGTTTATGAGTTATAGAATAAATGTTATTATGTTCCTTGAATGAATCATCAATTATAAAGATTAATAAGTATGTGACTTGTTGGTGAAGTTCTTTAACTTATATGATATCGTTCTAAATGTATCCCTGGTCGGATGTCACTGTTCGGAACACTAGTGACTTATCGACCATCACATGTATTGATTGGTGACCATGTTTCATCGGTAATGGATATAGGGATATCAAATCAATAATGTGAACACATGTTAGAGAACATGGTGTTGGATTGACCCACCTTAAGACACTATTGAGATTGTTATGATTTTATGTGTCATCTAGTGGTCTCAAGTAATGATGATGTATAATCCTTAGACCTAAGATCAATATAGTTTCCTACATGTGTAATAGTGCACTTAAGGGTTGTCAAACGCTACTCCGTAACTGGGTAGTTATAAAGGTAGCTTTCGGGTATGCTATGAAACATGTGGAGGGATGTGACTGGTTAGATATGGGATTTGCCCCCTCCTAACATAATTGGAGAGATATCTCTGAGCCTTTTGATGTGGTCGGATAAAGAAAGTGCATGGCCATGCCACTAGTGGTCAAAGAGTCGACCACATGAAGTTATCCGTCACTTGATCGAGAAAGTATTTGAACTGTCCGTGGATGACAAATTATCTCACTTGGAGTTCAACCAGATATCGTGAGGCAAAGTGAGAATACACAAGCAGGTCATTTAGTTCGACCAGATATGGACTGGTCATATGGAGATACGAGCTGGATGTAGACTGGTCGAACATAATCACTAAGTGGTCGTAAACTGGCTGCAAGGAGTTACGAACTGGTCATGACTAAATACGAACTAGTCGTATAGAGATACGGGCTGATTGTAAGTGATTAGGACCTGGTCATAGATCATATTTCATTAAGGTTCATCCAATATAATTTATGTGTATTTGGGAATCATTATGTCCTACTAGGAACTACTAATGACTTGTGGTCGAAAAGATGTTTCTGAGTCACAACCGATTACTTACGAACCTATAGGGTCACACACTTAATGGGTTGGAACAATCGAGTTCAGATAGGATCCATCATGGGTCCTATATAAGTCGATGCATGAGGCTATTAGGAGTAGGTAAAAACGATGTGAGTTGCTCCATCGAAACCCTAGCCGCCATCTCCTCGAGAGTCCTACCGTATGAGTTAGTGCTAGCACATCGGCGTACGGTGTTGTAACACCTCAGCCCAACATACAGCCTAGGATGCTACTAAACTACTAAATAGAACCATTTTATTTCAACTTTTTAACAAACACTAAACAAAACATTGAACCATGAATGACATAGTTCAAATCTTCAAGATCTAGCACCAACTACAATTATCCAAGATAAAGAATGTCATCTACCAAGTGTAAATAATCTAAGCATAGATTTTTCTCTTTATCAATCAAATCCAAATCAAACATCTATGCTACACAATGGGAGCAAATATTTAACAATTAAATCTAAAGCATCAAGATTCATCTGGATTACGAGGATGTAAGTCTAATCCAATCAATCAAGTTATTCAATCAAACAGGATTAAATGAACCCAAAAACTGAGGTCTAAGAACATAAATAGAACATCCATGAATATAATTAAATCATCCACCACGAAGGATGGACACAAACCGAATCTAAAGATAATAGTATGAACTTGGGATTTTAGGTAATTAAGCTAATTTTATTTGCCATGAGTGAATGAGTGTGTCGTGCATCCAACTACCCCTTCCCATGCATGTCGCTGCCTCGTGAGGTACCTAGAAGAATAACAACAATAAGTGTGAGTCTACGACTCAGTAAAGTACAACAGTGATAAATATCAAAACCTCATGACCAGCAATTGGAGATATCACATCTCCTTATGAACAACAGCAATGAACCATAAATAGAACTCTTAAACTTGCATGCAATGCATATGTCAAGAAATGCTCTTTCTTCCTTCTTTACAATTACCGATAATGCCGAGTAGTGCATCCGTCAATGCATACTCAAGTCTGTGCCCTCAGGCACAGGGACCTCAAGCCCACGCTCCATGAGGGTGGGGACCCAAGCCCGTCCAATACGTGACGGGGATCTCATGCCCGTCCAATGCATGACGGGGACTTCAAAGAAACAATCCTTGGCTACCATATAGTCCAAGGTTCAAGAATGAATGTCATGATGCAAATTGAAACTCACATTCTCAATCCATCATGAAAGTATAATGTTTAGCGACATTATCAAAACATAAACTTCATAAGTAAACCATGACAATTAATATGAATAAAATATCACAATTCAAACTACACTGCTTGCACTTGCCTCAACCGTGAGACGGATGACGACGATGGGAAGACTCTAACCCCGGTTCTCACCACCACTTGGCAACTGTAAAGTACACTAAGAATACCATTCAAAAGTGCACAACATAGCAATGGAACAAACTGAAATCAATCGCTCCTAACCGCAACCTGAAACTTAATCGATACACTCCCAAATCTCAATCTGTCCAAACAAACAGTTACCAAAAGAAAATTCATAACTTTTGAGTCAAAACTCCAAAAGTTATGAATCCAAATTTCCTCGAATTTACACAAGTATAGCTACAACTTCTCAGCTGACCGAAAGATCAAATTATCCCATCTAAGCCTTTGATTTTAACCCCGAAAACCGTTTTGTCATCTTCGGTACTACTAACTTGGGAATTTCGTAACTTTTATTTGGTACATCCAACCCCACTGTTCTAAGACTCTCTGGAAACTAAAGAAAACTAGCTTTCTCAATAAATTTAGCACAATGATCCCCACTGTGCAACAAAGGTTGCAAATGACCAAGTCTTTTCTATTGTCCACAATGTATGACGTACTACAAAGATTAACTTCAAAAATTCATATCTTTCGTTCTAAATGTCCACAAATTATGAATGTTATCTTCCTAGAATCATCATAAAGATATATACATAACTCATGGAGATCAACTGACCAAATCCGTCCATCTACAAACCTTAATTCATAGAACTACATTCGCTGCCTGAATCCTGAGACTGAATAAGCACCCCGACTTGCAAAAATCATAACTAATTATCCATCAAAAAATTACAAATTAATACTTTCTGGAA
Source organism: Phyllostachys edulis (assembly GCA_036346405.1). Taxonomy (NCBI): domain Eukaryota; kingdom Viridiplantae; phylum Streptophyta; class Magnoliopsida; order Poales; family Poaceae; genus Phyllostachys; species Phyllostachys edulis. The sequence goes on from CM070566.1 coordinate 23,944,280, forward strand.
AGCCCACGCGAAACCCCACATAAGTCTAGGAAACACTAAACACTGGATCTGCTTAGAACTAACTCAAATTCGCATGTCAACAGAACGGCAGAAACAACCGATCTACAACGGCAGTTACAAAATAACTATTAGAGACAACTCACATATGAATGATTTACCTTAACTAAAGGAGAATGTGAAATTACCCACAAGAACAGCGCTGGATGCTGCTGAAGCCTTCACGAAGACCACCCCCACCTTCTACCTCTTCCTCTCCCTTCTCCTCTCTTATTCCTTCTCCTTCCTCTTCCCTTATCGCTGGCCAATTGCAGGGGAAACACCAGGAGTTGGTAGCAAGGAGGGCTCAGTTCTGGGTGAAGGAGATGGAGGCGCCAGGGAGAGAGGGCAGGGGGTGGTGTCCAAAGGGGTGGAGGGGAGGAGGGGGTCGGCCAAAGAGGTAAGGGGGGCGGCTAGGGTTTGGGAGTTGGGCGCCCCCCTCTTGGCCCACTTAAGGCCGACCTACAAGGCCCATCCTGCCTTGGGCCAGAAGCCCAAGGCCCAAATCCTGCCAAAATTTCTGAATTTTAATTAATTCCCCTCTCTCAAACATTGTTCTCTCTAATGCATATTCGGGATATTACAGGTGTTCCATCCCTGGACATGTGGATACCGTAAAGGCACTGTTGTGCTGAATGAGGACGATCCATGATCTTCATGAGGAACGCGATTGGTTGCTATAGGAGACGATCGGTGCCGAGGACGTTGGACGATCAACTACAACCACTACATCGACGCGCTCAACGTTGGATCAGACTGCTCCAACTCTTCTTCCGTAGTACTGCGCGTCTAGTGGTAACGATCTATGATCTCCTACTTGCATGGCTTCCTAGTTTACATGGTAGAATTTTTGAATTGTCAGCTAGTGTAGTCTATCCATAACCCAACAGTCACCACATCAAGCGACACGTCAGCTTCCTTGGCGGTCGTATGGTTCAGATGGCCGCATCCAAAGCCTTGTGCCAGCTTGGGGGCTTGCTGCTCTCCTTGACCTCATGCGAGGCCCTGGGGTCGCTGCTGGATGCCAAGGGGTTGAGGTTGAGGCATTGGAAACTTTCTCTTCAGGCACACATTCGCAAAGTGCTCACGTTCTCCGCAGCCGTAGCAGGTGATGTCTGCTTGGTTTTGTGTACTGGACGGCTATCCCCCACGGTTATACTGCTCAACTGCAGCTTGCTAAGGGTGATGACCTTGGGCTTGGAACCTTGGAGGTGGTGGTGCCAAAGGACGTGCGTTTGATGGTTGCCAAACACGCGGTCTTGGCATGCCGCTGCTCACTAATTTATGCGCAAGCCACTTACGTTTGCGGCTCTCCACGACCGTTCGGGTGCTATTCTCGACCCGGATGGCCTTGTTGATCAAGGTATGGAAGTTGGGGATGTCATGGGCAGTGAGTGACCATTTCATCTCGTCGTTGAGGCACCCCAAAAAAAGCAACCTTCCTCCCTTCGTTCGGTGCCATTAACTATCTTAATACGATGGGGTGGGTGTCGGACACCCACATGCATAGTGTTGGTTTGACTTGACAAGGGTATCAAAACAATTTTAGGCCTTGGGACATAATGTTGGTTGTTAGGGCATAGTAATGCCACCCAACAAACAAGAGTTATATGAGATATGATTGACAAGAGGTTGCTTACCTAAATCACTAGGTTTCTAGCCGTGATGCCAAAGCTCACTAGGACTTAATGGTATATGGATCTTGAACCCACTATATGAAGTTAAAGGAAAACTTGGTTTAGAATATATAGTGGGAGTATCTTTTATTAAAGTGTTTAATAGAAAATCTTACATAAATATAGTGCTGATTTTTGCATATACATATTTTCTGTTGTAGATCATGGCACCTAATACTTCCTCCAAACCTACCTTTAACTTGCGATCTATTCTTGAGAAAGAAAAGTTGAATGGAACAAATTTCATTGACTGGTTTCGTAATATGAGAATTGTTCTCAAACAAGAAAAAAAAAGAAATATGTTCTAAAGGGTCCCTATCCCGAGGAACCAAATGTCGATGCTACTCGTACTGAAAATAATGCTCATGAGAAGCATTATAATGACGCAGTCGATGTACACTGCCTTATGTTTGCCACTATGAACTCTGAGCTTTAGAAGCAATATGAGACCACAGACGCTTACAATATGATTGTGGGTCTGAAATGTAGTTGGCTACTGATGTGATTCTCCAATCGCTCCCTACGAGTTTTGAGCCCGTCATATTGAATTTTCATATGAATGGCATGGAGAAGTCAATGGCCAAGTTACATGGCATGATTAAAGGTGCTGAAGAGAACATCAAGAAAAGTTCTAATCATGTGATGATGGTTCAAAAGACTACTAGCTTCAAGAAGAAAGGTAAGTCTTGGGGAAAGAGAAAGGGTAAAGGAAAGACTCAAGATGAGATTGAGAGCCTCAAGGCTAAGCTTAAGAAGCTCAAGCTGGATCCTAAACCTGATACAGAATGCTACCATTGTCATGAGACTGGGCATTGGAAGAGGAATTGTAAGATGTACTTGGCAGAGATGAAAAAGAACAAAGGAAGTAAGACTTCCAGTTCAGGTATAAATGTTATAGAAATTAATCTTGCCACTTCTCCTACATGTTCTTGGATATTTGATATCAGATTGGTTGCTCATATTTGTAATTCGATGTAGGGACTGATAGGGAGTAGAAGTTTGGCAAGAGGTGAGGTTAATCTTCACTTGCGTAATGGAGCAAGAGTTGTTGCATTAGCTATTGGCACTTTATCATTTGTTTTACCCTCAGGATTAGTTATGGAATTAAATAATTGTTATTATGTTCCTGCATTAAGCAAAAACATTATTTCTGCTTCTTGTTTAGGAGTAGAAGATTATGAGTTCAGAATAAAGAACAATTGTTGTTCAATTTATTTTGAAGATATTCTTTTATGGCCATGCTCCATTGATGAATGGATTATATGTTTTGAATCTTAAGGATGTGCCTGTCTATAACATTAATGCTAAGAGACTTCGACCTAATTATTTGAATCCCACTTTTATTTGGCATTGTCGTTTAGGTCATATAAATGAGAAGCGCACAATGAAGCTTCACAAAGATGACCTTCTAAACTCATTTGATTTTGAATCATTTGAAACATGTGAATCTTGTATATGTAAAACGTTTGACGTCTGATAAACTCCCACCCAAGTCGAATAAATGCTTCTTTGTGGGGTATCCTAAGAAAACTAAAGGATATTACTTTTATAAGCGGGATGATGACAAAGTGTTTGTTGCCCGAAATAGTGTCTTCTTGCAGAAATAGTTTCTTTCCAAATGAGTTAGTAGGAGCAAGGTGTAACTTGAAGAAATTTGGAAAATATCTGAAAATGTTTCAACTCCTACTGAACCTCTACAGGATGAACAAAATATTGTAGAACTTGTAGATGAGGCATCAGCCCCACGTTGGGTGCGGAGTAGAGGGAGGACGGTGGCGGCGGGCATGGGGAAGAGGGAGGACGACAACGTCGGGCGCGGGGAAGAGGGAGGACTGTGGCATTGGCCACGGGGAAGAAGGAGGCTGACGATGGGTGACCAATGTCGTCGGGCGTAGGGAAGAGGGAGGACGGCGACGGTGGGTGTGGGGAAGAGGGAGGCCGATGGTTCTCGTAGGAGGCCGACGGAGTTGGGGCGCAAGGACGGTGGGGTTAGGCAGAGAACGGTGGCGTCGGGCGATGGATTGACCGATCGGGTGTGGGAGCCGAAGGGGATGGGGAAGGGGAAAGAAAACAGGGTGGAGGAGAACGAAAGAGGAGAAAAAATTGAAAGGATTTGGAGTTATATAGGAATGCCATTTAGTGGGTAATTTAAACGAATTTCAGTGGCAAGGGATATTCCATTCCACAAAAACAAAAACAAAAAAAATCTCCCATGGCTTATGACTTTTAGGCTTAAAATGACTTAATCTTTTTATAAGCTAGATGAAAAAGTCACCCCTTTATTTAGGCTTTGGATTATTTTGTTTGCTTATAAGCGAAATAAAAAGCCTAAAACAAACCGAGCCTATGACTTTAGAAAGCAAAAGCTGGCTTAAGGACCAAACAGGGCCTTCTCCTCAATTATACTGATACCCCCTCCCAGCTTCGGAGTTTTTTTTTCCTAAATGACATTATTTGGAACCTCATTAGCAAAAATGGCCTTCTTGTGCCCGTAAATGCAAAAATAGCGCGTAAATCCGCACTAGGGTCGCGCGGACGCGCACCATGCTTGTAACATCCCAAAAATCACATTTAATAGAAATGCATCGGCAAAATCATTTTTATCATTCTACATATGAAAATTCTAATCATGCATGGATTTTTGAACTTTTGTTTAAAAGTAAATAATGACATTCACACCAACATGCACTTAAAGGATATATATATATATATATAACAAAATAAAAATAAGTGAGAGAATTATTTTGGACATAATTGCTCAAGGAAAAATTTATTAAACAACCTATGTGAATTTTCATTAAGTATAACAAATGCAGTTGCATGCAAACATAAACTTAAAAGATTTTTAGAGCAAAATATAGAACAAAAAAAAGCCTAGAAAATTACACAGCGATCTACACTGTGTCATAAGCCCCTAAAAAAATTCATAATTTTTGGAGCTCAGCATCTATGTTTGAAAAATCCTAAAACACCCTCGGCCATTTTCTGAAATTTGAAAACCTAACCTCACCTTTTTCCTCCCATTGATGGGTAGACCCCACCAATAGGCTTCTTCCTCCACGAAGCGTAGCGCTCAGCGCCAACTCCACCCACACCTATGCCATGCCACCAGAGCTCGTTGTCGATTTTGGACCGTGCCCCTGGTTTCGCCTCCATGCCCTGCTCCTCGCCCATCGCTCAAACTGTTGCCTAGACATTGCTTCCCAACCACTATGATGCAACCTTTGGTCATTCCTTCACCAACTCCTTCCCGAGTTCAGTGCAAAGTTCTCGCCGAGAGCATCGCCAACTTCTTCGCATTCTCCGCCCCCTTGGCTATAAAAGGCCACCAGGAGCTCTATATTTCCCCTCCTCACCACCCTAGTCCCTCTCCTATCTTCTCACTTCCTCCACTGAGCTCGAACTCGAGAGAAGGGCTCAAGCTCCATTTCGGCCGACACACCGCCTCATCGTCGCCGGCACTCCGGTGACCCCCACGCCTCGACAACCGTGTTACCCCGTGTCCCAGCCCCAAGCAATGTTTACCCTTAACTAATTTTGCTTTTCATTCATAGGAACTCACCGAAGCCTATTTCTTCTTCGTCTCCGACCGTAAGCAATATTTCTGCCGCTGCAACCCCTCCGATGAGATATACCTCGATTCATTCCTCTCTGACCACCACACACCCCCCTTGAGCTCCCTCGAAGGTTATTGGCGTCTTCCTTTTCTCAGGTCACCGCTGCCGCATGGGGCTACCCTCGCCGCCCCTGGTCATCACTGTTAGACCTCCACCGACCGCCTTAGTAGTCATCTTCTGCTTCAGTATGCTCCTGGTGCCCTCTAGATGGTAGTGCTTGCATTAGTTGGGCGGAAGTGTTGCCGGGGCACCGTAGTCGCCGTAGCCCCGTATGCCGTCGCCGCTTATCGGTGTTGTGCCGCCGCTGTGAGTCGTCTTGGTCCTCGCTGCCGGTTGCCTTGTGACCGCCTACCTCATGGGGTTCCATTTTGGGCATTGCGGGGCGCCGCCGTGGACCAGCTCCCTAGGGCCTCTCTGTTTTGTCTTAAGAAGACAACAACTATAGCTAAGGCATTTAAAGTGTAATCTATGTCGTCAGGGCTAAGCGGCAGTTAAGTCATTTTAATTGTTGCTTTGTTACAGTGACGTGTGGACCCGCAAACAGAAATCAAGGGGTAATTAAATCCTAAGAACCCCTGTGAGTCAATGACGCACGGGCCCAAAACATTGATTGCATAGTGCGGACCCGATCCATGGACCACGCACAGTAGCTATGCACCCTAGGTCCATGCAGTATTTGTATGAACCAAGCCACTAACTAGTGGACCCCACATGTCAGTAAATGATTTTCTTTATAAATTAAAATGAAAAAGAAAATAAACATTGTACACATGGACCCCACCTGTTAGAGAGAGAACTCTCTCCTTTTCTATTTTCTGGATTTTTAAACCGAACCAAATTAAAACCTTAATAACTTTTGCATAAAAACTCCAAATGAGATGATTCTTTTTTTTAATTCATCTAAAATCATGATCTACCTGAATATGTAAAAATATTTGGATTTAGTTACTGTTTAATTTATGTTTGTATTATTTAATTCATTTTTGGCTCTTTTTGGAATATACGTTGATTGCTCGAGCGAATATTTCGACCACCCTTCGTTATCGAATCCAGAGCAACCAAAGAAAGGCAAGCACCCCATTTGATCATGTTGATCCTACTATTATACTTATTGTATTTCTTTTTGTAAAATCTATTATGCATGTGTGTATGTTGATATGAAATTGCTATGTTTGGGATAGTTGTAGATGTAAATCCTATTCGATGCATACTTCTCCTTGAAATGTGGATGCCCATATTGTTGTAGCCATTAGGTTACGGGTTAGACAATATATAATGTCAAATTGGGAGTTTTTGAGTGCGAATAGCGCATAAATGCTTAATAGAGCAATAGTTTTTTTTCTTTCTAAAAGCTATAAGATGATGATATGGTAAAAGCGAATTTGGGAGATTTATGAAAAATATCCAGAGGGGTGTACCTTTGTTACTTTGTATAAAAATAAAATGAAAAACCTAGTTTTCGACACTTACGAGTTATATTATATTCTGAGAAGTGTGAGAGAGGAGTCTCACAAGTAGGCAAAGGGAGATTCTCACCCGAGTCAATTAAGGACCGAACGCCGGTGCCATCAATCTAAGTCTAAGCGTACAACCACATGTGCTGGTATGGGATGACAGTAGCTAATTAAGTCACTGAAAACTAGCCTTGCACGTTGGTAGGGCGTAGTAATGCGGGCATGATCGGTATAGGCATGTTCGAAGGGGCTCCCTTCACCGAGGCGTTGGGAACAAAGCCTTCCGACACAACGGCGAATGTCTCACTGAGTCTGAGACGGTGGTGTCCCTGGGTAAGGCGAGGATAAATATTCGCCGAGCTAGTGCAATGGTAGGACTAGATGATGTAAAGGATTCGACACGTGCTCTAGACTGCTTACCTAAGGTAGTGAGCGGTGGTATCGATGGATGCCAAACAAACTAGAGAATTCGTGTGCTATGGGTAAAGTTGTACCCCCTACAGAGTGTAAATCTATTTAAATAGCTGTGCTCGTGGTCATGAGCGTGCCTAGTGTGGTCACATCAGGTATAGACTTGATTTTCACAAAAACTGTTTTATTGGAAAAAACATGAGAAATGTTTGTGGTTTATATTTGAGTTAATTGCCATGTCTATAGCTGAAAATGAAATTGTTGCTCGCAGCTGAGGAGGGTTGTGAGTTGTTGTTATTACTTATTCAATTGCTTACTTACTGTCCTGTATTTATTTAACTACTTTTTAACTTCCGTTGAAAAATACTATGTATGGTTATTACAAACAAAACAGGCTTAAAGCTAAGTAACTTATAGAGTAGAGCCTCATCCTTTGTTAGCCTTGCATTTATATAAACTTTGTGATACACTACAAGTCTTACTAAGTACGCATTATACTCAATCTTGCTTACATTGTTGTTCAGATTTTGAGGATGAGCCGACACCCGACGATACGTTCTTTGCATTTGGAACCAGAGGGTTCGGTGACGGGTCTATATAGGCTTTGTCTCTTATCGGTTGCTTGCGGGTTTTGGATGGACATACCGCTGGAAATTATCTACTTTTGTTATTCTTACTTCCGATGCTACTTTTACTATGTTGATACTTGTTTTTATTTGGTCAGTCGGCCAGTGATGTAATAACTTTTATCGCTTAAGTTAAGTATCATTTTGCTTTGATTTGTACATGTGAATGTATGGATGTAATTGCCGATGTTGTGATTATATGTACTAGCCACTGATCAGGGGACTAGTACGGTACATACATAAGGTCTTCGAGTATTCCACGCCCGGGGGTCTGACGGTGCCGCCACGTAGGCCTCGTCTGCACCACCCTGCGTGCGGACATCACTGTTACTACCTCGTCTGCACCTCCCTGGTGCGGACATCATTGTTCACGCCTCATCCGCACCTCCGTAGTGCAGACGAGCACTATTCCAGCCACATTCGCACCAGGGAGGTGCGGACGAGCACTGTTGCCGGCTCGTCCGCTTGTGTTTGGACATACTGGTCGTAATTGCCAGTGTATAGCCCGCTCGTGTTTGGACATACTGGTCGTAATTGCCAATGTACAGCTTGAGCTTCCTATTCTGCATGTGGATGATGTTTGTACATACTCCAATCAGAAAGTCTTGGGATTGTGATATGACAACAAGGATACGATCAAATTTCTTTAGTGTTTCTTGCAACAAGGATACACAACTTGGAACAGTACTCGTCTAAACCTCCTAGTGTGGATGTGGCTAGAATAGAGAGATGCGGACGAGATAGAAATAGTGATGTCCGTATCAGGATGGTGCGGATGAGACCTACGTGGCCGCACGGTGCGCGTTTGCAGGGCTTTGGTAAGGATTTACGTGTTTTTTTTTTTTTTTTGCATTTACCGGCTCGGGTAGGTCTTTCTCTCTCTTTTTTTTTTTTTTTTTTCTAATAGGGCCCAAATAACGCCATTTAGGAAAGGGAAAACAAAAAAAAAAATTCCCGGCTCCGCCGTTCCCCTCAAGTTCCCAGTTCCCACACCAAAACTTCCCAAATCCCGCGCCGCCGAGGCCGAGCAAGCCATCCTCCAGGTCTCCTCCCGGGCTCCCGCCGAACTGGAGCGCGCCGCCACCTCCTCGAAGGAGTTCTTGTACCCTCGTGGTTGTCGTCCTCCTCCCCTCTACTGGATTGGCGCGGAGCGCAGATCCTCTTCTGCTGGTAAGGAACCCTAACTTTTTTTTTTCTTTTGCGGGGAAGCAATGAACCTAACTCGCTTGGATTTGTGGTTCTTTGCTGCGAGCAATTGATCCGACTCTTTCCTTCTTTCGTTCGGGGATTGGATACTCCAGTCCATCCGGTTAGTTTCAGATTTTGAAGAGGGCACGATTGATTTTGATCGGAAGAGAGTAAGGATTTCCACCTTGTTTTGGTTGTTTTGGTGGAGGAGAGGAGAGGAGAGGAGATGAGGCGGCGCTGAAAGAAAGTGTATAATTTCTTCTGGTGCAGGTGGTGTGGTGAGGAGATGTGTTGCCTTCAAGTTAGTGGGTCACTGTGTTGGGTGAGTTGAGCCTGATACAACGCCGAGTTTCGCTCACCAATGTCTGCCTGCTTTAATCAGAAAGGATGGTTTCCCCCCTTGTACCCTTGGGGGTAGGGGAGGAGAGGTGCCAAAACCTAGAATTTCTTCTTGCCCTGTGTGCAAACACAATGCATTCGTAGCTAGATAGATTAGATACGTAGCAGTCGGCGAGAAGATTTTTTTGAGTTTAAGTTAGCGGTTGCAATTTCTTTTAGTGGAGTGTTTCATCCGCTTGTTATCTTCTAACCACTCTTTGTTCTTCCTCTTGTTTTGGCAATTGGCAGCCGTGCCAATCTCCGGAAGACGCTCTTCTTGTTTTTTGTGTCGTCGTTTGATGCGGTTTAATGGCGAGTAATATGCAGCCTTCTGGGCCCCCACAGGTAAGTGCTGTCTCCTGTTGTTTGTAAGATGGTGATTCTAAGTGTGAAGGTTTTATTTTGCTTTGTGGTGTATTGATGTGGTAAGCCCCTTTATTCTCTTCCAAGCAGCCTCCCAGGCCTCCTATGATGGGTTCTAGCGCTCCACCGCAAAATTTGGGACCACCAATGCCTATGCAGGTAAACTGGAACTTTGGATTTTTTTGCTTTTTTCTGCAGTATGCACCTTTGTAGTCTTACGTTAGGATTCTAATATTGCTATTTTGTGCTCCTTTTTCAGTTTAGGCCGGTTGTTCCTCCACAACAGCCTCCTCAGTTCATGCAACAGGCGGCACAACAGTTTCGACCTGTTGGTCAGGCCATGCCAGGAGGTAATATAGGCATGCCAGGGCAGATGCCACATTTTCCGCAGCCTATGGCGTATCAGCAGGCTAGACCTATGTCATCAGCGCCTATGCAGCCGCAACAGCAAACAGCGTTTCCCGGTGGCCATTTGCCCACCATGGGTGGCCCTATGCCACCTCTGTCTTATACAGTAAATATTATTATTTTCCTTGCAATTGTTATTTGCAAAGTTCACTGTTTTTCTTTGATGTGCGTATTTTGATTTTTGGCTGTTAGTGTATATAGAATGCTTCTTTTTGCTGATAAGTTAATGCTGAAATGCTACATTTCAGTATCAACCAGCATCGGTTCCTCCTCCTGTAGTTCAACCCTGGGGTACAGCTCCGGGTCAGAGTGTACCTCTTGTGACACCGCTGGTGCAGCCTGGGCATCAGCCCATGTCAGCTTCAGCTGCATTGTCTTCAGTAAGTACTGCAGATTCTCACATCATTTGATTTTTGTCTACCATATAAAATTATGGCTTCTGTTGCATCATTCAATTTTGCCTACTATATAAAATTGGATATCCTTGACCTTGCGATAATTCAGTTTGCAAATGCCCAGGTCAGCTCCACTGAACCTAGCTCTTCGGATTGGCAAGAGCACACTTCAACCGATGGAAAAAAGTAAGTCATCTTTGTATTACTATCTGTATTAACTTCCTTCATGATGCACCACACTTTAATTATTGCATGGTTTGGTCTTTTTTTGCTTTGGTTGCTCTTTTTCTTTATCTAGGTACTATTACAATAAGAAGACAAGGCAATCAAGTTGGGAGAAACCTTCTGAGTTGATGACACCTTTGGAGGTTATTTGTGCTGTGCTTATATGAATCATTTTATTTCGTTGCTATTTTTGACTTTTCTTCTCTTAAGTCTTAACCTGTAATTTCAATTTGCTATTTCAACATTGATGTTCATTTTACCAATTTCTGTAAACTGTAGTTGCAGAATAACCATGGGGTTATCATATGATGTTTAGCTGGTACAATTCACCTGAGATATTGCTATGTTCAGCAATTAAGCTTTAGAACTTTGCTTATGTAAACTGAATATTTATCTGCATCAGTAACATATCCAACTGCATTTTGCCTGCATTTATGTACTCATTTTTTCACAGGACTCATATCTAAAGTTTAAAAATTGATAAACACTATGGAACAATACTTATATGATTCTGCTTTTTTATCGGCAGCATTAGCAGTTTAGCACCCTGACTTCATTCCTATGATAAGTGCAACACGTTTTATTCCCATTTTGCCTAGTTTTGCTTTTCTATCTATTTACCATTATTTTCTGTCAAATTTTGTGGAGGAGCATTTACAATGAACCAAGAATGCATCCTTAATTTTCCCCTCCAGAGAGCAGTGCATATTCTAACTGAATAAATGAATCGAGTGTTCTTCGTACTACCATTTTACTCCAGTGTTTGTTTTTCTTCTTTGGTATATTAAAAATGCGCTTCTAGTGTTTTCATTACATATTTTTGGTGATGCAACAGAGGGCTGATACCTCAACTGAATGGAAAGAATTTACTACACCAGAAGGACGAAAGTAAGTTCATATTGGAAATAGTTGCCACTAATGTTTTGTTATTTGGTCAGTGAGTCATGGATTTTCTTTCTTGTGTATTCTTGCTATTCTATTGTTCCAGGTACTATTACAACAAAGTGACAAAACAATCCAAATGGTCTATTCCTGATGAGCTAAAGGTTTTTGTTCTTTAATGTGACATCTATATTTTTTTTTAATTGGAGATTAGAATATTTATACAATTGCTTTTGTTTTTCTGTTTAGATTGCACGTGAATTAGCGGAAAAGGCATCAAATTTACCTGATCGAGGAACAGAAAGAACTCCTGGTGCTCCTGTTGGATCCACTTCTGTTTCTGCGGAGCCTTCTTCTGTACCTGCAAACCAGTCTTCATCTACATTAGTTATAATCTCTTCAAGCACACATGATGCAACAGAAAACCCTGTTCCTCCTAGTGCTGGCCCATCACACAATGTGGACAACACTTCTTATGTTGCCATGCAAAACGGTGGTCCAAGTACTGCTGTTGTTGCCCCTGTTACAACGAGCACAGAAGTTCCATCAGTTGCAAGTGATGCAGGGCCAAGCAGGTGTTTGCAGATGTTTTAACGTTTCCCCTTAATTCTTTCTCACACCATTGGAAGGCATCTGATAGGCCTTTGTTTGTTGAATTCTGCAGAAACAATAATGAAAAGTCATCTCTACCTAGCACTATTGACAAACAAGATGCATCTGCTGAAGATTTGGAGGTATGTTTTGGTACCTTTTCACATGTTTTTTGTTTAGTAAATTAGCAAGTGTATGGTAACCGAGTCAATCTACTTATAATTTTTAGTAGAATAATTCTGTTCGTCCATTTTGTGCAAGGCCTGCATTGTTACCATTTGTCTCTTGTCGTCTTGCCGTAATAATATTTGTGTTACTGCTTAGATTCGTGTGTGAACTATTCTCCTTTACAACATCCTTACCTTTCCTGTTACATGGTGGCTCTTAGCTGTTTTTTTTCTTCCTCTATTCTCTAAGGGGGTGTTTGGATGAGGGGGATTGCTTTGGGAATTAGATCAAATTGAACTAAATCCTAAGGATTTGGATCCACATCCCCTATCCAAATAGGCTGTAATATTTTTTTTTGTACTTTGCCTATTTGTTTTAGCTATTCCGGAAACAAGTAGTAATGAGGCATATCCTGTACTTTTAGCATGTTCTTTTTTCCTATGAAAAAAATTACCATGATCCTTTACAATTATTGCGAAGCACTTACCTGATAGATTAATCTAGAGATTTTCAGAACATCAAGTAGCTTTGGTTTATGGTGGGATTTCCCCTACTGGTGAAGGAGATTGTTTACACTGGATGACTGGAAAATATCAAGTGTTACTCTTACCACCTGTACAGTACTTGCATGTTTCTTTCTTCAGAATTGGCAGTTGGCACTAGAGCAAAAGTGTACAAGGACTGCCATAGTACAAAATTCTTTATTGTGAGTTGTGAGGAGACAGGGGGATAGGATTATCCTGTTAGTCGCTGGATTCTTGCACTTGGTGATAGCAAGATCCTTACTCTCATCGGGAGGATAACACTTGGAGATGGGGCAATTTTCTTTGTTTATTTCTCACATTAATGCCATTCCAACTTTGAGGGTTGGGGATACAAATTTATAGGTCGCTAACCACCAAGCATATGCTAAGATGTTTGTCCTAGATGCTAGTCAAAAGTCGCTAAGATGCTAGTCTAAGATGTTTGTCCTAGATGCTAGTCAAAAGTCGCTAAGATGCTAGTCTAAAGTCGCTAAGATGCTAGTCAAAAGTCGACACAAAAGAGACTTATCCATCACTCTCCCTAAGTCTTGTGTGTCTCCTTGTGAGGAATCTGAGCCATCCCGATCTCGGCGCCAAGCTCTCGAACTTGATCCGCCAAGAGACTTGGTCGAGGTCATGAAATGGTCTTGGGTGTTGATGTAGTTGGTCTTGACGCCCTTCATCCAGCAACCGATGAAGTGATACCTCACTCGGATGTGCTTTCTGCGCCATGGAAGACAGGTTCTTCGCCAAGGCCAAGGCGGACTTGTTGCCCACCCCGAAGCCTGACCGCCTCTGCGTCTCGCCAAGGAGATCGCCAAGGCCGTGCTGACCACAGAGCTTGAGTAGAAGCGGTAGTGGGCGCAATATACTCGCTTCGCAGCCTAGACAAAGCCACTACCGCCGCTTGACCGACCGCCACCGACGGACACTTGCCGAGGAAGTATCAAGATTCCGCCGGTGTCTTGCTCGTGTCGATGTCGATGCGTGGTCATTGTCATTGCATTCGGCGAATAAGTCACCGGCACCTGGGTAGTGCAAGCCGAGGTCGGAGGTGCCCGCGACGTAGCGGATGATCCTTTCACGGCCGCCGGTGCTCCGTCGCTTGTCATTGCGATGAACCGGCCGACGAGCCGACGGCGAACGCTAAGTCCGGCCGCATGTGGACAAGGTAGCAAAGGTCGCCCATTAATGCGCCGCAGATCGTCGTCGGCCCACCCTCTCCGCCAGACTCTCACGACTTAGCTTCACCTCTCCTCCATGGGAGTGTGGGTTGGGTTGCGGTCGGTGAGGCCGCCACTCCACGATGCGCTTGGCGTGAGGCGATCTGGCGAAGAGAGATGCCGGAGTCGTCTCGCGGACCTCGATCCCGAGGTAGAAAGAGAGGGCCCGAGGTCGCTCATCCGGAAGGTGGCCTTCATCTCCGCCTTTGAACGCCGATCTCCTTCTCCTTGGTACCGGTGATCACAAGGTCGCCGACGACGCCTATCGCCAGGCATTGCCTCCCTTGCCCCGCCGGTGAGATCATGACCTCGTGGCAGCTGCTCGCCGAATCCCATTTGCTTGAGGTGGAGTCCACCATGTTCTGCTCATGTTCGCCAGAAGCCGTAGAGGCCTTGCGCAGCGTGAGGACCTTGCTTTTGCCGGGATGATGAATCCGCCGCCGGCGACGAGACCTCCTCCTTCAAGTCGCCGCTGAGGAAAGCAGACTTGACGTCCATGTGATGGACGACCATTCCCCCTGAGGCGCGCGAGAGGAGAGACGACGGACTCCATCCGCGCAACAGCGCCAAGGCATCGCCGGTCGACTCCTCTCCCGCCGGACGGCCTCGTGCCACGAGACGCGCCTTTGTGCTTGATCACCTCTCCACCTCGTTTTCTTGAGCTTGAAGACCCACTTGAGAGAGATGGCGCGGTTTACCGAAGATCGGCCAGCCCCACGTCTTGTTTCGCCGACGCGCCCATCTCTCTCGCATCGCAAGACGCCATGCCGCTGCTTTCTCCGGCTGCTGGCGAACGAGGCTCGCCGTCGTCTGTCGCGAGGCGCAGCTCGCCGAGGTCGCGCGCCGCCAGTGGACCGGCCGCCACCGAGGAGGTCGCCCATGGTACGCAGAAGGCAGAGGCTCGCCGCCGTGGTAAGCGTCGACGCGATCTCGCTGCGGAGACGGAGCGGCGAACTCCACCGTGTCGCCGCTTGTCGTGGGCCGAAGCCGCCGCGTGCGAGCCCGGCGAGTAGGCGCGGCGTGGGAGAACGAAGTCGTGGCCGGCGGCTTGGCGGTGGACTCGCCGGAGCTCGTGGGCTTGCCGAGCCGCGCGGCGGTGGTGGCGACTCACGGAGGCGCGGCGAACGGGCGCGGGTAGGCGAGCTCGGTGAAGACGAAGTTGTTGGCTCTCGCCGCCTCGAAGTGGACGAGTCGACAACGAAATCGCTGGTCGCCGAGTCGAGCCGCCATCCACCATCTTGTCCCACGCCCGCCTCGCCTTCGCCGAACACGACGCCACGCGTGATGCGACGCGCCGTGTCGAGGATCGAGGACGCGTAGGCCTTGGCGCCCGCGTGAGCCGATGAAGACTCTCGGCGTGTTTTGGCCGCCGAGCTTGCCGACGTGGTTGAGCTCTTGACGAAGGCCAGTACCAAGACACGGAGGTGGTTTCACCGCGGCTTTGCGCCGTGCGAGCCTCGTATGGCGTCTTGCCGCCGAGGGCCTTAAGTGAGGAAGCGGTTAAGCAAGTGAACGGCAATCATCATCGCCTCACCTGAAAGAGAATGCCGCATCCTCTCGCTGAGGAGGCGCGGCGGTGCCACCACCGCTCGGGTTGCGTGTCGACGACGACGCTGCTCGCCGCGGGTGTACGCGCGAGAAGCGACGATGGATCCTCGTTGGCGAAGACGCCGCGAACTCGGCCGCCGTGAACTCACCGCCGTTGTCCGCGTAGGACCCGGCTTATGCGACTCGCCCGCCAGCAGCCTTTGAAGGCACTTGATGGCGCCCGCCGCGGATGCCTTTGACGCCGAAAGCAGATGAGCCCACATGTAGCGGATACGCCGCCGACGAGGAGGAGGAAGTAGCGCCGGCCTCCAGTGTAGCCGGTGTCACGGGCCACGAGGTCACCGTGTACGAGCTCCACTTCTCCTTGGCGCGAAGCTCGCCTGGCGAGGGAAGCCGCCGCAGCTTGGTGAGACGCAGTGTCGCAGAATCGCTTCCACGTGGTCGACGCGCGGCATGCCCCGCGACCATCTCCTTGCCGCCGAAGCCGCCTCGTGGCCTCAAAGTTGAGGTGCCCAAAGCGCCGTGCCACCTCCAGCGCCGTCGTCGCGGCGGCGAAGACAAAGAGGTTGCGCCACCGCTGCGTGAAGGACGTAGGCGGTTGCTCGTTGACCTTGACGAGGAGCCGGCGACTATGATCCCAGACGCAACACCGTGCTCAATCTCCACGCTACGATCCGTTTCATCCACCGCCCCAAGCCGATGATGGAGTTCTCAACGCGGGATGTAGTAGACACCGGAAAGCGCCGGTGCTTTCGCCATCTTGGCGACGAAGACGACAGAGCGACGCCTTGATCTCCACGGCGAGGCGTCGCCGAACTTGACGGTGCCTCGAACGCTCGAGTCGAGCTCGGAGAAGAACTCCGCCGCCGGCCATGTGGTGGGTGGCGTTGGTGTCGAGGCACCACCCGCCGGTCTTGTCGTTGTTTAATCGTCGCCGGCAGGCGTGTGCTTTTGGCTCGTCAAGGTGGAGGAGAGCCGCGGCCGGCGGCCACGGAGGTAGTTCGATGCTCGCATGAGCAATGAACAGAGCCGGCCGCTTCCTCCTCTCGCGCGCTGACGCTGGGCTCGCCGCTGTCGTGGTTGCCGACAATCCTCGCCCAATGACCGAGCTTGCCGCAGCTTGTGGCAAGAGTCGCCTCGTCGGCTTTTGCTTGCCGCCAGCCGCTACTGGCGCCCACGGTCATCACCTCGCTTCCTCGCTGGCGTCTTTAGTCCGACTTGCCACGCTTATATCACGTGTCGTGGAAGAAGGCTCCCTTCTTCCTGTCACCTTGGTCGGACCCATCGCTTCCCGAGCGAGGAGCTTCCGCCAATGGTGACGGGTCCCGAGACGCGTGGGCTCATCGCCGCCAACGACCTTGAGGCGACCTAACGCCTCGATCGTCATCGTGGAGAGGTCCAGCAGAGACTCGATCGAGCGAGCCATCCGCTTGTACTTTCGGGGACGCACGGAAGAGCTTCTCCACGCTCTCCTCGCCAGAGGTGTCGCCGCCGAATCGCACTAACTTCGCAACAGAGTGTTGAGACGGAGAGCAAAGTCATCAACGCCCTCACCGCTTGAAGGCCGATTCTCCCACTCCTGCGTAGTGCGCAATGTAGACTTGCGGCGCGCGGTGGCCGCCGATGCGTCTTCGCGGCGATGGCGCCCCAAGCCTCTTTGGCGATCCGCTTGTTGGTAGCGAGAACTACATCTCGGGGCGGATCGCAGCGATGAGAGATCCGGCGCCCGTCGATCCCGGTCGAGTCGACGTCTCAGACGGATCAGATCCCACATATGCCGCGACTGGAGCTTTACCTCATCACCGCGCCCCACTCGACGTAGTTGGTCTTGGTGAGGTAGGCCACCGCCGGCCGGGCCGACGCCCTCGACGACACTGGTACTCGTGGTGACCACGCAGATCAACCGGGAGAAGCGCGTCGCTGTGAAAGGCCGCTCTCTCCGTCGACCAGACGCCGCTGCGGCACGCTCTCCAGAGCGCCGCCGCGCGTCGCTACCGTCTGGCCGCCGCGGCGTGGCGTCTTGCGATTGCCCATATCGCCACTCGCTCGCATGTCGCCTCCTTCTCGCCGCCTTTCGAGTCGCGTCGGTATTGTCATCGGCGAGATGGGCTGCTGGATTCCGCCGCATGAACCTCGACCTCGCCGCTGCCCGACGCTGCCGTGATTCGCCGCCGCCGCCGCTTCCACCTCCGCTTGCTGCTGCCATTGCCGCCACTCGACGTTTTCCGCACGCCGCCGAATGCCAGGTTGCCGCTGCTGCGTTCCGCCACGCAAACTGCGCTTGCCCGCCGCGGCTTCGAGGCGACCGAAGGCCGAGATCGTATCTGCGGACATGGCGTACACCGGAACCGCTGCGTGGAGAGAGAGTCGCTTTACTTGGTTGGGCCAATGGCCGAGGCGAGGTGGAGAAGGGATTGAGCAGAGATGCTCAAAGTTGGTGGATAGTACTGCTCGATACCACTTGTTAGTCAGCCGGATTCTTGCACTTGGTGATAGCAAGATCCTTACTCTCATCGGAGGATAACACTTGGAGATGGGGCAATTTTCTTTGTTTATTTCTCACATAATGCCATTCCAACCTCGAGGGTTGGGGATACAAATTTATAGGTCGCTAACCACCAAGCATATGCTAAGATGTCTTTGTCCTAGATGCTAGTCAAAAGTCGCTAAGATGCTAGTCTAAGATGTCTGTCCTAGATGCTAGTCAAAAGTCGCTAAGATGCTAGTCTAAAGCTGCTAAGATGCTAGTCAAAAGCCGACACAAAAGAGACTTATCCATCATATCCTAGTCAAGCTAATCTTTGGTGACTTGGTTTTGAATGTTGTTAGCGCATATGCTCCACAAGTAGGTCTAGATGAGGCCGCTAAGAGGCATTTTTGGGAAGACCTGGATGACATGGTTAGAAGTGTGCCTAATAGTGAGAAGCTTTTCTTAAGAGGCGATTTCAATGGTCATGTCGGTACAACTAGTGGGGGGTTTCAAAGGGTGCATGGGGGTTTTGGCTATGGTGATTGGAACCAAGAGGGAGAAGATATCTTAAACTTTGCGGTAGCCTATGATTTCATGATAGCTAACACCTTTTTTTAGAAAGAGACATTCCATCTAGTTACCTTTAGTAGTGGTCAGCATTCTAGCCAAATCGATTTTGTCCTTGTTAGGAGGGAGGACAAACAAGCCTGCATAGACTGTAAGGTTATACCTGGAGTGTGTGTTGTCTAGCAACATAAGTTGGTAGTCTCCGACTTTCGTTTTAGGACACGAGTTCAACAGGCTAAGGTCGCCAGAGCCACGAGGACGAAGTGGTGGAAACTCAAAGGGGACGCCTCACAGGCGTTTAAGGAGAGGATGATCGTGGAAGGGATATGGAACATGGGAGAAGCGAATAGTATGTGGACAGGGATAGCATCTCGCATTAGGAAGGTAGCTACGGAAGTGTTTGGAGTGACCAAAGTGACAAGATGCGGACCTAAAGACACGTGGTGGTGGAACGAGGAAGTGCAAAAGGCTATCGAGGAGAAGACATGCTACAAGCATATGCATCATGATAGGAGCGACGACAACGTATAGAAATACAAAGCAGCAAAAAAGAAAGCAAAGAAAGTGGTGAGTGAGGCACGAGGCAAGGCCTATGAGGAAATTTACTAAAAGCTAAGTACAAAGGAGGGCGAGAAGGATGTCTACAAGATGGCTAAACTTCGAGAAAGGAAGACTAGAAATTTCAACCAAGTTAAATGCATTAAAGACGACACTAATAGACTTTTGGTGAAAGACGATGAGATCAAGGATAGGTGGAGAGATTACTTTGACGAGCTGTTCAATCATGACAATGGCAATAGTATGATTGAACTGGATGATGTTTTTGATGACACCGATAGACGGTTTGTTCGAAGAATCCAGAGTCGGAAGTAAGAGAGGCTTTAAAAAGGATGAAAGTGGGTAAGGCGTTGGGGCTTGATAACATTCCTATCGAGGTGTGAAAATGCCTGAGAGAAGTGACAATTGTTTGGCTAACTAATTTGTTCAATAACATTTTTAGGTTGAACAAGATGCCTAACGAGTGGCGGAGGAGCACATTAGTACCAATTTTCAAAAATAAAGGAGACATTCAAAGTTGTACTAATTATAGAGGAATTAAGCTCATGAGCTACACAATGAAGCTTTGGGAGCGAGTGATTGAGCACTGTTTAAGAAGAGTGATTAGCGTGATGACAAACCAATTTGGTTTTATGCATGGGAGGTCGACCACAGAGGCGATTTTCTTGACACGACAGTTGATGGAGAGGTATAGGGAGCAAAAGAAGGATCTTCACATGGTGTTTATAGACTTGGAGAAAGCCTATGACAAAAGTGCTAAGAAGGGTCATGTGGTGGGCGCTCCAAAGGAAAAAAAGTCCCAACAAAATATGTTACCCTAATTAATGATATGTACCGAGATGTTGTGACTAATGTCAGAACATGTGGTGGTGATACTAGTGACTTTCCTATTAAGATAGGACCACGCCAAGGGTTAGCGTTGAGCCCATACATTTTTGCCTTAGTGATAGACGAGGTCACGCGGGATATACAAGGAGATATCCCTTGGTGTTGATAGGAATCTAGAGATGTGGAGGAAGACCTTAGAATCGAAGGGCTTTAGACTTAGTAGGACTAAAACTGAGTATATGAAATGTGGTTTTAGCGGTGTCAGAGCAGATGATGGAGATGTTAGTCTGGACGGACCAGTGCCTAAGAAGGACACGTTTCGATATTTGGGATCGATGCTACAATGGGACGACGAGATTGATGAAGATGTGAGCCACATGATTAGAGCGGAGTGGGTGAAATAGCGCCAAGCATCGGGTGTCCTGTGTGACAAAAAGTCCCTCAAAAGTTTAAAGGGTAAGTTCTATAGGACGGCGATTAGACCTGCGATGCTATATGGGGCAGAATGCTGGGCGACTAAAAGACAACCTATATAGAAGATGAGTGTAGCAGAGATGAGGATGCTGCAGTGGATATGTGGCCACACAAGGCGGGATCGAATCCGCAATAATAATATACGTGATAGGGTGGGGGTAGCACCAATTGAAGAGAAGCTTGTCCAACATCGCTTGAGATGGTTTGGACATCTCCAACGGACGCTTTTTGAGGCACCGGTACGTAGTGGAATTTTAAGACTTACTGAAAACGTAAGAAGAGGCAGAGGTCGACCAAGACTGACGTGGGAGGAAGCAGTTAAAAGGGATTTGAGGGATTGGAATGTAGCTAAAAAATTAGCTTTGGATTGGAGCGCATGGAAGTTAGCGATTCACATACCGGAACCATAAGAAGGTTTAGGGGCGGTGTTTTAGGCTCTTGGTTTGGTTCAGATGACAGGATGTACGGCTTAGGGTTTTAGCTTTGTAGGTTTTTTTTTACAAGGCTCTCGTCTCTTTGACCTTGAGGAGGTTTCATTCCTAGCTTACCCTAACTTGTTTGGGACCAAAGGCTTTGTTGTTGTTGTTGTTGTTGAGTTGTGACCAAGGATCAAAATCCCGGCGGTTACCGGTTTTACCGGTGGGGACGGGTATCCTAAAAGCCGGCCGAAATCTTTCAAATTCAAATTCAAAATCCCGGCGGTTACATCCGAATTCAAATTCCATTTTTCGAAATTTAGCCGGTTTTTTTTCCGGGCGGCCGGTAACCGGAAATGGCTGCTGGGCGGTATTGTCTCCGGTACAGGGATTTTGATCCTTGGTTGTGACTTAATTCATCGAAAGGAGCAAGAAATTCTTCTTTCATTTTGTGAATACAGATGTCTTTTTAAAAGCTAGAAATCATGTAGTACATAGATCAATTGTGCCCTCTGCTCTTCTCTTCAAAAAAAGTTTCTTGGATAATCTGAGGGGATCCACTTGAGTTTGGTGTATGGCAGCATCCTGAGTAGTGACAGCAGCTGCTATTTTTTTTACACATTTAGACAGATTTGCAAGTTTTAATTTGAATTTTTTCTTTAAAGAAAATTTGAATTTTTTGTATTGAACTATCCTTTTGTAGTTGATGTAATTGTGTTTTCTGCATATATTTGTTACGGTTAGTTGCTTGTGAGAAGCATCTCTTTCTTTCTCTACATTAATGCTGTTTCGTCTTACTGCCCTGTAGGAGGCGAAAAAGACCATGCCAATTGCAGGGAAGATCAATGTCACTCCACTGGAGGAGAAAGCAAGTGAAGAAGAACCTGTTGTTTATGCTAATAAGTTGGTGAGGAAGACTAGTACAGAAGTACATTAAGAATCAGCCATTCATTCACAAGTGTTAATCTATTTTATATTCTTATTTTTTGAAATGTAGGAAGCAAAGAATGCATTCAAGTCCCTGCTTGAATCAGCAAATGTTGAGTCTGATTGGACATGGGATCAGGTATGTAACTTTAATTGAATTAATATCAATTAATGAAATGCCTGACAGAGATAATATTCCCAGGCTATGAGAGTTATCATAAATGACAAAAGATATGGTGCTCTGAAAACTCTTGGAGAGAGAAAGCAAACTTTTAATGAGGTTATCCTTTCTTCTTATAAGATAGCAACATCATGGAATCCGTCAAGTCTGTAATATCATTATTAGGTTTTGTAGTAAATGGTTTACTGAAGGTCATATCTGTTGTTTTTGCAGTACTTAAACCAGCGGAAAAAGCTTGAAGCTGAGGAAAGACGTGTCAAACAGAGGAAAGCACGTGATGATTTTCTCACAATGCTGGAAGTAAGATAGCTCAAGTATGCTTTCCCCCTTTTCTTTTCTTATTACTTCTACCATATTGAATGATTTATTGTGTATTTCAGGAATGCAAGGAGCTTACGTCATTGACTAGATGGAGGTATATTTCCCTACTCCAGGCTAACTTTTGGATATGATAACCATACCCAACAGTTCTACGCTTTTCATAAGTTTTTCTAATAATTAGTGTTTCTATTTGTTAGTATTGCTTCTTTCTATTTCTGTTGTAGACACACTTAGCAATTTTTTTTCATTGTGCAGCAAAGCAATAACTATGTTTGAAGATGATGAAAGGTTCAATGCTGTTGAGCGTCCAAGGGAGCGTGAAGATTTATTTGAGAACTATCTTGTCGAACTACAAAAGAAGGTTTGACTTACAATTGTGGTAGTTGTTATTAACTTATTATTGAACTTGGAAGATTGTGATAACTGATACAGTTCATCTGTTGAGAATGGAGACTATTGGTGAAGCCTGTGCTGTCTGTGTGTTTCATGGTCGTCTGTCCTAGGAATAGGCCTAGAAAAAGCTTAGTTTTGCAATGTACTTCTGGTTTAATGGCTTTATCTCACATATTTTTCAGTAAGGTTCTGAATGCTGTCAACTTGTCATATATAGCCAGTTGGATATTTTGTTTGTTTGAAATAGGTAAACTGGAGCATTTGTGCTTCATGGTTTTGGTAATTTTCTTGTGATGTAAAACTATTGCTTCTTGGCCATAACATCATATGCACTGTGAAGGAATGGCCTCATCCTAGGATGGGTTGGTCCCAGGATTTTGGAAACCGGAACCAACCGGCTATAAAACTTGACCCTTGCCGGTTCCCTTTTTTTACTGGTAACTAGTGGGTATTTGGCTAAAAAACTATGTCTCTCCATTGCACTTCAATCAAGCATGACTGGGGTCCGGTTTGTAGTTTTCAATTTTCAAATATGAGTTTTTATAATATTAGTGATTTGAATATAGGTAACAAGTAATAATGCACATATTCTGCAAGAAATCGGGATCAAGAGGGTTCTGGTTTACCGGCTGGTTCTTGGCGGTTTTTTTAGCGCTGGTTTGTCCATCATGGGGTCATCCCATGATTTTCTGATGGCATTGCAGTAATTATGAGTGGCATGGCGAAAGACTAACCGATTACATTCCTTAAACCAAACAAGAAGAATATCTTAGGATTGGATGATCCTATAACCAACCCATTCCTCAAACCAAACACATCAGTTTCTCACAAATCAAAATAATAATGGACTTCTGGCTTTTGAATTTCCACATGTTGATAATAAATTAGCTTTCTGACATGAATTTCGCATACTGATCTCGATCTAACAAGTACTGTATTGTAGGAAAAAGCCAAGGCTGCTGAAGAACACAAAAAGCACGCAGCGGAATTTAGAGCATTTCTTGAATCCTGTGACTTCATCAAGGTTATTTCTTTGATATTATCATTTAATCAATTAGTATGCTCAGAATTTCATCATTGAGAATTCTTTTGATATGCCTGCAGGCAAATACCCAGTGGAGAAAAGTTCAAGATCGACTAGAGGATGATGAACGCTGTTCCCGACTAGAAAAGATTCATCGATTGGATATTTTTCAAGTTAGTATTTTCTGCGCCGTATATCAACCTTTGTCATTTTCTGGTTCAGCTAAACATGTTTGTGCATTACAGGAGTATATACGAGATCTGGAGAGAGAAGAGGAAGAGCAGAAGCGTATTCAAAAGGTATTTCAGTCTCTTCTATAACTCTTAATGTTTTAATCCTATGGATGTAAGCTACGATAGTATACAAATGCAGGAGCAAGCAAGGAGACAAGAGCGGAAAAACCGTGATCAGTTTCGCAAGATGTTGGAAGTACATGTTGCTGATGGCACACTTACTGCAAAAACTCATTGGCGTGACTACTGTGCACAGGTTCTTGAAATATTGTTTTTTGTAATAAGATAAAATGATAAACAATTTTGTCCTGATTCTTTACATGTTATCAATTTACAGGTAAAGGATTCACATGCTTACTTGGCAGTAGCCTCAAACACCTCTGGTTCCATGCCAAAAGAGCTCTTTGAAGATGTCATGGAGGAGCTTGATAAACAGGTTACTTTCTGAAAATTCAGTATATTCTTTTAATAGTTATCAATGTATAAATTGTTGTTATACTTTTGTTTGTTTATTTTGGTACTTGGATGAGGGGTTCCTGTAATGTATTGAAGATCTGCAAACTTCGAGAAACTCTGCACTGAAACATTATTTAAAAAGCATGGGACTAGTTACTTAAATCAATGGAACATTGTGTGGGACTTACTCATTGTTGCGTGAGAAAATAAATGCCAATACTAAAATACTAACATAGCTGTACCTGGGTTTGTTATCTCTGGGATGCTTTAGTCCGTAGTTACTAATAAATGGTAAAATATATATTTTTCTTCGAAACGAAACCTTGCTCTTTGACCTCTTCCACCCCTCCTAGAAACACTTAATAAGTGCAGTGTGGTTTTGGAACAGTGTTTTGATTTTTGAAGGTGGGATTATATCTGTCAGATGATGCCATTTGTGTCAGTTTGTTCTTTGTTGATTCTATTAGGATTGGCACAATTTTGCCTTGCTGCTCCATTTAATAATCCTGCACTTTTTATTGTTGAAATTCAAATAGTTACGTCTCAATCAAACTGATGTAACCGTGAAACTTTCTTGTAAATTTTGCTCTTTTGCATGCAACCTTTACTTCTTTAGGTGCCTGTTGCTTTCGGCAGTTGCAAGTTTGGTGATATATTTTATCTGATGTTGAATCATATTATTTCAATTACAATTGAACATTTTTCTGTAAGTTCATAGCTGTTAATTTATGTTAATATTCATGATTGGAAAAAATCTACTATGTATTCCGTTCTGTTCTATTCATGAAAGAAGTCCCTTTAGAGACTTGTGTTCCGTTATTTGTCTGCACAAACTGATGGTTTCCTGCTAACTTTTTATCTCAGTATCAAGATGACAAGACCCTAATTAAAGACGCTGTGAAGTCTGGAAAGGTTCCTTTTCTTTCCATAGTTTTCCACTCGTAGGCTGTAGCAAATAGTGTGCTGCGTTTTACTATACAGTATTCGTGCAGCATATACTTGTCACACTTATGGTTGATAACCTTCTTATTTCTAGATTCCTATGCCGACCTCATGGACATTGGAGGATTTCCTAGCTGCTGTTACAGAGGATGATAATTTTAAAGGAATATCGAACATTAACATCAAGGTGTGGTCTGAAGTTTTGATCAATGCCTGAAGATAAACTATAGATATGCTGTATCAGTATTTTTATTTTTAGTAGTGATTGCTCTATTGAGTTTTAGCTATGACTGCAGTTTTCCTTGCTGATAATGTTGTTCATCTTTTCTGGATGTGCTGCAGCTTATTTACGATGACCAAATTGAAAGGCTCAGAGAAAAGGAGCTAAAGGACACTAAGAAACGCCAGCGACTGGGTGAAAATTTTTCAGATCTTCTGTATTCAATCAAGGTATTACTAGAATTTTACATTATTTGCCACACCAGTTGATTGCTTTCATCAAATGGTCCTGCTGTACTTAGCAATGAAGTCTAGGTTGTCAAGTGTAGGAGTGGAGGACAAAAAATATGTTTGAGGTCTAACAGCCTAACGGGCATTTTTCGTGGGTTGTCAACGTGATCCATAAGTGTCTTTTTACTTATGTTCCATGTTGTACTATTTGTCAGTTTCATAAAGAAATTTACTTTGTAAATAATATTATATATGCACAAGAGGTGGTTAGTGGTAATACTGTGATTAACATGTTAATTAAGTGTTGTCATAAACTGTATGGTAATCTTATAGGAAGTCTGGTTATTGATGATAAAATACCTTGGAAACCTGGCTGTACTTGGGTATTTACTAGCTAAATTGTATGCTTTGTCGCTTTTATATATACACTAATATTCTAATAATTAAGGGTGCAACTGTGCAATTGGGGTGGGTTGGGCCCACTCAAGATCTTCACTGTGGTGCCCAAGTAGGTACTTTGCGGGTCATTGGTTGGCTCGACCCTCAATCCTTCTCTGGCTTGAGGAACCCTTTGGGTACCATTGGTCAGCCCAAGTGGCTGCCCTCTGTTCACTAAACATGAACTGTTGGGCCGATTAAAACATTTGTTTTCTCATTGGTCTTTACTGTTCTCATCTTCCGAGGACATGCAAAATACAATTCACACCTTTGAACAAAAAATTCACAAAACAATATTTGATCAGCAATTTGGTTAAGAGCAGATCAACAAATTTGTTCACAAATTTGGTTCAGCTGTTTATACCAAGATATTTTCGTCATGTTCACCATTCTCCAGTTTTCCATATCAAATCATATCACTTTTGTTTATTCCATTGGAAATAGCCTTCATGTGTCATGCCTATGTATCACAAAAGCCTCCACAATCCAAAAATTGTATAAAACATGTAAAACTGAATGTTTTCAAAACTAAAGGATCAGTTCCCTGTGAGACAATTTTTGTTTTGGAATCAACACAATCTCTTGTAAAGAACCAGAAAACAGTTTTTAGAATTTCTTATATATATATATATATATATATATATATATAGGAAAATGGTATGGTACTTCTACGTACTCTCACTTCTCATATACCACTTCAGTCGTGCGATGATACCTCTTTATCAATTTGAGCATACTCCAATAATGATTATAAGATACCCTGAAGTGTGTTCCACGAAAAATTTCATTAAAGTCTACTTTTTATAGTAAAATTTGTATATATACTTGTTTTATATATGAAAAAGGGTATATATAAAAAATAAAGAGCTCTAATGGAAAATTTTCAGTTAGGTCGCATTGGAGTATCTTATAATTGGTATTTAAGTATACTGAAAGTGATAAAGAAGTATAATATGCTCATTTAAGTGGTATATTAGAAGTGAAAGTACAAAATGGTATGGTACTCCTGGGAGTACGTACTCCCACCCAGGGAAGAAAAAAACCGGCCGGTTTTTCCGGGTTTTGCAAATTCAAATTACAATTTTCGAATTTCGGCTGGTTTTTAAGCAAATTCAAGCGAAATTCGTCCGGATTTTTTTTTCCGGGAAATCCAGTTACCGGCCGGTGACTGGGATTTGGTCCGGTACCAGCTTTTGGAACCTTGCTCCCATTTCTCATATACCATGGAACCTTGCTTCCACCTCTCATATACCACTTAAATCGTATGATGATACCTCTTTATCAATTTGAGTATACTCCAATAATGATTATAAGATACCCGAAAGTGAGTTCGATGAAAAATTTCATGAAAATCCACTTTTTATACCAAAATCCATGTATATACTTCTTTTATATATGAAAAAGGGTATATAGCAAAAATAAAGGGCTCCAATGATTTTTTTTCAATCAAGTTGTATTGGAGTAACTTATAATTGGTATTTAAGTATATTGAAAATGATAAAGAAGTATAATATATTTTTTAAAGTGGTATATTCGAAGTGGGAGTATATACTCCTAGGAGTACATATATAGGACGCCCGTTTCGTATTCTTAGGAGTATGTACTCCCACTTCCAATATACCATTTAAACGCCCATATTATACTTCTTTATCATTTTCAGTATACTTAAATACTAATTATAAGATACTCCAATGCGACTTAATACCAGAAATGCTTCTAGCATTTGTGGAAGGCAAATATCACAAAGTCTTTTGAGTGGAATAAAAATTTTGGGTGATTTTTTCCTAGAGGGTCACCAGCAGTAGCTTTCTGTTTTGATAATTGATTTTGCTTCAGCCAATCAATAGGACATAGTTTGGGTCCTAAATGTGAGATCCTGGTACAGGTTACCACTACCAGTCCTAAGTCATAACCCCAGATCCTGTTGTTCTATAAACCGCTAGAACCCCCCAACCCCCCAAAATAAAAACGGCCGTTTTCTATGTTTTGCCTTATATTTTTATTTGGCTTTGAAGTTTATATGCTCTGAACATATAATCATCGTCAATAGACATTCCATTGAAACAGCACAACACCACCTTAGTTTTGGCCATATATGCCTAAACCAGCTAGACTGGTTTGGGCAAACTGACAGGTTTTAAGTGGAAACCTGAACGTTGTGTGGGACCGCATTCATCAATATATGGTTTGCTTCACACTGAGAGCAACAGTATAAATAGATAGTCCAGTGCTTTCACTGAGATATAAGTTGGAAGATAGTTTTGTTTCGAGATGTCATCCTTTTGATATGATTTATGTTTCTTTGAAAATTTGCAGGAAATATCAGCTTCTTCAACATGGGATGATTCTAAACCACTATTTGAAGATAGCCAGGAGTACAGGTAAAGGCAATCCTGTTTAAGTATTGACAAGTTGACAACAGTTTGCCATGCTACCTATTTACACTAAACTGGTTGTACTAGTACCTATTTACAAACATGATAAGCAAAATGTTGATTTGGGCCTCAGATATTAGCAACAGTTCCTCTGTAAAATGGGTGTTTGAACTGCTGTGAGATAGCGTCCGCTATCAGATTTTCTATTTGTTATTTTTGTCTCTCTCAATAGGTATTTATTTGTTGGATTTGTTGCATTAGGGCCTTGGACAGCGAGACTTATGCCAGAGAACTTTTTGAAGAGTGTGTTGTCCACCTTAAAGAAAGGTTGAAAGAGAAAGAGCGCATGAGGGAGGAAGAAAAGGTAATGGTTGTATTGTAATGCGTTGAATCATTTACCATCAGTCCATAAGTGCTTTTAACTTTTTTTTTGGTTCTTGTTCTTATATAATTTTTATTATGGGGATGGCTATTGTACAAACAACTTCCACATACAAAAAGTTTCTCTACTTTTTCTCCCCTTGCAGTTTTTCCCACTTCACCCCCACACCCACTTGTAAGATGGGTAGTGGATGGTGGAAAAAGTGTATGAGTGCCTAAAACACGAGCACATGTACCATAGTCACTCATTATTATTACATGGGCAGCAAGTACACTTGTTGCCAATTGGTAAATGTACACCCCAATGTATTGCCTTGTGCTGCCTATCCCAATGTGTATACGCGTGAATGTAACTTAATTACTTTTATTAGCTGCAGCATACTATTCTTCTTGTCGGTTGTATTGTTCACCTACTTATGTCGTCTTTTTGCAAAATTTCTTCTATCTAGGCTAAAAAAGAGAGAGAACGTGAAGAGAAAGAGAGGAAGAAAGAGAAAGAGAAAGAGAAAGAAAGGAAGGATAAAGAGCGCAAAGAAAAAGAAAGAGACCGAGAGAAAGAAAGAGAAAAAGAAAAAGGAAAGGATCGGTCAAGGAGAGATGAAATAGAGATTGATGGTGCTGATGTGGACACTCATGGTTCAAAAGATAAGAAACGAGAGAAAGACAAAGAAAAGAAGCATAAAAGACGCCACCATGACACCACAGAGGAAGTAAGCTCTGAGAGGGATGAGAAGGACGACTCAAAGAAGTCTCGAAGACATAGCAGTGACCGCAAGAAATCTAGGAAGGTATAACATCTGTTATTCGTTTCATGCAAATATGAGTTGTATCGTGCATACAACCCTTGGTGCTAAGACGATACAAAAAATACCTGAGTTAGTGTATGTGTGACTTATCGTGTTTAGTGCTGTTGTATCCAGTCCTCACACTGAATTTTAGTTCTCTCCAATTTCCAGCCTGTGTTATTGAACTTAGAACTTGCTTGCCTTTGTCTTGTGATGTTTAATTGGACCTATATTTGAACTGTTTGGTGATGCATTTGTGTATGTATTAGTATACTTTAGTATTATGTAGTGTATTTTATTTTTTTTAAATGGGTAAAGGGCTGTAGGGCACTACAAATTCGCTCCATGACTGTAGGAGAATTGTTGGAAAGTAAACTGCCATCACTTCACCCTTTCCAAAAATATAAAGAGTTGTGTTGCTTTATTAGCTCATTGCATCAGAGGTACTTCAACTTTTTAGGTTCTCTTCCTGTATTTAAAGCACTAAAGTTTAATTTTAGCTTGCTAGGTCTCTGAACTTGCACAAACATGTCACTTAAGTGCATCCATCAAATGGGGAAAAAATAACATGGATGTCCATGTGGCACAATTATTTAGGGACATCCAGACTAGTAGAACATTCTGTGCAATTTTTTCTTGTGACAGAATTTTGTAGAGCAAAAAAAAAATGATTATATAAACATACCAGCACATGTATCACCAAATTAACACCACTGTTTTCTATTGTACCATTTTTGAAACTTCTGTTCTGAGTTGACATTTCGAACTACTCCATAGGGTAAATTGGAGTACTTACTAATGCTGCCACCAAGCTGTAGCAATTTTTTCTTGTGATATAGAGTTTTGTAGAGCCAAGAAAAAATTGATTATATAAACATACCAGCTTGAGCATTTATCAGCAGATGTATCACCAAATTAACCCCACTGTTTTCTATTGTACAATTTTTGAAACTTTTGTTCTGAGTTGACATTTCGAACTACACCATAGGGTGAATTGGAGTACTTGTTAATGCTGCCACCAAGCTGTAGGTGCTAGTAGCAGGAGAAGAATTCACCTGAGCACAACCAGAATTCTTGGATCACGAACAAAATTAACTGAAATGTTGCCGATTACTGCCACTATCAATATATGATATTTCTAATATGTAAAATATCTCCTGCATAAATCACATCAAGAATTAGCATGGTTGAATACATATGGTTAAAACATGTATTGAGATTGTTTGTATTCATGCAGCATACCCATGCTTCAGACTCAGATAGTGAAAACCGGCACAAAAGACATAGAAGGGATCGAGATAGTTCCCGCAGAAATGGTGCACATGAGGAACTTGAAGATGGTGAACTTGGAGAAGATGGGGAGATTAATTAGTCTTTCCTTTTTACTACCAAGATTGTCAGTACTTACTGTCCCTTGTCATGTTCTCAATTGCTGTTGTTTTGTTTGTTTTTTGCTGAAGTAGTGCCTCTGCTTAAGAATTAAAGTTCTAATTGCTGAAATTATTGTTACATGTTCTGGTATCTACTTTATTGTCTACTATTCTGCAGTAGCGTAAATTGATTCTCCTTTGTTTAAGTAAACCATGGGTAGTCATTTATTTTGTACAATTACCAGGCTACTTTTGCTGCCTTCCAAGACTGTTTTTCACCTTTTTTTTTCCTTTCCTCTTTCCTTTGCTCCTTTCTTCTAGGTGGCGTGTATGTAGAATTGTAGTGTGGGAGGGAGGCTGAAAGATCTTAGAAGGCTTGTTTGGACATGCATCTAACTTCTGGCATATATAGCTCTGACCTTGCGTTTTGTGTTCTTCCTCGCCTTAAGCTTATGTCAACGTAAGTTTATTACTGACAGTTTTGACTGAAACATCAGCGTGTGGCTAGTGGCCACTGTGTACAGTAGTACTGCTTGTGGGCATCTATCTGCAGACCTGTTTCACAATGTTGCCATCTCCTGACTGTTGCCATTGAGCTTGGAGCTGGCTGTTGATGCAACCAGCAGGTTTCAGGTGCATGGACATGGACATGGATGCCTTAGCACTTGCACCTGTTTGCAAGTATGGCAAGAGGCAAGGCCTCGTTGCTCTCCTCGCACTGGTGTTGCCACTGCAGCAGTTCATCTCTGTTCTCATGCGGCTAAGGTTTGACATTACAGATTTCGGTTATAGTATCTCATAAGAAATGTGCGGCGCATTTGTTATTGTTTGACCAAACAGAAGTGGTTTGTCACGAGGGAACGGGTTGAAGCCTCCCAAAATGTAATTATTCTGTGTTAAAAAAAACGTAATCATTTTCTGCTATCTATGCATGCTGCTTTGTGATTGTATGTACTATCTGAGGTGTCGATCTTTCACAGATGGTTTAATGTTGATTCCGTCGCGAAGATCTTTGAGGGTAGTTGATAACGAAAGGTCACTTGGCCCTTGATTGTATGATGACGTCCGATTATGAACAGAACATCTGATAATCGCTACTCTAGATGTGTATTTATATATCCAAATGCTTGTGCTAATGTATGTAACCAATACTGTCGTCAATGACTTGCCATCTGGGAGAGAACGGATTTAGTAAAGCACCGGTGGTTTTTGTTCACGATGCATGGCCTGGACTCGAACTGTATATTCGGCCAGTTGTGTATGTGTGTTGTTTATGTAGTAATCAATGGATTAGCTACGCCGATGAATCGGTGAAATCCTTGCGAAATCAGTCAGTTCTCAAACATAATTCGTCTTTTTGTTTGTTTCCCATTGCGTGCTCTATCCTTCTAGTATGCCCGTTTCTACGAAACTCATGGATATCCAAATTCAGACACAATGTCCAAATCCATTCCTAAATCTGTCGCGCAGCATTGCAGGCAGCCGCTCGTTGCTCCGCTGTTGGAGGCTGCAGCAGGACAGCAACGAATGCGGATTGTAGTTTGGCGAGCTGCCATCGCTGGGACGCAAGTGGCGCCGTCACCAAGTTATTGTTACGTACTTCTGTTGAAACGTTCTATTCTGATTTTTTTGAGAAAAAATATCTGATTTATATTAATAACTCAATGAGTAAAGTACATAAGTACACAACTTTTAATCGAAGATTGTAGACGAACATGTAACCATCAAGTCTTTGAGTCGATGAATGTGCTGGATTTCATCTTCCTTGGTATCGACTTAGTATCTTGCAACAATATCTTGATTGCAGACAAAGATGGTGATGCGGATGAACCTCGAGGCGAGATTAAATCCGTGGGCGGATCAGCTTCGAGGTGAGATTAGATTCGTGGGTTGCCCGACCATACACGTGAACAGAACAGTAGCATGCACGTGAATAGTAATCTGGAACAAATCTCCTTGATAATATGTGGAGCACGAATTATATGATGCAATTCGCACTTGGATAAATAAATCTCACACCCGCGTACACTTCAGTACACAAACGAGAATAGGGATCAAAGATCTAACGAGTAACTCTTAAGACCACAGCTAGAAACCTTCACGCCAAGATAAAATCCGAGATTGAAATTCACAAGAACACTCATAAAACATGATAAACCCAAACGGCCGACGGCCAACACACACGCGTTTTAATTCATAACTCAAAACTTAACTCCCTTTACATGGTGCACACACGTGGCTATTTATAACCGGAACAGACGCACCAAACCAAGAGATGCAATTTTTTTTCAAATAATCCATTTTTATTATTAATTACAATATTATACTGCGATAATATTTTTACAAATATACTCTCTGTCGCTCAACCGTTGGCGACTAGACGATCATTGAGCGATCTGGTCGAAGACTCAACCGTTGAGCGATGGGACACTTGTCGCTCAACGGTTGGTCCTAATATGCAATTTCACTTATCTAGCTGTGCATGCATTGTGCTCGTTGGGGTCTCGACGCCCAACCGTTGAGTTATCGGGACCGATCGATCGGGTCCGGCTGAATCAACGGCCGAAAGCGGATTGTGAGTATATTTCGAAAAAATATTATCGCAGGTATAATATTGTAATTAATAATAAAAAATGGATTATTTGAAAAAAAAATTCGAGATGCACTCGGACTCAAACTACTAATGGACTTGCTAAATAAAATAGCACACGCACAAGCTCCCGTTACATGCAGCCATGCAGGTGACCCTGGACTCAAACTACTAATGGACTTGCTAAATAAAATAGCACACGACACATTATATGCAGGTGGGCCCCATCCAAGTGCACGAAGAGAAAGGAAGGAACGCACTGATAGAAATAGAAACGAAGACGCGTCGGCCATAACCAAATTCGCACGGCTAAAAATCCAAGTTGGATGTTTCCTCCGGATTGCTTGCCGTTTAAACTGATAATCTCCTTCTTTATCTCGTAAACAAACCCGGTAATATCTGGACGTTTTCCAAACCTTCTCATGCAGTCGTCGGTCACCAGGTGGGCCCCATCCTAATGCATGCAAAGGAAGGAAGGAACGAACAGACAAAAGAAATCCACGCCCAACAGAACAAACGATTCCTTTATCTCCATAACAAATCTGATTACTTTCCTTAATTTTCTCTTGTTTGACGCGCACACATCGGAGTCCAACCTGCTTGATCTCTCCTTGATTCCACGTAGTGCTCATGTATGCATGCAGATAGGAGAAGCCATCCAGCACATGGAAAAGTTCTTGATTAGGAGTAGTTGGCACACGCGATTGTGCAAACACGCTCATGTGCTCCTCTAGCACATATGAAATAACAAGAACACACGTTAAATTAGCAGAGCGTACTTGGGCCGCATCAGATGGCAGTGGGAAGCAGATTGTCGATGATCTCTATTGATATATAGGACCTATGCCTCGGTAGCGGTGTTGTTCGTCGGAAGAAAATCAGAGGTGATTTATTTACACCATTCTCAACCCGGTGACGATTTCCGACATAGTCATCATCATTGTAGAGGTGAGCCGGTCCGATGAGAACTATAGTGCAACCCATGAGAGTTTACAAGCTATTACTTGGGTAGAGTTTACCGCAACATTTCATCATTCTCATGTTCCATGTGGTATAGTAGAGATGAAAAAGAATGAGTTACGTGATTTACAACAAGGAATCATGTCTGTAAGTGAATATATCAACAAGTTTACTCAACTCTCTCACTATGCTTTAGAAGATGTTGCTGGTGATGATGCATGCTAGAAACGCTTCAAGCTTGGACTCAATCCTAGCCTAAAGGTGCAAGTTGTTAGCAATGACTACGTGAATTTTGTGCATATGGTTGGTAAGGCTATGCTCGTAGAGGAGTCTCGTTGTTAGCTGGAGGAACGCCGCAAGAGGAAGATGATTTAGCATGGAGCCCATCAGAACAAACCTAGAGAGCCAGAGGCAATCCACAATAGTCTTTCCCTTTCACTCCACTTTCAACATTCTGAACCCCTACATCGACAACTCGTCTAGCTACTTCAGGAGTCCACAATTTCAACAACAATAACCAACCTCAGAGGAAAAACAACAATGCTTTCCTAGGAGTTACCTGTTCTAACTGCCAGGAAACTGGCCACTATGCCAACAAGTGTCCGTGAAAGCAAGCCCCAATGCTAGTTTGTTGCAACCTAGGAGCTACACCAGCAAAGAACCCCGCACCAGGAGCAGAACGTGGAGCGTCCCAGACTCCAAAGCAAGCCACGAGAATCCCACCGCCTTATGCTAGAGGACGAGTGAGTCATATTACTACAGAGGATGCCCAGTCAGCATAGGATATCGTACTGGGTAAGTTCCTAGTTAACTTAGCATCTGCTACTATTTTGTTCGATTCCGGATCTTCGCATTCTCTTATCTCTCGGAGTTTTGCTGCAAAAGAGAACTAAAGGCCATGACACTTAAAATTGCTTTATTGGTTCAATAACCCGGTTCGGAGTTGAGTATGAATCCGGGACGCCCGAAAGTTAAAGTGATTATAGGAGGGGTAGAATTTCTAGCCAACCTCATTATCCTAGACACCAAGTCCCTAGATGTGATACTAGGAATGGATTGCCTTACCCAGCAGCACCAGGCAATATTGGATTGTGGCCATAGATCTATCACCATAGTCAGTCCGGATGGAGCCAAAGTGATGTTTGAGGCTGCTACAGAAAAAACTAGATGCAACCCTAGTTTGCCACGTTAAGGGTGTAGCTTTGGAATATGTGCTAGTCGCCAGAGATTTTCCTGATGTCTTTCATGATGATTTACCCGAAATGCTGCCAGATAGAGATATAGAGTTTATCATTGACATAGTTCTTGGAACCTGACCTATTTCCAAGCGACCATACATGATGCCTGCCAATGAATTAGTCGAGGTAAAGAAGCAAATTCTGAGTTACAAGACAAAGGCTTTGTCTGACCAAGTTCTACACCATGGAGAGCCCTAGTTCTCCTTGTTGAAAAGAAGGATGGTACCCAGAGGATGTGTGCGGATTATCGCTCAATGAAGTCACTATAAAAAACAAGTACCCTCTTCCTAGGATAGATGATTTGTTTTATCAGTTGCAAGGAGCCGGTGTGTTCTCAAAGTTTGATTTGAGGTCAAGTTATCACCAACCGAAGATTTGACAAGAGGATGTTCCAAAGACAGCTTTCTCAACCCGTTATGGATTGTATGAGTACACTATTATGTCTTTCAGATTGACCAATATCGCAAGCCATTATAGATAGCATCCAATCATCCAAAACAGAGATCATCCAAACATCCAATACTCAGTTTTAAACTTAGCCTTGCATGTTAGTAAAACAAGGCCCATAGACAAGTGACAACAAGAACATCTCAATATGCTTGACAAAGCCAACCGACAGCCGGCTCCCCTTCATTCATCACAATTTCTCAGTCTCAGGACCAAAAGAATTGATTGCTGAGCTACTGAGAAGTGAGAAGTACAGAGATTTTGAGCACAAAACAATTTCTACTGAGAAGTAGAGACAAATAGAGAATTTGAGCGCAAAACAATTTGTACTGAGAAGTACACAGAATTTGAGCAAAAACAATTTCTACTGAGAAGTACAGAGAATTTGAGCACAAATCAATTTCTACTGAGAAGCACAAACAAATTAATTACCTGTCGCAGATGCTTCTCGGCTGCCCTCCATGCACCGTTGTGAGGCTGGCCCTCCATGCGCCGTACCACCGCCGCTGCACCTCCGCCACCCTCCATGCGCCATTGAGGAGGCAGGTGCGGAGCTGGAGCTCAGGAGCTTCGATCGTGGGGGAGAGCGCAAGAAGATGCCGGCGATGCTTGGTCTTCACTGCGCCTCCTCCGCCACCAACGTCGAGGATCGAAATCGAGGCTTGTAGCCATCGCCAAGGGGACTCGAGTGGGGATCAAGTGGAGTTCTTCAGTTCTTCCTTCTTCGGCTATGAGCCGCCGCCAAGGGGACTCGAGAAGAGGATCGAGTGCGCTGCGACTGCGAGACGAGAGTCATGAACTCACGATGCTAGGGCAAACATGCATGTTGCGAGGAGACCGAATGGGCTGCGAGCAGCGAGCCTACGAGCTGCGACTGCAATGGTGAATGGATTGCTATGGCTTTCGTTCAAAATGGGCCGAAACTTTCGGGCCCGATTTGTAATCCTACTAGGGGTGCCGGCAAAACTGATTTAACCAATTTTCGGCCGAAAATCGCCCGAAAATAACATCCCTGCTCCTACCTAACTAGGAGGGTTGTTCCTAGTATATATAGTCATTTTGGTCTATGCTTAGAACTCAGAATATTTCAGATAACAAAAACTAGAAACCATTGTTAGCCAAGTGCTACTTGAGAGTTGAAACTCTTATTTCCTTTGCTCTTGTAATGTCCTTTGGTATTTGCAAAAGCGGTCCTTCGGGGACCACCAATTTGTGCTTCCAACTCCGTGCATGGATGTGTGGATTGGAAACTTAAAAGTGTGGTTGGGTGAATATCTCATTGCATGTCCTTGCATTGGCTTGTGGTTGGCCTTCAGGTGTCCGTCAGGTTGCACTGCTATCTTGGTTGTTCGCAACTAGTTATCCAGAGTGCTATGTCGTGAAATCAGGCCATCCTTGTGGATACGTCTTCACCGAGTGTGTTCATATCATCTGGTATCAGAGCAAGTGTTTACACGGTAGAATTTCTCACTTTATCTCTTAGATAGGGTTAGCTTACGTTCAAGAGTCCACTAAACCAGAAAATACCAAAAATATTTCCTATAATCCAAGGTTGCATCAAATCAGTTCATTTCCCCATTCTTGTTGTGAGCTCTTCTTGTTCATGTCCCCAGTTATTTCTCCATTTTCCCCAATCTGAACAACCTTCAGTAAATCAGCCATAACTTTTGCTCCTGAACTCTAATTTTGACGTTCGAGTACTCAAACTGAAGCTATTGACGAGGTCACACAATTGTTCTGATGGGCAAACCACACATTTGTAACAACCCAAATTTGGATCCCATTTAATTTTTTCATGAATTTCAATAACTCTGGCTGCATTTCCAAATTTCCAAAAGCTTTGCCTTGCAATTTAAAAGTTTAAAACAATTTTGACGAGAATTCGTAACTAGGTCAACATTTTCGGTCAGAGTCTTTGTGAAAGTAGGCCCACATATTACATGCCCACTTTATAACGGTCATGAATGTACTTAAAAGGAAGTCTAATCCCTTTTATTACGGCCAAACTGGTCGCCGATTAGTTTCAGTCATGAGACGACCAGTCATGGGTACTACTCGACTAGCTATATAGTTCTGGGCCATCCTCGACTAGCAAACTGGGGAGACATGGCAATTTTCCACGCGACTAATGTGAGAGTGGTTATTGGTGTATCTGGTAACTTACGACAGTTGGTTATGAGACGTGACGGTTCAAGACTCAACAGATGATCGTGTATGAAGATATGAGGTGCCTTTAGCAGAATTAACTGCCACCCCTTCAATAGATATAAAGTGGGTGGCCCACGGATTTTGTAAATATAGAAGTTTAGCCATATCCATAATCTCATTGTATTCTCATACACTCATTGTGTCCATGGCTATAATAAGGTATTCGCCTAGATTGTGCTCTCATATTATTTTCCTGGATAAGCATGGTAGGAGACCCTGTGTCTCGATCATTGATAGTTGACGCTACAAGGAGGGTGCCATCAACTCAAAGACCATTGCTATGATGTTCTTACGTCCTTACCAATAGACGATGAGAACACCTTTGATCTTGTCGACTATGCCGATGTCAGACCCCAAATTTGATATTTGGAATCTTCTATGTTCACAGCACTAGTCCCTGGATCAGTAGCTAGTGCCCACAGTTATATTATTGGATATCAAACACATATCATAAAAATGTAAAGGTATTGCATAATAATAAACAAAGCGTAAATATACCTTATTGCGTTTGTCTTTCAGAATGGCCGACTAGGCCAAATACCTTCAAAGAATGAGCAGCGGAAGCAGAATAAAAGTACACCATGTGGAACCCTCACGATATACCCACATGCAATCGACTAGGGCCTATGACCTAGTTCTTGGCCTTCTTGATCTTTAGTCTTTACCAATACTCATAATTGTCCATGTAGCCTTCTTTTATGCTTGCTGACTAAAAGAATATAAAAAGTGAGCATGAGTACACAACCGTACTCGCGAGCTAACACACAGAATGCAATTGTTATATATGCAAGGCTAATCAAAGGAAGGTTCATGGTTCTTTTATTTGCACAAAGCTAAATTTGAATTAGAATAATTAGTAAGCAATTCCTAAGATCTAGCATTTTATCTTGACATAAGTTTTGATAAACTGAGTTTTGTTGTAAAGTACTAGTAGAGGCTTCAACCTCCTATACCACTAAGTGACTCCATCCACCCAATGCTCATGTTCTTTCCCGGGTCACATCCCATACTTATCACTAGTTCTCAACCAGGCCATCTCAACTCTCTGGGCTTTAACCCAATATTTTCAATCATTGGGCTCCCAACCATCCTCTCATCCCACCCACAAATTATTTTATAAAAATGAAAGCTGCCTCAAGCAAGTTCTCGGCACTACCCATAATCGTGGGTACGGCTATCTAGATAGTTTTTCAAAGTTCGTACACTTTACCCACAAGATACAATCAACTTATAATGTTTGTCATGACACACTTCCATAGGTGTGCAACTAAGATGATTGTCCCAAGGCCTTTACAATGCCCCACCCCATCGTAACCCCACGCCGTTAGGCATCACCTCCTTGGGCCGTGCCCCGGGGAGGTCTCCATTTGCGCTGTGTAGTTCAGTGGCTTCCACTCTTACCCACCTACACAACCACCAATGGCGATGTTGCAATGAGGCGAACAAATTAGTTAGCTAGGTCGTACCCATTATAGACTTGTGGTTGCACTATTTTTACACGAGATGTCATAACAAGATCTGGGTCCTTAATTGACTCGGGCGGTACATCCACATACCTACTATGTCGTGCCCCCCCAGCACCAGTCACTCTTTCTAGCCACCTGAGTCTAAATCAGTTTTTGGGTTTTCACTTTTGTTTAGAAATACTTTTCTAGTCCAACATATCACCCAGGCTCCTACCTCGACTGCTCAATCTCATTTTTAAATGTTATTAATGATGTCGGCGCAAATCATTGCCCACATGTCAATGTATCTAAGCAAGGCTAAGCATGACACTTAGATACAGACTTATCAACTAGTATGTATACCATTAGTTCTAGGGTGACAAAGGATAGTGTCCAAGTTCAAGGATGAAAATGTTATACTCAATTATTATTAATGTATTAACTATGAGCTAGACTAACATAGTTGTATAAATTATAGCAATGCAATTTCATAATTTAAAAAAACATAATTGCATTTCAAAAGTAGGTGCAACATGATCAAAGTGTTAACTCGCCTTACTCGATGTTCTGATAATCTCGGTCCTATTCTTGCTCAATGTTTTGATAATCTCGATCTCGACCTCATTCTTGTTCTGCCTCGGACTGCTACTTCGTCATGGCTTCAGATTCTAACTACACAGAATACGATTGAATCCAAGAACACCTGAATATAATCAAATGAAATCCAATAAATCCAAAGCACTTGAAACAGAAGAAAACACTTCAAATGAAAGTCAATAAATCCAAGAGTGTTTAAAACAGGAAATACATCAAATGGGACTAAGCATTTCTAATGATACTTTTGAAATAAGGTAGTACTCTAGATGGAACCAGACACACTCAAGTGGAGTTGCTAAAAGGAAATACTTCAGACGAAGTATATCCAAAGGGAGTCGATGAAGGAAATATTGCAGATGAAGTATATTCAAAGGAAGTTGATGAAGGAAATACTTCAGACGAACTGAAGTACATCCAGTGATAGTTGGAATGAAGAAAATACTTCAGACTAAAGTAGATAAACCTAAACTCCATTTGCTTGGTACAGTTGTAGGGTTTTGAGTTGATAGTTGGAATGAAGGAAATACTTCCAGACGGTTCTTAACAAGAACCGTTTATGTCTGTGATAATTTACAGATGGTTCTTAACAAGAACCGTCTGTAATAATTTTGTATCACAGACGGTTTATGGTTGGAAGTGTCTGTGATATGTTCAATGCCACTTCGACTCCCGCGCGATACGTTACTTCGTCTCGTACACCGACATTACGATGCGTCTCTTCGTCTCGCGCGCCGACGTTACGATGCTTCCATATCTAGCAGTAACATGCACGCACGGTATTGAATACGTACGTAGCTAGCTAGTACCGTCACGCTCCATGGTCAGCACGCGAGGCATGACGGCAAGGACCAAGGCGAGGAGGTCGGCGATCGATGTCGCTCTTCCTCATGATGTCGTCATCGACATCGTCGGCCTCGTGGCCGCGAGCTCTCTTCAGCCCATGGCTGACCTTTGTAGCCTACGAGCCACATGCAAGGCCATGTACAAGGTGTCTAAGGAGCGTGCTGTGGGGAGGCGCGTGGCGCTGGAGCGAGAGAAGGCGATGAAGTGGCTGGACAACGAGCACTACCTCGCCGTCATCAACCACCTAGCTGGCACCGGCAACCCGGGGGCCTGCTTCTTCGTCGGCCTCATGCTCATCTTCGTGTACTAGGATATGCAGCGCGGCCTCATGTGCCTCGACTGGGCGGCCGTCCCCGGCCACAATGCCACGGCCTACATGTTCGGCCTCCTCCTCTACACGGTCGGCGAGGCGCGTGATGTTGGGAAGCACTATATTAGCCAGGTCGAGGGCGAGCCGGCTGGTGGCGAGTGCGAGATGGCCAAGAGGACTAACCGGGAGTGCAGTGCGGACGCAGTCCGGGAGGCAACGTGGAAGAAGATGGCCGGGCCGCAGGGCCGGGTGTTGGCGCTGCTGGAGGATGGCCACCGATGCATGAGCACCAGTTGCGGTGTGACGGAAGGGTGGAACGACTACGTCGTCTTCTGTAGCGACATCTGTAGGATTAGGCATGAGTACGCTAAGTTCTTTGCACAGGTGTTGAACTACTTGTCGTAAAATTAGCGATTTTAGCAAATATTCAGATGTAATTTCTGCAGTAATAATCATAGTTAAAGCATATCGTCATAAAATTAGCAGTTTTAGCATAGTTTTAGCAAAAATTCAAATATAATTCCTCGCCATTTTTGTCAATATTCTTCACTTATTAAATATGACAACTGCAAATCAGACTTTGAGCTCAAACTAATGCTTTACTAATATGTCAAGAATTATCTCATAAACAACAATTATACTTTCAACTAACAGAGGATCATTTGTTTAACAGTGTAAAAGGATCATTTATTTCGCATATCACAGACGATTCTATTATGGAATCGTCTGTGATACTTAACACAGACTATTTTTAAAATAGAACCGTCTGTGATATCCCTTTATTAGTAGGGCCCCGCTAGGGTTTGCGCCCTTACTCGTACTCGCCCATTCCCTTCCCAGCACCCTTACTCTCGCCCATTCCCCTCCCCACCTGAGAGCCCCTGACCTCAACACCGCCACCCCCATCCTTGACGCCACCGTCCCCGACCCTGAAGCCTCCTCCCTGACAGTCGTCCCCAAGTCGCGCCGGTGCCACCCTCTCCCCTCTCCCCAATTCCTCCTACCCCGAGCCGCGCCACTCGGCCTCCTCCTCCACGCCGGAGCCACGCCACTCGGCCTTCTCCTCCCCCTTGTCGCTCCTCCTCCCCCACCGTGGGCCACCCCCTTGGTTTCAACTCGGTGGCTTTGAGTTCCATATCCACACCGTGAGTTTGCTATTTCTGATTTTTGCTTTACAATGCTCAGTGTGTTGTGCTAGTGGAAGTTTCAAATAATATTTGTTATACCTTAACACTGGGAGACTTTGCATTGTATGGTTTGTGGGTTCGTTATATGCTCGATGAAGATTTGATGTCAAATTGGAATTGAATACAACAATTGGATATAATTGGTCTTAAGCTTGCAGATTACTTGTTGTTTTCTATTGTGCTATGCAATTGCTTCATTCGGTTGTAGTATATTGTTTTGTGCTTCATTTTCAGTCACTGTTATATAGTCTTGTCGATTGATATCTTGTGTAGTTGATTCAATTGCCTGCTATCAGTGAACTATGAATTGTTGATTTGCTTTAAGTGACTGATTAGAA
Organism: Phyllostachys edulis; assembly: GCA_036346405.1. Classification (NCBI taxonomy): domain Eukaryota; kingdom Viridiplantae; phylum Streptophyta; class Magnoliopsida; order Poales; family Poaceae; genus Phyllostachys; species Phyllostachys edulis. The sequence continues at coordinate 23,987,745 of CM070566.1, forward strand.
GAGCAAGATTTTATTTAAAGCTCAAGGCCTAGTTTATTTCAGAGTAATTGTTATATTTAATTTGTGATCAAATTTGACCCAAGTGGCGAGGAGGCCAAGATCTCATCTTGAGTAGCCCGACATCTAAGAGCAATAAACAATCAACTAAATATGAGCATTATGCTGATTTTGTTTGTTCTCAAGGTTTATCTTTTGAGCATTTTATCATGTTTAATTGATATGAGAAGATTACATGATAATATGTATTTTATGTCTTTTATATGGCGTTGAAAATATCCTTTAGTTTTGAAATTTTAGTTCATTGCATATATAACTTATATATTTTTCTACATTTAATATGTTACCAAGGAGAAATTCTCCATGAAAATACAAACAAAAATTTAATATATTTTTCTTTATTTAATATATTTCAAAGGAAATTCTCGATGAAAATACAAACTAGGTATCAACTTCTACACCATTCCACTAAAACTTTCAGAGTTAGCAATGTAGTACCAGAAATAATTATATTTTTTTGTTGGTATTGCTTCTTAGAGTTAGCAAGCAAGCGAGATGATGTCCGCTTAGTCTTTGCCGCTGTTGCCGAATGCATCTGGTACTCCGAAGAAAGGGGCGACAAGGACTACATATTGGTGCCCTACAACCAGAAGTAATTGCTTCACTACTTGCTATACAAATTTTATTTGTACTTTATACGCAACACGAACTTAGGTTTAATGAGTATAGCGACATACATGAGTAGGTTCCACTGGATCCTTTTAGTCATTGCACCAAAGTGGAACAAGGTAATATACCTTAATTCCCTACTCAACGAAAACCACGACTTCACCCTTGTGCAAGAGATATTCAACAGGTATACTCATTTCCTTCATACATGAACATTCTTTTGTAATTGATTTTGAGTTGTAAATCACTTTGAGTTGTAAATAATTGATTCATCTCTGATTTATTTGATTTCTTCTTGCTTGCTTGTTTTCAAAGGGCATGGCTAGCATTTCCTGAGACTAGCTGAAAAACAAAAAAAAAATAGTTAGGTATAACGAACTATCACAGACAGATTTTGGTCGAAATTGTCTATGAAGGCCTACTATCACAGACGGCTACCACCAACAACCGTCTGTGATATGTAGGATATCACAGACGGTTCTTTTAACTAATCGTCTATGATATATCTGATATCACAGACGTTTGGTACATATAACAGTTTGTGATGTCCTACGTATCACAAACAGTTTTTTGGTAGACGCCGTCTGTGATATATAGTAGGCCTTCACAAATGGTTTATGCAACAAAACCGTCTGTGTTGTGACTTATCACAGATGGCTCACAAACCGTCTGTGATAATCGCTTGTTATCACAGACACATAAATTCAGACGGTTTAGAAACCGTCTGTAATGACTGTCGGGACCCAAAAATACAATTCTGGATCCTCTGTGTGTAATGCACTAGTCTAGGATCACGCTAGTGTACATAGTATCAACACATGTGAATATTGATCCACACCAAACAAATAATAGAATAAACGAGTAATTTGAATAACAAATAACTGTTGTGATCTTATGGTTGAGTTTTACATTTATTCAGCCTCGCAGGGCTAGCAAGAAATAGATAAATAAGCAGTGGAACAAAATAAACTTCTGCGGAGATCCCATCAATCCACCATAGGCAACCGACTCGGATAAAGACCCTAACGATCAGCAACTTCGTAGAACTCTTCCTCAAAAGCGGGAGAAGACTCCTCCACTTATGTTGATTGATTACAGCAAGCATGAGTACACAATCGTACTCACAAGTCATGCCACAGAATGCAATGTATACATGATGGCTTATTCCAAAGGAATGGATTTCGTGGTTCTTTTGCAGAAATACAACATTTGCAATTGAATATGAATAATAGATTAAAACATAATGTAAAACAAATATACAATATTAATTTATCAATTGTTTTAACAAAGAACACAAAGCCTAAACAAATTATTCACACAACCATATGACTTAGATCACACAGCTCCCTTCCCAAATGTTTTATGAACACTACCCCTCGTGTGAAATTCCTGAGCATGTCCATGACCGCGGACGTGGCTATTCGAATAGATTGTTTAACACTCTGCAGAGGTCGTACACTTTACCCACATGATATAACCAGTGTAGCTAGCACTAATCGTAACAAAACCTTTCAGAAACTTCATCTTAAGCATTGACACTCCCGATGTGCTTTACTACCGGAACCAACCCACTAAGAAAGCTAGTCCAACACACACCATTGGACAGGGAAGCGGCGAACCGTCCCGCGATGTGATCCACTTGGTAGTCTACACCTCCACCCATCACTGAGGCCCTAACCTTCAACCTGAGTAATCAATGTGAGAATCCATAACCTACTAAGTTAGGCCCGTCCCATCAGGCATGTGGTTGTATGAAAGGCCCAGTTCAATGGCGCACAAAGTTAAGTCCTTAATTGACCAAGGCAAGACCTCCAATTTCTAACTATGCCACAAAGATTTACATTCCCATTCACACAGTTCCACCATATCACTTACTATCCACCATTTGCCTCAGTCTAAATCCTTTCCCACCTGTTGGTTAAGTGCAACACATGCTATCACAAAGTAATAACACACAACACATAGTTTTAACACAAAATTCCATAACCACTTAGTCAAATTCATATTTGCAACTCACATGAATTGATGACTCGTAGCATGGCTAAGCGATCTACTCGTATCTAACCAACCCACGTTGGTGCTATGATAATACTAACTAAATAATGAACCAATCTAGGGTGACAAAAGATTGTGACATAACAATAGACAAGGTGGATATAAACAAATTGGATAATAACTAAACTCAAAAGCATTTAAATAAATACTTAAAGTAAATGCAATAGATTGAATCAAAGTACTTTTGAAAACTGGGCTTCAATATGATCAAAGGTACAACTTGCCTTGGAATAGATCTTGGTACTGGTCTTGGTCTTGGTGTACTCCTTCTTCAAAGTTCACCAAAGAATCAATGTCTACTCGCAAACGAAGCAAATAAACAAAATAAATAAATAATAGAAATAAAAAAACTCCAAAAATTAAATAAAAATCTCATATAAATAGATCTCGAATTTAGATGAATTAATAAATTTGAATGGGCTCAATCGGAGTTCGGATGAAGAAGATATGGCTCTTGGAAGTTCAAATCTAAAGAAATAAGCTAAAAAGGATTTTCTAGATTTTCTTAATTTATTTTCCTCATCGAAAATTGGATTATGACGCCTTGACATGATGCCATACAGGAATTTCGGCTAAAAAAGAAATAAAGGAGAACCTGACATGTGGGATCCACATGATAGTGATACGGCTCACGGTGGACTGAGTCTACCGAACCGATTTAGGTTTTAGATCTGGACCGCACATGTGTGCATTGACAAGGCAGATGGCTCGGCACCACGTGGGACGACACCTCAGCAAAAAGATGAAGCAACACACACATGGATGAACACGTCGATTGCCACGTTGACATCGCCGGCAAGGTTTTCGAGTTCGTCCGACAACGGAGAACGGCGGTGCGACGCCAGCAGCGAGTGCGCGCAACAAACAGAGAATGCTATTGCGCACATACTGGTACCTGCCCTGGCTTGAGAGGACAACAGAGATCGCTGGAATTGGCATCGGAGCGGAGGACGAAGCTCGGGTTTTGTCGTGGTTGGGCTCCGGTGAGGTACTGGCGACGAGGATGGGCGCTGGAGGTAGCTCCAGTGATGGTGGACACAGTGGTGGGGTCAACGTCGACGAGGCGGCGATGGTGGCAACGCAATTGAAAACAAAGAAGCTCCGGTGAAAAACATTAAATGTTGAATTGGGGCGGCGCTAAGGTTTCTGGGGCTAGGAGGCTTGGGCTTCGAGGTGCGGAGACCAGGGTGAACCTCGGGGGTCCTATTTATACCCTGAGATCGAGCTCAGATAAGGAATCCCCAAATCGAGGTATTCTCAGATTTGTTGGCTCTACAAGATAGAGTTCGATTCAGGATACGATTTCTACCGAAACGGACGCGGAAAGGATATAGATCGAGTCCTACACGATTTCCCGAGATATCTTAGCTGCGGATTAGATTTTGTATGTTGAAGCTCAAAGCTTAGCCATGGAGGATGAACACGTAGTTCACACGGAGAAGATGGGCGCGAGGAGGACGACGCAGGGTGGGACCCACCTAGCAGAGGGATAGAGGCGCGGGCCCACACGTTAGCGAGACAGAGCGGCGCAGGTGAGCTGGCTGATGCGAACGCGCGAATGGGCCGTGAAGCGGGCCTCGCCCAAAGAAATAGGAGATGGGCTGAGGAGATTCGAGCCACAAGGATTTCTGAGATTAATAATACTTTTTTTATTTTTAAAATAGCAAAAAATGCAAATGACAACTAGAAAATAGCAAATGACCTCGAAAAAATTCTAGAGAAATCTAGAAAATATATCCAAGCACTTAGAATCCAAATAAAATAGTTTTGACCATTGTTGATGTTGACATTAATCATATTAAATTGTTTTGATAATAAAAGTCCATGTTTAAGCTTTAAATTAAATTTAAATAAAACTAAAGGGTGAATTTTCCAACTACTAACTATTAAAAAGGATTTTTTAAAAGCTCAGAAAATTGGGATGTTACAAACCTCCCCACCTTAAAGAAATCTCGACACCGAGATTCAGGCTAGCTAGAAAAAAGGCTAGGAAACTCAGCTTTAAGCTCTTCTTCCTGCTCCCACGTTGCTTCTCTTTCTGAGTGGTTGCTCCACTGAACTTTGCAAAAACGAACGGTTTTGCTTCTAGTACGACACTCTACGACATCCAAAATCTTGATTGGCTGCTCCTTATAAGTGATGTCTTCTTTCAACTCAATTGAATCCAAAGGGGTTTGTTCTTCTGGCACACGAAGACACTTTTTCAGCTGCGAGATATGGAAGACATCATGTACTCCTACTAATGACTGCGGTAGCTCCAATTGATAGGCAACTTCTCCACGGTGATCCAAAATTCTGAACGGACCAACATACCTCGGGGCAAGCTTCCCTTTGGCATGAAACCTTTTGACACCTCTGAGCGGGGTAACTCGAAGATAGACAAAATCCTCTGGTTCGAAGCTGAGGTCACGTCGACGATTGTCAGAATAGATCTTCTGCTTGGACTGAGCTATCTTCAATCTTTATCTGATCATAGACACTTGTTCTTCTACTTCTTGAATAATATCTAGCCCAAATACTAAACGTTCAGCTGTTTCTGACCAATTTAGCGGGGTTATGCATGCACGACCATACAAGGCTTCACATGGTGACATTTGCAGACTGGCTTGGTAACTGTTGTTGAACAAGAATTCTGTATACGGTAAACTCCTATCCCAACTGGTAGCATTAGCTAGAGCACAAGCTCTCAACATATCTTCCAACATTTGATTAACTTTTTCAGTCTGTCCATCTGTCTAAGGATGATATGCAGTACTAAAATTCAAGTGAGTTCCCAAAGCTTCATGCAGACTTTGCAAGAAATGAGAGGTGAACTGAGATCATAAATCTGACACTATCTTCTTGGGCACACCATACAAACTGACAATTCTTGACATATATAATTCCGCAAGGCGATCTCCCGAGTAAGTGGTTTTGACTAGCAAGAAATGGGCAACTTTCGTCAAACGATCAACTATTACCCAAATCGAATCATAACCCAATTGAGTCCTGGGTAAACCGGTAATGAAGTCCATTCTGATTTCTTTCCACTTCCATTCTGGAATCTTTAGCGGTTGCAACAAACCTATTGGTATCTGATGTTCTGCCTTTACCTTCTGACATACGTCACACAAGGCAACGAACTCTACGACTTCTCGCTTCAGGTTTGGCCACCAAAATTTATTCTTAACATCCTGGTACATCTTATTACTTCAAGGGTAAATAGAATACTTCGAGTCATGGGCCTCCTTTAGGATTAGCTATCTTAAACCATCGACGTCTGGTACACAGATACGTCCATTGATCCAAAGTATATCTTGACCATCTTTGGTGAAATCCTTGAATTTTCCTTCTGCAATCTTTTCCTTGATGTCTGAAATCACGGGATCCTTTGGTTGAGGTTCACGAATCTGCTTCTCCAAGGTAGACTATACTTCTAAACTGGCCACGAATCCTTCAGATACAACTTCCAACTTTAATTTTTGAAACTCCTCATGAAGTTTTGGGCAATTCTCTTTTACTTCCAAAGCATTGCAGTAGCTCTTAGGACTTAAAGCATCTGCAACGACATTAGCCTTACCGGGATGGTAGTGGATTCCAAGATTATAATCCTTTATTAACTCTAACCATCTTCTCTGTCTCATGTTCAGGTCAGACTAAGTGAAAATATACTTCAGACTCTTATGATTTGTGTATACTTCACAGCGATTACCGATGAGGTAATGACACTAAATCTTTAAAGCATGCACTATGGCAGCTAGTTCCAGATCATGGGTAGAATAATTCTCCTCATGAGGCCTCAATTGTCTTGATGCATAAGCGATAGCTCTTCCTTCTTACATCAAAACACATCCTAATCCTTGACACAAAGCATCACAATAGATATCAAAATCTTTATGAATATCTGGCAGCATTAGCACTGGGGCTGAAGTCAAACATTTCTTCAATTATTGAAAACTTTCTTCATAAGCTGGAGTCCAAGTGAACTTTTTCTCCTTCTTCAACAACTGCGTAAGAGGCTTAGCAATCGTTGAGAATCCTTCAATGAAACAACGATAATATCCCACTATTCTCAAGAAATTGTGGATTTGAGTAACTGTCTTGGGCTGTTCCCAATGTAATACTGCTTTAACTTTATCAGGGTCAACTGCTACTCCTTCGGATGTCATCACATGACCAAGAAAATCATCATCTTTTTTTTTTCCAAAAATCACACTAACTGAACTTAGCGTACAGCTGATGCTCTCTGAGTTTCTCTAGGATTAACCTCAGGTGCTCAGCATGTTCTTCTTTGGACTTGGTGTAAACTAAACTATCATCAATGAACACAACTACAAACTTGTCCAAATATTCTATAAATACTTTATTCATCATGTTCATGAAATATGCAGGGGCATTAGTCAGACCAAAGGACATGACTAAGAACTCATAATGTCCATACTGCGTTGAGAAAGCAGTCTTCAGTATATCCTTCGGACAGATCTTCAACTGATGGTAACATGAGTGCAGATCAATCTTTGAGAACACTCCGGTTCCTTTCATCTAATCAAACAAATCATCGATTCGGGGCAATAGATACTTGTTTTTGATGGTGACTTCATTAAGAGCACGATAATCAATGCACATTCTCATACTTCCATCCTTCTTCTTGACAAACAAGACTGGTGCTCCCTATGGCGATGAACTAGGTCTCATAAAACCTTTCTCCAGAAGTTCTTCAATCTGCTTTTTCGTTTCCACTAACTCATCAGCTGGCATCTGATAAGGTCTCTTCGAAATTGGTGATGTTCCCGGCACTAGATCGATGACAAACTCGATGTCACGGTCCGGTGGCATTCTTGGTAATTCTTCTGGAAACACATCTGGATACTCTCTGACAATAGGTACATCCTCCAATGAAATGGTCTTCAGGCTATTGACTAACAGATATCCATCACGCACTGGGGTGGCTGGAAACTCCACCTTATTTCATTGGTATCCTCGACTGTTACGGCTCTTCGGCCATAATTTAGCACATCCTTGTGCTTTGTTAACCAATCCATACCAAGAATGACATCTAGGGTTTGGGTGTCTAGGACAATGAGGTTGGCTAGAAACTCAACTCCAGCTATGAGTAACTTAGCCCCTAAACATCCCACCTTAGAACTTAACTCTGCTCCAGGCGATTGGGCTAACAGAGTATGCTTAAGATGCATGACTTTCAAATTGTTCTTTGTTGCAAAAACTCTAGAAACAAATGAATATGAAGCTCCTGAATCAAACAAAGCTGATGCATGTACTGAGTTAACCAGAAACTTACCCAGTACGATGTCGGGTGCTTCTTGGGCTCCTTCCAGAGTGATGTGGTTGACACGGCCTTTGACCACGGACTGCGTTGCTCCTCTAGATTGACAAGCAATTTGAGAAACTCCTTGATTGTTGCTCGGTGCTAGCGTCTTGGCGGGTGTAGCTCTAAGGTTGAAGCGTACTGGAGTCACTATTCTGTTTTGAGGACAATGGTTGGCGAAGTGTCCTAGCTGACGGCAGGAATAACAGACTCTTGGTCCATTCTGCTGATTGCTTCCTGGGTTGGGGTTGACTGTAGGGGTGGAAATGAGCCGAGTCGAGCCAGGCTTGTTTGGGCTCGGATGAACAGTGAGCTCGGCTTGGCTTGGCTCATTCTGGAAATGAGCTAGGAGAGGGGCTTGGCACGGCTCGGCACTGAGCTCGAGCTGGTTCGAAGAGGCTCGCAAGCTCGAGCTCGAGGTGTTCCTCTGGACAAGAAGCATCACATTCACATATTTATATCACAAATTCAAGCATCAAAATTGCACAAGAAAGCATCACAGATTCATATAACAGATTCACGCATCAAAATTGCACAAGCAAAGGCATAAAATTGGAAGGAAGCATCATAGATTCACAGCCAGGTGGTTCTCCCTTGCTCCTCCACCGCCGCGCCCTCCCGCTTCGTGTCGCGTCTTCTGCATTGGCGTCATCGCCGACACCGGGAGCGGAGTAGAGCACATCCCGGCCTCCACCCGTAGCTCCACATAGCGTGCGAGGCGAAGGCGTTGCTCGACGGCTCGTAGCGGCGGACAGGGCGAGGAGGAGGCAGCAGGTGGAGGCGTGGAGCTGGCGGGGTGAGGCCGTGAGGGGGAGGCGGCGGGAGTTTGGGGAGGGAGGAGGAGACGACTCAGGCGAGGCAAGCGGGCCTTCCCACGGCGACGGTGCAGAGGACCGTGGGGAGGAGGAGACGACTCAGGCGAGGCAGGCGGGCCCTCCCACGACGGTGGCGCGGAGGACCGTGGGGAGGACGGGGCGACAGCTCGGAGGACCAGAGGGGGGAGGACGGGGCGGCGGGTGAGGAGGACCGAGCGACGGCGCGAGGAACACGGGGCAGCAGTGTCCGGTGTGGAGGAACACAGGGCGGCGGTGGGGTGGAGATTGGAGAAGTGGAGAGGGACGAGGAAAAGAGGGATTGGGTTTGGGTTTGGCACTTTGGCCGGTGAGGACTGGGGACTTAGGGTTGGTTTGCGGCAGGGTGGAGACCTTCGTGGGATGAGCTCGCGAGCGGCTCGTGAGCCAGCTCGGGCTCGGCTCATTTGGCTCGTGAGCTGAAACCCAGGCTCGGCTCGCAACGAGCTCGAGCAGGCTCGCGAGCCTCGAGCTATTTTTCCAACCCTAGTTGACTGTCGCAGGGTTGCTGAAATTCTGAGTAGCTGGATGAGGTGCTGAGGTTGGTGCAGGCATCCTGAAAGAGTTCTGAGATGGAACACGAGTGAACTGTTGAGAAACTGTTCTCACTTTTTGCTGAGCTTGATGACTCCCTTGCTGAGCCATTCTACGCTTACGGTTGTCTTCCAACTCCTTGCACTTATCCTAAAGCATCAAAGCTTTGTTGACTAGCTCCTGGAAATTTGGAAATGTATGGGCGATCAAACTGACTTGCAATCTAGTGTTTAGTCCTTTTAGAAAACAACTTTGACGAGCCTTATCAGTGGCAACATCTTCCGCGGCATAGCGGGCAAGCTGAGAGAATTTGTTGAGATAGTCAGTCACTGACATGCCTCCTTACTTGAGGGCATGGAATTCATCTTTCTCCAGATCAATAATTCCTTCTGGTACATAATATTGGCGAAAAGCTGTTGAAAACTCTTTCCAGGTGATGTTTTGTGGCGTCTCATGCGCGGCACAGAAGTTTTCCCACCATTCAGCAGCGATGCCTTCCATTTGGTGGGTGGCATAGAGAACCTTCTCATGATCGCTGCATTGGGTGATCAGCAGCTTTCTCTCGATGACATGAAGCCAATCATCGGCTTCAACCGGTGAGACATTCCCAAAAAAGGTGGGTAGGTGAGTTCTCATGAACTCTGCAAGCTTGGATGGTCCATGATGGCTATGGTTGACTAGCATTGCGTTGTTGTTGTTGTTCTGATTATTGTTCATATTCTGAATCTGGTTCATTATTGTGTACATCATTTGTGTTTGAGTGGCCATGAACGCTTCAAAATTCTACAAATCAATTGGAGGTGCTTGCGGCGGGATTGCTCCTGCTGGTGTTTGCTCATTCTCTGTTGACCCAGGGGTTCCTGAACCACTAGCAGCGGCATGACGAGTCTGAACCATCTTGTGAAAGCTCCATGGGTTAGATAAGGTAGCAATCACAAGATAAGTTTAAGAACTAATTGAGGGTAGATTCAACCCAAAAAATGCAACTTCAAGAAACCAACTGAAATACTTATATTAATAATGTCTTAGCATGATTGCAACATATGCTTAAGGACCTTTGCAGCTCATACTCGCACACAAGAAAAACTAACGATCCTAACACACAAACTGCCGCCTAAAGGGCGGCACTTCTAATCTTAAATTGACGCGGCTCACACACATTGAGCCTCAACTAACTTAACCTAAACTGAGCGAACTACTCGACGAGAAAACCTCCACAGCCATGACGGTGCTCCCATTTGTTGTAGACACGAACTGCTACTGGCATCCTAGCGAATCGGTCTGGTGCCCCAGCTGGTGTAGTAGGGCAGGCGTCCCGGTATGCAGAACAACCAGCTCCTCCGGTGCTTCAGGTTCTGCTGGCTTCTCAGCTTCTTCTGGGTCTTCTTCTGGATCTTCTTCTTTGGGGTCTTCTTCTTCATGATCTTCCTCGTGCTCGTGCTGGCCGTAGAGAGCTTCTTCTAGTGTGGTGATCCTTTCTTCTGCCATCTGCAGAGTCTCGTAGACACACTCCAACTCAGTGGCGGCCAACTCTAGTGACTCCTCCTAAGCAGCTACAAACTGGGCAAGATGCACCACAGTGGCGTTGCTCTCTCCATCTGTAGACGGGTAACATGCTGGAAGGTCCACGTGGAGGCATGGGGATGGTAGCGGAAGACAGTGTCTTGAAGCTCACGAGCGTAGATGTTGCAAATCCTTAAGATAGTGAGGCGCGAAGACTACTCTTGAATTGCTTCGGTCCAGACAATCCTCTGAACTGAGATGTTGAGAGAGTGGCTGGCCTTAGTGTCTCTTCTGGCATAGATAGTCAAATGACAGATCACTCATCGGCTTTGTCCGTTCACTACCCAGTTCGTACCCTTGTACATCGGGCGGTCGAATCCTCCTAGCCCTTGCAATAGCTTCCAAAGCTTTGCAGCAAGTCCTCCCTTGTGCTCACCATAGTTTTGAAAATGAGGCATCTGTCAAGACAGATAAGAGGGTAAGAACCAATTTAAAAACAGCGGGGAGAGGGAAAATTTCAGCAATAGTTGAGTCAGGAGAGATACAAGATGAGTTAAGCAATTCATTAATCTTGCAAGTTAATTTTGCTTTAGAAAATAGTTTGAACACTCTAAGGACAGCCGATCGAACTAAGGTCAAGACCTACGGTCAGTATGGCTCTGATACCACCTCTGTCGGGAGCCAAAAATGCAATTCTGGACCCTCTATGTATAATGCACTAGTCCAAAATTACGCTAGTGCACACAGTATCAACACAAGTGAATATTGATCCACACCAAATGAAATAATAGAATAAACAAGTAATTTGAATAACAAATAACTGTTGTGACCTTATGGTCAAGTTTTACATTTATCCAGCCACGCGGGGCTAGCAAGAAATAAATAAATAAGCAACGGAACAAAATAAACTTCAGCGGAGATCCCATCAATCCACCACAGGCAACCGACTGGGGTCAAGACCCTAACGATCAGCACCTTCGTAGAACTCTTCCTCAAAAGCGGTCGAAGACTCCTCCACTTCTGTTGATTGATTATAGCAAGCATGAGTACACAATCATACTCGCAAGTCATACCATAGAATGCAATGTATACATGATGGCTTATTCCAAAGGAATGACTTTTGTGGTTCTTTTGTAGAAATACAACATTTACAATTGAATATGAATAATAGATTAAAACATAATGTAAAACAAATAGACAATATTAATTTATCAATTGTTTTCACAAAGAACATAAAGGCTAAACAAATTATTCATACAGCCATATGACTTAGATCACACAGCTTCATTCCCAAATATTTTATGAACACTACCCCTCGTGTGAAATCCCCGAGCATGTCCATGACCGCGGACGCGGCTATTCGAATAGACTGTTTAACACTCTGCAGAGGTTGTACACTTTACCCGTATGATATAACTAGTGTAGCTAGCACTAATTGTAACAAAACCTTTTAGAAACTTCATCTCAAGCATTGACACTCCCGATGTGCTTTACCGCCGAAACCAACCCACTAAGAAAGCTAGTTTGACACACACCATTGGACAGGGAAGCGGCAAACCGCCCCGCGATGTGATCTACCTGGTAGTCCAGACCTACACCCATCACTGAGCACCTAGCCTACAACCTGAGTAATCAATGTCGAGAATCCATAACCTACTAAGTTAGGCCCGTCCCATCAGGTATGTGGTTGTACGAAAGGCCCAGTTCAATGGCGCACTAAGTTAATTCCTTAATTGACCAAGGCAAGACTTCTAATTTCTAACTACGCCACAAAGATTTACATCCCTATTTACATAGTTCCACTATATCACTAATTAGTATCCAACACTTTCTTCAGTCTAAATCCTTTCCCACCCTGTTGGTTAAGTGCAACACATGCTATCACAAAGTAATAACATATAGCACATAGTTTTAACACAAAGTTCCATAATCACTTAGACAAAGTCATAGTTGCATCTCAGATGAATTGTTGACTCGTAGCATGGCTAAGCTATCTTCTCGTATCTAACCAACCCACGTTGGTGCTATGATAATACCAACTAAATAATGAACCAATCTAGGGTGACAAAAGATTATGACATAACAATAGACAAGGTGGATATAAACAAATTGGATAATAACTAAACCCAAAAGCATTTAAACAAATACTTAAAGTAAATGCAATAGTTTGAATCAAAGTACTTTTGAAAACTAGGCTTCAATATGATCAAAGGTACAACTTGCCTTAGAATAGATCTTGATACTGGTCTTGGTCTTGGTGCACTCTTTCAAAGTTCACCAAAGAATCAACATCTACTCGCAAACGAAGCAAATAAATAACATAAATAAATAACAGGAAAAAAACAAACTCCAAAAATTAAATAAAAATCTCAGATAAATAGATCTTGAATTTAGATGAATTTAAAAATTTAAATGGGCCCAATCGGAGTTCGGATGAAGAAGATATGGCTCTTGGAATTTCAAATCTAAAGAAATAACCTAAAAAGGATTTTCTGGATTTTCTTGATTTATTTTCCTACTGGAAAATTGGATTATGACACCAGCATGACGTCAACCCTAGGAACTTCGGCTGAAAAAGAAATAAAAGAGAACCTAACATGTGGGACCCACATGACAGTGATACGGCTCACGGACTGATCTAGGTTTTGGATCTGGACCGCACACGTGTGCGCTGACAAGGCGGATGGCTCAGCGCCACGCGGGACGACACCTCAAGAAAAAGATGATGCGACACACACATGGATGAACACGTCGACTGCCACGTTGACATCACCGGCGAGGTTTTCGGGTTCGTCCGACAACGGCAAATAGCGGCGCGATGCCAGCGGTGAGTGCGCGCAACAAATAGAGAACACTATTACGCACATACTGGTACTTGCCTTGGATCGAAAGGACAACAGAGATCAAAGGAATTAGTGTCGGAGGGGAGGACGAAGCTCGGGTTTTGTCGGGGTTGGGCTCTGGTGAGGTACTGGTGGTGGGGATGGGCACTAGAGGTAGCTCCGGTGACGGGTGGACACAGTGGTGGGGTCAACGTCGACAAGGCGGCAACGGTGGCGGCGCAATTGAAAATGAAGAAGCTCCGGTGAAAAACACTAAATCTTGAATTGGGGCGGCGCTAGGGTTTCCAGGGCTAGGAGGCTTGGGCTTCGAGGTGCGGAGACCAGGGCGAACCTCAGGGGTCCTATTTATACCCTAAGATCGAGCTCAGATAAGGAATCCCCAAATCGGGATATTCTTGGATTCGTTGGTTCTATGAGGTAGAGTTTGATTCAACCGAAATGGACGCGGAAAGGATAGAGATCGAGTCCTACACGATTTCCCGAGATATCTTAGTTGCGGATTATATTTTGTCGGTTGAAGCTCGAAGCTTAGCCATGGCGGATGAACGCGTAGTTCACGCGGAGAAGACGGGCTCGAGGAGGACAACGCAAGGTGGGACCCACCTAGCAGAGGGACAGAGGCGTGGGCCCACACGTCGGTGAGACGGAGCAGCGCGAATGGGCTGCGAAGTGGGCCTCGCACGGAGAAATAGGAGATGGGCTGAGGAGATTCGGCCCACAAGGATTTCTGAGATTAATAACACCTTTTCTATTTTAAAAATGACAGAAAATGCAAATGACAATTAGAAAATAGCAAATGAACTCAAAAAAATTATAGAAAAATCTAGAAAATATATCCAAGCACATAGAATCCAAATAAAATAGTTTTGACTATTGTTGATGTTGATATTAATCATATTAAATTGTTTTGATACTAAAAGTCCATGTTTAAGCTTTAAATTAAATTCAAATAAAACTCAAGGGTGAATTTTTCAACTACTAACTATTAAAAAGGATTTTTTAAAAGCTCAGAAGATTAGGATGTTATAATGACCCTTTCTGTAGTAGTGTCAATCCAAATTAGTCAGCGCTGATTAGCCTGTTGGGAATCAGAAAGAGCAAAAGAGAGAACAAGAAGACTTCAGATCTAGGAAGACTAGGATAGAGGTCCATCCGACGAGCGCGCAGATTAGCCTGTTGGTCAATGGCTACCGACGGTGTCATCCTGATTCTCCTAATGATATCCGACGAAGCAGCACTTGAACATATAAAGCACCATTTGCCTTGTCGCACACCCAGCAGTTTCAAGTCCGAGATGACGAGCACGTTAAGATCCCGGGATCGCGCCGTTTAATATGACGTGTTGTGGAATAATTCCTTTTATGTAAACACTTATCTAAGCTGGAGTTTTAGAGTCCAGTTCCTTTTCTGTAGTTTAGAATCATGTAAATTACTGCCCCTCTCCCGCTGCAAATACAAGGGCAAGGTCAAGCACTCTGTACACCACAGCCCACTATCAATAAAGCAGAGAGAGTCCGGACTACAACTTGTTGCTTCTTCTTGTGTTTGGTCGTCGGCAACGTAATCAACACGGTAACAGCTAGTCGTTAAATTTGAAGCATGCCTTCAGATTTTTGTGCCTTATACCAGCTAATATTATAGTAGACGTGCAAAGTAGAAGGAAGCCTTCTAATTTACTCACTTACCAAGGTTTTATATGGACTAAACTTTTTTTTTGGAAGCCCAAAAATGACCGAGAGAATAAAAAAAGAGAGAATATCTTTGGAACATCCAAGCCCATGTGCCTCTAAAGTCCTGTAATGACCAAGAAAAACAGAACAATTTGGTAAGATGCATGCCATGTGAAACCATTGACCGACGCTACAAGATATCCTAGATTTGCTGGCATTTATATTTGACCTAGCGTATAGCATAAACGTCCTCAAAACCTGCCTTAGCCGGTGTTTAACGGTATTCTGGGGCATTTAATTTCTATGGCAATTGCAATTCTACCCCCTCAGGATTCTACTACTCATACTATCAGGTGTAGTATAATTTTTTTTTGAAAAGAAGGTTTCCCTTGTTTCTATTAAAAGAAATCAGCTTACAGAAGTTCAAAACCAATCCAAAAGGAAAACAAAGCAAACTGTGATTACAGACAGATTTTTCCGGGCAACATCGAACTAAACAACAGGACAATTAGCCAACTAATGACAAACAAAATAGCAAGCGACTCCCAGGTCAACTAGCACCAGAACCACACCCATCATCTACATTCCTAATCCATGGTGTCTATCGTCTACCTTAGCGCTCTTGATGAGCAAATCCTGATCGACCTTCTTCTGCAATTTGGTCCAAAGATCAATATTTTTGTAAATGTCTAAGACCACCAACATTGGTTCTCAAGGCCATTTCTTGTTGAAACAAGCCACATTGCGTGCTCTCCAAATACACCAAAACATCGCTGCTAAGCCAACTAAAATCAGTTTTCTTGTCTTCCTAGCAAATAATCCAATCCAGTTGGTCATCACTTGGTGGATATTGTCAGAAAGGCAAGGCACACCAAAAGCACAAGCTACAACATTTCAGATGAATCTTAAGTGTAGTATAATTAAATCCAAACTAATCTGAGCCATTGGATCAAAGAGAATATTGACATGTATAAAATTTAGTGTACCGTAAAAGATCTCTAAACAAATCCTAAAGATTACATGACATAATGGAGAGATGTTTGGAAAAAAAATCGAAGGCTTACGGAGTTTTGTACACATTTTCTGCCAAGACCAGGAGAGACATTTTTTATCACGTGAATGCACGAGTACTTTCCAGTGGGACTGATTTATTTTACTTTCGAACATTGGGCCGGCAATAAGGTTTATACAGACATTTTCTGCCCATAAAGTTCGAACATGCCAAAAACTATTGCCACGACAGCTGATAGACGCAAACCAACCCTATCCTTTTCATCTCTTAATTTCTCAAAGACATGGTATCGTAAAAATTGAAGAGTTCGCTGTTACGAAAATGTCAGGTATATATGATTCAACAGATCGATACTCCGAGGTAGGCCTTACCTGGGCGATGAAGTGTCCCCAGCTCCCTTGTGTTAACTAATTAGCGTGGAGATTGCTCCAACGCAACATAAACAATCGGCAATTTCACCTCATCCACCACCTTATCCGGCATCACTTTTTTTAACAAGTCTTCAGTGATCTCATCGGATGTGTGGCCCTCGCTCACTCTAGTGCTCTGTACAAGGAACATGTCATGGCACTGCATATTCGGCGGTGCCTTCTCCTGTGCTTGCATCGTTACAGTGATATAACACTTGGACCATGGTGCCATAGTGCCTTTGTTCGGCTGTGTGCTATACTTCTTTTGGTTGGTCTTTATATTGAATGCAATGAAGTCATCCGTCTTGTTGGTTAGCTGCAGGCAGCATGATATGTCCCTCCTTAGCTCGAACGGGAAGCGCAGCTCGAGGGCCGGATCGACCGCAAGATCTTTGGAGTCGGAGCTTATCTGCAAACATCTCCGTACCCACCACTTCCAACTTTTTTCTGATCCGAAAATCCGTCGGTACTAGATTCTATCATATGTAACCGGATATCCGTTGGTGTAGTACTTGATTGGTATATCCTACATATCAAGGATAAAGATTCAGAGGTTAGATGAGAGAGTAATCCCAGCATAGGAGTGGCTGCAAACAATCATCTCCAAGATCAATACAATGAAATTTCCCCCCAAAAAATTGAGTTTGTTCTTTTTGCTTCTTGTTCTGGGGAACATATTCTCTTATGGGGTGTTAATACATGAAAATGAGATATGAGGACTAATGTGAATAAACGGATGACTTACAGGGGTACTGTGGATTTTTCCGTATTTATTTTTATATTGCTAATCTTCATAGCCACATCATCTAATATGTTGACTGAGATGCTACATTAGCACAAAATAATAGCTAAAGCTAGGGTGCTTTAGGGCGTGGGAGTTATTTGCACTAGTTTTGAAACTTAAGGAGAGCTGAGTATCCAGTTTTGAAGTAGACTCCAAAGTAAACTTCCATGAAAGTATAGCGGAGTAAATTTCACTATTTTTACTTCAAATATAGCATTAAGAGGCTGTTTGGAGCACAACAAAGAAACAATTCAATTCTGGTATGAATTGGAAAAATTCTCACATTCCAAACAGGGTTTATAAGATCTATCTCACACACAAGTAGAGGGTATGGACGGTTCCAGAGACGTAGCTTTGCGTCTTAAGCACAAAAGTTCACGTCTTGTAAGAGTATGTTGAGTTTGTACGGGAAGTAAACATCAAAATTGGCATCCTTAGTTCAAATATGTTATAGATGTTAAGTTAAACAAAATATAGATGAGCTAGATATTGGATAGACTGTTGCATACCTGGAGGATTCGTCGGAAGCCGGCTTTGCGTTGCTTATTGTTAAACTAACCGCCGCGCAGCTCTGCGTGTATATCGTCCGCCTCACCTTTGCGTAATCCGACCCGTCCCCAACTACGACCCCTTGGAGGAGATTGAGAGCATCGATGACCACCTCATCCCGGTGACCAGTAGCGCCATGCGCCGAGTACCACGTGCCGGCGAGCTCCTCGCCGGTGCACGTTTGCGACTTGAGCACGAGCAGCTT
The DNA here is from genome assembly GCA_036346405.1 of Phyllostachys edulis. NCBI lineage: Eukaryota > Viridiplantae > Streptophyta > Magnoliopsida > Poales > Poaceae > Phyllostachys > Phyllostachys edulis. The sequence continues at coordinate 24,006,132 of CM070566.1, forward strand.
ACGCAGCCGCAGGTTGGCTATCTTCTCGCGCACGAGCGCCACAGCGTACTTAGGCACCCGGCGCCGGAGCCGCGCCTCCGGGAATCCCAGCACGGCCTCCTTATACAAGACACAGTGGTCGTGCGCGAGCGCCAACGCGAGGCCCAGTGACGTCGCGTCCCCGCACACGGCGGCGGCGGTCGGCATGGGCAGGTCCAGCAGCAGCCGCACCACCTCGGCCATGCGATGCTCCAACTGCGCGGCGGACTCCTTCGACTGGCCATCGTAGTCCAGGCCATCGCAGAAGGAGCCAGATCTGGAGGTCGTCACCAGGCCTCTCGCCGGGGCGCTGCGCACGCTCTCCAGGGTCTTTTCGAGCTCCGTGATGGCTCCAGCTGTCAGGTAGTGGTGGCCGTCGCCGCTGGCCAGTGTGAGGGTGAAAATGCCATTGGTGTTGCTTAGGTTGCAGAAACTCATTGTCGTGTTGTGTCGTGTACACGAGCAAACTTGATGTTCGGGTTTCGGAATGGAGAGATCAGAGGATGCAACAAGACGGAAGCCAAGAAAAATTCCTCGGGCGGGGGAGGGCCCAAAGTGGGTTCCGTTGACCACACCCGTTGCATATGATTTTTAGATTTTTTATCTCTTAACCTTTTTTAACAATATTCCAAAAATAGACCGTCTAACTTATTTTAAAAAAGGCCCCTTTTAGAATTTCAATAATAAATTTGGATTTACATATGGCGTGATAATATTTATTTGTCATGCCACAGATGATGGCGTGGTAAGAAGAGATAATTCGTTGAAATAAGTTAGTGTTGAGGTTATTATTTAAATAAAGAAAATAAAGATGACACAAGCGCTATTTAATAAAAAATGTTCGTTTTTCTATCAGATTTGAAGTAGGGCCTCAAGTTGAGGCCACATGCCCACATCAGCCAAGTTTACAGAAGAGCCGTCAAAGTTTCCGTAATTACATAGACTAGAAGTTCACCCGCGCTACCTAGCGTGGGCCGTTCCGCTCGTTTCGCTCGGTGAATGCGGGCCCACGGACTGTAGCTGGAATGCGTGGCGTGAGTCTGGCGTATAGCTGCTGGCGGGCCTGAGACGCTTAAGGAAGGCGAGGCGCCACGCAGGCCCACGACACGCAAGGGAAGGCGAGCGAGCGCGTAGCACGCGTGCCGCGAAGCGGCTGGCGGGTCCACGGACGCTTGCTGCCAAATGCATGAAGCATAAGCGAGATCTGACGGCATGTGACGCATAAGCGACCATCGGATGGCGTATTTTTTCCGGGCGACGTGTCCCGGCCGAGCTCCCTTTCTTTTAGGAATTAACTTTAGTAATGTCTCGAGACGACATAATTTTTTTCTAAATTATATATTTATATATATATATATATATATATATATATATATATATATATATATATATATATATATATATATATATATATATATATATATATATATATATATATATATATATATATATATATATATATATATATATATATATATATACACACAAAGTAGTCTGACAGTCTCTCCACTTTATTGTTCTTGCCTGCGTAGGCATAGATGGATGACACAATATGTCCCCCCTCCTCCTGCCCCTTATACAGCAGGGGAGGCGTCCCCTTTATTGCAAGACAAGTAACACTACTGCAGAAAAGGTCATCACAGACAGTTCTTGAGCCGTTTGAGTTTATGGGTTAGTAATGACATGAGGTCATCATATATGGTTTTCAAACCATCTGTGATGCAGACTATCACAGACGGTTATTAACTCAGAACCGTCTATGATAGTTGACTATCATAGACAGTTATAGATGAAACCGTATGTGATAGCTGATGTATCACAAACAGTTGTCCTAAGAAACTGTCTGTGATATTCTTTTGTATTGCTAAATTTATTTCTGTTTATTGGCTAGCCTCAGGAAATACTAGCCATGCTATCTGAAACAAGCAGAAACACAACAAGTACATGTATGCATCCAATTCACATTCATTTTAGAAACAAGCACATCCATTTCACAAATCAATTAACTCAAATGAAATAAAATTAACCATTCATGAACAAATACACACATGTACCATTAAGTTCAATCTTATCCCAATCAAGTTCAATCTATATTGTGGAACAAACTGTCCTGGAATGTAGTTGAGCTTGGCCTGTTCCAACGCAGTTGTAGTGATTTTCACAACCTGTCGCTAGGAAGATTAAAGTCGTGCATATATATAAATTGATAAGTATGAAATAATTATTGCAAGATTGACAAACCTGAGGATCATTGGTCATCGCGGAACCGAGGAGTAGTTGCATGTTGTGGCAAACATAGTATCCACAGGTGTTGCTCGGTGGCTGCTGGTGGCACTACAAAAATAGAATTAGTTAGTTCGAGAGGCATTACTACGAAGTGTTATATATGATTAATGTGTACTAGCGAATACCAGGAAATTTAGATCATGTCGTAGGGCACTAATCCCTCCCTTGGATCGCACGGGAGTAGCAACGTACGTGGAGAACGACCTACGTGATTTCAAAAGGTTAGCCTTAGCCATTACAAAGGAAGGAAAGACTACAATAGAGTTATCTACGGAGAAATGTGTTTACCTGCCAATTAATTGTCGGACAACTGTGAAGTCGTGTTTGGCCCTCTTTAGGGAATCAAGGTATATTACCTTGTTCCATTTTGGTATAATTACAATTAGAATCCAGTGGAACCTACACAGGTATGTCGCCATGGTCATTAAACCTAAGTTCGTGTTGCTTATAAAGTACAAATCAACAAGTATAGCCACTAGTGCAGCACTTACTCCTGGTTGTAGGGCAAAAGTATGAATTCCTTGTTGCGGTGAGCCAGCAATGATGTCGTCATGTAAGCCTCGGCGACGAATGCATCCTCCTGAATGATTTGCATGGAGACCAAGTGTGGTCGAGGAAACATACCAGTGATTTCCTTAATCGCCTTGAAACCATGTATATATATATATATATATATATATATATATATATATATATATATATATATATATATATATATATATATATATATATATATATATATATGTGTGTGTGTGTGTGTGTGTGTGTACAAAAGCACGAGTAATATATGACATTTATCGGTATTACATGAGCGTAGGCGTGATTGTACACACTACGATGTCGACATCGCATGAGTGAGGCGTCGAGGCGTCGAGGTTGAAGAGGAAGAACAAGTCCTCGAAGGTTACCATGAAGACACAGTCTTGAACCTCGAGGTGAAAATGATGCGGCCTGAATTTGACGTTGACACCCGAGCGCCGTTGTCCATCCATCTTGTTGGCATGTTCCATGTACCATGCATGCAATCTATGGTAAGAAAATGATAGGGTGTGGATGTGCTCTACCGGGACGACCAACGGCTCGCCTAGCACGAATTTCTGGGCCAACGGCAAGAAGGGGATATCACTAGACTTCTTCGATTTGTCCTTGCTGCCTCACTTTTTAGAGGTCGACTTCACGGGAGTCGACCGGGCACGAGGTGTAGATGCATTTGATGCACCAGGCCCTTGCTGCATCGGTGCAAATAACTCTGGTGCAGGTTGCTCTGGTGCAGATAACTCCCATGTACTTGGCACCGTTGCAGGACTTTCTTGTGAAGTTGACACCGGTGTAGGTAGCTCCAGGCAGATGTCCCTCTTGGACCACTAGATGAATTTTCCAATGGCTTGCCCTACAATCACGAACTCGTCGTTTGGGGGCATCTGCAGCGAGATGACCTGGAAATTGGCATGAACACTGTCCACATTCACTTTTGCGAAAACCGGCGCTAGCTTTACACCGTGCACCAAGGCCCCAGCACCGGATGGATACGCATAGCCCCAAGCAGCGTCTAGGGCAACGGAGGCATAGCTCACTTGGAGCTTGTACTTCGTAGCCACCTACATAACGATACAAAATTAGCTACTCTAATAGGGCTATCAATGGATCGAGCATTTCAGAGATAATAATTATTATCAGTATGCCATCTCTTTTAGAGGTAGGGTTGGACACGCACTCATCTCGGTTGGGGTGGCTAGCACAAGATGGCAGGGCTTGCAAGCGATTTCCGTAAGCCTTTCCTCAATGCTCTCTATCTGCTATCGCATCTCATCTCTGACGGCATCAGTGATGTCCTCTCTGAGGGATTCACGAATCTCCTCTCGTAGCCATGCATCGCGCTTGGCTTTGGCTCTCTTTCTACTCCGGTACGCTTCGGAGTCCTCTAAGAATCCATATTTCCATGTAACATATAGATCAAGGCCTCTCGTGCGACCTAGGTGCTCCTTGTTTCCCAGTGCCGGGGAGAGTATATCTCTCTCCCTGACTACTTGGAATGAGCATTGGGAAGATTCTACACTCAGCGCTTCCTGTAGGAGCCCGACATATTATTTCACTTCCAATAAAGTTATGGAGTAATTACAAACTAGGTAATTCAATATCTTACTAGGCGCTGGGACACTTCCTCGTCTGCGTTGGTACATGACATCGCTCTTATCCAGTTTCGGGCGCGCTCATCAGGGATCCCGGCAAATGGCGGGGAGGCCTCCCACAGGGTTGCCTGCTCGTCCTCCTTCCTCCATTGCAAGATTTTACCCGCATACCTAGCGGTGCAAAGTCTGTGGGGGTGTGTGTTTTTTGCCTGGAGGGCCCTGTGCGCTGCACTTTCACTCCTAAAATCATCGGTTGTCTTCTTCGCCATAAAGTCTTGCCAGTACGGTTCTACAAACGAATACTTTTGGAAGGGCGTCAGATCCTTCTCCATGTATTGCTTGATAAGCGTGCTCTTGAAGTTCTTTCACGCTTTGCATGCTGCTAGCAACGTGTGTCGTTGCACGGAGGTCTGGTGTTCTTCTGGAATCTCGAATGATTGGAAAATTTCCATCACCAGCACATCTTTCTGAGCTTTGGTCAACTCCTTCCACGAATCGTAGGTGATCTTGACCCGTTCCCGTGCAACTATTCTGACCGTTCTCCGCAATACGGATGCTGTTCGGCGAGGATTGAGAGGGGTCCTAGACGCATCGACATCCGTGATGGTAAATCGGCCCTCCGCCCTTTTCGATATTACTCTTCTATTGCGCTTGGATTTTCCAGAGGATGGCGCATCGGACTCATGAGGCGACGATGACGGAGAATGAGCGGATGACATCTTCACAAGAAATAGAAGTTCTGACACGCATGAACATATTATCAAAAGATTCTCTTGGTGTATGGGTATACACACCAATTAATAAATAATTGGGATATAATCGGGATATGTAGGGAAGAAATTAGGATACTTTCTTATTAAGTATATAGCTACCACAAAAAAAATCCATACATGCTACATATAAGAAGAGGATAAATTTGCAAAGTTATATAATTACTTATTATAATTGAAATAGAATACCTTAAATAGAAGTATGCGATGTTCAGCAATTCAACATCCTAGGAAACTATTTCAAATGAATGACATAGTTGCAGTAAATATGCCTGCTTGGTAGAAATGACCATCAGGGTAATAAAAGTTGCTTTAAAATGTAAAGCCATTTGTACAAATGATACTGAGGGTAATTAGTGGCATGTAGTCTTTTGGACCAGCAAAATTAATTATGAATAAAGCATATTTCCAGCACAAATTAAATGACATAATTGACATATAAGCATGTTAATCCTTCAAGTCATTTAAAAGGAAAAATATGCTCAACACACACAATTTGTGCATAATAAAAATTAGCACAAAGCTAAGATTTAGAAGATTGATTATTGCTCTCAGAAGGCTAGTTGCACAAGATTTTCACTTGGCCATCACAGCACTCATGCCAAATGTAATCACAAATTGAATATGACACTTTATAGATTAGGCCTTGAGCTTAAAATAAAATTTGCTAATCTATTCAGACTAGTTCAAGCAAATCATCCAAAATTAACTTTGTTGTACACAGGAACAAAATCTATCAAGATACTACCAACTGTGATGTAGATCAGTGATTGTAAATAATCACAGAAAAACAGACTGGAAGACTGAAACTTCTACAGGACAGGAAGTATTAGTTGACTGAAAAAGCTCAAAGGACAACAAGTATATCGGAATGTATAAATTGCTCAAAACAATAGATAATAACAGGTAATCTAATAGCTCAAGGAACAATCTATACACAATGTCACATCCAATTGCATTTGTGACATCAATTCGTCATAGAGCAATTCACTGAGCCCACAAAAAAGCACTTTGCAATATCTCCCAGTGCTAGGCACATACAAATAACATAGATTGAATATATCCAATAGCACAACACATAAGCAAGGTGATATGAAAAAAATAGGATGACAGGGGGGGTGTTGGCCGGCTTACCTTGGTGGTGCTTGGGAGGCGCTCAGGGGAGTAGGCGCGCCAGGCTCGAGGAGGAGGCGATGCGTGCTCGGGCTCGGGGAGGAGGCATGCCGGGCTTGGGGGAGGAGGGGCACCAGGTTCGGGGAGACGGCGGCTCGTGCTCGAGGAGGAAGCGGTGGGTTTAGGGGAGGAGGCGCATCGAGCTCGAGGAGGAGGAGGCGTCGAGGACTACGGCGACAGGCCCAGGGGAGGAGAAACTTAATCATTTGAGTAGGGCGCGGGCAAACCCTAGAGTCCGAATATAAATAGGGTTGGACACCACACACGGTTATAAAGTAGAACCGTCTGTGATAAATACACATCACAGACGGTTCCAACAAATAACCATCTGTGATAATATACATTCTCATATACATAAATGCAATTTCAGAACATATGACACATTCTCATATACATAAATGCAAATTCAGAACACATATAAATGCAAATTCAGAACATATGACACATTCTCATATACATCAATGCAAATTCAGAACATATGACACATAAACATTTCATTCATCATTCCACGTACTTATTTCCTTTAAAAATTAGCCCTTCATGATGATCGACGCGTATGTAGCTAGTTTCGTCACGTTGTTCTTCCTCGACCCTTATGCCGTTTCTGAAAGGAGGCAACTCATCAAATTGATTTCATTCTTCCTCGTCCACTACATTCTCAACTCCAACAATCCTCCCTTTTCCATAAAGAACTACGCAGCGCTTCTTATTTGCCTGGTTGGTTACATAGAAGACTTAAATAACTTGGTTAGCGAGTACGAATGGTTCATCTTTGTATCCGACATGTTCGAGATCCACGGTAGTGACGCCGCACTTGTCGACCTTCACCTATGGGAGATGGACCCAATGGCACCGAAACAGAGGGATCTTGAAAAGCACGTACCTCGAGCCTCCCCTCATGGCGAGATTGAGGCACACCTATCGGTTCGATCTGAGCCATGTAATTGACGCAGAACTCAATGACCTCTTCGGTTGCATAACCTTCGACGATGCTGCCCTCTGGCCGAGATCGATTTTGTACATAGGACTTGAGAATTCCCATGAACCTCTCGAATGGGTACATGCTACGTAGAAACACGGGCCCATACATCTTTATCTCTCTCACAACGTGAGCAATGAGATGGACCATGATATTGAAAAACGACAGAGGGAAATACATCTCAAGATGACATAGAGTCTTCACCACCTCGTTCTGCAAAGCATCTAGTCCTTCGGGATCGATGACCTTCTAAGCAATTGTGTTAAAGAAATAACACAGCCTCATGATTGTCTCTCTGACCTTGATCGACAAAATACTTCTAATTGCAACAGGAAGCATCTGTGTCATCAGCACATGATAATCATGAGACTTCATGCCAATTAACTTCAAATCATCCATCGAAACAAGTTTCTTTATGTTGGCGAAGTAACCGGATGGAACTTTCACACCATGCAAGCACTGGCACAGTTCAGTTCTCTCGGCCTTGAACAGAGTGTAACAAGTAGGGAGAAGGTACGTTCGTCCTTTATCGGTCTTTGTCGTTGCTAACTTAGGTATGATGTCCATATGAAGCATGTCAAGCCGTGTGTTGACACCATCCTTTGTTTTGTCACGAATGTTCAGTAAGAGACCAATCAAGCTGTCACATACATTGTGCTCTACATGCATAACGTCGATGCAATGGCAAACTTCTAGGTGCTCTCAATAAGGTAAGTCCCAAAATATCGATCACTTCTTCCAAATGTTCTTCTCACGGGTCCTCAATTTACGTCCCTTTCCAAGCACAACATCTAAATCCTTAACCATATCATAGACCTCTTTTTCGCTTAAATGCCTTGGAGCTGAACTGTCATCCTTCTCTCTATCAAATTGTTTCTTCATCCTGCGGTATGGGTGACCCCTCTGAAGGAACCTACGGTGACACATGTACACGGTTTTGTGCGAGTGCTTCAGCCACACACTCTCGGTATCATCTAAGCTGTGAGTACAGGCTTTGGCCCCTTTTGTACTCTGACTCGACAGGTTAGCAAGGGTAGGATAATAATTTATGGTGCAGAACTAGTGAATTTATCTCGTTTGTATGCATCCTATACCTGTACCCCTTCAATCCACAGTATTTTTAGATCTTCCATCAATGGTGCTAGGTACACATCAATATCATTCCCAGGTTGCTTCGGTCCTTGGATAAGTATCGATAGCAAAATATACTTCCGCTTCATACACAACCAAGGAGGAAGGTTGTAGATACAAAGAGTCACGGACCAAGTGCTATGTTGGCTGCTCATGTTACCGAAAGGATTCATTCCATCTGTACTAAATCCAAACCTTATATTCCTTAGTTTCACATCGAAGTCTGCAAACCTCCTGTCGATGTTTCTCCACTGGGCGGAATCAGCAGGGTGTCTTAGCTTTCAATCCTTCTTATACGCTCCTTCGAGTACCAACGCAGTAGTTTTGCCTCCTTTGGGTTCGAAAAAACCCACTTCAAACGGGGAATTATTAGAAGATACCACGCCACCTTAGAGGGAGGTCCTTTCTTCACCTCGATTGATTCTTACGCTTATATCAAGATAAGTTGCACACCGAACATACATGCATATTTGCATACTCTTTACGGTAGAGGATATAGTCGTTCGGACATGCCTGTGTTCTTTCTACTTCCATTCACAATGGACAAAGAATCTTCTTGGCTTTGCAGGTGATTTTGGGCAACTTGTTTTCCTCTGGAAGCATGTCTGCTAAGAGACCTAACAGCACCGTGAAACTCTTGTCGGACCAACCGTTGCTTGCCTTCAATTTTAACAGTTCAAGCATGGATGACAACCTTGTGTACTTCGACTTGCAGCACATGAACAAAGGTTTCTCTGAGTCCTCCATCAAGCCCCAGAATTTAACATACTCTCTCTCATCACAATTCCCTTCTGCATCACAAAGCATCCGATCTAGATTGTCATCATGCAGCCTATCCGAATCGGAACCACAATCAACATCACCCGGCGGCATATTGTTGACTTCGTCGGCGATGTCGTTATTACTACTGTCCTGTATAATCTGCTCTTCACCGTGACTGGTCCAACATGTATACCCCTTTTTAAAACCCATTCGAATCAGGTGTGCTTCAATCTTCGCTCGGTTCTTAAACATCTTCAGATTCTCGCAGTCAATGCATGAATAGTACATATATTCTACCCCCTTATTCAACATATCCTCCTCGGCAGCTCTTGTAAAACCAAACACGCCATTAATGTACTCTTCACTCATATGGTTCTCAGCGTACATCCAGCTTCGGTCCAACTACGCTACGCATATAACAATTTAGTGTTAAATATTGAATTAATTAATTAGTATACTATATATGATCTAAAGTAGCTATATGTAGCAAGAATTAATTAAATTGAATTAAGTAGAATGATGCGACAATGGGTGTCCCAATCTTTCAATGAGAAGGATAATTCGATTTGAGGAGACGACTCTCACGCTTCGGCTACCAATATGCCTGGCAATCACTGAACCAACTCCGTGATTGTTATCAACCTTGCTAGAAGCACGATCGACCTGACCATAAGCAATCTGAAATTGCAAATAGGATTGAAGTACTCAATAAGGTGGGATTCCAAAGCGGTATTATGGTTGGTTTAGTCAACACAAGCCAATACAGGAAGTTGCAATGTAGCTAATTTTTAACTAAACGAAATCCAAATCCTAAAGTGTCGCACACATGAGAATATATGAGGGTGACGGCTAAGGGGTGGACGCATGCCCCTAGGGTTACAAGGCCCATGGGCCCAAGTGGAGGTAGCGTAACACCCTTTTGACTCGGATTCAGAATCAATGCCGAATTGTTTTGGCGATTGCGGCGCGAACGGAAGGAATCTGGAGGTGGGGGCAGATCCGTTGGAGAGAGGACGATATAAGATTTCCATCATGTACTCAAACACCTCAAACGGAGTCTGTATGCGACTTCTATGCATGTTTAAAGTCAGTGCTATCTTCGAAGGCCGAATTGGATTCCAGAACATGTCTCCACTGGAACTCTTGCTTGACTTGGAACGTGGGAACCTTCCTTGTACCATGACATCGAGTAGAAACTCTTGCTTGACTTGGAACGTGGGTGTCGAACCCAGGAGCGAAGGATCCCAGATTCTCTGTGAAACACATATTAGTCCAGGAACAGCTAGTGTACACACTCAACAAAAGTGGATAACACAACCATACAACGTCATTCATTGAAATACTCAAGGTTTAATACAAAAGGGGCATAAAGCCAAAGAGCAAAATACAACGGAAGCAAAAGTAGTAGAGTAGACCACACGATTCGCCACAAGCAATTGTCTGGAGGGCGTAGCCTAGTTATCTAAGTTCTCATTATCCTCGTAGTATTCTTCTCCTGATCAACAATTTATTAAGCAATGTGAGTACAAATGAATGTACTCCGCAAGTTACACCCAATGTAACAGAATTATAATGCATGCAAGGATTCATTAAAGGGAGGCTTATATGGCTCAATTTGCATAAGACGACATTTTCCATTTAAATACTTATACTAAGTTCTAAAGCAGTTTACTTTATAACTAAAATTCATTTTCCAAATCTCAAGTTTTATAATTAGATAACATTCATCAACAAGTGGTGAAGGATATCCTCCTATCACATGGCTAACCACCCAATTCCCATTTGGATAGAAATCCAAAACCAATTAATTAAGCCTTCTGAAATCAAAACCAAAATCTAACTTGGAGTGGCTTTGCTTAGCATGTCCTTGACCGTGGACACGGCTATTCGAATAGTTTTACACTCTGCAGAGGTGGTATAACTTTACCCACAATACACGACATCTCTAGTTTGTTAGGCACATATCGGTACCACCGCTCACTACCTTAGGTAAGCAGTCTAGAGCACGTGACAAGGCCTTTACAATGCGACATTCCACCGTAGTCCCGCCTCGCTAAGGTTTCGCCCCCTTTGGATAGAGAACTGCCGGGTTCAGGCCCCCTCTAGCGCCAGGTGGGAATACATAAAAGTAGGTCATAAAAGACACCCATGCAACCGGATGGCGCAACCACGGTGAAATGATACAAATTAGTTAGCCAGGTCTTGCCCATTCATGACATGTGGTAGTACGATGGGGCTTAGCAAGATGCGGCTCGAAGATCGGTCCTTAATTGACTTGGGCGACATTCCATAAAACCCATAGGTCTCGATCAAAGAAATGATCGATCCCGTGCATGAACATGCACCATCCAACATCCATTTCGCCCAAGTCCAAACTATTTTTATTTTAATTAACAAGTTAAACATTTCAAAGTTTGTATGGTATAGACATACCATAACATTGCTTAAATCATAATTGAATTTTTGGCTAATTTCCCCAAAGTAACCATTTTGGTCTAAGCTTTGTCTAAGCATAGTATTTTACAACATGATCTAGCTCATACTAGTGTATCAACTAGATTTTTAACTAAGGTATCAAGGAATGATTGATTTAATAACAAGGTTGGCTATACAAAGGAATACGAAATAACTATAAGCTTAAAACAAGAATTTAAATTACTTGAATTTAAATAAGCATGCAATAATAATTTAAAACAAAATTTAAATAATTTAAAATAATGGGATTCAATATGATCAATGATGTAATTTGCCTTGCTCAAATACTTGAGGACCTACTTCTTCGCAATATTCGGGTTCCCCGGAGTCGTTGAAATCTACACGCGAAAAGGAACCAAATTCAAATAATACTCAAATGAAATCAAATGAACTTTAAATTAAATAATTTTAGTTTAGATAGCTATATTTTGGTTTTAGATGAATTTAGAAATTTGAATCGCTCGAATCGGAGTTCGAACGGAGAAGTTATGGCCTTCGAAAGTTACAAATACAAGAAATGATAAGGAAAAAGGATTTTAGGATTTTCTGGATTTATTTTAATTCGGAAAAGGGTTTGAGCCTTTGATGGGTCGGGCCCGGGGCACTGTGGCAATGCCACGCACGCTGCGATAACATTGCGTGGGCCACGTCGAACTGGCCGAGGTGGCGGTGAGTTGGAGGTGAGGTGGCGGTGGTGGAGCCACGCGTCGGCGTGGCGACAGTGGCGCTTCGGTCGCTGCTCGCCGCTCACGGGCGAAGCTCGATGGGTGGCGGCAACGCGAAGAGGAGCGCGCGGTGAACTCGGGTCGCAACAAAATAGTGGCAGTTGGTGAAGAGATGGCCGGTAGTGACGACGAAAAGTGGTGGCAGCGGCGGCTCGAAGGCGGCGATAGTGTTCCGGTGGGTTCCGGGTAGAGTAAGTGTGCACACCAAGTGGCGCCGCATCGCGTCGCAACCAATGCGTGCGTTCGGTGGCGGCGGAGGAGCTTCCGTGGCGGTGCTAATGGCGGCAGAAGGAGCTTTGGTCGAAGCTCTTTGACGGCGAAATCCGGGCGATTGGGGCCAAAAGAGAGGGAGTGAGGTGAGGGGAAAGAGAGAGGAGAGGGAGAGGCACACAGGGCATGCTTTCATAGGCGGCAGGGATGAGCGGAGTGGCGGCTCAACGGGCGAGGGCGCACGAGGAGCTCTACTGAAGCTTGCGTGCTCCGTGGATTTTGTGCGGATGAGACAGTATGGCGGGGTGGCATGGACGCGGCGGAGTGCCAGGCGTTTAATGCCCTGCTGACGAGGTGGTGTGGATGGGCGATGGCATCGGCGGAAAAGGTGGGCGCGGTGAAGAAAGCGGGAGCGGCATGTGCTCCAACAGGCAAGAAGAGGGGTGAGGAAGACGACGACGATGCGGACGCTGGCGGGTGGGCCCGCCGTGTCAGCGAGAGCGAGCGGAGGAGAACGCGGTGATCAAGGATCGTCCGATTTTGATCGGACGGTCCGAAATGATTTGGACGTTCATATCGTCTTAGGGTTACAACGCGATCGAGCCATCCAATTTTGATCGGACGGTCCGAAACGGTTTGGACGTTCGGACCGTTCGAATGTCACATCCAAATTGGGCCGCTCAAACTTGATCGGATGGTTCGCGAGGGAAGGCACGGGCGAAGAGACGCTGGTGGGTGGGCCCGCCGCGTCAGCTAGAGAGAGGGGAGCGGCGCGCGCGAGACGGGCCGGGGGAGAGTGGGCCGAAGCAAAGGAAATGGGCCGCAGCTGAGGCTTTCGGCCCAAAAGAAAAAGGAGGAATTAAATAGATTTTTGAATAAAATAATTCAAGAAATTAAAAAGGCCTTTTAGAAAATAGTTAAATAAGTCCAAAAATTCCAAGAAAAATACACAGAAATTCCTTGAGTTATTTAGAACTTAATAAAATTATTTATAACTATAGTTTAGCTTTCAATTTTCCAAATAAATTTACTTTTAGCTTTTGGGCAAAAAGGAAAGACCTTTTTGAAATCCAGAAAATTCAATAAAGTACTTAATGCACTCGTTTTGACTTTTAAATCCAACAAACTCCAAGAAATGCAAATAAACCAAGTTTTGATTCAATTGAAGTTCGATTAACTCAAATTAAATTGTTTTTTATTTTTCTAAAATTTCAAGTTTAAGCTTTATTAATTCAATAAACCAAATGGTAAATTTTAATTTTGAAATTTTTTAAAAAGGCTATGAGAAACAGGATGTTACAAACCTACCCCCCTTAAGGGAATCTCGACCTCGAGATTCAGACTTGGTCAGCAAAAAAGGTAGGGATACTATGCTTTTAGGTCTTCTTCTCGTTCCCAAGTGGCTTCTTCTTTCGAGTGGTTACTCTATTGGACTTTGCATGAACGGATGACCTTGCTTCTAGTAACGCGCTCTGCGACATCAAGTATCTTGATCGGCTGCTCCACATAGGTGAGATCTTCCTGAAGATCGATGCTCTCAAGTGGTGTTTGCTCTGTTGGAACTCGGAGACACTTCTTTAGCTGGGGCACGTGGAAGACGTCATGAACTGCGGATAGAGATGCTGGCAGCTCTAGCTGATAAGCAACTTCGCCTTTTCTTTCCAAAATCTTGTATGGCCCAACAAATCTTGGTGCTAGTTTTCCTCTGATCTGGAATCTTCGTACTCCTTTGAGCGGAGTTACTCTGAGATAGACGAAATCTCCTATTTCAAATGACAAGTCTCTGCGACGATTGGCAGCATAACTCTTTTGTCAGGATTGAGCCACTCTCAATCATTCTCTTATGAGTCTTACTTTACTTTCAGCATCCTTGATCAATTCTGGTCCAAAGAACTGGTGTTCTTCGACTTGATCCCAAAGGAGAGGGGTTCTACACTGTCTGCCATACAATGCTTCAAATGGTGACATTTGTAAGCTGGCTTGATAGCTGTTGTTGTAGGAGAACTCTGCATAAGGAAGATTATGATCCCAACTCTTTCCATAGTCTATAGCACAGGTTCGAAGTATGTCTTCAAGAATCTGATTTACTCGTTCCGTTTGTCCATCTGTTTGGGGGTGATAAGCTGTACTGAAGTTGAGTCGGGTCCCCAGGGCTTCATGTAAGCTTTTCCAAAATCTAGATGTGAATTGTGAACCTCTTTCGGATACTATCCTTTTGGGTACTCCATGTAGACAAACAATCCTGGCCATGTACAACTCTACCAATTTGCTGCTTCTGTAGGTGGTCTTGACTGGTATAAAGTGTGCCACTTTAGTCAAATGGTCGATTATGACCCAGATGGAATCATGTACTGATTGGGTCCAAGGCAATCCGGTGATAAAGTCCATGTCGATTTGTTCCCACTTCCATTCGGGAATTGGTAAAGGTTGTAACAGTCCAGCTGGCCTTTGATGTTCTACTTTGACTCTTTGGCATACATCACACAGTGTGACAAATTCAGCAATTTCTCGCTTCATACTGACCTACCAATACTTTTCCTTTAGATCCTGGTACATCTTGGTACTTCCTAGATGAATAGAGTAAGGTGATTTATGGGCTTCCTTCAGAATCAACTGTTTTGTATCTTGGTGATTAAGTACCCAGATGCGGTTACCGAACCAAACAATACCTTGCTCGTCCTCAGAAAATCCTGAGGCTTTTCCTCTTCTCATGTTCTTCTTGATTTCTTTGATGTCTTCATCTTCTTTCTGATATTCTCTGATTTGATTCTGAATGGTCGGTTGAACTTCCAAAGTGTTGACACAGCCTTGGTTAACGATTTCTAAATCCGGATGTCTTAACTCTTCATACAATCTTGGCTGACTTTCCTGAACCATCATAGTGTTGTAATACCCTTTTCGACTCAGGGCATCTGCCACTATATTTGCTTTGCCTAGATGGTAGTGGATTCCAAGGTCATAATCCTTTATCAGTTCTAACCATCTTCTCTGCCTAAGATTTAGTTCTGAGTGAGTGAAGATGTATTTTAGGCTTTTGTGATCCGAGAAAATCTCACAGTGATTACCAATGAGATAATGTCGCCAAATTTTCAAGGCATGCACAATTGCTTCTAACTCTAGATCATGCGTCGGGTAATTTCCTTCGTGAGGCTTTAATTGGCGAGAGGCATAAGCTACAACTTTACCTTCCTGCATCAATACACATCCAAGGCCTTGACATGAGGCATCACAGAAAACCTCGAAGTCCTTATGGATGTCAGGTAAGACTAACACAGGTGCTGATACTAGTCTTTTTTTCAATTCTTGAAAACTTTGCTCACAAGCAATTGTCCATTCAAATTTCTTTTCTTTCTTTAACAGCTGAGTCATAGGTCTGGCGATTTTGGAGAAACCTTTGATGAATCTTCGGTAATAACTAGCTAATCCAAGGAAACTCCTTACTTCGGTGACAGACTTGGGTTGCCTCCAATCCATCACAACTTCAACCTTTGCGGGATCTACTACAACTCCTCCTACTGACACTATATATCCGAGGAAAGCTACTTGGCTTAACCAAAATTCACTTTTACTGAATTTGGCGTAGAGCTGCTGCTCTCTGAGTCTTTCCAAAACTGTCCTGAGATGTTTCTCATGTTCTTCTTCATCCTTTGAGTAGATGAGAATATCGTCAATAAATACGACCACAAATTTATCCAAGAATTCCATGAATACTTTATTCATCATATTCATGAAATAAGCTGGTGCATTTGTTAAACCGAATGACATCACTGTGAACTCACACAATCCATATTTTGTGGTGAAAGCAGTCTTTCAAATACTTGCTCCTTTCAACTGATCAAAGAGATCATCGATCCTAGGTAACAGATACTTGTTCTTGATTGTGACTTCATTGAGCGATCTGTAATCCACACAAATTCTCATACTGTTATCTTTCTTTTTGACGAACAATACCGGTGCTCCCCAAGGTGATGAACTTGGTTGAATAAAACTCTTGTCTTGTAAATGTTCGATTTGTTTCTTCAATTCTGCTAACTCATTCGTAGGCATCCTGTAGGGTCTCTTTGAAATTGGAGCAGTCCTTGGGACTAAGTCAATTAGGAACATGATGTCCCTATCTGGTGGCATACCGAGTAATTCCTCAGGGAATACATCCGGGTATTCATTCACCACTGGAATGTCCTCTAACTTTATTTCCTTTAAAATGGTTAGGATAGGACTTTCTCTAACAGGGGTCTCGGGTCTGAACTCTACTTCAATTCCTTGTTCATTTGTAAGGGTGATAGACCTATTGGCACAATCTATCTGGCCTTGATTCTTGGCTAGCCAATCCATTCTGAGAATCACATCCAATTCTTGAGATTGCAAGACTATTAAGTCTGCTAAGAAAGGTACTCCTAATATTTCCAAGGTAAGGTTTGGGCATAGGGAACTAGTCCTCATTTCCAAGCCCGGGGAAATGATTAACATAGGGTTAACTAAAGGAGAGATAGATAACCCATATTTCCCCAGAAACTTATTTGAAACAAAAGAATGCGAAGCTCCTAAATCAAATAAAACTGATGCTGATACTGAATTGACAAGGAACGTACCAAGGACTACATCTGTTGCAGTCTGAGCTTCTTCTGCTGTGACTTGATTCACACGTCCTTTAATATCTTGAATCGACGGCTCACAACCGAGTCTTTGCCAGTCTTTGGTACTCCCGATTGAGACGAGTTGGGGTTCTTTGGTTGTTGCTTCTTTGGGCACTTATTGGCATAGTGCCCTACTTCATTGCAGTAGAAACAGGTAACTCCTGCAGTGGAGGTAGTAGGTGCCTTCTTCTGAAACTGGCTTCCAGGAGAAGTGTTCTAGAAACCGGAGTTAGCTGGGGCTCTTATTTGGCGAGTGCTTTGGACGGGAAGCACTCGAATCTCCCTTCTTTGAGGTGGCCGAATTTGAGAGGGCGAGGCTTGGGAAAACCTCCAGGGTTGAACTTCTGATTTGCCTTCCTCTTCCTGCGGTTTTCCATTTCTTGGTGCTTGCCTTCCTGACGGATAGCCTTGTTCACTAACTGTTGGAAGTCAGTGTAATCTTGAGCAATGAGGCAGACAGAAAGATCATCATTGAGCCCTTCCAAGAAACGTTCTTGCTTGGCTTCATTAGTTGCAACATCCTCAGGTGCATAACGAGCTAGTTGATTGAACTTGTGCAGATACTTATTGACGGAGCGGCTGCCTTGGCGCAAGGTGCGAAATTCCTTCTTCTTAAGGGTGATTGTGCCTGACGGAATGTGTGCACGGCGGAAAGCCTGCATGAACTCATCCCAGGTAATAGTCTGAGCATCTTTGTGAGACTGGGTAATATTATCCCACCATTCAGATGCTGGTCCATTCAATTAGTGAGAGGCGAACAGAACTCTCTCGCGGTCAGTGCACTGGACCATATCCAGTTTCTTGCCGACTGCCCTAGGCCAATTGTCAGCTTCCATTGGCTCGGTGCTGCTGGAGAAGGTTGGAGGACGCATCCTCATGAATTCTGATATGTTGGCCCTCGGGGGAGGTGGAGCATAAGCTTGAGGTTGAGCTGCTGCTGCGGCTTGCAGGTTCTGCATGTTGCTGATTGATTGTGTGAGCAGACTAATCAATTGAGCTTGGTTGGCCATCATTTGGTTCCAGTCGGGTACTCCCGCTGGAGGGGGTGGTGGTGGTGGAATTGGGGTCCCTTGGTCACCCTCATTCCCTCTGTCTAGACTGCTGGTGCTGCCACCACCGTTGCCAGTAGACACCATCTGCCAGATCTTCAAAGACTTAGAAAAGAGAGGAGAAACTAAGGGGGATAGAGCGAAACAACCAACCCAAACAAGACAACCAACTCAAAAGTTGTGGATATCATGGGGATATGTGCACGATCTTAGGATGATGTTACAATTGGCAATGTCGTTAAAGGTTCGTCGAATCGTGAGTTTTCGACGGAGGTTAAATTGCTGTCAGGCAAGTGGTGGTCTGACCAACCTAGGTGGCGGTCAGACCGGCCAAGGGGGCGGTCAGACCGGCTTTGGAAAATCGGTTAGACCGACCTTTATATGAGTTTGGATTTTGGAGCTGGGCCAAAAATAGAGGGTGTAGGCAAGAGAGTAGATTCTACTTCTCTTGGTCTCATAATTTTTGGAGCTTCCAGGCAAAAGTTCTATTGGTTTGAAAATTCCAGTAGGTTTCGGATTTCCACGGAGAAAATTTTTGCTAAGTCCCGGTGGCGGTCGAGGCAGCCAACAGGTGCGGTCGGGCCGGCCAGGGTGATCGAGAC
Organism: Phyllostachys edulis; assembly: GCA_036346405.1. Classification (NCBI taxonomy): domain Eukaryota; kingdom Viridiplantae; phylum Streptophyta; class Magnoliopsida; order Poales; family Poaceae; genus Phyllostachys; species Phyllostachys edulis. The sequence continues at coordinate 24,025,075 of CM070566.1, forward strand.
CGCCGAGTGGCGGTCTGACCGGTTTTGACTTGTTCATCGGCCAACTCGGTGGCGATGATTGTTTGGTTAGGTCAAGTTCATGGGTTTCAGTGCATATGTGTTGCATGATGCATGTTTTGACTAACGTGGGTAAAGTTGTGAAGAACTTGTTCCCGGAATCGATTTCTTTGTCTATTGTTGTGCAGGTTGCTTGGAGGTCAACGATGGTCAACGGCGATGATGATTGGGACTAAGCTTGGAGAGCTGAGGTCCAGAACGATCGGGGATGCCAGGTCAGGTCAATGGAGTCAAGCATGGCGCATAAGGGACAAAGGTGACCGAAGGGGTAGTTCGGTGCAACGGGTTGAATCAAGTGGCGCGGGGGTCGGTGCAAGTGCCATGGTGGTTTCCGTGGGAGCCGGATGGGAGAAACTTGCCGACATGATGAGAGCCGTTGATCAACCTACACGTGGCGAAGCATGGAAGTGCTTCACGAAGATGGGACTTGGTGTTTGGAAAAAGACCGAGAATGGGTATTTTGGTAATTTTACCTAAATACCGCTTTGGTGACCTTTTGCCAACCCGCGGCGCAAGACGGCGCAAGATGAAGCAGATTAGGTCAAGAGGAGATGAAGACGACGCTTTAAAATACGTGCGTGTGTGACCTATTTGTGTGTGGGCCTAATGGGTGCCCATTAGCATTCAATCTTCTAGAAGGTCTAAGCCTCCACTATAAATAGAGAAGGGTGGTGGCTGCACCCCGTTAACCATTTGGCTAAGTGAAACCCTAGTTTTGTTTTCTAGGGCCTAGAGAGGAAAGTGGAAGGCTAGGGTTCTAGAGAGATGGATTGATTTGAGTGCTCAAGTGTTGAGCTTTGTCCTCCATGGTGGAGTGGCTGTAAACATACAATCTATCCAATCAATCCATGCAAGATTTGCCCCAAGTTGAGTTCTTTCTTATTCTTGCTCTCTCTTTGATACCTTTGGGATTTTTGGTGTTCCTTAGGTTTTTATTTGGGATCTTGCTGTGATCTTGCTTGCTGGGATGTGTGGGGTATGATCTAAGGTCATCTTGATCATTATCCACCCACGAGCAAGCTTTTAGATCTAAGTTTCGATTTTGCGGTTTTGTGAAAGAAAGGGTGATTTTAGGGGTTTTGCTCTTGAGGGCTTTTGGCTTGATTCTTCCTGTGATTGAGGATGCTAGGACGTATGGGAGACTATCCTTAGCCATCTTAGATTAATTCCTCCCACGAAATCATCTCAATCACCGTTTTCGTATTTGGCTCGGTTTTGAAGCAACATTCACTAAAACGGATAAAGGTCAGAACTTTGGCAACAATCTTCACGATCGTCAATTGGAATAGGTTTCTGATATCTTTAGGAAGGTAAGTTTCAAATTTGGTAAGGTTTGGAGTCACGGATCAAAAGTTAGACCATTTTGTGATTTTGAGTTCGGGCTGATTTCACTGTTCATTGTGCTGGAGATTAGACCGCCCATTTGAGAGGTCTGACTGGTGGGCAAAAAAGTTGACCCGCCAATTTGAGAGGTCTGACCGCCCAACTATTTTGGTTTGTAGTTTTTGGTGATTTTGGTCTTTTCTCTTCAGGGTTTTCATTGGATTCAATACAAGTCTTCCACTGTGCTTGTATATTGATCTTCATAGCTTTCATAGCTATTGGAGTGAAATTAGTATTGAATTCAATTAAGGTGAAAAAATGATCATGCTCCTATTCACCCCCCTCTAGTCGCCGTTTCAGTCCAACAAGTGGTATCAGAGCGAGGTTTGCTCTTTTGTGATCTTTGCCGATCTTTGAGCATGGTGACTAGTAGAAGGTCTTGTGAGTCTTCTTGTTCATCTTCTTGTGACTCTTTGGCCGATGACCATGTAAGGCATGAAGATTTTCGGAGATGGTTTGCTAGAGATCAAATTTGTGGTATGTGTGGCGCTCGTGGCCACTTTACCTATATGTGCTCTAGTTTCAAGCATAAGTTCTTCATGGAGATCGAGGAGAAGGAGCTTATTGGCATTTGTGGATTAGCGATCGAGGATGATCATGATGGAGAGCTTTTCGAGGATGATCATGATGAGTCATGTGAGGATGATCCCTTACTCAAGCTAAGCAAGGTGAGCAAAGAAAAACTCATTGATGGCTTGTTGTCATATGATATTAAATTGCATGCTCTTAGAAAGGAAATAAAATTTCTAGAAAGAGAAAAGGGTGATTTGTCCCATGAGCTCACCAAATTAAAAACCTCCATGTATGCTTTTAATTCCTTGCTTGTGGATATGGATAACTTGAATAACTCTCTTGCATGCCTAAAATCTGAAAATAAATTATTGAAATCAAATGCTTCTATGCCATGTGATTCTTGTATTGCCTTACATCATGAGCTTGATAATGCTAAGTTAGAAATAGGCAATTTTAGATCTATGGCTAGAAATGATTGTGATTCTTGTGTAGGCATGCTTGCTGAATTTGAGAAGTTAAAATTGACTAATTCCATTCACGTTGAGCAATTAGAGAATGCTAGGGCTGAAATTGTTGAAATTGAAGGTAACCCTTGTAGCATGTGCTTAGAGTATGAAAAATTAGTTAAGGATGGTTTAGTCTCTTGCAAGAATTGTGCTAGTTTAGAAAATGAAATTGATGCTTTGAATTGCATGCTTAATACAAAAGCATCATTAATTTCTTGCACATCTTGCATTGCCTTGAAAAGCGAGGTTGAGTCTTTGAAGAAATTGCGCGATGATATGAGCGCCAAGTCATGTGACTCTTGTATTTGCCTCCACTCCGAGATTCATGTTTTCAAGATTTCTCTTACTTCTTTGCATTCGGAGTTGGTGTCTTCTCGTGCTAAACATGAATCATTTGATGTTGGCATTTGTGTCATTGCCTTGAGTAGCTCTTCCTTGGCAAGTGCGACTCTTTGTGACTCTTCTTGTGTTGTCCAAGGAATTTCTAAAGACAAGAGTGCTTCTTCCTCAAATGGTACTATATCTCCCAAAGATAAGTATCATTGCACTTTTTGTAAGAGAGATGGACACATTGTTGAGTTTTGCTTCCGCCGTGTCAAACACCGGCGTCGAATATGCCGTCGAGCTTTTAGGCACACACATTTCTCATCTCATGGCATGTGTGAGCCTAGTGCCGACACGAGGGCAAGTTATGATGTTAGTTCTTCCAGCTTGTCCCAAGGGACTTCTCTTTTGAGCGATAGTGGTACTTCATCCTCTCAGACCGTGTCTCCTAGTAGACCTTTACACCATTGCTCATTCTGTGAGAAGGATGGACATCTTGTGGATCTCTGTTTTCGGCGTGCAAAACACATGCGTCAAGCTCATACTTCTAAGTCTCCTAGTGCGCATAGTCCTTCTCATGACATGCACACTAAAGAGCCTAGCACGAGGACTCGCTCTGTTGATGACGTTTTTGACACCTTTTCTAGTGGTGTTGGACAACATCGTGGCCTCGGTTTCTGTGGTTTTGATTTTGGTCCACGAGCTGCCCTGAGGCAGGATTTCCGTCGTTTCCCTAGAGGTGGACCTCGTTTTATTCATCGAGGTACACACCCACGGCGAAGATGTGTGAGTTCTTTTGGTGCTTCTGTTGGTTCTCATCACGGTGCTTTCAAGCAAGGCTATCACCGCTTTTCTAGAGATAGACCTCGTTTTCCTCATCGAGTTGTCCACTCGCGGCGTGCCTCCAAGGATAGTGTTGGATCTTCTTGCATGAACCATCATTTGCATCATGCTAACTCACATAATGGTTCAATTGCTTCTAGTGACTGTGTGTTCAAGGTTTGGGTTCCCAAGTATTTGCTCTCTAACCCTTCGGGATCCAAGACTTGGACATCTTGCTTTGCTCATGTGTAGGTAACAGGGACGCGGGTTAGAGAACATGGACTTAAAGGTTCTGGTCTTTTGCTTCATCACGTGATCGGGACACTTGATGGTTCTCCATCCCCATGATGGCCTCCAAGAGGCATGTGCTTTCATGATTAGCGTCTTCACTTGTTTTTGTGAGCTATCTTACATCTTCATGCCTTTACCTTCATGATTATTCATTCTTGGCGTGTTGTGCTTTTCTTTGTGCTCACTTGTATCATATCGGCATGTGTTACTCTTATAATATTTTTCATCATGCCTTTTCTAGTACCTTGCTTATGTATCCATGTATTAGATTGTTGTTTATTATTTCCATGGTTGTATGAGCTTAGTTTTGTCATCACGAGCTTGTGCTATTTTGTACATTTATTATCTTGCTCTTGTTGATTTTTGCTTTATGTATCCACATACTTACTTGATATCCATGTTAGCATACATTATCCATGATTTGTTCTATAACATATTTTATGCTTACATGGTATTGTGCCTTATTGTTAATTGTGGATACACGAGCTTTGCCATAGCTTCACTAGCATGCTTTACCTTTGACTGGGTGTATGTTGTATGATATGCTATGCGCTTGCTTGCTCCTATGCCTTATTATGGATTAAAGATATTTTGAGCTTTATCATATCTTGGATAGCATGTGTTGCGATTGATATGTCTATCTTTATGCTCATGCCCTGAATTGTTGATTATATGCTTTTATGAGCTTTGGATCATCTACTGCTATTCTTGCTAGTCATGTGTCTCAGTACTGTTTCTTAGATAATGTCTCACTAACCCAGTACCAAGGCATAGACTTCTTCTGTCTCTTTGGTGTAGTCTTTTCAGTTGAGGAGAACATGTAGTTCATGACTTCATCACCTTTGGAGATGATACATAAGAGCGAATTGAAGGAACGGGATCAATCAAGGTGAATGACAGATCATCTTGAAAGACGTCGCCCTTGTGGACAAGTTAAGGTACAACTTGCTTTCTGTTTCGCAGCTTCTTGATGATGGCTACGAAACTCATTTTAAGAAAAATGCCTGTTGCGTGCTTGATTCTGCCGGTGAGCTGCTTTTTGGGATTTCTAGAGTTGGTAGAATCTTTGGAGCAGATTTTTCTAAATCTCTTGCTGGATCTCTGTTTAATTGCATCTTCTTCTGATATCTGGCTTTGGCACCGACGTTTGGGGCACATTGGTTTTCATCATCCGACGCGAAGTTAGCGGCCTTGATCTCATGAGAAGTTTGCCTAAACTCAAAGCCATCAAGGATGTCAGATAGCGCTCTGTAGGCATGGCAAGCAAGTTGCCGCCTCACACCCTTCATTGACTATGGTCATGACTGACAGACTGGGACAGTTGCTTCATATGGATACTGTTGGTCCTGCTAGGGTTCGGTTAGTCGGTGGCAAATGGTACATTCTTGTCATAGTCGATGATTTTTCGAGATATTCTTGGGTGTTCTTTCTTGCTTCAAAGGATGAGGCTTTTTGTCATTATCATGATCTTGTTCTTCGTTTGGCTTCTGAACTTTCTAGTGCCTTGAGAGCGATCCGCAGTGACAATGGCACGGAGTTCAAGAATACTTCTTTTGCCTCTTTTTGTGCTGAGCGCGATATTGAGCATCAGTTCTCTTCTCCACACGTCCCTCAACAAAATGGTGTTGTGGAAAGGAAGAACAGGACCTTAGTCAAGATGGCTAGGATGATGCTAGATGAGTATAGCACACCGAGGAGGTTTTGGGCTGAAGCTATTGCTACAGCTTGCCATATTTCAAACCGTGTCTTCTTGAGACCGTCTTTGGGCAAGACTTCTTATGAGCTTCGTTTTGGCAGAAAACTCTCTGTTTCTCATTTTCGATTTTTTGGAGCCAAGTGTTTTATTCTCAAGACAGGAAACCTACATGAATTTGAGTCAAGTATTTCTGATGGTTTATTTCTAGGTTATCCTGCTCATTCGAGGGGTTTTCGGGTTTTTAATGTAGAGTAGGAAGTCTTTGTGCTATAGTTTGTGGAGCCCAAAGCATAATTGGTAGGCATCCTCTTTAAGCCTTTAGACCCAACAAGATTTGCCACCTTGAGTAGTGAGTTAGGGGTAATTTATCCCTATGGGTTGGTTTGAGGGGGAGTTGGTTCCTTTCTGAACTTGTTGATCTTTTTGATTTTTTTAGGCTTTTTGAGATTGTTGATCTTTTTGATCTTTTCTTCTGATCTTCTTGATCTTTTTGACCCTTGTTGATCTTCTCATTCCGTGTATTCTCCAACTTTCACCTAGTGGTATCAACAAGTGTCTTCTTTGACTTTTGATGCCTTTTCTTACATCTCATTGTATCATATTGCATTCATATGAAAATCAGAAAAAGATGCATTGTAATATAAGCTTTACTTCTTGTCTTTTAAATTGATGAAGCTTTGCTTATTACCCTCTTGAGCTTTAGTATTTCAATTCTTGCCCAATGCCATGTCTATACCATACAATTGTTGCGAGTAGTCACCATCTGCTAGATCTTCAAAGACTTAGGAAAGAGAGGAGAAACTAAGGGGGATAGAGCGAAACAACCAACCCAAACAAGACAACCAACTCAAAAGCTGTGGATATCATGGGGATATGTGCACGATCTTAGGATGATGTTACAATTGGCAATGTCGTTAAAGGTTTGTCGAATCGCGCGTTTTCGATGGAGGTTAAACTGCTGTCAGGCAAGTGGCGGTCTGACCGGCCCAAGTGGCGGTCTGATCGGCCAAGGGGGTGGTCAGACCGGCTTTGGGAAATCGGTCAGATCGGCCATTATATGAGTTTGGATTTTGGAGCTGGGCCAAAAATAGAGGGTGTAGGTAAGAGAGTAGATTCTACTTCTCTTGGTCTCATAATTTTTGGAGCTTCCACGCAAAAGTTCTATTGGTTTGAAAATTCCAGTAGGTTTCGGATTTTCAGGGAGAAAATTTGGCTAAATCCTAGTCAAGGCAATGACCGCCAACAGTGGTGATCGACCGCCAGAGGTGATCTGACCGGTTTTGACTTGTTCATCGGCCAACTCGGTGGCGATGATTGTTTGGTTAGGTCAAGTTCATGGGTTTCAGTGTATATGTGTTGCATGATGCATGTTTTGACTAACGTGGGTCAAGTTGTGAAGAACTTGTTCCTGGGATCGATTTCTTTGTCTATTATTGTGCAGGTTGCTTGGAGGTCAACGACGGTCAACGGTGAGGATGATCGGGACTAAGCTTGGAGAGCTCAGGTCCAGAACGATCGGGGATGCTGGGTGAGGTCAATGGAGTCAAGCATGGCGCATAAGGGACAAAGGTGACCGAACGGGCAGTTCGGTGTGATGGGTTGGTTCAAGCGGCGCGGGGGTCGGTGCAAGTGCCATGGTGGTTTATGTGGAAGCCAGATGGGAGAGACTTGCCGACATGATGAGAGCCGTTGATCAACCTACACGTGGCAAAGCATGGAAGTGCTTCACGAAGATGGGACTCGGTTTTGGGAAAAAGACCGAGAATGGGTATTTGGTAATTTTACGTAAATACCGCTTTGGAAAAAGATGGCGCAAGATGAAGTGGATTAGGTCAAGAGGAGATGAAGACGACGCTTTAAAATGCGTGCGTGTGTGACCCGTTTGTGTATGGGCCTAACGGGTGCCCATTAGGGTTCAATCTTCTAGAAGGTCTAAGTCTCCACTATAAATAGAGAAGGGTGGTGGCTGTTCCCTGTTAACCATTTGGCTAAGTGAAACCCTAGTTTTGTTTTCTAGGGCTTAGAGAGGAAAGTGGAAGGCTAGGGTACTAGTGAGATAGATTGATTTGAGTGCTCAAGTGTTGAGCTTTGTCCTCCATGGTGGAGTGGCTGTAAACATACAATCTATCCAATCAATCCATGCAAGATTTGCCCCAAGTTGAGTTCTTTCTTATTCTTGCTCTCTCTTTGATACCTTTGGGATTTTTGGTGTTCCTTAGGTTTTTATTTGGGATCTTGCTGTGATCTTGCTTGCCGGGATGTGTGGGGTATGATCTAAGGTCATCTTGATCATTATCCACCCACGAGCAAGCTTTTAGATCTAAGTTTCGATTTTGCCCGGTTTTTGTGAAAGAAAGGGTGATTTTAGGGGGTTTTACTCTTGAGGGCTTTTGGCTTGATTCTTCCTGTGATTGAGGATGCTAGGACGTATGGGAGACTATCCTTAGCCATCTTGGATTAATTCCTCCCACGAAATCATCTCAATCACCGTTTTCGTATTTGGCTCGGTTTTGAAGCAACATTCACTAAAACGGATAAATGTCAGAACTTTGGCAACGATCTTCACGATCGTTGATTGGAATAGGTTCCTGACATCCTTAGGAAGGTAAGTTTCAAATTTGGTAAGGTTTGGAGTCACGGATCAAAAGTTAGACCATTTTGTGATTTTGAGTTCGGGCTGATTTCACTATTCATTGTGCTGGAGATTAGACCGCCCATTTGAGAGGTCTGACTGCTGGGCAAAAAAGTCGACCCGCCAATTTGAGAGGTCTGACCGCCCAACTATTTTGGTTTGTAGTTTTTGGTGATTTTGATCTTTTCTCTTCGGGGTTTTGATTGGATTCAATACAAGTCTTCCACTGTACTTGTATATTGATCTTCATAGCTTTCATAGCTATTGGAGTGAAATTAATATTGAATTCAATTAAGGTGAAAAAGTGATCGTGCTCCTATTCACCCCCCTCTAGTCGCTGTTTCGGTCCAATAAAAGCTTTTCCGAATAACTTTAGTAGCTTGCTAAACCGCTCTACTCGATACTCACCGTCTGGTGGTTCTTGTGCGGCGATGCTCCTTTGATCATTCTATGTCTTGAGGTTTTGAACACACTGGTCATTACACAAGAGATTGTCTATAGAAAATTTCAAGGAAAAGAGGATCCATTTAATGTTGTAAAATGGTGAAGAAAGAAATAGGTAAGAAGAATTGCTAAAGGAAGCTAAGGATAGACAGATGACCAACATGAAGAGAGAACAAGTGATTTTTCTTGTTATAAAATAAGTTTTGAAATCTTTCTACTAACGACCATTCTAGCTAGGTTGCGACCTACAGTCGAGATGGCTCTAATACCACTTCTTGTCTAACCCGGGAGCGAAGGATCCCAGATTCTCTGTGAAACACACACTAGTCCAGGAACAGCTAGTGTACACAGTCAACAAAAGTGGATAACACAACTATACAACGTCATTCATTGAAATACTCAAGGTTTAATACAAAAGGGGCATAAAGCCAAAGAGCAAAATACAACGGAAGCAAAAGCAGAATGGTAGACCACATGATTCGCCACAGGCAATCGTCTGGAGGGTGTAGCCTAGTCGTCCAAGTTCTCATTATCTTCGTAGTATTCTTCTCCTGATCAACAATTTATTAAGCAAGGTGAGTACAAATGAATGTACTCCGCAAGTTACACCCAATGTAACAGAATTATAATGCATGCAAGGATTCAATAAAGGGAAGCTTATATGGCTCAATTTGCATAAGACGACATTTTCCATTTAAATACTCATACTAAGTTCTAAAGCAGTTTACTTTATAACTAAAATTCATTTTCCAAATCTCAAGTTTTATAGTTAGATAACATTCATCAACAAGTGGTGAAGGATATCCTCCTATCACCTGGCTAACCGCCCAATTCCCATTTGGATAGAAATCTAAAACCAATTAATTAAGCCTTTTGAAATCAAAACCAAAATCTAACTTGGAGTGGCTTTGCTTAGCATGTCCTTGATCGTGGACACAGCTATTCGAATAGTTTTACACTCTACAGAGGTGGTACAACTTTACCCACAAGACACGACTTCTCTAGTTTGTTTAGCACATATCGGTACCACCGCTCACTACCTTAGGTAAGTAGTCTAGAGCACGTGACAAGGCCTTTACAATGCGACATTCCACCGTAGTCCCCACCTCGCTAAGGTTTCGCCCCCTTTGGATAGAGACCCGCCGGGTTCAGGCCCCCTCTTGTGCCAGGTGGGAATACATAAAAGTAGGTCATAAAAGACACCCATGCAACCGGATGGCGCAACCACGGTGAAATGATACAAATTAGTTAGCTAGATCCTGCCCATTCAGGACATGTGGTAGTACGATGGGGCTTAGCAAGATGTGGCTCGAAGACCGGTCCTTAATTGACTTGGGCGACATTCCATAAAACCCATGGGTCTCGATCATAGAAATGATCGATCCCGTGCATGAACATACACCATCCAACATCCATTTCGCCCAAGTCTAAACCATTTTTCATTTTAATTAACAAGTTAAACATTTCAAAGATTGTATGGTATAGACATACCATAACATTGTTTAAATCATAATTGAATTTTTGGCTAATTTCCCCAAAGTAACCATTTTGGTCTAAGCTTTATCTAAGCATAGTGTTTTACAACATGATCTAGCTCATACTAGTGTATAAACTAGATTTTTAACTAAGGTATCAAAGAATGATTGATTTAATAAAAAGGTTGGCTATACAAAGGAATACGGAATAACTATAAGCTTAAAACAGGAATTTAAATTACTTGAATTTAAATAAGCATGAAATAATAATTTAAAACATGATTTAAATAATTTAAAATAATGGGATTCAATATGATCAATGATGTCACTTGCCTTGCTCAAATGCTTAAGGATCTACTTCTTCGCAATATTCGGGTTCCCCGGAGTCGTTGAAATCTACACACGAAAAGGAACCAAATTCAAATAATACTCAAATGAAATCAAATGAACTTCAAATTAAATAATTTTAGTTTAGATAGCTAGATCTTGATTTTAGATGAATTTAGAAATTTGAATCGCTCGAATCGAAGTGCGAACGAAGAAGTTATGGCCTTCGGATGTTACAAATGCAAGAAATGACAAGGAAAAATGATTTCAGGATTTTCCGGATTTATTTTAATTCAGAAAAGGGTTTGAGCCGCTGATGGGTGGGGCCCATGGCGCTGTGGCAATGCCATGCGCGTGTGACACGCCAAGAGCCACGCCACTGGTCGAGGTGGTGCCTGTGGGGCGTGAGCGGAGGTGAGGTGGCGGTGAGTTGGAGCCATGTCACAGCCGACAACGATGGCCTTCGGTCACTGTGCTCACTGGCCGCTTCACGCCGGGCGAGCCCGATGGGTAGCGGCAACGCGAAGAGGGGCGCGCGGTGAACTGGGGGCGCACCAAAACGGCGGCGGTTGGTGAAGAGATGGCTGGCGACGACGACGAAAAGCGGTGGTGACGGGGTTCTGGTGGGTTCCGGGTGGAGTGAGTGCGCGCACCAAGTGGCGCACGACCGTGCGAAGTCGGCGGTGCGGTCGGAGGCAACGGAGGATCTTTTGTGGTGGCGCTAATGGCGGCGGAAGGAGCTTCAGCCGAAGCTCTTCGACGGCGAAATCTGGGCGACTGGGGTCGAAAGAGAGGGAGTGAGGTGAGGGGAAAGAGAGAGAGGAGAGGGAGAGGAGCACAGGGCGCACTTTTATAGGCGGCGGGGATGAGCGGAGTGGTGGCTCAACGGGCGTGGGTGCACGAGGAGCTCTGCCAGAGCTTGCGCGCTCCGCGAATTCCGCGCGGAGGAGACGGCACGGCGGGGTGCGTGGATGCGGCGGAGTGCTAGGCATTTAATGCCCTGCTGACGAGGTGGTGTGGATAGGCGATGGCGTTGGCAGAAAAGGCGGACGCGGCGAAGAAAGCGGGAGCGGCATGTGCTCCAACGGGCAAGAAGGGGAGCGAGGAAGACGACGACGAGGCGGACGCTGGCGGGTGGGCCCGCCGCGTTAGCGAGAGTGAGCGGAGGAGAATGCGGTGATCAAGGATCGTCCGATTTTGATCGGACGGTCCGGAATGATTTGGATGTTCGGACTGTCCGACGGTTACAACGCGATCGAGCCGTCCAATTTTGATTGGACGGTCCGAAACAGTTTGGACGTTCGGACCGTCTGAATGTCACATCCAAATCGGGCCACTCAAACTTGATCGGACGGTTCGTGAGGGAAGGCACGGGCGAAGAGACGCTGGCGGGTGGGCCCGCCACATCAGCGAGAGAGATGAGAGCGGCGCGCGCGAGACGGGCCGGGGGAGAGTGGGCCGAAGAGGAGGAAATGGGCCAGAGCTGAGGCTTTTGGCCCAAAAGAAAAAGGAAGAATTAAAAAGATTTTCGAATAAAATAATTCAAGAAATTAAAAAGGCTTTTTAGAAAATAGTTAAATAAGTCCAAAAATTCCAAGAAAAATACAAAGAAATTCCTTGAGTTATTTAGAACTTAATAAAATTATTTATAACTATAGTTTAGCTTTTAATTTTTCAAATAAATTTACTTTTAGCTTTTGGGCAAAAAGGAAAGCCCTTTTTGAAATCCAGAAAATTCAATAAAATACTTAATGCACTCGTTTTGACTTTTAAATCCAACAAACTCTAGGAAATGCAAATAAACCAAGTTTTGATTTAATTGAAGTTCGATTAACTCAAATTAAATTGTTTTTTATTTTTCTAAAATTTCAAGTTTAAGCTTTATTAATTCAATAAACCAAATGGTAAATTTTAATTTTGAAAATTTTCAAAAAGGCTCCGAAAAACAGGATGTTACAGTGGGAATATAACTTGAACTCTTGCTTGACTTGGAATGTGGGAACATAACTTGAAACATATACCACGTGCCTAATTAAGCCTAAGATGAAAGTCTAAACTATGAGTTCTTGCCATGTAGGTCCCTCCCATTAGATCTACTAGGTGAAAATAAAAGGTAGCCATAGTGAATCCTATAAATGGCCCTTTGTTAGGAGAATTGATAATCAATCAACTAGGATGAATATTTGCTAGGTAAGAATTAGTAGTCAATAATACCTAGGCTTTGTGAAATAAAATAAGTAATTAACTACTCAACTAAAAATAGTCCTTAGTACGTATTTTAGTTAAATGTTAACCTAGTGTAATAGGTGTACCTTAGCGTAAGCTTGATCACGATAATAACAATGAAAAGAACATATTAAAACAATGAAGAAACTCAGACGCATAAAAGTCGTCTTCTAAATCGTAAGGATGGTATCTAGATGATACTCAAAGGACACACTTAAATCATGGAACTTCCTCGATAAATAGGAAATATTAATAAAATAAATTATTAAATGAACTAGGCCTCCCATGCAAGTTATGGTAAGGTACGTAATCTCAATAAAGCCATAACAATTCAACAACAAATCAAATGCAAGCCAATTTCATCTACCGTGCACTGCTAATTGCCTCCAATAAAAGAACAATTCATGAAATGAGAAAGTCCAATTTCAGTTGAAAGGAAATGTGCTTTCTCTGTTGGAAAGCGTAAACATCAGAAAATACGCTTTCGACGCCAGCACTTTTCTAATTTCTAGAATTTTCAAACCGAAGCAAATTAAAATGTTAATAACTTTAGCATACAAACGCCAAATTGAACGAATCTTTTTTATAAATTCATATAGAATCATGATCTACCTGAATATGCAAAATTTTTTGGATTTTTACTAGTATTTTGCTATATTTAATTTGTTTCCGGCTCTTTTGATTAGACGTCGATTGTCCGAATGAATTTTACAACAATTCTCCATCCTCATATTTAGAGCAACCAGAGCAAGGCAAGCACCCCCATTGAACATGTTGATCCTACTATTTTAATTATTGTACTTTTTTTTGCAAAATCTATTATGAATGCGTGTATGTTTGATTAAAATTGCTAATAAATTTGGGGATAATGGTAGTCGTAATCCTATTCGATGCATGAACCTCCTTGAAATATTGATATACTTATTGTTGTAGCCATTTATGGTATGGATTAGACAATTAATGATGTCAAATTGGGTTTTTCGAATGCGAATATCACATAAATGCTTACCTTAGCTTTAGTCTTTACTAAAATTGGAAAAAATGGATGACGTGTTGAATATGAGTTTAGGAGATTTTTGAAATGATGGTCTAGAGGGGTTTACCTATGTTATTATGTATCAAAATAAAAATAAAAAACTTAGTTTGTGACGCCGACGAGTTATATTATAATCTGAGAAGTGTGAGAGGTGTATCTCACAAGTAGATAGGGGGAGAGCCTCGCCCGGGTCAATTAAGGTCCGAACATTGGTATATCTGACATAAGCGTAAGCGTACAACCACATGAGCCGGTATGGGACGACCTTAGCTAATTAAGTCATCGAAAACTAGCCTTGCATGTTGGTAGGCCATAGTAGTGCGAGCATGACTGGTGTAGGCATGTTCGAAGGGGCTCCCTCTACCGAGGCGTTGGGAACAAAGCCTTTCGACACAACAATGAATGCCTCCTTGAGACGGGGGGTGTACCCGGGTGAAGTGAGGGCGTTCATTCGCCGGGCTAGTGCAAGGTTAGAACTAGGTGATGTAAAGGCTTCGACACGTGCTCTAGACCGCTTACTAAAGGTTAATGAGCGGTGGTATCGACGGATGCCAAACAAACTAGAGAATTCATATGCTATGGGTAAAGTTGTACCCCTCTATAGAGTGTAAATCTAGTTAAATAGCCGTGCTCACGGTGATGAGTGTGTTAAGTGTATTATTGCCGGGTATAGACTTGGTTTTCGTAAAAATAGTTTTGTTGGAAAATGTGCAAAATGGTTTGTTGGCTTATATTTGAGTTGAGTGCCATGTCTATGGCTGAAAATAAGATGTTGCTCGTAGATGCGGAGGGCTGCGAGTTGTTATTTATTCAATTACATACTTCTTGTCCTTTATCTATTTAACCGCTCTTTAAATTTCTGTTGCAGAGTACTACGTATTGATATTGCAAATAAAATTTGCTTGTTGTTGAAAATAACTTGTAGCACAGAGCCATATTCTTTGACAAGCATTGCATTTATAATATGTTGCAAAACACTATAAGTCTTGCTGAGTATGTAATGTACTCAATCTTCCTTAAATTTTTTTTCAGACTTAGAGGATGAGCCTACGCCAGATGACGCTTTCTTTGCATCCGACGCTGGAGGGTTCGGTGACGGGTCTTTTTAGGGCATGTCTCTTGTCGGTTGCCTGAGGGTTCGGATGGGCATGTCGCTGGACCGCTTTGGTTTATTTACTATGCTTCTGCTGTTTCATTCGCTACTTCTAGTACTTGAGCTTTTATTTGGCCCGTTGGCCCTTGTGATGTAAACTTTGTAATCACTTAAGTTATGTACCATATTTTTCTTCATTTTGTATGTATAAATATATGGATGTGATTATCAATATTGTGGATGTGTGTACTATCCACTGATCATGGGACTAGTACGGTATACACACAAAGACTTCGGGTATTCAAAGCCTGGGGTCCAACATCATGCCTTGAAAATATGGCGACATTACCTCATCGATAATTATTTTGAGATATACACCGATCACAAGAGTGCAAAGTATATCTTTACCTAGTCAGACTTGGTCTTAAGAAAAAGATGATGGTTGTAATTAATCAATGATTACGATCTTGCTATTCACTACCACCCCCCTAAAACCAACGTGGTAGAACATGTCCAAAGCAGAAAACTTATAGCAACACCGCTATGGTTAGGGAACACCAACCGAAGCTACATGGTGGACCAAGAACACGTCGCCATGATTACATGGTGGACCAAGAACACGTCGCTTCAACCATTGTTTGAGGAGCAGATTAGAGTAGCTCAGGCATATGGCAAAGATATCATTAAGATCAAGGAGGGGATGAAGAAGGGTAAGACCCTGGGATTTACCCTAGATGAGAAGGGCATATTATGATTTGGGAAGCGCATACGTGTGCTAGGCAACTAGGACATCAAGATCTTGATTATCAAAGAAGCACGTGAGTCTGCATACTCAATTACCAAGGATTTAGTAGTTTAAACTGCTGTCTACCACCAAAGGACACAAATGACGAAGGAAAAAACAATAATTCTGTAAGATGCACTACATGTGAAACCATTGACCGATCAGCGGAGGCAGTAGGGCTTAATCTGATCAGCGGAAGCCAGCAACTAGCACATTGGATTCTTTTAGGCGCTTATTGAATACCAAATCCACGTATTCGTTTGGCCCTATATAGCTAGAGCTTCCAGCTCACTAGCGCGTCGTTTAAGAGAAGAGGGTATGGAAGCACAGTGAATTCCATTATTTTTCTCGCATGATGCGCAAGAACAGTGACGACATGGCTATAATGCACAGAATTTATACCGTGCTAAGCACCTAATCACACGCAGATTATATTCCCATTTACAGACTGTATATTGTTTCACATATTAGATAACAGTAAATAGGCAGCTTGAGAAAAAAACAATGTAATGGGTCTAGTTGTTGCATTTATAAGTAGAGATGGTGAACCCCGCACGGGCATTAACCTATTTAACAGTCGAAGGAAAGCTTCCCTCCCCGCACGGCCACGTCACCCAGAAAGTTTCGGTCGTCTGATCGCGCCGAGCTCCGCTCCAGGCCGCACGATCCGAAACGCTGCGCTTGGTGTAAACGCGAGGCGCACGCGCGTCCACGTCGCCCCGATAGCCTTCCGTCTCCTCTCTCGTGTGAACTCGCGTCGCATTTCGTCCCCTCCCTCACCCTCTTCCGCTGCCCCTCTCTGCCTCTTCCGCTGCCCCTCTCTACAAGTGCCGCCAGCCATCCCCGTCTCTTCCCCCGCCGTGGCCGTGCTCGCCGCGACTGCTCCCTCCTCCCCACCAGTGGCAGAACTACTGCTGGGCCAAACAGGGGTGGCTACCCCGGGTCTCCCACCGCCACCGCTCCCTGCTCCCATTCGCGTAGCCCGGTACCACCACCGCAACGGCCATCGCCGCGTTCCTTCGATGCGGCCGGCAGGCGATAGCTGATCTGGGCGAGACCCGCCGCTAGAGGAGAAGGACGGGGGCGGCGCGGCTTCGGATCTGCACGAGAGAGGGAGGGTGTTTTGCGTGGGGCCCGCCTCCGCCTTCTCCCAAACGCGCCGACACCGTCTCGGTCGCGCTTGCCCGCTTGGCCGCCGTTCATGCCCTCCCACCCGCACCCTTGTTGGCCACATCGCGGTGCGAGGGAGGCGGCGATGAGGGTGGCGGTGCAGGCCAGATCTGCTCCGTCTTCACTTCGCACTCGCCCGCTTGGCCGCCGTTCATGTCCTCCCACCCGCACCCTTGCCGCCGTGACGCGCAGGCGAGGGAGGCGGCGATGAGGGTGGCGGCAGCAGCGATCCGCTCCGTCTTCACTTCTGGTCTCTGCGCGTTGTCCTGCTCCATTGTCGGGCGGAGGCAACAGATCGCTAGCCAAGACGCGGTGGTGGCACCGGCGGGCATCAAGAAAGGCCTAGCGCCCCACGTCATTTCGTCTCTACCGTTTCTTTCCGTCGTCACCCCTCCAATCACTGGTCGCCTCACCCAGCTTTGCCGTTCTTCCTACTAATTGAGACCACTGACAACCCAATTTCACGATGGATGGTGAGACCGTGCTTCCATTTTTGATTGGTTTTGTGTTTTAGATTTACTTATCTACTTTCTGCTACAATGTGATAGGTGGCATTATGGACTCTGTGATCAATTTGGAAGCTAGAAATTAATTAGGGTGCCAGGAATTGAAATTCATGCATCTGAGCTGTGACCACATCATCCATCCATTCATGCCATGGCCCCTCCGCAAGTGCTTTTGTAACGCAGTAGGTCATTCTGCCAAATCGACCTTTTGTCGAGATCGCTGCAAGGTCAAACACTGAACTTATTATTTCAAGTATTCTACATTCAGATTGCTTTGGATTTAGCTATGCCTCATTGTTGTTAGATGGTGTGAAACAATGAATTGCTAGAATCAAAACTAAATCTTGAGTGGTTAGACTCATCACAAGATAAGAGTATTGTTTATTTGTTAGATAATACTAATAGTATTAATTTACCTCTGACACTCCCTGAGATCAAACTGCAGGGACTGAGGAATTGTTATAGACGGAAGTATGCTCCTTTTATTCTCAAGAAAAGCTGATGGTATTCTTTTGCAACGAGATATTTTTTTAGAATACATTATATGAAAGATCCTACATGTTTGCTCCAATCCAATATACATACAGATTAGTGCATCCAGTGATTGGTTATTTAATAAGCACTGATAGAACATACTCTATAGCAATTTGGTGGTTAGTCTTTTGTCCTACAATGGAAATTGACGATTATTGTTCGTTCTGTATAATTGTTTATGTGTATTTTCCAAACACATATTCTAATAGTTCTTGCTCACAGCTCAAAAGCTGATTCAATTTTTAGTCAGTGCATGTTTGCCTATGTATATGATAGGTAGATAAGAATAATTAGCTCTAAATCATGTTTGTATGCTATGAGCTGCCATCATAGGAATACTTATCTATTGTCGCTTCATGCTGGACACAGGTGTCATGCCACCCTTACACTCCCCAAGATCAAACTACAAGGACTGAGGAATTGTTATATAGGGAAATATGCTCCTTTTCTTCTCAAGAAAAGCTGGTGTTGTTCTTTTGCAAGGAGATATTTTTTTAGAATACATTGTATGAAAGATCCTACATATTTGCTCCAATCCAATATACATACGATTAGTGCATCCAAGTGATTGGTTATTTAATAAACACTAATAGAACATATATACTCTATATCATATTATGATAGTTCTTGCTCACAGCTCAAAAAGTGATTCGATTTTTAATTAGTGCATGTCGATATCAATTTGATGGTTAGTCTTTTGTCCTACAATGGAAATTGACGATTGTTCGTTCTGTATAATTCTTTATGTGTATTTTCTAAACACATATTATAATAATTCTTGCTCACAGCTCAAAAGCTGATTCGATTTTTAATTAGTGCATGTTTGCCTATGTATATGATAACTAGATAATAATGATTAGCTCTAAATCATGTTTGTATGCTATAAGATGCCATCATAGGAATACTTATCTATTGTCGGTTCATGCTGGACACAAGTGTCATGCCACCCTTAGGATCGATCCTCCAATGATAAGTCCCCACCCTAGCTCATTTGTTGACATTTAATAAGGACAAGTACGTTCAATGGTCATGTTCTATGAACAAAGCATATTGTTGTTTCATCACAGAAAAGTAGGCTATTATTGATTAATGAAACATGACATGGTTGGAACTACTTGGAGGCTACGACTAACATAGGTAATGTGCGAGAGTTGGAGCTATCTAGATTCTAAAAGCAAGATTTATACACTCTCAGTTTGCATGGATCATTTTTATGCCTAATCATTTTCAGTTCGTGCATATATTTTGGATTTTTGAGAATGTGGTTGGGGGTGCAAACATAATTGAGCAAGTGTACCTTTCCAGTAGTAATCTAAATAAAATGTTTTTAAGTTTGGAATATATTTAGAGGTCAAAAGTAAAAACATTTTTAGTTATAGATCAACAAACATTTTTATGGTTTCAGTTATAGTAAAAACATTTCCACTTCCTTTTTTCTTGAAAAATGAAACAATTAGGCATTGACTTGGGTTAAGGTCATATTGTATCATTGTTTCTTAGATTTTTCTAAAAAATTGCAAGAAATGAGGTGTCAACTAATAGAATGAGATAGTCCCCTAGGGTCTAGAGAGGTGAGCATCCTTTATTAGAACAAAGATATTGTGTAAGACCGAGGTGATTGGTGTTGGTTGTTGGTTATACTTGGGAATTTTCAGGTGATGGAGTTGTGGCTGACAAAAGAGGTGGAGAAATTCAAGGAGAAGATGGTTAAAGAAAATTTCTACATAGCTACCGAAGTATGTGGCTATATTATTGTGTAAATCATTCTTCTTTTGGAAGGGAATGCTGCAGTGTTCTTTGTTTGCTTCTTTGCAACGCAATTCAAGAACTATGAATGGAAGACAATTCTATTTTAGCAGCCTCAAAGGGTATTACAATAGCAATAGTAGTGTGTGTTTGCCTCTTAGTGTAAATGTGGATGTTAAATGTCACTGGGTATGATAGTGCTTTAAATTAGTGTCATTGTGCTTGACATAGGTAGGTTCATAATGTTAGGCTTACTATCTTCAGCATCTATTGTACTTTATAGTTCTATATTTGTTTCTAGGCGAGCCATACATAGAGATATTATTAGGTGCCGATATTGCTGCCTCTTACGTCCATATCCTTAGACGTAGATTATACGTTTGTTAGAGAGGGGCCTCAAGATGAACTTAGTTTGATTTTCAACAAAAAAATGTTGGTTTAGCGCTCCAAAAGATGTAACTTCGTTTCGATCATGCAACTTCCTGATGATCTTCCTTTTGGCTTTGATCTTTGCTGCTAGAGTTCCTATGTTAGTATGTTATCGTTCCATATAGTTTTCTATGTTCTCTATTGTTGTTCACGTGCACTTATCATGTTATTTTCTGTTGTATTATTTACAGGATGCTCATCCTCACCCACCGCCACCCTCAACGATGAGGCAACCTGCTCGCATCTCTGACGCCGCCAGTATTCAATTCCAATCTCATCTCGCATGATTTATTTAGTTGGGTTGATACGTAACTTTCTTTCTCGACAACAACAGATTATGTTATTTTCCACTATTTCCTTTTTACGAACACTGAAGCACATAGTTATATCATGATCTACCTATGCTTATTTCTTTGCTCAAAAAGATAAAATGCTTATCTGCTTCACGTTTTTCCCTATAAATTTTTCTGTTTGCTAGGTGCAAATACACTTCGTGTTCCCGTCACTACCCTCGTGAGTCCACACAAACACCAACTTTACTATCGTTGTAAGCCATAGCTTAGGCATCACTCATATAGATTTTATCTGTGTAGTTTTTTTTCCCTTATCGATTTGTATGGATCCTACAAAGAACAGAGCTAACAAAACTTTGATTTTTGAAAGAAAAAAAGCTATATGCGGAACTCACCACCCACAGAAAATGGAACCATCTGCGTCGTTTGCTTCAAATGTGCAACTTTCTGGACACTTACTTGATTATGCTATATTAATTGCTTTATATTAATTGACTTTTTATGCCAAGGTTTTTCCTACATACTGCCAATTAAAGAGTTGCAACGTATTAACGCAGATCCTAAAAACACAATAGCCACTGTGAGTTCACATAGATCATCAATCACTATAAAAAAACAATACAAAACTACATCCAGCTAACTACTTCCCTCTACCCTACCATCAACCATAACCGCGCCAATGGCGCGCGTCACATCCTAGTAGTTATACTAATAGCTATATTATTATGTCCAATGACAGAATTTATATTATAATTTGATTAGTCAGAAAAACAAGAGCAATGAATCTAGGTGCTATAATGCTTTTTATAGCATAGGTGGGGTGGTGAGGAGTCTTTGGCTGAAATTACACATTTTATATACGAAATAGCAAAACTAGTCTCTTCGTGAATGAAATGTAAAAAATGTCACCCCTACTGCGCTATTTTGCCACAGAAGCCTTGTGCCGCGCATCTAGATCGCAGGAGAAGATATGCCGCCCACTCAGACCATGGAAGGCCACCTACTGCGCACCTCGACGGTAGCAGGATGGCTGCAGCGTTCCCAGTCCGCGATAGGAATGTGCGCAGGCCGTCTACCGCACTGGCATGCTATCCTGCCACTGTTTGGATGCACGGCAGGTCACCTGCCGTGATCTGGGTGCGCGGCACGTGGTTTCCGTAGCAAATTAGCAGGTAGGGATACTATTTTTGTCATTTCATTTGCGGTAGCTACTTTTCCTATTTTATTTAAAAATGAGGTTAAATGTGCCAAAAACTCGGGTGGTGAGTGTGACACAGGTGAAAGCATGGCTGTAATTTTTTTCCCTGAGATCGATCCAAATCCAAAAAAAAAGGCACAGCTAAAAGAAATAACAATGTGCGTGTTGAGAGAACAGAAAGCAATGGATCAGGAGGCGACTTAGACGAAATTTTTACTATTTTGGCCCTGTAGCAAATTTTAATTTCAAAAATAACCCTCATTCGCCATAATTTGCAAAAAATAGCCCTACATTAAAGGCTCTATCATGGTACCGAGGGCGGCAGTTACTCGCCTCGCCACCGGGCGCTGCAGCAGCACCGCCGGCCCCGGCGCTGGTGCCCCTTTAGCGGGCGCAATTGGGCGGCAGGCGCCACGAGCCTCGCGGTGAGCGCGCAGACGGCGTCGGCGATTGCTCACGAAAGTAGTTTTGATTGCATGTTTTTTTTTGACCCCTTTAAATCGCGTCAAGTCACATCATGTCACGTAGATGTCATTATTTGTCGTTTTCTCGTGTATATAAACAAACGCGCAAATTACCGATCGCTCATAAGCCGCAAAGACGCGTTCGATTAGTTTAGCTAAGCACGATTTAATTTTTTTTCTTATTGCAATTTTACCGCTATACGCATTTAGATTTCGCTAATCGTTAGTTTTGTCTATTTGTAGCAATGGCACGCACTCTACCACCCCTACTTGAAGCGGCATGGGACGGCAAGCATCATTTGCCACGCTTGGATCGGTGGCGATGGGCCACCAACTCTGGTGACACGGGGACCAAGGGAGACCTGGTCACTGGACGAGCGGTATGTTTCGAGGCTTCGTTAATCCGGGCTGATTGCGTTCGCCCGCATGTTGAATATGGGGCAGAACCTCCTGATTAATGCCTCTCTTCTTTCCGCCCTGGTTGATCGTTGGTGGCTGGAGACCCACACGTTCCACTTCCGGTGGGGGGAGATGACGGTGACACTACAAGACGTCAGCTTCATCACCGGCCTTCCGTTGCGAGGCCGTGCAGTTGTTCCCCCTCTGAGGTCATCGGACTGGAAGGCGCGTCTCAATCATCGCTTCAGGCAGCCTATCCCCGAGAGGTCTAAGGGCGTTCCACACGCCTGGCTGCGACGATTCATGCATTGCCCAAATGACGCAACGGAGGAGGTGGTTCGATGCCACCTTATTGCATATTTGTTGTTTATATTCGGGTGGGTCATGTTCCCTAGCACGCAGGGGGACATGGTGTACCCGAGTTATATTCACCTTGCGGAGTCCATCGTGGACGCTGACGATGAGGACGTGCCGCGAAGATAGATTGGGGTTCAACAGATCAGGCGCCACTGCATGACTTTGTCGGCGACGCCGCGGCGTTACAGACGGAATAGAGCCCGTGCTCTCGGGTTGCCACACGCTGTTACAGCTGTGGTCGTGGGAGCATTTTGCGGTCGGATGGCCGTACTTCCGCGCCCCAGTCCACCCTTACCCACACACACATCATTTCTATGGTGGGGCGGACGACGAGGATCCTGTGGAAGGCCCGACCATGGGATCCCGATGGACTGTGGTAGTACTAGGGTGGGCTAGGGAGAGAGCGCGCTGCATATACCCCGAGTTCCACAACGAATTCGAGGCCCTGCACGAGGACGACATAATATGGGCTCCTTGGATGGATGCCCACGTGCAGGGCACGGCGCCCGACGACTTGAGCTTGCTATGCACCAGGATGCGGCGTACTGGAGGACAACTTGTCATTTGGTGTTCTCCCACATGGTTGAGCCGTACAACCCACAATGGGTGATGAGGCAGTTCAACCTGCACCAGGAGATCCCCCCTGTAAGTACATTGCATTGCTTAATAATATTGTAGATCCTTTAATCATATGTTATGTCGGTACCATAATTTATTTATTTTGTTCCACCTTCAGGCAGACGAAGAAGGGCCGCAAGAGCGATGACTGGCTTCAGACACATCAGCTGTGGGTAGATGCATGGCAAACGGCCACTGATTCCATTTTGCAGGAGGCACGGCCTTACGATGAAGGGACTTACGACACGTACTTGGAGTGGTATGTACGGCACACGCAGACGAGATTGACAGGCGCCCTCCGGCCCGACATGCAGATCCTAGCCACGCCGAACGCTTGGACTTGGGGCTGGACCCGCACCGTGCAGCACGCCATGACGATTCGGTATGTTGCACACGTAGTAGATTAACCACCCTCCGAAATAGGGTTAACTAACAAAATTTTGTTTCTTCGGCAACCATGCAGATGGACCGTTTGGAGAGCGTTATCGAGCGCGGCCGCCAGGAACTCGAGCGGGGTACGAACAACACAGTTGAATGCCTTTTTTCGGTCATGAAGACGCTTGTTGATGATGTTAAGCAGGTCGTTCGTAACATGAGCTGTGGAAGGCCCAGCGAAGTCGACTTGAGGCATCGGATGGAGCGTTGTCACGTACCCTCGCCCCCTCCATCTTCCCGTCCGAGCGAGTCGACCCAGCGGCGTAGCAGCATGGTCGGCGGATCATCCGCGCAGTTGCCACACAAGGACTCTACGCTGATGCCGTCGTCGTCTCGGAGGGAGCCTACGCTGATGCCGCCGTCGTCACGGAGGGACCCTACGCTGATGCCGTCCTTGTCTCGGAGGGACCCTACGCTGGTGCTGTCGTCATCACAGAGGCACGAAGAGGACATTCCGGAGAGCACGGACGTGCAACCTAGAACCGCGGTGGATGTTATCCCAGATTCTCCCTCCCAGCCCCACACTCTTGGACAATTTCTAATGGGTGATACGGCGCCATGGTATCAGTCCGGGCACACTCACCTTCGCAAGTATTCACCCGCAACGTGAACTGCACCGAGCAGTTCACCCAGTCCATCCCGCAAGCTGAGCCGAGTTGGTGTCCCTCCACAGATCCTACTACAGATCCTACTACTTGGATCACAAACTTGTTCTCAACGTCAGTCCCACAGGTGATGCCCCCCCTGTACGCCGACACGGCGGTTGAGGAGCCCCGCTATGACCTGCGGTAGAACCCACGGTCACCTGATAGGCTGACGTTTCCACAGGAACAAATTCGTCAGAGACCTATGGCAGGGACACAGTGCAGAAGGCCAGTACAGGGTACTATGCCCGAGAGCAGTGAGGAGCAGCGTGAGCAGTAGTAACATTAGAAATCTATTATATGTTGTAACTTGTACTTCATTAACTGATTTGTAATCCAAGTAGAGTGTGGTAATTGGAATGTAATTGGACACTTGTACTTTGTTATCTATCTCAGTAGAACAATTTTGAAGCATCTTGGAACTGACGTTCTACTTGGCAAGAACAAGATATAAAAGAAGAAAGACTGCAAAACTAACTATCTTAACTAACTTCTGAAGCATCTTCTCAACTCTTTCCATCCTCTCATCCAAAGGTTTGAAGCCTTTTCTTCATTTTGCATGGGTTGATCGGACGCCGAGGCATCGCATTTAATTGCAAGAACACCACGGAGTCTTGCATTGGTTGATCGGACGCCGAGCCATCGCATCTAATTGCAAAGAACACCACAGGAGTCTTCTTGGAAGGCAGCAATTTGCATTGCAATATCTTGAACCACTGGGATAGCTTCGTCAGCCCATTGCCAAAACCGACATGTTGTGTTCTACAAAAGAATTACAGCTTCAAATGAAAGTAACAAAACCCGGTATGTACAATGCAATTCCTTCATGCTGATTTTGCAGAAGTTACTGAAAGATTTGAACACTTCATGAACACTCGGGACGGATTCGTTGGCATATGAGAGGTAAACACATTAATCGGATCCCTGCAACGAGGGCAAACCGATTCTTTGTCGAGTGATTGTAATTCTCTGCCACTCAATGTTCGATGAGGCCAAGACATCTTGTTTTACACTAGAAGAAAGGAGAAGAGGAAGAGAAGAGTGAGGTTAATGGCAGCCAAAGCATCCATATATAGCGTTGGGAGCACGAAGGGGCCACTGTGTGGAAAGGAGGACGTGACCGCACAGTGTGGAAAGCAAGAAGTGACCACTCTCTGGAAAGCTGGAAATGACCACTCTTTGGAAAGCAGGACGTGACAACTCTCTGGAAAGCAGGACGCGACTACTTTCTGCAAAGCACGAAGTGACCACTCTCTCGAAAGCTGGACGTGACCACTCTCTGGAAAGCAGGACGTGACAACTCTCTGGAAAGCAGGACGCGACTACTTTCTGTAAAGCACGGCGTGACCCAAACGAGGCAGATATCTGTACTTATAAATCGGTAATAACAACTTGAAGCGGTAATAACAACTTGTTACATCGTAGAAAGCAGTGCAGGTTACAACGCAAATCACTACAACACTCACATGACTCAAATACATCGGATAGCTTACAGATACTAAGTGGCGCCGGAGGAAGAAGGTCTATTCGGGCAGTTCCTGAATGAGTGCCCATGAGTCTTGCATAGCCTACACCTCATTGGTCTTGGCCGATCTCCACGTTGGCTCTCATCCATGTCGTTGCGGATGCGCCTTGACTGACGCCTCCCACGGCCTGGATGCCGTAGTGCGTCATTCAGTGACCACTTCACTGCTCCCGGCCATAGGTCCTGTAGTGGCTTTCCACGCCGAGGAGTTGAACTCCCGCTCCAAGTATCATACAGTGTCGTATGTCGTAGTACTCCGACATGTACATGCTAGAAGATTGGTGAAATACAAAGACATGCAAAGATATACGTGGGAGCAAGGCTTGTGTAGAGTTGAGGCTTGTTGCAGGTGCAAACTGCCACATCGCCTATGGTGCAAACATGCTTCCGGTCACCTCACATGTGGCTGCTAACGTAGTTGTCCCGCAGGTGGATCTCGAACTTCCTCCTCACGCCATCCATTGTGATAGCTACATGGGATCGGGCCTTGGTAATTTTGTGGTCCATGTAGGCAAGGGTAACCTCCGAATACTGTTTCCCTTCGTCCAAATGCTGCTTGGCCATCATTGCCCGATTGATGAAGTAACCGACCGTACGGTTCCATGTCTCATTGACAACAGCGTGATGGGCAGGGCACAGATCCCTTTCAACACACCGTTGTAGACCTCGGACATGTTGGTTGTCATGATGCCGTACCGAGCACCATAGGTGTCGTGAAGAAGGGACCATTTCTCATAGTCGGGGGCATGCACGCTCATCCACTCAGCGAACTCGCTTTGCGGTGCGCCTAGGCCAGAACGTCCACTTGCACGCCGGTTTCGACCTCAAGCTCCGCCACACGGCATCGAACTTGTGCTTCGGTTACAGAGGCGAGCTTCTTGAACTTCTTCATGAGGTCTTTGCTCGGGAAGCGTGTGGAAGTTGGCGGCTAGATGTCGCATGCACCAACGCAGCGCATGTCGCTCCATTGAATGGTGGGCTTGTACCGTCGCATGGTGTGCGCGCGGACAACAACCCGCATGACGATCGGTTATGATGCACACATTCGCCGATCCTCACAACATGTTGCTTTATGTTGGCTAGAAACCATATCCAATCTATCGGTGTTCTCATTCTCCACAATTGCAAAGGCAATCGAGCAATCGGTCATTGCCATCAGCGGCAATAGCGGTGAGAATGGTGCCCTTGTACTTCCTGCAAAGGAAAGTACCGTCCATAGTCAGGACGGGACGAAAGTGGTAGAAGCCCTGGACTGCCGGGCCAAAAGCCCAGAAGACTCGATCAAGGATTAGGGAATGTGGGATGTTCGACGGGTAGGGCCTGCCCACCCTGTTGACGCATGTTCCCGAATTAGCATCCGCAATTTTCTTCAGCATTCTGGGGACTAGGTCGTACGCCTCCTTGTAGGTACCGTACAACCCTTCGAGGTCCTTCCGCTTCGCCCGCCAGACCTTACTGTAGCCAACGGCATACCCTACTGTATTCGCTACGTTAGCCATCAGGACCTTCGGCGAAATGGTCAAATCGGCGACAACTGCATGGCTTATGATGCTCGCGATGTAGGTCGAGGTTACATTCTTATGCATTTGCAATGGCTCCTGAAGCTCACATGTGTGATCCGTCATGACTATGATGCGGAAGGTCGTTCTCGCCTGGGGAATCTCTCAAGACCGACTTTGCGTGGCAAGAGCTAAGCACGCACTTAACTATGTAAGTGTCAGGATTAGACCTGCACATAACAGAAGACATATATTAGTTAGTACGACTTACTGTAGATGGTTGAAGATACAGCAAACAACGTTCAAACTCACCTATACACTCGATAAGTCCGACTGGTCTTCACCGCGAAACTCACGATAGCTTGCCTGGCGGTAGCCTTGTGTGGGAAATGTTGCCCCAAGCTGTGGTGTCGCGTGATCGAAGGCCCACGACGACTCGTGCTCCTAGGCCAGAACAAGGGAAGAGGCTACTTAGCAATCCAACCGACTTAGAACATAGTCCGTGTCAGTTGAAACAATGCCACCGACGATCCCGCCTCATCGTAAACCGTCCTCATTGGATTGCGAGTCAAAGTCGCCCTCATCTTCGTGGCGGTGCCCTTGGATATGCCATCGATAATCTCGTGATAATCAACACGAGCACCCCGCCATTTATCCACACCTTCATTCGGTTGGAAACTACCAGAATCTCCATCAACTGGAGCATCGTACCTAACGACGTCTGGCGCTCTCAAGACCTCTCCCGTCTTCAACAAACCGAAGAGGGGGACAAGAGTGTCGCTGGCTCCTTCAACGGCGCCCCCTAGAGGATTGAGCAGGATAAACAAAATGGACATACACCATGGGTCGTCGATAGATCGGAGCGTGAGGATTGCTAACGATCTCTATGTACTGTGCCCACATGGTACTGCTGGTCACCTTCGCCAGGCCCCACAACATCTGCCCGTGTGGTGGGACCGTGGTGGCGGTAACCGCCTCTATTACTATCTTGTTCCTGGCGACGTGCCTATCGAACAACTGCCGAATGCACCGTCGTAGCTCCAGCAAATCGACGTGTGCTAGGTTGGGAACGTTTAGCAAGCGCTACCGGTACCGACAAATCAACTCCATCTAGACCAAGACGACGCTACCGCGGAGCACGACAAGTGTTCCATTTCTGACAAAAATAAGATAATATTTCAACCAAGACATAGCATAAAAACCAAACGTGCGTTGCTGAAATGAACTTACCGTTACGATGTTACCGACTCTTAACCTCAGACACGGAAGACTGCAAATTCAAACATGCATCGCATTAGTAACGACTTCGGCAAATGGTGCCAACAAAGGACAAAGAAAAATGTTAGGTACGGGAGAGGGAGGCACCTCAGAAAGAGGGAGAGATTCCTGAGAGGAACGATCGAGCGAGTGTGTGGCCGCGCGTTTAAATAGCCGAGCACCGGAGACGCAACGTGGCAGAGGGGCAGGTCCCTACCACGCCTGGCGGAGGGGGCAGGTCCCTACTGCGCCCCACACCGAGGGCAGCTCTGCACACGACGTGACCGAACGAAGCAGCTTTGTGCGGAAACGATGCAACGCGGCCCCAAGATTCGTCAGATACGTATCTGACAACGATCGATGTGTCGAGACGCAAAGATGACACCGCCCCCAGAGCGTCTGTGTCACCTACCACGCGTAGTAGGGGCCTACTATATGTGATACTTAAATTTTGCACTTAATGTGTGATGCCCTGTAATACTTTTTGTTCTTATGTGTACTGCTCATACAATGCATGTTTGTTCAATGCATATGGACGCTTATAGCTTAATGCACATGGCACATCGATGCAACATGTCAACTCGATAAAAGGCAACCGCAATGATGTGTCCACCATTTAGTTACATACTTTAGGTGATTGAACATAAGTGCTTACAGAAGGGGAGACTACCGAGGTACAAGCTTCTCCGCCCGTGCCTAATGGTAGAAGCTGTCTCTCGCTGCCCACACAGAGTGTTCTCCAGTTGGGCGCCTCGGACGTGGCTGGCCATCATTGTAGTGGTACGCACATATGTAGCTTGGGTTGGCGCAACAACATGTGGGATCATAGGAACTTCCTATGTTCACGACCTCCTCGTTGCCCCTCTCGCGCTGCATCTGTTGGCAGAGGTCATCATTTTGCTCCTTGAGGTCGTCAATTTGCGCCTCCAAAATAAATATTCGGTTCCACAATGTACCCACGTGCATCAAAACATGTCGTTCATAGGGAGGATCGATCCAGCGGGTAAAGTTGCATTTCGCCATCTGCTACAAGGGAGGGTTAGTATGGAGGATGTATTAGCAGTAACATGAACAAAACTATTTACCCCAGAGTATGGGCATCGGAAGAAATGTCGTCCGCCATCGACAATGCAGTCTATGACCTGCACGATAGCGTCTTCCCCGTGTCTGTATTTCAACCATACCGGTTGAGCGTGCTTGTTCGGCATCAACCGGTAGTTAGGGCCGAAGTCCTCCCTCCTTTCCAGGCGAAGGTCCGCTTCGCGACCTTGCTAGATCGGTCCTCGGGCGTCGCCATCGTATGTTCTCAGACGACGGAGAAGGTTCTTCTTCCTACGGTTTGAAGGGTCGAGTGGTCCCACTTTCGGAGCGTGGGCCGTGCATTTTATAGCCCGCGGAGGGAGGTTAACAAAGCGGGTAATGTATTAGCTTGCAGATGACAAGATCAGACGGGGCTGCCTGCTTTGTGCAGAGACAAGACCAAACGGGGCAGCTTTGCGCAGTGACAAGACCAAAGGAGACAGCCTTGCGTAGTGACATGACCACACGGGGCAGCTTTACGCAGTGACAAGACCACACATGGCAGCTTTGCGCGATGACAAGACCAAAGGAGACGACTTTGCGCAAAGGACAAGACCACACGGGCGACTTTATGCGATGATAAGACCAAAGGAGACACTTTATGCAAAGGACAAGACCACACGGGCAGCTTTGGGCGGTGATAAGACCAAAGGAGACGACTTTTTGCAAAGGATAAGACCACACGGGCAGCTTTTATGAGTGATAAGACCAAAGGAGACAGCTTTGCGCAGTGACAAGACCACACGGGGCAGCTTTGCGTAGTGATAAGACCAAATGAGATAGCTTTGCGCAGTGACAAGACTACACGAGGCAGCTTTGCGTAGTGACAAGATCACACGGGGCAGCTTTGCGCAGTGATAAGACCAAAGAAGAAAGCTTTGCACAGTGACAAGACCACACGGGGCAGCTTTTCGCAGTGACAAGACCAAAGGAGACAGCTTTGCGCAGTGACAACACTATGCCTCACCAGCTTTTCAGATGGACATGACAACACTCTACCTCCTTAGCTTTTCAAAACTAAAAGACAGGACTC
The DNA here is from genome assembly GCA_036346405.1 of Phyllostachys edulis. Taxonomy (NCBI): domain Eukaryota; kingdom Viridiplantae; phylum Streptophyta; class Magnoliopsida; order Poales; family Poaceae; genus Phyllostachys; species Phyllostachys edulis. The sequence continues at coordinate 24,055,871 of CM070566.1, forward strand.
GACATGAAATTAACCACACCATGACAACCATAGGGCTTATAAAAGGGGGTTGAACCAAACCCAACACTACACAATAGATACCCAGCTATGGACTCTTCGGCAAACTCCTACGCGAGGATGTTGCAGAAGCAAAAGTGGCTTAAGCAGAAGAGGAAACAGCTACAATACCCAAATAAATCAATGAAAGATGCTCCAGTACTACCACGTTTTCTGATCCCGCAGTTGTGTGTGGCGAACTGGCAGAGATCATTCAGTCCACACACCCAGCACCGCAGTCCGGGCGCATTACGTCGCGGCACCGCCAGAAGCGTTTCTTTTTCACAAGACGATTTTCCTCTCCCAACGTTGAATTCCTTAAATTTTTAACTTCTTCTCCACGTAATGACAGCCAGAGATGCGCTGCCACTTCTTCCAGTGGATCGATGGCCCGGAGATGTACGACAGGGCATTCATCCAGCAGAAGTATATGCTGAACTACTCGGTGCGGGCCGAGAACTTCGTGCGGTGGAAACCTTACGTACCGGACCCTGTTGAGGACGCACCGAAGGAGCCCAGTAGTCGCCCGGGCGTAATCCATATCGACGACGTGAGTTATGAAGAATTTACATCCTTATTACATTTTTCACTTACATCATAGAATCGCAGGATATGGACGACTTCGACATACCAACCCGACGTGGACACTCTCGCGATAAGGGCAAGGGAAAGGCTCATACGGCTGAGCCCGGTCGCCACAGCGTATCCGGTCGCCCGGGCGTAATCCGTATCCATGACGTGAGTTACGAAGAATTTATATCATTCTTACAATTTTCACTATACGGTGCACTAACATCATGGAATCGCAGGATATGGATGACTTCGACATACCAGCCTGACGTGGACAGTCCCGCGACAAGGGCAAGGGAAAGGCTCATGTGGCTGAGCCCGGCCACCACAGTGTATCCGGTCATCCAAGCGTAATCCGTATCGACGACGTGAGTTATGAAGAATTTACATCCTTCTTACGATTTTCACTATACAGTGAACTTACATCATGGAATCGTAGGACATGGACGACTTTGACATACCAGCCCGACGTAGACACTCCCGCGACAAGGGGAAGGGGAAGGCCGGCGAGGAGTTCAACGCCGAGCTAGCAAGGAAGGGAAAATGGCCCCGGTCCACGCAGTAGGTCAGGTCATTACGTAGTAGTCCCCCGTCCTACCCCCTATGTTTTTTACTATCTCCTAAAGGCATGTGTACTTATATGGTCCGGATGCTTGTGTCGCAGTGTACCGTAGTAGTAGCGAGGATGACTAAAGCAATTAGCCGGACCATCATGCCATGTCACTACGTGTAACGTGCTTCTGTCCGCATACTCTAATGTAGTTCTGGTTCCGTGTCTCCGCTAAGCTATCAAAGCAAGCCTATATTGCAAGTATGTCTCTTCTAGTGAAATCCCAGAAAGAACCATTCGCACCGACTTCATCGAGGAGAGACTCCATGTTTTCGGGCATCTTCATCATCACAACGAGCGTTCTCAGCCCCTCCAATCATATTTCAGATAAGCTTCATAAAGTACTTCATCGATCGTCTTTGCCTATATACGCCAGATATCGCTCAAACGACTTCATCGAGGAGACACTCCAATAGTCCCGATACCTTTTTATATCGTGCTCAAATCGCGATTGAAAACCACGATTTCGGATAAAAGGAAACCCTACTTTACCTCCATGCCCTTATTTCTTAATGAAAGTTTTTACAAATCTCGGGCCGATATTCTTTTTGAATCAAATATAATGAAATAATATTTAAATTTTAAAATTTTCAATTTTTTCTTTCTTTTTCAAAAATATAATGAAATAATATTTAAATTTAAAAATTTCAATTTTTCGTTCTTTTTTCAAAAATTTGATTTTGCAATGGTGACCACCACTGCCATGCCACCATCAAGGCGGGGCACCTGCCGCGCCCGGGCGGGGCAAGTGCTCGCTTGGCGCCCGGTGGCGAGGGCGGTCGCTGTCGCCCTCAAGACTGTGGTAGGAGCCTTTGTCTGAGACAGGACTATTTTTACAAATTATGGTGAATTAAGGCTACTTGTAAAATTAAAAGTTGCTACAGGACCAGAACAGTAAAACTTAGCTGTCTATTGGAGACGGTGACTCCTCGAAAGAATATATAATTCTAGAAAAAAATCGTAGGTACGAGCAAATACATTATTGTTCATTACTTTAAACTGACGAATCATTGGTCATTCAAGTGGCGTCCGCTCGTGTACGCATAGTTGAGAAGTACATGGATTTATGTTTTCTTTTTTGAATTTCTTAGGTTGATTTGATGTCTAAACCAAAGTGGCTGACTGTACCTAATTGTTAATTTGCACTACATATCTACCCATGCATGGAGAAGAAAGACTCCTAGTCTGTCCTGTTGTGGATTTGTCAACTACCACTTATGTATGTATGTAGATCTAGATAATAAATTATGCCGTCTTGATATGTAATGCAGACAAGAAGAGGTGAAATCCCAATTTGATTTAGGTACTCTATTCGACTCATGTACTTAACTCTTCTGTGACTGAACTTGACCCGAAAACTTTGATCAGCCAACAAGTTTTATATATGAACGCTACGGAAGAAAGATTCCTAGCAATTTGTCCTGGTTAGGTCTTACTCCACCAATTAGATACGTTACATAGTCAGTCATACACAGTAGTCACTCGACATATTCCTTATCTTTTGTAATAAAAGAAGACCCTTAAACCTTGGCCAATCAAGAAGAATAATTTCTCTTCTCGGAAAAAAAAAGAATACCAATTATTGTACACTGTCCAAATATACTAGTCGCTGGTAAGACCGATAATTATTTCTTGGCCGCGCAAGTGGGTGAAAAGAATGACCCTTAAACATTGGTTAGAAAACAAAATAATTTCGCACATAATTATTAATTAAGAAATGCTAGAAAACGCTATAGTGTTTTTTTCTCATTCCAATGGTACAAAAAATCCACGTCCAATCAAACCACTTGTCCTGCTCATAGCCATCCGATTTGAGGCATGGAGCCACTTCATCAACCTGATCATTTCCCTGACTCCAACCACGTTGGATTCATCTCCCTTTCTAGAACCATCTATCTCTCTTGTCAATCACCCAATCCCCAATCCATGCGGTTGAATTGCCACTGACGTTAGTATGTATCCACACGTCGTCCCACATTAGGGCGGCTGAGGGCAGAGGGCACAGTCGCGCGTCGTCGTGGGAAGGTGAGGAGGTGCGGTGCGGAGTAGAGCGGGCACCATGACGGAGCCAGTAGGTAGACGCGACAGCGTGGTGGGGAGCCTCCACGCCGCCGCATCGCATCACTGCCTCGGTTTCCGTGTTCCACTGTGCCCGCACGAGTGACGACGCCCGCCGCAACCGTTGTCATTGCCAATCCAACGCCACCCGCCGTTGTAGGTGGGAAGGCCAACGACCGCGACATACCGGCGAGTGCGGAGCTGTGGTGGCGCAAGTGAGCATGTCGGGATTTTTTTGCTCTTCTTTGATGTTTGATGAAACTTGTTGAATGTTGTTGAAACTTTCTTGAGCTCTAAAATTTGAAAGTTGTCGAAACTTCTTGAAACATGTTGAAATTTGGGCTTGAAACTTTGTTGGAATCTTCTAGAAACTTCTAGAAATACACGAAACTAATGAAACCTAAAACTTTTAAAATGTTTTCATGAGACTTCTTGAAACTTCATGAAGCTTGCAGAATCTTCTTGAAACTCTTTTGTCTGAAACTTGGTAAAACTTGAGATCCAAAATCCGAAACTTGTTGAAACTTGAGTTCCAAAATCTAAAACTTGTTGAAACTTGGGCTGAAACTCTCTTGGAATCTTCTGGAAACTTCTAGAAAATACGCGAAACTCATTGAAACCTAAAACTTTTAAAATATTTTCACGAGACTTCTTTGAAACTTCATGAAACTTGCTGAGACTTCTTTGGAACTTCATAAAACTTGTTGAAACTTCTTGGAACTCTTTTGTCTAAAACCTGTTGAAACTTGAGTCCAAAATCTGAAACTTGTTAAAACTTGGTCTTAAAATTTTCTTGGAATCTTCTCAAAACTTCTAGAAATACGGAAACTCTTATGGAAACTTCATAAAACTTGCTGAATCTTCTTGTTACTCTTGAGGCAATGTTGTAATGTGGTGTGCTAGCTACCGATCATAGAACTAGCACGGTAAATACATAGGATTCAGAATTAATTTGCCGGGTCAGACATGTAAAGTTTGTCTATTCGTCAACTGAATGTTTTCTGAACCAAATCAGTCACATCTTCCTCCCCCTCCCTTCACCACTCAACCCTAATGCCCACCACACTGTCTTGCCCTCCGACGCCAGCGACCCCCTCCCCTGTTGTTGACGTTGTCCGCCTCTTCCTTCCCAGCAGCCACTGACAGCCGCCATCCACCATCATCCTCGCCCCTCCCTTCTTCCCCATTTTTGGCGTCTAGAGCTGCCTGATCCACCACCCCCACCCTGTTGGTGATATGCCCTATAGAGGCAATCATAGAGACGATTGTATCACTACATCGATGTGCTCGACGCTGGACGATCGACTATGACCACTTCATCGACGCGCTCGACGTTTGATAGGATTCAGTTTGGAGAGGACCCACACGTACGTCAGTTGGCTTAGTTGGTTCATATTATGGACCAAATTCATCGCTGCCACGTGTACGAGCTATGGGAGACCCGCCGCCATCTTAGAGAAGCTTAGGAGTACCTCAGGATTGGTCTTAGCATGAATCGCGTTCCTCATAACGTGCTTTATGGTAAGAACGAGATCTCCCCAGCTACTGCTGCACCACCAGATTATCGACTTCCGGAAGTGACAGGGCTTGTACCTATCTATGGACAGCATCGCCAAGCCCGGATGTCTGCAGGCTTTCCTCACACGCAATGGCCGGCACCCCCTGGAGGTCAAAATATTTTGCTAGGTTCTCCGAGGCATCTCATTAGTCCGTTAGATCCTATAGACACGGGATCACCTAGAGCATATCTTCTAGATGAATTTCCGGTGAACTTTAACCGGGACCATCTTGGCTAGATTATGGTTGTTGAGGGCTTGAGTCTTAGAGTTGTAGTCCACTAGTAGCTATCCTTTAGCTAAATGTAATAGGATAGCTTTCGTATATTATGGACGATGTGTTGTAAGACTCTTTGTTTCGGGCAGTGGCCATGTTGTCTACCGACATATATGGATGTACTGTGCCGAAACTTGCTGTTGCTGTCTAATGGATCTTGTGTTCTTTTGGTGTTAATTCTGGTGCATTTCATATCTTTGTGCATGCTATGTTTACTACTTTCCTTTGCTATCTAGAACTTTGAGTTGTGATTCGTTCGGGTGTATTCTTGTTGAGTTGCTAACAGTTGTATAGCAACAGAATGACAGGACTTTCTACTCGCTCTCGGGCACAACAAGACGAGGGATCCTCACCCCCGAGATCCCGTTTTGCTTCTGTCACTGATCTTTACCCTCAGGGAGACTAGACAGAACCTTCTAGTCGCCGTGCTCAGCAGGGTGGTCGGCCTGAGGAATAGCTTCCTCTGCCGCCCACAATGGCTGAGGTGCTCTCGCAGATAGAGCGCAATCGGATGGACCAGACGTGCATTCTAGAGCAAATCGCACGTAATACCTCTTCAGCTCCCGCACCAGCTAGAGAGATAGGAGGCCATCGTGCACAGGGAGGTCTTGCTGATTTTCAGCGGACCAACCCGCCGGTGTTCTCCAGCTCCGAGGACCCGATGGAAGCTGAAGATTGGCTTAGAAATATTGAGAAGAAGATGTTGATTGCTCAATGTTCTGAAAGAGAGAAGGTTTTATTTGCCAGCTATCAGTTGGATGGCGCAGCTAGTGCATGGTGGGACAATTTCCATGCCATCCAGCCTGCCGGACACATCCCGACTTGGGACAAGTTTAAGGAAGCATTTCGCGAAGCCCACATTCCAGTGGGAGTTGTTATGATCAAGCAGCAAGAGTTTCTCGCACTTAAGCAAGGGCGAAAGATTGTGACAGAATATCTCCATGAGTTCAACTTCCTTGTACGATATGCGCCCGATGATGTTTCGACTGACCTTCGTCGCCGAAACAGATTCATGAATGGTTTGACGGAGGAGCTGTAGATGTCATTAGCAGTTCATGATTTTAGGAACTTTCAGCATCTTGTCAATAAAGCCATCATCTCTAAAAGCAAGGGCAAGGCCTTGGATGAGGCACGTAAGCAGAAGAGGGCAGCACAGATTGCAGCTAGTGGCAGTTTGCCCAGGCCGCGCATGTGGCAGCCTCAACCCCCTCAAGCTCCAACTCCAGCTCCACCGAGGCCGTTAGTGTTTGCACCTCGTCCTCCTCCACCTACCGGGCAGCCAAGACCTGCTAGGAATCAGCCACTGAATGCCAACAATGTCAAGCCTGGTGTTATCTACTTTCATTGTGGTCGTCCTGGACATTATGCCAATAATTGTTTGGCAAGGCAACGTGGTTTGCCTCCTGTTCGGCCTTCTTCAGCGCCTATACGACCAGAACCACCTCAGAGGCCGCCTGTTAAGGTTGATTCAGCTCAGGCCCGAGGTCACGTGAACCAGATTTCTGCGGAGGAGGCGATTGATGCACCTGACATCGTTCTCGGTATGCTCCTTGTTAATTTCAGTCCAACTACTGTTCTTTTTTTTTCTGGAGCATCCCATTCTTTTGTCAGAAGTCATTTTGCTATCCAACATCAATTAGACATGCATGCACTTCAGCCACCCTTTCTTATTAAATCACCTGGATCGGTTTTTAGAACCGATCAGATCTACCATGACAAACATAGCGATCCAAGGGGTAAAAATTTTGGCAAATCTGATTGTGATAGATTCTAAAGGGTTAGATGTCATCTTGGGAATCGACTGGCTATCCAAGCATCAGGGGAAAATTAATTGTGCTCATCGATCCATTTCTGTGACCAATAAAAACGGCATTCAAGTTGTTTTTCATTCCAAGACACTTGGTTCTCATCTTTATTCTTTGAAAGCTGATGCCACCCCTACCTTGGAGATGGTACCAGTAGTTTGTGAGTATCCGGATGTCTTTCCTGAAGATCTTCCAGGCATGCCCCCGGATCGGGAAGTGGAGTTCGTAATCGAACTAGTACCCGGTACTGCTCTAATATCCAAAGGACCTTATCGAATGCCTCCCAATGAGCTGATAGAGATGAAGAAACAGCTTGGGGAATTGCTTGACAAGGGATTTATCCGACTGAGCTCCTCACCTTGGGGATGCCCGGCCATCTTTGTCAAGAAGAAAGACAAGATTTTACAGATGTGTGTGGACTACCGTCCGTTAAATGAAGTCACTATAAAAAACAAATATCTTCTTCCTATCATTGATGATCTTTTTGACCAATTGACTGGAGCCCGAGTCTTTTCCAAGATTGATCTGCGATCGGGCTATCATCAGATAAAGGTCAGGGCTGAGGATATTCCTAAGACAGCATTTTCTACTTGCTACGGTTTGTACGAGTATATTGTCATGTCCTTTGGCTTAACCAATGCACCGGCATACTTCATGAATCTCATGAATTCAGTATTCATGGATTACTTGGACAAATTTGTTATCGTGTTCATTGACGATATTCTCATTTACTCCAAGTCTGACGAAGAACATGAGCAACATTTGAGGCTTGTGTTGGAAACACTTCGTAAGCATCAGTTGTATGCCAAATTTAACAAGTGTGAGTTCTGGCTCAAGAAAGTAAACTTTTTGGGACATGTGTTATCCGAAGGTGGTCTCACTGTTGATCCAAGTAAGGTACAAGATGTACTAAACTGGGGTCAGCCCAAGAATGTTTCTGACATCCGAAGTTTTCTTGGACTTATGGGTTATTACCATAGGTTCATTGAAAATTTCTCTAAAATTGCAAGACCTTTGACCCAGCTCTTGAAGAAGGAGAAGAAGTTCGAATGGTCAGCCGAGTGTGAAGAAAGTTTTTAGCTTTTGAAAGAACTCCTGACCAAAGCTCTAGTTCTCACTCTGCCTGATATCCACAAGAGTTTTGATATTTATTCCGATGCATCTCGCCATGGACTTGGTTGTGTTCTCATGCAAGAGGGCCGAGTTGTGGCTTATGCATCTAGGAAGTTGAGGCCTCATGAACTAAATTATCCTATTCATGACTTAGAATTGGCAGCTGTAGTCCACGCTCTTAAGATTTGGCGATATTACCTCATCGGTAATCGTTGCGAGATCTATACTGATCATAAGAGCCTGAAGTACATATTCACTCAAGCTGATCTGAATATGCGACAAAGAAGATGGCTTGAACTGATCAAGGACTATGATATGGGTGTTCATTATCACCCAGGAAAAGCCAATGTAGTTACCGACGCTTTGAGCAGAAAGTCGCAGTGCAACTGCTTGTCGGTAACACCTCTTGCTAAAGGCTTGAGTGCTGAATTTCAGCGCCTAAGTCTTGAGATGGTTGAAGAGGGATTTCTCGCTGCCTTAGAAGTGAAATCCACACTTGAAGATCAGATCTTTGAGGCTCGAAAAACCGATGCTGAGGTAGCCGAAATCAGGGAAAATTTGAAGGCAGGAAAAGCCAAAGAATTTTCTAAAGACGCTCAAGGTATCATTCGGTTTGGCAACCGTTTAGTGGTACCCTCAGATCCTCAGTTGAGAGAGCTAATTCTTAAAGAGGCTCACAACTCCAAGTTTTCTATATATCCTGGGAGTACCAAGATGTACCAGGATTGAAAGAAGACATTCTGGTGGAGCCAAATGAAAAGGCAAATTGCACAGTATGTTGCTGAGTGTGATATTTGCCAAAGGGTCAAAGCCGACCATTTGAAACCAGCTGGTACCCTTCAATCGCTGCCTATTTCCAAGTGGAAGAGGGAGGAAAACAGTATGGATTTTGTTACCAGTCTTCCCAGGACTCAGAATGGGTCCGATGCCATTTGGGTGATCATTGATCGTTTGACGAAGGTTGCTCATTTTATTCCTGTCAAAACCACCTTCAATGGCCATAAGCTAGCAGAGCTCTATATTTCCAGAATTGTTTGTCTCCACGGTGTACCGAAGGTCATTGTCTCTGATCGTGGCTCTCAGTTCACCTCTCACTTCTGGAGTTGTCTTCATTAAGCAATGGGGACTGAACTCTCTTTTAGCACTACTTACCATCCTCAAACCAGCGGTCAGACCAAGAGAGTGAATCAAGTGATGGAAGACCTTCTTAGAGCCTGTGTACTGTCATATAGCAAGAACTGGGAGAAGTGCTTACTGATTGTGGAGTTTTCCTACAACAACAACTACCAAGCAAGCATTCAAATATCACCGTTTGAAGTATTGTATGGAAGAGCTTGTAGGACACCATTGAACTGGTCCGAGTTTGGAGAAAGACCGTTCTATGGTCCAGACTTGGTAGTGGAAGTCGAAGAGCAAGTTCGTCTGATATGAGACCGACTGCGTACTGCATAGTCTCATCAGAAGAGCTATGCCGATTATCGTTGCCGAGAGTTGAGCTTTGAGGTAGATGACCATGTCTATCTTAAAGTATCACCTATGAAGGGCACTCATCGCTTTCAGGTGAAGGGAAAGCTAGCACCTCGTTATATCGAACCTTTCTGAATCCTTACAAAGCGAGGAGCTGTGGCATATCAATTGGAGTTACCAGACTCCCTTTCAGCAATACATGATACATTTCATGTTTCTCAACTGAAGAAGTGCCTTCGTGTTCCTACCGAAGCCACTGCTTATGAGAGTCTTGATCTCCAACCAGATCTTTCCTACTAAGAATAACCGGTGCATATCCTCGAGGACATGGAACGCAGGACAAGAAACCGCACCGTCAAGTTCTTGAAAATCCAGTGGAATAATCACACGAAAGAGGAAGCCACTTGGGAGCGTGAAGATCTGATGAGGATTGAGTACCCCCACCTCTTCCATGATTGAAGTGCCTTCGAATTAAGAAAGGCAAAGTTAAACAAAGCAATACAAAAGAGGATGTAATAACAACACCATGTTGTTCTTAATGATGTTTATTTTGCTAGCTTTGAAAGAAATAAAGACAACAGATGTTGTTATCTATCTTTCTATCTTTAAAGGAAATCAAAACAACAGATGTTTATATTCCTTTTCTATCTTTGAAGGAAATAAAAACAACAGATGTTGTGTTTCTAGAAAAGAACTGTTCAGCTTCATTCTATTCCAGCTTCAGAACTACCTGGAATCTCGGGACGAGATTCTCTTAAGGGGGGGGGAGGTTTGTAATAGCCTCAAGTTAGTGAGTAGTATTAGTATGCATGTCATATCATATTTGTCTTTTTTTATAGCATTTGCATAAGTTGTTACTTTCTAAAACCTCAAATCAAAACCCTAATTTCAAAACTTGTTTTGAAACTCCTAAGAAAAATGCAAGTCATTACTTGTATTGAAGCCTGGGAAGCATTTTTTATCAAATCCTAGTTTATTTTTCAAAAATTAAGGTGATTTTTGTCAAATTTTTGGAAATCAGTTTGAACTTATGAAAAACCTATGTTCCTTTTTAAAACCTTTTCTGTTAAAGTATTTAAGTTTGTATTTTAAACCATGATTAGTGAGTTTTTAAAATTTATAAGGGACATATATCATCCCTGTAGCTTCTATGAAAAATTTCGTATTTTTATAAATTTATTTGGTATTTTTTAAACCTCAGCTCAAACCTTTAATATTTTGAATTTGGGGCTAGTCAACCTTAGACCCAGCTGCACCTTTTGGCGTTGTAGCGACTCGAATCAAACCTTAGCAACTTGGTTAACCCAACCGAGTTTCTTTAGAACCGACCTAGTCACGTCTTAGCGCTCAGCCAAACCCTAGGTCACATGCGAGCCGTCCGATTTTGAAACGGACCATCCAGATCCATTGGGCCGTTCAGACCGTCCGAACACACCACGTGATCCACACCGTTAAATCTCAATCGGACGCGCCATCTTAATTGGTTAAAACCTAAACGCGCCCCACCTCTGGACCGTTCGATTTAAACTCAACGGATCAGATCAAGTTTAAAGTTCGGACCATCCGAACGCACCTTGCAATCTGGACCGTTAAATCTAAATCAGACCGTCCGCAATTTTCTCGGGCTGTGCCATTTTCCAACTGGAAAAGCCCAACCGCGCAAGCCATTGGATTCAAAATCAACCGCAAAGATCAATTGGGCCGTTCGGACCGTCCGAACGCTCCTTGATTTTGGACCGTTGGATTTAGATCGGACCGTCCACGTTGAATGGGCCGTTCAGACCGCCCGAACAACCCTTCGATCTTAACCATCGGTTTCAGATCCAACGCTGCCCCTTTTATTTGTTTGAAACTCTCCAGTGCGCAGTTTTCCAGGGCCGTTAGATTTTGAATGTACGGTCAAGATGAGTTGGGCTGTTTAGACCATCCGAACGTCCCACTCAATCTGAGCCGTTCGTTTGCGATCGGACAATCAACATTCGTTTGAGCTCACTGTGTTGTTTCGCCACTGGGACTGACAGTTTGGACCCACAAGTCAGTGACTCAACTTCATCTTCTCCGCGCCATTTCGCCAGCTCCGAGCTCATCAACGTTGAGGTGGCGTTGCGTCGTGTTTTCGCGGCATGCAACTGCCATTTGGCACCATTTTGCTGCCATTGTCGCCACGCATAAGTTTTCCTTGACTTCTCCGGTGAGGAGGCTATAAAAACCCTAGCTCACACTCTCGGCCAAATTGATGCCACAGTGGTTTCTTCCTCATCTCCAGCGTATCCTCTCTTTCTTACACATTTGTTCATCTCTTAATGCCTTGTTCATCCTGTTAATGGAAGCTCTTGGCATTGTTTGTAGATTGAGAACGCGAGCTTGTCTGTTGGGTTGTCCAGAGCGCGCCTGGAGCGCTGCCGCTGTGGATTTTCTTCGCTCTGGTGAGCTCCTGTGTATCTTTTGCGTGTCATATCATGTTCTAGGATTTGCTGACCAAAACCCCTCTTTTAATTTCATCTTTGGTCGAGTAGGTTGGTTAAATTTCGAAAATCTCCTGTTTCGGCCAAGTTTGCCCCCTTTTTTGTCTTCAACTCCAGTAGGGTGAGCCATTTCTCAATTCCTTCATTTATGAGCTTCTTTTTGACCTAAATGACCTAACCCGATCTCTCACTCGTTGATTCCTAGCTCAGATCATCTTGTCACCGTGGGCTTCTTATTGTCGTTTTCGGTCTTTCTTGTCGCCGGCGAGCTCTAAAGCTTCTCTGGTCACTTTCTCAGCTCAAGTAGTTTCTTACTAGCTCCTAGTAGCTCAAGTGGGCGCTAGTCCACACATTGTGCTTTCAAATTGGCAAAGTTCACGATCCCAGCTGCTCTGTTGTTGTCGGACAGCCCGACAACACTGTAGCAGAGCATTAGTTGCTAATCCCTGTCGTTTAGTTCTAGTGAATGTTAATCTGGTTTAATCCTTTACTAAAAATAGTTTTAAACATAAGTATTTTGTTAATTAAACCTTTTGCACATCAATAACTTTGATCTTGCATTTTTTCAGCTTTTGGCATTTGGTATTTTTCTCTGTGATTCATTTGATTTCATCTTTTAGGGTCTAATCTTACCGACGTGAGTGAGTATATTGCTGAGCAACCTGAGTGTGAACAAGTGGTTTATTACCAAGGCAAGCATCCTCTTGCATCATGTTGATCCCAGTTTTGATACTTTAGTATTTTGAAATACAGTGACAACTGTGTGCATGCTATCTTATAAGTATCAATACTTTGTGTGTTAGTTAGTTATATCCCAGTCCTGGTGGCTTATCCTTAATCAAACTCATACACTTATGCTTAAGATAGAATTCTGGTGTTAGTACAATGGTCTTTAGATGATTGCTTAGCCATGCAAGTCAGTAACACGTTAGTTGATTGACAAGCTTATCTTGTCGGTCATGGGAAACACTAAATGGTTTCTTTGTTCAGTTGTTAAAACTGACTTTTTCAATTTAAGTTTTGTATGTTGAAAACATGGTATAGACCTGGACAAGTGCTTGTTAGTGATGGTGCCTTCGTGCACGAGACTTGGGAATGTGGTAGTCTTGTCTGGATCAGTAAGGACCGAACTTTGACCTGTCAATTCAAGTACCTTACGTACTTCCACACGCGGTGTATGGGCGCTACTTGGTTAAGTAAGGGGATGATGTTATTGAGTTGAGGAACTGGTGGAGTGAGGACATTTGTGAAGTTCACGTGTCCGTAGGGCTCCGATTTCAATTTTATATGTGCGGGTGAGCACAATTTTAGTTTCAATTCATTGGATCGGCATTCCCGACACAACATGTGTGCCCCGGTTAGCAAGCTCTATCAGTAGCTTGTACTAAGCGGGATTTGTCGCACATGAGTGATTCAACTCAATAATGTCAACTTGCTAAAAAATACCGAGTCTTGGTTTACCTGGCCGGCATACCTTAGGAAGTGTGCTATTATCCGGAGGCTTACGGGCTGACCAAATCATGTGGGTAAAGTTGTACACCCCTGCAGGGTTAAAACTATTCGAATAGCTGTGTCCATGGTTACGAACAACACTTCTTTTGATGGACACCAAAGTATAGTTTCTGAAATATTTTTGTCATGGGAATACTTGGTTCGACATGAACTTGGTGGTTCATGCTTGTTATTTTAGTCAAAGTGGACAGCCACTTTGACATTATCTTGTTTGTTGTTTAATTCCTTAATTACTTGATGTTTTAGTACAAACTTGTTTATAAAATTGCCTTCACAGAAAATTGTAAGTGTAGGAGTACAACTTGTTGCTTTATGCAAAATTTATGCCACTATAACCTTCTCTGTTGTCAGCCTTAAGCATGTAAATTTCTAATCCTTTGAATATGTTCTACTAAACACTTCTTTTAGTAGTTTTATGTAAATCTTGCGAGTACCTTTTGTACTCAGGTGCGTTAACCACTTGTTGCAGGTGAGGACGGTTATGTGTACGACACATCCGTTAGTGCCGATCAAGGCGACGCTAACGAATGACGCTATTTCTACCTCCACTCAGTTGCTTTTGGGTGATGGGCGAACTTAGTTGGAATTTTTGCTGTTTATATTCTTGTTTCCGCTGTAAATCTTTTGTTAGATAATCGGCTGTTGGTCATTTGTAATAGATGTACCGAACACTAGTCTTGTAAATTAGTGTTATCTGTATGCCTTGTATGACTGTGTACAATGTTGTATAGGATGTGTGTACATTAATCTTTGAACTTGGGAATTAATGTATGACACACATCCGGAAACCTGGCATTGGGTTCATTACTTGTTAATAATTATACTTTCTAGTGTAATCCTTTAACTTAGAATGTGTCCAATACCTGGGGTCCTCACATCTTGCCTTTATCAGGTCTTGTGCGCAGTCGCTTCGCCGTGATCTCGGTCTTGTGACACGTGGTTTCCATAGCAAATTAGCGAGTAGGAATGCTATTTTTGTCATTTTATTTGCGATGGCTACTTTTCCTATTTTATTTAAAAATAAGGTTAAATGTGCCAAAAACTCGGGTGGTGAGTGTGACACACGTGAAAGCATGGCTGTAATTTTTCCCCCCTGAGATCGATCCATATCAAAAAAAAAAAGAGAGGCACAGCTAAAAGAAATAACAATGTGCATGTTGAGAGAACAGAAAGCAATGGATCAGGAAGGCGACTTAGAGGTAGCTGTCTATTGGAGGAAAACGCATCCTCTATCATTACACAGTAATGTTACGGGTAAACAGTATCGTGACATTGCGTAGATCTGAGCCGTCGGATCCAGAAAGAACGGTTGAGATCAAGAGCTACAGTATGCTACAGCACTCGTAAACTTTTGCTACAGTGATTGCTACAGTGCCTGGTACAGTACATGACTCGATCTAAGCCTCTCGTTTTCGATCCGATGGGCCGTATGTAATGTTATGGCACTGTTTACCCGTGATATTACTGTGTAACGGTAGAGGATGTGTTTCCTATTGGAGACGGTGACTCCTCGAAAGAATATATAATTCTAAAAAAATTCGTAGGTACAAGCAAATACGTTATTGTTCATTATTTTAAACTGACAAATCATTGGTCATTCAAGTGACGTCCGCTCGTGCACGCATAGTTGAGAAGTACATGGATTTATGTTTTCTTTTTTGAATTTCTTAGGTTGATTTGATGTCTAAACCAAAGTGGCTGATTGTACTTAATTGTTAATTTGCACTACATACCTACCCATGCATGGAGAAGAAAGACTCCTAGTCTGCCTTGTTGTGGATTTGTCAACTATCACTTATGTATGCATGCAGATCTAGATAATAAATTATGCCGCCTTGATATGTACATGCAGACAAGCAGAGGTGAAATCCCAATTTGATTTAGGTACTCTATTCGACTCATGTACTTAACTCTTCTGTGACTGAACTTGACCCGAAAACTTTGATCAGCCAACAAGTTTTATATATGAACGGGTAGGGTTCTGTCTACTTAAATCAAAATTTCGTTAGCCAGCTACGGAAGAAAGATTCCTAGCAATTTGTCCTGGTTAGGTCTTACTCCACCAATTAGATACGTTACATAGTCCGTCATACACAGTAGTCACTCGACATATTCCTTATCTTTTGTAAGAAAAGAAGACCCTTAAACCTTGGCCAATCAAGAAGAATAATTTTTCTTCTCGGCAGAAAAAAGAATAGCAATTATTGTACACTATCCAAATATACTAGTCGCTGGTAAGACCGATAATTATTTCTTGGCCGCGCAAGTGGGTGAAAAAGAATGACCCTTAAACATTGGTTAGAAAACAAAATAATTTCGCAAATATTTATTAATTAAGAAATGATAGAAAACGCTATAGTGTTTTTTCTCAATCCAATGGTACAAAAAATCCACATCCGATCAAACCACTTGTCCTGCTCATGGCCATCCGATTTCCTAATCACTTCCCTGACTCCAACCACATTGCATTCATCTCCCTTTCTAGAACCATCTCTCTATCTCTCTTGTCAATCACCCAATCCCCAATCCATGCGGTTGAATTGCCACTGACGTTAGTATGTATCCACACGTCGTCCCACATTAGGGTGGCTGAGGGCAGAGGGCACGGTCGCCCGTCGTTGTGGGAAGGTGAGGAGGCGTGGTGTGGAGTAGAGCAGGCGCCATGATGGAGCCAGTGGGTAGATGCGACAGCATGGTGGGGAGCCTCCACGTCGCCGCATCGCATCACTGCCTCGGTTTCCGTGTTCCACCGTGACCGCACGAGTGATGATGCCCGCCGCAACCGTTGTCATTGCCGATCCAATGCCACCCGCCGTTGTAGGTGGGAAGGGGTTGGGCTGGGACATACCGGCGAGTGCGGAGCTGTGGTGGCGCAGGTGAGCATGTTGGGGTTTTTTGCTCTTCTTTGATGTTTGATGAAACTTGTTGATGTTGTTGAAACTTTCTTGAGCTCTAAAATTTGAAACTTGTCGAAACTTCTTGAAACATGTTGAAATTTGGGCTTGAAACTTTGTTGGAATCTTCTAGATACTTCTAGAAATACACGAAACTACTGAAACCTAAAACTTTTAAAATGTTTTCATGAGACTTCTTGAAACTTCATGAAGCTTGCAGAATCTTCTTGAAACTCTTTTGTCTGAAACTTGGTAAAACTTGAGATCCAAAATCTGAAACTTGTTGAAACTTGAGTTCTAAAATCTGAAACTTGTTGAAACTTGGGCATGAAACTCTCTTGGAATCTTCTGGAAACTTCTAGAAAATACGCGAAACTCACTGAAACCTGAAACTTTTAAAATATTTTCACGAGACTTCTTTGAAACTTCATGAAACTTGCTGATACTTCTTTGGAACTTCATAAAACTTGTTGAAACTTCTTGGAACTCTTTTGTCTAAAACTTGTTCAAACTTGAGTCCAAAATCTGAAACTTGTTAAAACTTGGTCTTAAAATTTTCTTGGAATCTTCTCAAAACTTCTAGAAATACGGAAACTCTTATGGAAACTTCATAAAACTTGCTAAATCTTCTTGGAACTCTTGAGGCAATGTTGTAATGTGGTGTGCTTGCTATCGATCATAGAACTAGCACGATAAATACATAGGATTCAGAATTAATTTGCCGGGTCGGACATGTAAAGTTTGTCTATTCATCAACTGAATGTTTTCTGAACCAAATCAGTCACATCTTCCTCCCCCTCCCTTCACCACTCAACCCTAATGCCCACCACACTGCCTTGCCCTCCGACGCCGGCGACCCCCTCCCCTGTTGTTGACGTTGTCCGCCTCTTCCTTCCCAGCAGCCACTGACAGCCGCCATCTACCATCATCCCTGCCCTCCCTTCTTCCCTGTTTTCAGCTTTGAGAGCTGCCTGATCCGCCACCCCCACCCTCACTACTACAGGAAGCCTTATCACAGGCGGTTCGAACCGTCATCACGAGCAGTTTCGAACCGTCTATATTTGTTGATGCTGTGATAACAGCGGTTATCCTGATATTCAAAACCATCGTGATATGCACTATCACGAGCGGTTTCGAACCGTCTATATTTGTTGATGCGTGATATGACGGTTATCCTGAGCGGTTCAAAACCATACGTGATCGCACTATCATAGGCGGTTTTTGTTGAAACCGTCTGTGAAGGCTATTATCACAGACGGTTCTTATTTAGAACCATCTGTGATAGCCTTTTCTGTGGCAAAAAAAAAACCGAAAACGGCTGCTAAAACTTCGGAGGCTGTTTTGAGACCCTAAACGACCTTTTGTTGGGGGTTTTCACTTTGTCTGGAGTCTCCTGAGCCTCACGAATGAATCTAATATGGACTTATGAATTTTTGGATTGAACTTTTCGTTAGCTTTCCAACGAGCCAAAGAACGTCGCAATCCGAGTTCGTATACAAAAGTTATGACGGTTTTACCGGACAGTGCGCGATCTACCATCTATATTTTTGCGCAAACCAAATAACTCAACATGAACTGCACATGCGTAGAGAGCCTCCAACAATAAACCACAGCATCACCCACATCACAGTAGCATCAACTCAATCCTTTTACAGAGCACTAACACTAGCTCTCGGTAATCCACATCATAAAGCAAAGCGGGAGTGTTGAGAGTGAGGTTGTGGGAGGCCGGGGCGACGAAGTAGAGGAGGCCGAGGGCGACGAGGTCGTGGGAGGCCAGTGACGATGAGGTCGGGGGCAACGGTTCGGAGGAGGCCAGTGACGATGAGGCCGGGGCGAGTTGGAGGAGGCCGCGGACGACAAGCTCAGGGGAGGCCGGGGCGCAAGGTGTGAGGAGGAGAAACGGCAGAGGAGGAGATGGAGGTATGAGGTGTGAGGAGGAGAGACGGCATAGGCGCAAGGTTATATAAAGCGAGTTTCGGTAGCTCGCCCATTATGTCCAAATTTTCGTTTCCCGCCCAACAATCAGAGACGGTTCTTGTTAAGAACCGTCTGTGATACGTAACTATCACAGACGATTTTTTAATAGAACCGTGCTGTGATCATTCCTGAGCGGTTCTAATTACAAACCGTGCGTGATAACGATGATTATCCGCAGCGGTTTTTAATAGAACCGTCGTGAATGATCCTGAGCAGTTCTATTAAAAAACCGTCTGTGATAGGTGCGTATCACAAACGGTTCATAATAAGAATCGTCTGTGATAGGCTATGACCGGCCCCGATAGACCCAACACAGACGGTTCCATAGGAACCATCTATGATGGGGCGTCTACTATAGCATGTTTTGTAGTAGTGCCTGTTGGTGATATGCCCTAGAGGCAATCATAGAGACGATTGTATCACTGCATCGATATGCTCGACGCTGGACGATCGACTATGACCACTTCATCGATGCGCTCTACGTTGGATTAGGCTACTCTAACTCTTCTTCCGCTGCACTGCGCGTCTAGTGGTAATGACCTATGATCTTCTACTTGCTTGGCTTCCTGGTTTGCGTGGCAGAATTTTTGAATTGCCAGCTAGTGTAGCCTACCCGTATCCCTTCACACCCACCATCCCCCGCCAAGCCAGCAGCCAGTGGCATCACTACCGCCTTGCCACCCCACCACACACTGCCATGCCACTGCCGCTTGTAACAACCCAATTTTGGTCCAATTTAAAAATTACGTGAATTTCATTAATTTTAAAAAGTTCGGTTGCATTTCAAAATTTTAAAAGCTTTGTTGTACAATTTAAATTTGTTAAACAATTTCCTTGTCCCAAGATTTGGATTTGCAAAAATCTCAAAGTTTAATTGTATGCAACACCACTTTAGTATTTGAATTCAAATTCAAATCAATTCCTAAAATTGCAAACTAAATTTTCAAACCATTTTCTTTTCCCTCTTCTAGCTTGGGCCGTTTTCCAGCCGCTGGCCTAGCCCTAGCCTATTTGCCTCCTCCCTCCTCGCGGCCTAGAGCGCAGCCGAGGCCTACCTATGCTGTCACCCCTTCCTTTTCCCTCGTGGCTTGTGAGAAAGCTAGCCTAGCTCCCCTCGCGAGTCGTGTGCTCGCTAACGAGTGGGCCCTGGCCCCACATGTTAGGCCGCACGGGAGAAGCACTGTTCTTCTTCCCCATGCCAGCCTGCCTTCTTTCTCGCCTATTGCGTTGTACGCATGCATGCCACGTGAGCCAGACACTGCGTAAGCTCCACCTCGAGCTTTGTAACAGCGCCATGTGCCTCTCTCTCTCTCTCTCTCTCTCTCTCTCTCTCTCTCTCTCTCTCTCTCTTTCTCGCATAGCCGCGACATTGTCCTATCCATGCTTTAGAGCCTCTGCATGTTGTTCGGCTAGGGTGGCCGTGCCATGCCTTGCTTGCCCTAGCCGTTCCCTCTCCTTCCTCTATAAAAGTCACAACCGAGCTCGTCATCTTCTTCGCTACGCCCTCCTCTACTTTTTCCCTTCTTTGCCCCTCTTCTACAGGATGTCCACTAACGAGTTGGAAGAGCTGAAGTAACAAATAAGAGAACTTCAAGACAAAGGAGATCACCATATTTATTTGTCAAAAAGAAGGACAGTAGCCCATGAATGTGTGTGGATTATCATTGACGAGGATTAAAATCTCTATGTATTACTTTAATACATAATAAAAGACTATATGTCTTCATGGTCGTAACCCGTAAGGCTCATGACCCCTGTGGTTGTAAGGATTCCAGAGGTTACAACGTGGGAAACCTGGTCGAATGAGGTCATGCACCCAGTCCCCGACCAGATAACTGCTCGTAGAAGCAATGAATTAGCATTCGGATCTAACCCCGAGTATATTCCTTACCGTGTGATGAATCGAACACATTTCATATTTATTCCATACCACATGACGTTTCATGGTTCTAAGACACTGACAACAATCACCCTACGGGTTGAGTGTCTCACAGACACACAACCACCGAACGGTTGGTACTTTGTCAACTGTTGCCTCACTCCGACCAGTCGCGGCACTTCCAACAGGTGCCTCTTTAAGGAGCAACTACCACCTCTTTGACGGTTACTTAAAGATGGAGCGCGGGCGTCGGACAAGGCGGATTGGATTGGAGCATAGCAATCGGCATTAGATTCATGTTTCAAGTATGATTCTACAATATAGCAAGCATTACACTTAATGTAATTAGGATTAGTCCACCGCCTTATAGAAGGCACCCTCCGTAATAGCCAGTTCATAGTAATAAAAGAGCAGTCCCATTCTCTCTCAAGAACTCTTTGCCATTTTTCTCTTTTCATTTAATAAGATCGGCGACTTGATCGTCGACGGCTGGCGCCGTCCGTGGGGAAGAAGGCGTTGAGTTCTTGAAGATTACTTCGCTCAATCATTCCTCATCTATTTCCTTTGCTCTGTTATCACTTATGCGAACGTGGCGGGAACTTGGGATGAGGAGAACTGGTTCAACCTGGTGGACTACTCCAACCTCGACATGGATGTCTGCATCCGCGCCATGAAAGAAAACGGGATGTCATCATCATTCTCCTCATCTGCCGGTTCGTCAATCGCAGAGATTGACGAAATCGACCGGATGGATGAAGATACACCGCCACCAATAGTGGCACTCTCAGAGGAGCCGCTCATTCTGAAAAGTTCAGAACGTCCGAACACCTCTGCAAGCCTGGTCGATCCGACCGACAGAAGCGGCAATGGGAGTCTAGCGCGGCAATCAGAGAGTCATTGTACTCTTGATATTGTCATGGACGACCAGTATTCACCAACGGCTCCTATGTATTCCGGGGGCCAAGCGATATCTAGTAATGGTATCGATAAAGCTATCACTGATTGCTAGCCAAGTGGGCATGGTGAAACTCAGCATACGATCAGCAGTCCGCCGAATCAGGATAAGTCCACCACAAAGCTCGCTAGAGGCGGTAATATCTGACCACTCTCCATCGTGGAAGCTCCTTGCAAAAGCACTGGAAGGCTCTCCCTTAGCTACGACGGGAGTTCCTCGGAAGATCACTGTTGGCGCCACGAAGTCAACACAATTAGAGATACCAATCCGGATGCCATGCACGATCCTCCACGGGTTAACTCGCCACCACCTACTAGTCGAGATGGTACGGGCGCTCAAGCACCAATTACCGGAGGCAATCGAATTGATGGACGTGCATCAGTTAATTCACCTGTTCCTACCCCATCACGAGTAAGGAATTAGGCAGGGCCAACCGGAAGGTCGTGGGATAACTCGACTCATCGAACGCCCACTGTCAGCGGAAATCTGCCACGACCTTTAGTTACGATACAAAATCTGCAACGAGTTCGGGATATTTTGAATAACCCAGACCCTGCTTTAGCGGGAACTCTAGGTTATGTCCAGCTTGCAGGTCAGGTGTCGAAGATCCTCCAACAAACCATGCAGTGTACAGAAATATACCAGGAGCAGAGGAATTCACAAAGTGACACGATGACCTCATCCCAGCGCTCCTCTCTCAGTAAAGAGGACAACATGGTTGAGCAGAGGATTGACCAACACCAAGACCCCCTCATAGGTTCCCAACACCAAGACCCCCTCGTAGGTTCCGACCAGGGAATCACGAGGGAAGACGGCTCTTCACAGCAGCCACTCCTCCTCCTCGTCATGAGGAGCAACCACTTCATTCAGGCGACCTCAGGCATCATCTGAACAAGAGAAGGCGCCACGACTCCATTACGGGCTGTCGAGCGTTTTTGGCGGGTCTCCGAGCTGTTCGTTGGCCGGACAGGTTCCGACCAGCTAACATATAGAAGTTCAATGGGACTCAGAACCCATTAGAATTTCTTGAAATTTATTCTACCACCATCAAGGCCGCTGGTGGTAACGATAACGTGCTGGCAAACTATTTGTCCACAGTCCTTGAAGGGTCTACCCGGTTGTGGTTGTTTAACCTACCAGTCGGATCTATCTATACTTGGGAACAGCTCTGCAACACACTGATCACCAACTTTCAAGGGACGTACGACCGCCCCGGAAAGGAGGATGATCTACATCGGATGAAGCAAAAGACTAATGAAACTCTTTGACAATATATCAAGAGATTCAGTCAAGTTTGAAACTCCATCCCAGAGATCGCAAAATCTTCTGTCATCCAGGCCTTTAAAGCAGGGTTGAGAAATCGCCGCTTTACGGAGGATATTGCAATAAATCCTCCACAAACAACCGTCGAACTTTTCGATATGGCGGACAAGTACGCGACCGCTAGTGAAGTGGTTGAATGGTATGAAGCCATTGATCGGAAGGACAAAAATCCCCAGTCGGGTCTAGAGAAGCAAGAAAAGAAGAACAAGAAGTCTCTCAAGAACAAAAAGAATCGCAAGTCTGACAACAAGGAAGTCCTTGCGATTCTAGAGAAGTATACCAAGGGCACGAAAGATTTTACTGGTCGAAATAAAGGTAAGGCTCCGACTAGTGACTTCAAGAAAATCAAGAAGTGGTGTCCACTTCACAAAGCGGCAGGGCATGATCTGCGCACCTGCTGGGCCTGGCAAAGTAAACTAGAGGATTACTACTCAGGCAAAGGGCCCTTCCCATCCATAACAGAGCTTGGAGATTCAAGCTCCAAGAAGGACAAAGATGACGATGAAGAGATGGATTACCAGGAGCCGTAACATACGGTGGATATGATCTTTGGAGGATCCTCCTCATACGATTTCTGACGTCATCTGAAGGCCGTGGAGTAGGAAGTCAACCTTGTCGAGTCTCCAATCACTGTCAAGCTATCCAGGTGGTTGGAAACAGTAATCTCCTTCAGCAAAGAAGACTGCCCCATCCGTCGACTCGACCAGGTAGGTTTCCTATCGTAGTTGAACGTACTATTAACAATTGTAAAGTTAATCGAGTCTTAATCGATGGAGGTAGTTCTTCAAATATTTTGTTTGCGGGAGCATTGGAAGAGATGCAAATCCCAAGGTTCAAGGTAAAACCTGTGAAATATGCCTTCCACGGCATAGTTCTTGGTTCTACCACCAAATCGATAGGTCAGCTATCCCTACCGGTTACGTTTGGGAGGCCTAATAACTTTCGAACAAAGAAGATTCTATTTGATATGGTCGATTTCGAAACCGCATACAATGGAATCCTTGCTCGTCCAGCTCTAGAAAAATTTCTAATAACCACATACTACAGTTATCAGAGTCTAAAGATGCCAGGACCAAAAGGTGCTATCACGGTTCGAGGAGAGTGAAAAATGGCTTATGCATGTGATCGGAAGTCCTTAGAACTGGTCGATGAGCTTCCGACCAGGGAAACTAACTCGTCGCCCATGCAGGTTAAGCACTCGAGGCCAAAGATGGCACCAAAGCCTTTCGACCAGATCAAGGAGGTACCACTCGGCAAAAGTGCTCCTCAGAAAAGCGCCAACACTCCATCTGGGTCAAGAAACACTGATGCGTCTACGTAAAAGGTACTAGTCGGGGCAGGACTCAACCTCAAATAGGAAGAGTCGCTCGTCTCCTTTCTCCAAGCAAATCAGGACGTATTCGCCTAGCAGGCGTCCGACATGCCTAGAGTCCCTAGGGAGTTGATCGAGCACAGGCTAGCTCTCCAACCTGACAAAAAACCGGTCAAGCAGAAGCTCCGGCATTTCGCACCTGATCGAAAGGAAGTAATCCAGTCGGAGATCGACAAGCTCCTCAAGGCTGGATTTATTCGTGAAGTCGACCACCTAGAGTGGCTCACCAACCCTGTAATGGTGAGAAAAAGCAATGGAAAATGGCAAATGTGTATCGACTTCATAGACCTTAATAAAGCTTGTCCGTAGGATAATTCTCCCCTTCCACGCATTAATCAATTTGTAGACTCTACTTCCGGGTGTGAGTTGTTGAGTTTTTTAGATGCATATTTAGGGTACCACTAGATTAACATGAGTAAAGAAGATGAAGAGAAAACTTCCTTCATCACCCCATATGGCACTTACTGCTATGTTAAGATGCCATTTGGTCTTAAAAACGTTGGTGCAACTTTCCAAAGGTTGATGCAGAAAACCTTTAATCCTCACATAGGTCGAAATCTGGAAGCCTATGTTGATGACTTGGTCGTAAAAAACATCAACGCTAGCGACCATATTTCTGACCTATACGAGACTTTCAATAACTTAAGAAGGCATAACCTTAAGTTAAATCCAGATAAGTGTGTATTTGGGGTTTTTTCTGGAAAGTTTCTCAGGTTCCTAGTTTCAGCTAGAGGGATTGAAGCAAATCGAGTAAAAATTTCGGTCATCGACCAGATGCGCCCTCCGACCACAAAGAAGGAAGTCCAAAAACTAACTGGCTGTATGGTAGCGCTAAGTCATTTCGTAGCACGGTTAGGTAAAAAAGGACTCCATTTCTTCAAACTTCTTCGGAAACACGGAAGTTTCAAGTGGACTAAAGCGGCAGATGACACCATTGAAGAACTTAAGAAGTACCTTACGAGTGCCCCGATCTTAGTCTCTCCGAGGTTGGGGGAAACATTGCTGATTTACGTTGCTACAACGCCGCAAACAGTCAGTGGTGTACTGGTCGTTGAATGTGAAAACGTCCAACAACCGGTATATTACGTAAGCGAAGTCTTACATGGACAAAAGGAACGATATCCACAGGTACAAATGCTGCTCTATAGTCTCCTTATGGCTTCAAGGAAACTAAGACATTACTTTCAGGCCTACAAAATGGTTGTACCAACCGGATATCCCTGGGTCAAGTCCTTAGAAACAGGGAATCATCAGGACGAATAGAAAAATGGGTAGTCGAGCTTGGGGCGTTCGACCTCCATTTCATCTCACGAACAACAATCAAGTCCCAGGCGATAGTAGAATTCATTGCCGAATGGACAATCCCTAAACCCACCTATGGGCCCAAGTACGAACACCACGATGAGTGGACAATGTACTTTGATGGCTCCTTAATGCTCAAAGGCTCGGGGGCTGGAGTTGTCTTGATATCGATCCCCTACTGACGAACACATCAAGTATGCCATCCAGTTAAACTTTTCTGCTACAAACAATGTGGCAGAATATGAAGGTCTACTGGTAGGACTCTGAGCAGCTCGTTCACTCGGGATTCGCAGATTACTAGTGAAAGGCGATTCTCAACTAGTAGCGAATCAAGTCGGGAAAGAGTATCAATGATCAAGTACCAAGATGTCATCTTATCTGGCGGAAGTACGGAAACTCGAAATGCACTTCTTCGGTTTCTAGATTCAACACATTCCTAGAAAGGAAAACTTTCTGGCAGACCAGTTGGCACAAATGGTCTCCACCAGGTCACCTGTCCTGCCCGGAGTTTTTCTCTAGCAACTCGATTCACCCTCAGTGGTAGAGCATTCCAAGGACATAGATGTTCTACTAGAGATTGTACAAATCGATCCAGAAAACATGGATGCTCCACAAATCGTTGACGATTGGCGCCGGCACGATCACGGTAGAGATTGGATGACGTCGATCTACAATTATCTTCAGCATGACATTATTCCTGAAGATGATGCAGAGGCTGATCGTATAGCTCGAAAAGCCAAATCATACATTTTGATTGAAAGTACCTTGTATAAACGAGGATCTCATGGAGTGTTGATGAGATGCATATATCAAACGGATGGCATTAAATTGCTATCCAACATTCATGGAGGAGTCTGTGGAGCACATCATTCCTATAGAACGTTGGTCGGTAAAACCTTCAGGCAAGGATACTACTGGCTAACTGGCCTTCGTGATGCAAAAGAGCTCGTGACGAAGTGCGTACAATGTCAATTTCATAGTCGACAAGTACATCAGCCGGCACAAGCTTTGCAAACTATACCTTTTTCTTGGCCTTTTGCAACCTAGGGACTAGATATTCTGGGACCTTTCCTAAGAGCACCGGGGGCTTTGAATTCCTTTTTTTCATCATTGACACGTTTATAAAATGGATAGAAGCCGAGCCAGTTGTTAAAAACAACAACTGAAGCCGCTAAGAGGATCCTCACAAAAAACATGATCACACGATTTGGTATACCCAGTCGTATAATCACAGATAACGGTACCCAATTCTTTAGTGGAAATTTTCAGGAATTCTGCGAGGATGTCGGTATCAAGATACATTTTGCTTCTGTCACTCATCCGCAGAGCAATGGAGCAGTTGAGCGAGCCAATGGTATCATAATGCAAGGAATAAAGCGCCGAGTGTTCGACCAGTTAATCAAACGGACAGGAGCTTGGGTTCAAGAACTTTCTGCTGTGTTATGGGCTGTTCAAACCATGACCAGTCGTGCGACCGGTGAAACTCCATTTTTTCTGGTTTACGGTGCTGAAGCCATGCTTCCTCTAGAACTGAAAATCGGCTCTGTTCGAACTGATTGTTTCAATGAGAATGATCAGATACAACGAAGACTCAACGACGTCAATTTCCTTAAAGAACGACGAAACTAAGCACTCATACGATCGGCGGTTTACCAGCAAGCCATGCGAAGGTACCACAGTCGTAAGGTGCAACCTCGCAGCCTAGATGTCGGTGATCTAGTTCTACGACGAATTTAGAATCAGGCTAATCGCAATAAACTTTCTCCCAAATGGGAAGGTCCATACACCGTGGTCGAAGTCACCCGACCTGGTTCGGTATGACTAGCTATGTCAGACGGGCGTGTTTTGTCAAATTCTTGGAATATTGACCAATTGCGTAAGTTCTTTGTATAAATGTATTTTCATTTTCATTATTTCAATTTTTTTAATAAAGATGCATTTCCTTTGCTTTCCGACGAATGATGTTGTCTATATATATCTGTCTTATCACCTGGTTTCCATACTATTGTTGTCTAATTGGTCGAAGAAGACCAAATTCTCTCCGATATTCTTTTTAAGGATCTCTATTACTCTATGGCTACGACCTACGAGTCAAACGCCGTAGGGGTCCTAGTCGTGACCATTCAGACAATGGTTCTCACGCGCGACCACTCTTTTGTTATATACGAGTAACAGGAGCATCACACAGGCAATTCCATATAGTGCTTTACTTGCTATAGATTTTGGGGACTACCTTTCTTACCTTCAACAATCTATTCTACTCCTGTTTTGGCTACTAGTCGGGACACAGAAAGCCTCCTAGTCGAAGTCTCTCCTTCTCCGCACGTGGTCTTGCCCACTGAAAGGAGCTTCCTAGCGACGGTCCATTTCTTACGATCCTCGCTGCCAGTCGGAACTTGAGCAAGAACACATTTCACTAAGTGTTTCTTTTTAGTCTCTAGTTCTTAGCAACCCTTACGACCAGTTTTGGATAAGATATTTAAACAAGTTCACTTGTCGTTTTTTGCGTACATGTTTGCATATTTTCTTATCCATCTTCTGATCACACAAGGTACTTCACTGTATTTCGATTATGGAAATGACCTAAAACTAGTTGAAATCACACACTAGTTCTGACCACACTGATTTCCTAGTGATACTTAGATCATCTTTTATAACATAATTAGCATATGCTCTGTACTGTGGTCGTAACTATTGCTCATTTTCTTGGTGTACTGCTTCTTTAGTAAAGTTCTTCTACTAAGACAAGCAGTCGGGGGCTAGGAAATATATGAGTGTCCAGCGAATTTTGGAAGACAAAATAAAGACTTTATTGATGATAAAAGGTAAGTTTTATTTACAATTGTCAAAATATTACAATCTTTCACTTCTTAGAGCCACCAGACTGGTCGCTGCGTGTTGAGACGCGACCTCCATTTCTTCTGCTCCCGAGCAGTTGAAGTCTTCCTCAACATCTTGGAGATTTAGGGAGGGGTCGGATACTTTCAGTTTTGCCAAAGCAAAACTAACTCATTTCTTGACAGCTTCAAACATGGTCTGTGCATGGTTGTCGGGACCCCGGATATGCAACTCCGGGACCCTCTGTGCATTCTGAACTAGTCCCATGATCAGTAGCTAGCTCACACGGTTGCAACATCGATGAAATCATATCCATACAACAAGTTAGCTAATGAAGCAGACAAATTAATATTACTTAGTAGCAAAAGGACTTTATGGTCAAGTTTTACAGAGTTTGCTACACAGGGCTAAAGATAACAGAGTAAGCTTGCAGCAGAGAATAAACAAACTCGTGGTAGCCATCCGACATGCCCACAAGCAATCGAGTGGAGAACGCATCCTATTTTGCATAGTCTTCAAGGTATTCATAAAAAATCTCTGTATTCCCAACTTCTTCCTCAGTGACTGTTCAACATTGGCGCAAAGCTGTGAGTACTTTAAAGTACTCAGCAAGTCATAGGGAAATATATGCAAATAGTATTCATGCAAGGCTTGACAAGGATAGCTTTATGGTTATTTTGCAGAAAGCAGTATTGATAGTAAATACAGTATATAGATTAAAAGCATAACTTTAAAAGATTAAATATATAAGTAGACAAGTTCTTTTGAAACATTTAGTGAACACCCTGTTCACTTCCCAACCAACAAGTAGTGAATACCCGTTCACTTCTCAACCACTGCAACCAAACCATTCCAACATTTTGAGAAAATCTACCCATCGTGTGAAATCACCAGGCATTGTCCATAATCGGGGACACGGCTATTCGAATAGTTTTGCACTT
Source organism: Phyllostachys edulis (assembly GCA_036346405.1). NCBI lineage: Eukaryota > Viridiplantae > Streptophyta > Magnoliopsida > Poales > Poaceae > Phyllostachys > Phyllostachys edulis. Next base: position 24,084,824 of record CM070566.1, read on the forward strand.
TGCAGAGGTTGTACAGCTTGACCCACAAGACATGATTTCTCTAGTTTATTTGGTATCCGTCGATACCACCGCTCACACTACTACGGATCATGCAATCACAGACGGTTTGGAACCGTCATCACAGACGGTTTTCGAACCGTCTGTATTTTTTCGTCTGTGTAACGGGCAGTTATCACAGATGGTTCAAAACCGTCTGTGATACGGACTATCACAGACGGTTTTTGCGTTAAAACCGTATGTGAAAGCATAGTATCACAGACAGTTCTATCTAGGTACCGTCTATGATACGAGAATATCACAGATGGTTCTATCCAAGAACCGTCTGTGATACGCAGAATATCACAAACGGTTCTATCTACGAACTGTCTGTGATATGACGAATATCACAGACAGTTCGTACATAGAGCCGTCTGTGATATTTACGTTTCACAAACAGTTCCTAGATAGAACCGTCTGTGATATTTGTATATCACAGACGGTTCCTAGATAGAACCATCTGTGATACTATGCTTTCACAAACGGTTTTAACGCAAAAACCGTCTGTGATAGTCTGTTATCCTAACTACATTTTTGCTGATTTTTGGCTAGCCTCAGGAATTGCTAGTCATGCCCTCTGAAAACAAGCATGCAGAAAAACAGATACATCACAGATAATCAATTGTTCACAAACTCAAACTGATCATTACTCAAAATAAATTACAAAAGATCGCATTTGTTCAAGTATTGACGCTATAGTTACAATTGGATTACAATTGAGTCAATTGTTTGCAGGTGGTTGAGAGGTGTCAGCGGGGTGATGCTCTGGGTTGGCGACGGAGTGAAATTCTCATGTGTCTTAATGATATCTGATATGATAATGGTGCAGAGCTTCCCTCGAATGTCCTTGATCTCTTCCGCAACAAGTCCATCTAATTGTATATCCAAGGCCTGTCGCTAGCAAGAGTAAAGTGGTAAGCTATATATATTTAAATTTATAATTAGGAAATAATCATTTCAAGATTGACAAACCTCGGGATCCTTCTTCCTAGCTCTAAGGATTAGCTGCATATGATAGCAAACGTAGATTGCACATAACTCATCATCTTTTTCTTTGGCGGCCTTTGCAAAAATAGAATTACATATATAGGTATAGTCAGTTTGAGACGCGTTATTATGAAGTATGATATAGGATTATCGTGTTGTAGCGTGTACCGAAAAATTCATCCTGTGTGTTAGTTGGGCACTCTTTCCATCGTATATTCCTTTGTTGGCAACATAATCAATGAATGACCTACATGATTCCAAAAAGTTATCCTCGGCCATTTCAAACGAATGAAGACTACAATAGAGTTATGTATGGAGGAAATGAGCATACCTCTCGAGTATTCTTCTCAGAATGCTGAAATTGTGGTTGCTGCGGAGTAGGGAATCAAGGTATATCACATGGTTCCTCTTTAGTATAATGACTAAGAGGATCCAGTGGTACCTACTCATGTATGTCGCTATAGTCATTAAACCTAAGTTCGTGCTGCGTATAAAGTACAGATGAAATTTGTAGATCAAGGACATTCGAGGGAAGCTCTGCGCCTTTATTATATCAGATATCGTTAAGGACACCGGAGAATTTCACTCCGTCGCCGATCCAGAGCATCACCCCGCCGACACCTCTCAACCACCTACAAACATTTGACTCAATTGTAATCCAATTGTAACTATAGCGACAATACTTGAACAAATGCGATCTTTTGTAATTTATTTTGAGTAATGATCAGTTTGAGTTTGTCAACAATTGATTATCTGTGATGTATCTGTTTTTCTGCATGCTTGTTTTCAGAGGGCATGGCTAGCAATTCCTGAGGCTAGCCAAAATTCAGCAAAAATATAGTTAGGATAATGAACTATCACAGACGGTTTTAACACAAAAACCGTCTGTGATAGTCCGTATCACAGACGGTTTGGAACCGTCTGTGATAACCGCCCGTTATCACATACGAAGAAATATAGACGGTTCAAAAACCGTCTATGATGATGGTTCCGAACTGCCTGTGATGGGCTGATCCGTAGTAGTGTCTGTTGGTGCACAAAAAGCAGCACCAAAGCACGTTCTTATCTTGTGAACTGGAAAACCAAAACACTTTTTCTTTCGCTCAATGCACACTCTTTTTTCCTTTTTTTTCCTTCCTTTTTTTTTTGGATTTTCTGCTGATCAGTACTGGTATGTTACTAATACTTTAACTAGGGAGAACCGCATACTTGGATCGGCAAGCCATGGAATCACTAACCGAAACAATCTATTATGATGCAAAACAACACATTGACGACCACCAATACTAAACAGCGACCCTAAGGATTAAAACTTGATAATGCACTCTAAATGACAGTACTAATGCAAAGGACTAGGTATTATTTTATTTTATTTTTGGTTCTGGACTATAGGACAATAATCGATCTACTACTAATTGTATGGAAAAAAAACTAATCTACTGCTGGAAAATTTGGGGCAAACAATCCTACCATGTCAACCATACTTTGATACCAAGATGATAGATGCTAACTTCGTGGCGAAAATGGCAGTGCTAATGAAGGCCCGATCCTTACGTCGTAGCTAGGATCAAGATTAGCACAAAGAACACTGTAAGCAGCGAGGATAAATTGTAGCTAATAACCCGTACGTTGGGGATGGCGATCCGAAGCATCTAAGAACTTCAACCCGCTGTGCAAACAATCGCAGAACCACACCTGAAACTAATCCACACAGAACGGTCGAAACCGTTAAGCACGAATCAGGGAAAACGGAGGTCTCAATCTAGCTTGCAAATCCATGGAGAACTCACAAGAACAAGGGTATAGCAAGAACACTCATATTATGCAGGAAATACTGTCTCCAAAAAAAGTTCCCGTACGTGGGCCACATACAATATATATATATAGTGCTAAAAACTATTATATGCCTTTCTTTTTAATAGGATATTTGACTCAGCCTTCCAATTCCAGGCCGCACAAACAAAGTCTGGTTTGCATGCATGCGGATCCTCCTTTGTTGATCTCCTTGTTTGATTCGGTCTCCTTCCAAGTATGTAGTACGTACACAACTGAACTCCTTATCATGCATGCCACCTCCTCCTATGATTCAGGTCAGGTATGCATGCATTAAATAGTATTGCTAAATCATTGAAATCTGAAATTAAACTCGAGTTAGCTTTAACCTGGGATTGAATTTGCTTAGCGCGGCTTCGTGTAATTGGACCAATATAACATTTCTCTTTTGATTCAGCAGCATGTTTATTCACATGTAGGTGTCTATGTAGATGTAACGCCATTCGGTGCAGCTCCAACCCCATGTGTATGTATAGGTGTATATATGAACGGGATGTCCTCATCACCGGAGGTGGCGCTATGCCGGAGAAGAGCGACGGAGCTCCTCGGGTTCAAGGTTGTTTTCGCATTTGAGCCTAATCGGCGGTAGGTGAGTGTGCGCATCAGCTTCAGGACGCTATTGCGATACTATCGGTAGCGACTTGGGGACCAATGGTCACCGGAGCAGTGGCGACATGGTTTCCCACGGTGGCGCCATGATCGGCTGTGGTGAAACCCATGCTAAGCTTGCTAATCCTTCATTCTAACGCGTGCAAAAGCTCTAGGGAACTACTAGAAGCTCACCCGAGGCTTTGGAGACACTGGAGGATGACTGGAGCAGCTTGACGATGTTGAGCAGCAGCGGAGTGAAGGAGGTTCCCGTTGACAGCGTGCTACGACGATGGAGATGCTACAAAAGGTGCGCATTAGCTTGCATGCATCCAAGGATGGTAGGGATAGGAGGAATCGACAAGGGACTCACCAAATCAACAGCTAACTAGAAAATGCTTGTGGCGGTCGGAAATGGGGAAGAAGATCAATCTGGAGGATTCTTCACAGTTGAAGCTTCATTAACAGAGGGAAAAGCATCAATGAAGTGCAAGGCACGATATGACCTGGAAAAGGGAGGTTCAAGCTCACCTGATTGCCACAAACAAAGATGCTCCAGAACAGGTTCACGCTGAAGGTGAGGAAGACGATGGCTTGACGGAGCTACGGGGTTCCCGGAGCTACATCAAGCACAGAGAGAACATCAATGAGGTAAGGGGCGCGTTATGACGCAGTTGGCGAGGGCAAGGAAGCTTACCTAGGGAAATGGCGTTGCGGAGCTCGCTCACCGGCATTGAGAACGACGCATGCGTTCTTGTGAAACCAAGGAGCTGTGACGCTCGGGCTAGCGCGAAAAGGAACAGGCATGAGCTGAGGAAGAAGGTGCGTGCGTTGGAGCTTAAGTAGGTGGGTTAATTTCGCCAGATGAACGACGAGATGCCAGCAATAGTGCAAGTATCTTGTGGAGACTGCTCTGGTATCTTCACCCGTGCAGGAGTTGGCACCATAAAGAAGGTAACTAGCATGGTTGGAGGTAGGCGGAGACGACAGAAGCAGTTGGGGGTCCAAAACAGTGGGCGGCGGCGATAATCCACAGGCGAGCGGATGAAGCGCTCATGAGTGCATGCTAGCAAGGGTGAGCGGAGGTGGAATAAAGAGTCTGGCAAGTGGGGCCCAGTTGCTAGTGAGAGAAGAGAGAAAATTCAAAATTAGGTTTTTGGGATAAAAGGCTGAGGGATTTGCTGAATTTTTGTACTGAGCAAACAAGATCCAAAAGTTATGAACAATTTTGTGAGGGCTCCTGACCTAGTATAGTTGCTTATTTAACTTTTCTTCTAGAACTTTATCTGGTCTGTGATTTTCTCGAAAAATCTTACAAGTTTCTATTTTCATGTAATTGCATTGTTACCCTTGATGGAAATCTACAAAAGTTGTTTAATAAATTTATCCCTAAGCAAATATGCCTAAAATTATTTCTCTTTCTTATTTTCATTCAGTTTTCCCTAAAATTCTTATAAGTTCTTGTTTGTCTGAATTTCGTTATTTGCTTTAGCAAAGTTTATACATCATGCATAACAAATCTTTCATACAATATAATTTCAAAATTATTTTCCCCTTTTAATTATACTATGTATCCCCAAAAGGTGAATTTTGGGATGTTACATACCTTTTAAAGAATAGTAGCGGAAACAGAATTAAAACGTAATAGGTGGGACCCTCGGGATATACCCACAAGCAATCAACTAGGGCTCGCGACCTAGTGCTTGGCCTTCTTGATTTCCAGTCTTGATGATCATGCTTAAGTGTCATGGAGTCTTCTCCATTCCCACTTACTAAATGGTAATATTAAGCGAGTGTGAGTACATAGCCGTACTCAATGAGCCAATACATAGAATAAAGTTATAATACATGCAAGGTTAATCAAGGGAAGGCTTATGGTTCTTTTGTTTGCACAAAGGTACATTTCAATTAGACCATATAGTAGGCATGTCCTGAGACCTAGCATTTTGACTAAACCAGTTTTTAGTGAAATTGAGTTTTGTTGTATAATAATATATAGAGAATGTTCCATCCACCTGCTAGTGGAGAATAGTACCCGAAGGTTCCATCCATTCACAAGTAGCTTTCAGTTCCATTCATCTCATGCTATATCATTTTCCAGGGCTGTATCCACCCGGCGATCCCAACGCTGCTGCCACCTGGTAATTCTGGGCGGAATACCCTTACGATTCCAGGCTGAATGCCTCTGGCAACTCTTCAGCTGCAACCACCTAGCAATTCTTAGGCTGAAACCACCTGACTCCACAAGCCGTACCACCATCGAATCCCAGGTCGCACCACCCTCGAGTCCTAGGGCGCATCCCTCCCGCCAATCCCATGTAGCATCCAGCCTTGAATCCCGAGCCGCATGCCTCTTACGAATCCCGCATCTGCATACACCCGATACCTTCCACTGGCTATCACCAGGACAAATCAAATCCTCAGGCTTCAATCCACCTTTTCATTCCACCCACAAATCATTTTGTAAAATTTAAATCTAATCAAGCAAGTACTCGGCATAACCCATGACCATGGGCACGGCTATCCAGATAGTTTTACACTCTTTAGAGGTCACGCAACTTTACCCACAATTGACCATCATCTTTTAATGTCAACACGCTATCGTAAGAATGAGACTAAGAAAATCATCACAAGACCTTTACAATGCTCCCCCCCCTCCAACGGAGCCCCATCTGCTAAGGTTTCACCGCCATGGGCCACGTCCCCTTGGAGGCCCCCTCTTGCGTCGTAGTGGGTTACTTGTGCATTGTAGCCACACCACCCTCCAGATAGTTGTCATTGTGACTACAACCACACCACATTCACGTGATGATGAAGCAACGCTGAGATGAAGCAAATTAGTGAGTCAGGTCCTACACGTGATAGACTTGTGGTTGCACTGATAGTGCATTGCTTTAGATGAATTTTCTAAAAAGGTGCTCAATAAATTCCTCCCTAAGCAAATATGCCTAAAATTGTTCTCACACTTATTTTCATTCTGTTTTCCCTAAAATTCTTATAATTCTTGTTTGTTTGAATTTTTATTATTTGCTTTATGCAAAGTTTATAATTCATGCATAACAAACCTTTCACACAATATAATCTCAAAATTAATTTCCCCTTTTTATTATACTATGTATTCCCAAAAGGGTGAATTTTGGGATGTTACAAACCTACCCTCCTCACAAAGAATCTCATCCCCGAGATTCTACGGGCTCGGTAAAGAAATAGGGGAATTCGGCTCTAAGGTGGTCTTCCCATTCCCATGTAGCTTCGTGTTCAGTGTGATTGCTCCACTAAACTCTTAGCATCTTGATGGCACGGCTATGAGTATATCGCATGGCATCGTCTAGAATTTGGATCGGGTGTTGCCGATAAGAAAGGTTCGGTTGGAGATCGATGTTCTCCAACTGAGTGAGTTCGGTTGAGGTTCGAAGACACTTCTTAAGCTATGATATGTGGAAGATGTCATGCACGTTCGAGAGTTGAATAGGCAATTCCAATTGGTATGCTACTTCGCCTTTCCTCTCGACAACTCGGTATGGTTCGATGTATCGAGGTGCCAATTTCCCGCAAACTTGGAAACAGCGGATACCTCGTGGTGGTGAGAACTTGAGATAGACAAAATCATTTACTTGAATGCTCAGCTCACGGCGACGACGGTCAGCATAACTCCTTTGACACGACTGCGCTTCCATTAGTCATCCTTTTATCGCATCAACGTGTTCTTGTGCCTCTTGGATGATGGCTTGTCCAAAGAATTGTCTCTCACCTACCTCGGACCAGAATAGAGGTGTTCTACACTTTCTCCCATAAAGTGTTTCGAACGGAGACATTTGGAGACTAGACTGGAAGCTGTTGTTGTAAGAGAACTCAGGAAATACTAGACAGCGTTCCCAATTCGTGCTATAAGTCAGCACGCAAGCCTGCAACATGTCTTCCAAAATTTGATTTGTTCTCTCGATTTGACCTCCAGTTTGTGGGTGGAATTGTGCCATGCTGAAGAATAGCTCGGTTCCCAAAAACTCGTGTAAGCTATCCCAAAATCGTGAGGTAAACTGAGGACCTCGGTCAAATGTTATTCTCTTTGGTACACCATGCAAGCGGATAATGTTGTTCAAGTAAAGTTTTGCGAGCGTAGTGTCCTTGTAGGCGGTGTTGAACAGGATGAAGTGAGCCACTCTAGTCAAGCGGTCGACAATGACCCATATCGAGTTGTGCCCATTCCGGGTTTTCGGTAGACTGGTAATGAAATCCATGCCGATGTCATCTTATTCCATTCGGGAACCCGTAGAGGTTGAAGCAATCCGCTGGACGTTGATGCTCCGCCTTAACTTGTTGACATGCGTCGCACATAGCTACAAGTGCAGCAACGTCTCGCTTCATACCGGGCCTCCAGAACTGCTTCCGGAGGCCCTGATACATCTTGGTGCTTCCAGGATGAATGGAGAGGGGAGAATCGTGAGCTTCTATGTGGATTAGCTCCTTGATATCATGATTATTCGAAACACATAGTTGCTGTCCGCACATAACCAATCCACTCATGTTCTCGAAAAACTCTGATTTTTCATCTTCTTGTACTGTGCGCTTGATCTCGGCGATTGCCGGGTCTTTGAGTTGAGTGGCTTGGATCTATGTTTCGAGGGTAGGTTGCAGTACCAGGGCAGCAACATAACCTTCCTCAACCACTTCTAATTTGAGCTTTTGGAACTCTTCATGCAACATCAGTTGATTTGCTTCGATTGGAGCGTTCATGCAGTGAAGTTTCTGGCTGAGGGCATCAGCTACAACGTTGGCTTTACCAGGTTGGTAATGAATTCCTAAGTCATAGTACTTGATTAACTCAAGTCATCTTTGTTTCCTTAGGTTCAGATCTGGCTGTATGAAGAAATACTTTAGGCTTTTATGATCGGGGTAGATCTCACATCGATTGCAAATGAGGTAATACCTCTAGATCTTGAGAGCATGAACCACAGCTACTAATTCCAAGTAGTGGGTTGGATAATTAGCCTCATGTGGCCACAATTGACACGAGGCATAGGCCACCACTTTCCCTTCTTGCATCAGCACACAACCGAGGTCGTGGCGAGATGCATCGCAATACACAACAAAGCTTTTGTGTATATCAAGCAGGGTAAGCACTGGGGCTGTTGTGAGCCATTTCCTTAACTCGTGAAAGCTCTCGTCACATGATGTTGACCATTCGAACTTCTTCTCCTTCAAAAGTTTTGTCATTAGCCTCGCGATTTTGGAGAAGTTCTCAATGAACTGGTAGTAGTATCCAACCAGACCGAGGAAACTTTGAACTTCCGAAATGGTGTGAGGCTGTTTCTAAGCCAGGACATCTTGTACTTTTCTTGGGTCCACGGCTACACCTCCTTCAGATAAGACATGGCCTAGGAAACCAACTTCTTTTAACCAAAACTCGCACTTGCTGAACTTGGCGTACAGTTGATGCTTGGGCAGCTTGTCGAGCACCATTCGCAAGTGTTGCTCGTGCTCTTCTATGTTCTTGGAATATATGAGAATGTTGTCGATGAAGACCACCACGAACTGATCCAAATACTCTATAAAAATCTTATTCATAAGATTCATGAAATCTGCAGGAGCATTGGTGAGTCCGAATGACATCATGGTGTACACATACAGGCCGTAACAGGTGGTAAAAGCAGACTTCGAGATGTCTTCTGGTCTGAGCTTGAGTTGGAAATATCCGAGTCTCAGGTCAATCTTAGAAAAGACACAAGCGCCATTCATTTGATCGAACGAGTCGTCAATCCTCCGAAGAGGATATTTGTTTTTGATGGTGACTTCGTTTAAAGAATGATAGTCAAATAGCACTAGGCTTCTCCGAGATGAGCTAGGACGGATGAATCCCTTGTCCAATTGCTCTTTGAGTTGTTGCTTCAACTCGGCCAACTTGTCAGATGCCATTCGATAGGGTCACTTGAACATAGGTGCTATCCTAGGTATTAAATCAATGACAAATTCCTTGTCATGGTCCGATGGCATCCCCAGCAATTCATCTGAAAACCCATCGGGATACTCACATACCACGAGCACCTGACTAAGCTTTGGGATTGAGATGGAATTGAGCATGGGCTGCTGCGATGGAGCGGCAGGTGTGTAGGTGAAAATGATGTGTTCTCCGTTAGAGTTGACAAAAGAAACGGTTTGTTTTGCGCAATTGATTACTCCCTTTTGTTTGGCTAGCCAATCCACCCAAGTATTACATCTATCCCAAGTGTATCTATCATAATGAAATTTTCTTTGAATTATATCCCATTGATTTCCATCCAAACTGCAAAACAACCAAGTTTTGTTCGCATAACTGATCCAGGGAAATAGACTATCATGTTAGTTTCTAGGTCCATAGTCTTTATGTTTCATTGTATAGCAAATTTCTTAGATAAGAACGAATGAGAAGCTCCAGAGTCAAATAACACCAATGTAGGTACGAAGTGAAAGAGAATCGTACCCGTCACCACATCAGGCGATGTGTCAGCCTCCTTGGCGGTCGTATGGTTCAGGCGGCCATGTCCAAAGCGTTGCACCGGCTTGGGGGCTTGATGCCCTCCTTGACCTCGTGTGAGGGCCTGGGTTCACTGCTGGACACCAAGAGGTTGAGGTTGAGGCACTGGGAACTTTCTCTTCAGGCACACATTCACAAAGTGCCCGCGTTCTCCATAGCCGGAGCAAGTGACGTCTGCTGCCCAGTTTTGTGTATCAGATGGCTTTCCTCCATGGTTTTACTACTTAACCATGGCTTTCTGAGGGCGGGAACCATGTGGTTGAAACATTAGAGGTGGTGGTGCCGAGGGACGTGCGTTTGATGGTTGCCAAATACGCGGTCTTGGTGCGCCATTGCTTGCTGATTTCTGCGTAAGCCACTTACGTTTGCGGCTCTCCACGGTCGTTCGAGTGATATCCTCAACCCAGATGGCCTTGTTGATCAAGGTCTGGAAGTTGGGGATGTCATGGGTAGCAAGTGACCATTTCATCTCGTCGTTGAGGTGCTCCCAGAATAGAGCAACCTTCCTTTCTCGCTCGGTATCTCTGAGGCAGTGTAGCGGGCGAGATATTTGAAGCGATGGAGGAACTCCATCACAGCCAGGCTCCCTTGTCGGAGTTCATAGAACTCCCACTTATTGATATTCATAAGACCCGAAGGAATGTGGGCATTACGGAATGCTTCCTTGAAGGTGGCCTAGGAGATGGTTTGGCCTTCAGGAAGGATGGCTTGATGGTTATCCTACCAAGCTGCTGCTGTGCTTTGCAGCTGATAAGATGTGTACAACACCTTCTCTTCGTCATTGCACTGGGCAATGACCAACATGCACTCAACAGTGTGAAGCCAATCATCGACGTTGAGAGGGTCAACTGCCGATGTGAAAGTCGGTGGCCGAGTTCACATGAACTCGCCCATCCTGGACAATGGTTGGTTTACAACTGCTTTGTTTCCTCTAGCAGCAGTGCTGAGGGAAGCGGTGTTTTGCACCAATTGTTGGTGCAAGAGGGTGTTCATCTGCCGTCCTTGCTCAATTATGGCTAATACTTGTGCCATGGTGGGCGGTGGCAGCAGAACTTTCAGTCCTTTAGCAAACACAGGCTGAGGTTGCTCAGCTAGCATCGTTTATGTAGAAGGATACAGTGGATTGTGACGCGGAGGTGTAGGGACCTTGCTCCCCGGTTGCTGCGATCCGGTGGTAGCTTCCGTTGCCATAAGCTGACAAACAGAGCGTGTTACTGGCATCCTGTTCATATGTCGTAGAATCTTAATACACGTGTGCAGGGTGAGAGGGAATGAGCACAAGTTAAGTGGGTTGGCAAGTATCATCATCCCATGCAAAAATTAACTTGACTAATCTGAAATATACATGTTTTTAAACCATAAGGGCAGCACACATGAATTTTAACATAGTAGTCAAATATTACATGACGCATATGCCCGTTGCTCATCATTACAAAAGAGGGCAACTAAACCATCATCAGTAGCCACTTACAACCAAGTTACAACAATATTATACATAATTTCAAGCTACAAAATGTCCAAAAAGTGCTCACACTAAGTCCTACAAGTGAGCTCTAGACTATCTGCCTCCATCTAGTCGTTGTAGTCGCACCGCGCAGCTCCTGAGGACTTCGGGGCAGCAGAGGATGGAGTGCCATTGTACTAAGCCGTCTCATGCCCGTAGCGGGGGAGACGGTGTCCCTACACCATCCGTGATGGCTCCTCCATCCCCGAGCAAATGGCCATCACCCGACAGCGGTGACCGATCGCAGACATGCGGGGACATCGGGCTGCTGATTGGATGTGGATCATGGGCTCTGGTAGCTCCTCAACGGGTGCCAGTACAGCATCCTCCCCATACAATAGCTCCTATGAGAAGAGTCCCTGGGCTACCATAGGCACGATGCTGTCCTCAAAGGTGGAGATCCTCCGGCGGGCCTCCAACAACTCATGGGATAAACGACGGAGGTATCCGTTGAGTGATCTCACAAGACCGGCAAGGTGTAGGTGGGAAGTGAGGAACTATCTACCCTCCACTCGGTAGGTGTGCTCCTCCCCGTCCACTACCCGTGCGGGGAAGTGGAAGAATGGGTCCTCCAACTCTAGCAGTTCATGTTGCAGGCATTCGATAGTGACATAAGCCGCATCGTAGAGCGACATCAGACAGTGGAGCCCCGATCGTAGAAGCGGAAAGCTGGGTCCCCAAAGTGATGTCCCTAGATAAGCACCTGGGTGAGGTAATTGGTGGATGCCGCACTGGAGGGTGCGCTAAAAACCGTGTACTGGGGCATATGTGGCCATTCCACGTGCTGTAACATCACCCATAGGGTGTGCTGCATCGTACCTTCCTCGAAGGCACTCATGCGATACCGTGGTTCCCAGTAAGTGGCCATCTATATGTTTAAGAAAAGGAAAGGTGGTGAACATGTAACAAGAGACATGGATAAGAAATGATATTAGACAAGAAAAGAATTTTAACACAAGTTTTTACCCATTCTCCATATTATTTAGCCAATACTTATGGCTTAGTTCCAGGTCGTACTAACCCTTGGTCTATATATATAATTAGACCTTCATAATATCAATCAATTTAACACCAAATGAAGGTAGGAGGGGTTTAAAGAATCGTACATTACATCATTTTCAGCAAGTACTAGATTCTAAAATTTTGGGGAAAAACTCATCTAGAGTGACATCCTTATTAGTTTAACATCGCCTTTTCAAAAGTCTTCATGTAGGATGTTTTAAGGACTTTTCAAAACATTTTGGCTCTGCTTTAATGTCCTAAAAGTGATTAGAAACTTTTATTTTCAGAGAGCATACCATCTCTCAAAACTACAACTATTTTGAATGAGATATGAAGAGATGACCAAAAGGACTTAGTTAAGAGGAGAATACTAAGAGAGGTAAGATTAGCAAAAACTCCTAAATTTTCAGAATCATTCCTATGATTAGAATAGGTTGCATTTTGAAAACTAACTTCTAATCTTATGGCCATTCTATCTAGGGCTTGTCCTACAGTCAGTATAGCTCTGATACCAAGTGTTGAATAGCCGAAGACCTCATATGTGTACCGTACTAATCCCATAATCAGTGGCTAGTACATACAATCACAATATTGTTATTCACATCCATACATTCATGCATACAAAATAAAGCAAATGGATATACTTAACTTAAGCGGTTAAAGTTATTACATCACAAGCTGACCGGCCAAATAAAAACAAATATCAACAGAGTAACAAAAGTAGCAACGGAAGTAAAAGTGATAAAAGAAGATAATTTCCAGCGGTATGCCCATCCAAAACCCTCAAGCAACTGACAAGGAACAAAGCCTAGAAAGACCCGTCATCATCCGGAACTAGCTCCTCCTCATAATCTGAACAATAATTTAAGCAATATTGAGTATAATGCGTACTCAGCAAGACTTGTAGTGTATCACAAGATTTATATAAATGCAAGGCTAACAAGAGATGAGGCTCTATGCTACATGTTGTTTTGCATTAGGCAAGTTTTATTTGTAATGTCAATACATAGTGTTGTTGCAACGGAAGTTGAAAGAGCAGTTAAATAGATACAGGACAGTAAGTAAGTAATCAAATGAATAAAATCAATAGCTCGAAACCCTCCTCGTTCGGTCCTTAATTGACCCACGTGAGAATCTCCCCCTATTTACTAGTGAGGTACACCCCTTACTCTTCTCAAACTATAATATAACTCGCCCGTGTTGAAAACTAGGTTTTGCATTAGCATTTTTGTACAAAATAATAGAGGTACACCCCTCTGGACATTTTTCATAAATCTCCCAAACTCATGTTTATCATATTGTCCTTTTATAACTTTTAGGGAAAAACTACCGCTCTATTAAGCATTTGTGTGATATTCACACTTAAAACAACCAATTTGACATTATATATTGCCTAAACCCATAACCTAATGGCTACAATAGTAAGGGCATCAATATTTCAAGGAGATTCATGCAACAAATAGGATTCACAACTACCGCTATCCCAAATATAGCAATTTCATATCAAACATACACGTATGCATAATAGATTTTGCAAAAAGAAGTACAATAATTAAAATAGTAGGATCAACATGATATCATTCTGGTTGTTCTGAATAGGAGGACGGTTGGTTCTCAAAAATATCGTTCGAACAATCGACGTCTAAACAAAAGAGCCGAAAACAAATTAAGTAAAGCAAAATAATTTCAACAGCAACCAAATCCAAATATTTTTTGCATATTCTAATAGAGCATGATTTTATATGAATTTAGAAAAAAGAATCATCTCATCTGGAGTTTTTATGCAAAATTTATTAAGGTTTCAATTTGGTTCGGTTTGAAAAATCCTGAAAAAGAAAAGATGACGTCGACGGCTTATTTCTGATTTTCTTCTACGTTCTACTAAGGTTTACTCTTTATAGTAAAGGAAATGTATTCTCCTATGAGCTTTACTAAGGTTTACGCTTTCCAACCGAGAAAACGTATTTCCTCAAAACTAAAGTAGGCTTTCCATTTTTCCGGATTTTCATAAATCTTACATGTAGGGTCCATTTGTCAGTGACTCATTCCGTTGATTTATTGATTTTATTTTTATAAAACAGAGGGGTCCCACATGTCAGAGATTCATTTACTAAAAGCGTTTAGAATTAGATTTTTTATTAACTAATCGGCTGGTCCCACCTGTCATTCACTCCTTACCTTTAACTATTGTCATTAGGCATTAATCAACACTTAAACTCATTGGTCCCACTGGCAGAGAGAGAGAGAGAGTGAAGAGAACGGTGAACGTGTGCGCGGCCGAGAGGAAGAAAAGCTCGTCGGCGGCGAGGCACGCGCGGAAAAGCTCGGGGCAGCTCAGAAATGGGTAGAGGGTACTTATGCGATGCCAGGGGATGTAAAGCTGGCTGGAGAGGTGGTCTAAATCGGCGGCATGACGGCGACGAGCGGAGGTGCTCCTCGAGTCTGTAACGGCTTTGGGGAATGAGTCTTTCTTTGGCCGAATTGAGTAGTGCACTAGACTCAATGAGTCCATGCGGTGCTAGTGGGTCGAGCACAGGGACCTAAGGTCACCGGAGGCGCGTCGACGGCATGCAACCGCGGTGGTGCCATGACTGGCTAAGGGGAAAGCTCACTAGGGACTTGCCCTTGCCAAATTAATGCACGTGTGAGGTTCAATGGCTCACCATGATCACAACAGTGCAGAAGATGAGGTCGGAGGAGTTCTGGAATGGCTTGTCGACGTTGAGCTGCGACGGAGCAGAGGGGGTCTACGTCGGCAGTTCCGTATGGGTGAGAATGGCTAAAATGAGTGGTGCGAGAAGATCTAGTGAGGTGAGGTGATGCTCAAACCAAGCTCAAAGTTGATAGGGACTCACCGAACTTGGAGATCTTCTGCGGCAATCTCGACACCAGAGACAAGGAAGAAGACCCAATTGCAGCGCTACACTGCAATCGAAGAGCAGAGAAATGAGGGGATGACAGAGTGAGCACAACGGCACAAGATGATGCGCACGTCGAGGGTTTAGGGCACCAAGACACGGTTTTGCTTTGACGGAGCGTGTGCGTTGGAGCTCGGGACAACGTAGTGTTCTAGGCGATATAGTGGACGAAACTTACCAAGGTGGGGAGGAATGGAAACGGCAGTGGATAGAGAGTGTTTTGACACAAAGGAGAAGGCTTTAAAATAGCGAGAAGAAGACTAGATTGACGATGAGACCAAGGTGGCCGGCTCGGTTTCTCGTGTCTCCCTCTCCATCCGGGCAGGTAGAAGGGCCATAAATGGGGTGGGCAGCATGGGTGGAGGCAGGCGGAGAGGACGAGAGCAGTTGGGGGCGAAAGCGGTGGGCGGCATGGCAGAACAGTGGGCACCTGGGTGGATCTCGCGCGAGCGTGCGTTGGGCAGGGTGAGCAGAGGTGGAAGAAGGGTTCTGGCGTGTGGGTCCAACACGTTAGCGAGAGGTGAGAGGGTTTAGTTTTGGAAATTTTGGATTTAAAGGCTGAGGTTTGGCTGAATTTTTATACCAAGCAAACAGGGTCCAAATTTTATGAAACTTTTTGTAAAGGCTTGCAACTTGGTATAATTTCTCATGTAAATGTTCAAGAATTTTATCTTGTTTGTGTTTTTCTCAAAAAGTCTTACAAGTTTATGTTTTTCATGAAATGCATTATTGCTTTAGATGGATTTTCTAAAAAGGTGCTCAATAAATTCCTCCCTAAGCAAATATGGCCGAAATTATTATATCACTTATTTTCATTCGGTTTTCCCTAAAATTCTTATAAGTTCTTGTTTGTTTGAATTTTCATTATTTGCTTTATGTAAAGTTTATAATTCATGCATAACAAACCTTTCACACAATATAATCTCAAAATTACTTTCCCCTTTTTATTATACTATGTATTCCCAAAAGGGCGAATTTTGGGATGTTACAGCCGGTGGGGTTACATTGAGGTGGGACATTGTAAAGGGCTTGTGATGATTATCTTAGTCTCACGCCTACAGTCGCATGTTGACAGTGTAAGATGATTGTCTCTTGTGGTTAAAGTGTGTAATCTCTGCAGAGTGTGTAAACTATCTGGACAGCCGTGCCCGTGGTTATGGGTAGTGCCGAGAACTTACTTGAATTATCTTTTAATTTTATAAAACAAATTGTCTGATGGAACGTTGGGAAAGAGCCCGAAGATTTAAGTTGACCTGGTTGGAAACTAGTGGGAAGTACGGGATGTGACCCGAGAAAGTGTTGGGTCACGGGTAGGCTACGATAGCTACAAACAAAAATTTCTACCACGCAAACCAGGAAGCCATGCAAGTAGATGATCATAGATCGTTACCACGAGCCTTGAGAACAGCGGAAGAAGGGTTGGAGCAGCTTGGTCCAGCGAAGAGCAGCGTCGATGTAGTGGTCGTAGTCGATCGTCAACGTCCGACAAGTCGATCACGATTGGTCGCGATCGATCGTCTCCTCCAACAACGTCTGCGGTTCCTTGTGAAGATCGCGGATCGTCCTCAAGCGCAACAATCGTAGTAGTGCCTCTACGGTATCCACATGTCCAAGGAAGGAACAACCGAACGCTGGTGTGCCAGCACCAAGTCGCACGGTGGAGCTCTCAAGAAGATGGCGGCTAGGGTTTTGGTGGTGTTTCACGCATCAACGTACTTTCCTAACAGCCTCATGCATCTCCTTATATAGTGCCCCGTGACGGATCCTATCCAAACACATTTACGAATTGTGTTCGTATTGGTTTGTTCCAACCCGTTAAGTGTGTGACCCGTTAGGTTCATGTGTAGTTCGGTTGTGACTCGGAAACCCTTTCCGACCACGAGTCGTAGCGGCTCCTAGTAGAACATATCGATTCCCGAATACACACAAATTATATCGGACGAACCTTAATGCAATATGATCTCGACCAGGTCTTCATCACTTACGACCAGGTCCTATCAGATATCGACCGGTTCAGTATGTGGTCACGACCATTCGTAACTCCTTACGACCGAGTTACGACCACTCTGTGATTACGTTCGACCGATCTCGACTAGCTTCGTATTTGCATACGACGATCTGAAGCTGATTCGACTGGCGACCTACTCGTGTATACTCCCTTTGCCTCACGATGTGCGGTTGAACTCGGGTGAGATGTTGTGTCATCCATGGGTGTTCAATACTTTCTCGATCGAGTATCGAGATAACTACGTGGTCGAACACTTCGACTACTAGTGGCATGGCCATGCACTTTCTTTATCCGATCTGCGAGGGGCCGAGACATCTCTCTGTTATGTTAGGAGGGCAAATCCATATCCGACCAGTCACATTCCTCTCCATGTTTGAGCATACCCAAAGCTACCTTTATAACTACCCGATTCACGGTGTAGCGTTTGGCAACCCCTAAGAGTGCTCTTACACATGTAGGAAACCATCTTGATCTCAGGTCTAAGGATTATACATCATCATTGCTTGAGACCAACTAACGACACATAGATTCATAACAATCTCAATAGTGTCTCAAGGTGGGTCTTATCCAACATCATGTTCTCTAACATGTGTCCATATTATCGGTTTGATATCTCCATATCTATGACTCGTGAAACATAGTCATCAACCAATACATATGCTAGTCTATTCATATGTGTCCTCATATGTTTACGACCAGGGATCGTGTAAGAATAATTATCGCAGAAATATAGAGTTTCACAACCAAGTCACATACTTGATAATAAATATTAACAATATTATTCTAGGAACAAGATAACACATTATCCAATGTCATGAACATAATGAAATATAATCATCTCTATGATTGCCTCTAGGGCATATTTCCAACAGAAAGAACAAGAGCATTGAGTGGATGAAGTCACCCAATGATGTAGGGAGGTTGGAACCTCCTCTAATATTTCATAACAAAACTCAATCTCATTAAAAACTTGTGTTAGCTAAAATGCTAAATCTTAGGACTTGCTCACTACTTAATATATTTCAACTCTAGCTTTGTGCCAAGAAAAGAACCTCAAGCCTTCCTTTGATGAGCCTTGCATTTATTAAGACTACATTCTGTGTGTTGTCTCGTAGAGTATGGTTGTGTACTCACACTCGCTTATAATAGCAACATTCAGAGCTATTTGATCAAGACCCCTATACCTATATCGTGGCATCTGGACTAGATAATGAAGATGGTGGAGGAGCTTAGGCCAGGACCCAGTCACTTGTCTATGGGCAGAGCAAATGGATCCACCTTTTACTTTTGGTTTTCGCTTGTATCTCTACTTTTTGTATTAAAACACTATGTGTATTATATTGGCCTGCTGGCCCTCTTTTGTAAGACAATACAGCCTATTTATGTAATGGATGAGTGAGTACTGAAGGAGGTAGCAAGAAAGAGATAGAAGCTAGATGGAGGCTTCCGGCGGCTTTGGGAGTATGGAGGGAGTGCCTATCCAATTTGGCGTTGAAACTTTCGGGTCCACCAAAAAAACATGCGCCTACTTTTGTTGTTCCCGCTCCTTTCATCCAAACGCTCTAGTTGCTCATCTCCGGCGTATATAAATGTCATCTTAGACCGAATTTTCTCCGGCGCTTATAAACTCCATGGTAGAAGCTAACAAAGGCATTTATAAACACTCAGTTTGATCAACGGTCCTTGGCATATATAAACGCCGTGGTAGGGTCTAACCCAGTGTTTATAAATGCCCCAAGTTATTTCTGCTAGACCGGTGTATATATGCACCATGTACACTCTAAACCGGCGTATATATGCGTCATAGAAATCAAACGCCCCGGAATACAGTTAAACGCCAGGATATCTTGTAGTGTCGG
The DNA here is from genome assembly GCA_036346405.1 of Phyllostachys edulis. Lineage (NCBI taxonomy): Eukaryota > Viridiplantae > Streptophyta > Magnoliopsida > Poales > Poaceae > Phyllostachys > Phyllostachys edulis. The sequence goes on from CM070566.1 coordinate 24,104,070, forward strand.
TCAATGGTTTCACATGACATGCATCTTACCAAATTGTTCTGTTTTTCTTGGTCATTGCAGGACTTTAGAGGCACATGGCTTGCATCTTCCAAAGATATTCTCTCTTTTTTCTTCTCTCGGTCATTTTTGGGTTTCCAAAAAGAAGTATAGTCCATATAAAACTGTGGTAAGTGAGTAAATTAGAAGGCTTCCTTCTACTTTGCACGTCTACTATAATATTAGATGGTAAGGCACCAAAATCTGAAGGCATGCTTCAAATTTAACGACTAGCTGTTACGGTGTTGATTACGTTGCCGACGACCAAACACAAGAAGAAGCAACAAGTTGTAGTCCGGACTTTCTCTCAGCTTTATTGATACAGTGGGCTGTGGTGTACAGAGTGCCTGACCTTGCCCTTGTATTTGCAGCGGGAGAGGGGCAGTAATTTACATGATTCTAAACTACAGAAAAGGAACCGGACTCTAAAACTCCTGCTTAGAGAAGTGTTTACATAAAAGGAATTATTCCGCAACACGATATATATATTAAACGGCGCGATCCCGGGATCTTAACGTGCTCGACATCTCGGACTTGAAACTGCTGGGTGTGCGACAAGTAAGGCAAATGGTCCTTGATATGTTCAAGCGCTGCTTCGTCGGATAACATTAGAAGAATCAGGATGACACCGTTGGTAGCCATTGACCAACAGGCTAATCTGCGCGCTCGTCGGATGGACCTCTATCCTAGGTCTGAAGTCTTTTTGTTCTCTCTTTTGCTCTTTCTGATTCCCAACAGGCTATTTAATTTTGCCATTGGCCAAGGAACCCTGATCTGCATGCTTATTGGCTACAAGATTGTAGTCAAGTCAACATTATTTGTTTATCAATGTCAGGACTTTTTTTGTGCAAATAAGGTCATGTACAATGGACTTACATCAGCTGTCTATAGTCTCTGCCACGTAGGATTTAAACTGATGTGGATGAAAGAAAATAAAGAGAGAGAAATATGTTGTCTACAATCCTGTAGCCTACTGTAGCACCAGAACCAAGAAAAGTATTAAAAGATTGTGTGTTGTCTACAATCTCATAGCCGACTGTATCACCACAACCCATTGTATGAGTTGTCTTTAGTGCTGTCTACAGATGACATGGAGAGTTACTATAAACAGTACCATTGTACATACCCTAACGGTTTACCTCCCTCGATTTAAATGTTGCTGGATGGGGATCCTCATTGCCGAGGAGCAATCCACTCTTTTCCCTGCAATCTCTCTCCAGGTTAGTATAAGCGTTACCCTTGCAGGAAGAGTATGGTATGGGATTTGATCTCGGAGTCTTATCTAGATTCCGATCTTGTTCACATGGTTTTGGTGTCTAATTTGCCTTTACATGGTTTTGGTGTTTAATTTGCCTTTTGAATTGTAAGTCGACTTGAATTCAAATTTTGCTTGAAAATCTCGTCTGATCTCTGTGACCCTCGTATTTTTCAATCGGGAACCAAAACCCTGGTCTTGCTTAGTAACTTCTTCTACTAAGTACGGCAGTGCATGAAGGGAAAATGGGAACCGGAGCCGGTGAAATTGTCATGGAAAATAGTTTGTCAGATGTCATGTCATGAAAGTAGTTGTCCACTTCACATGTGGTGGTATAGTTTGAATCTGTTCTTTAATTTCTTTTTCCCAAAAAAAAAAATTATAGCTCCTAGAATGTTCGTACCTCTCTGGGCAGCTGGCTCTCTCTCTCCCTCAAAAATAAAGTTGGAAACTAGATCTGATCGTAAATCGTGACATGCTCCCAACACAGAACACTCCAACTGAGTTCAACCTTTGTTTGTTGTATTTTGTTCTGTATTCGTAAGGAAAAAGTCCGTTTTTCGACTTCTACTATGGTCTCGGTCCAATTTTCTACTTAAAATTTCAAAACCGGTCACGTTACAATACCAAACTCTCAAAACCTTTTAAAAAAACCCCTCTTCCTAAATCACCGTGGTTTGGCTGACGTGGAAATCTACATGAACGTTTTCGCTGATATGGGATGTAACTGTGGATCCTTTCAGCTGACAACCTGTAGAATCAAGCAAATAAATTAAACACGGACAGAGGACTGACATGTCATCCCCTGTTCTCTTCTTCTCTTCCCCTTCTTCCTACTCTCTCTCCAACAGCCATATACACCTAGATGCCACATCATCGAAAATCACTGTGGTTTAGGGTGAGGACTGTGTTTTAGACTGTTTTAAAAGTTTAAGGTTGTAAAGTCAATGATTTCATAGTTTAAGGTTGAGAATCGAACAAATGACATAGTTGTGATGGAAAAATATTACCGACCGTCCGATGCGTTGGAGGAGGAGCCGGCCATCGTTGGATCGGTGAAGATGAAGTCGGTGATTGCGGCAGCGGTCTGGTGATGGTGCTTCCCGTCGCTGACTGCGTGTCCCTCTAGATCGGTTTAAGGTTTATCGGTGGGGAGTTGCAGCTCAGACCAACCTCGTAAGTCGAGCCGCCGACCCCCACCCTCTATTTATAAGCCTTGTGTGACGGGCCCATCGGCCGATGGTGGTGGGCGCCCCGATCGGTAGCGGATCAAGGCTCGATTAGCCGTTGGGCTAATCGGCTGAGATCAATCTAACATTCTCCCCCTTGATCTCAATCTGTGCTTTAACTTTAATTACTTTTGATTTTACTCATTCCATCACAGATTAGTGCACAGAACATGTCTCATCGTCACGGTCAATCGCCGATAGATTTAACAGCTACAATACACCTCTCGTTACGAAATAGTTACTTTAATCTTTTGGGCCATCTTTTAGTCCAGGAATCATAGGCTTTCCCTTAAACCCATGCCGGCTACATGTTCTCTGAACACGTTGGGTGGTAAGCCTTTAGTAAGTGGATCCGCCAACATCTTTGCGGTACTTATATGCTCAAGACTTATAATTTGATCCCGAACTTTATCTTTCACAAGATAGTACTTTATGTCAATGTGTTTGGCAGCACCACTTGACTTATTGTTGTGGGCATACGTTCTATCGGGTTCATTATCGCGATACAACTTAAGTGGTCTATTGATGTCGTCAACCACTTTTAAGCGGGTATGAACTTCTTTAGCAGTTTACGCCCGTAGCCTCATAACATGCTACAAACTCGGCATACATTGTGGGCGATGTAGTGACGGTTTGCTTTGAGCTTTTCCACGATATAGCTCCTCTGCGAGAGTGAACACATATCCGGATGTAGACTTTCTATCATCTCCGCAAAATCGAATCTGTATACCCCACTATATGGAGTAAATCGATCTTCGTATGTCATCATGAGGCCTTTTGTTCCTTGCAAATAACATAAGACTTTCTTTATCAATTTCAATGTTCTATTCGAGATTGCTCTGGAATCGCCAAGTAACCGGTAACAAATGCTAAATCAGGCGTGTGCACACTTGAGCATCTTGTAAGCTTAAACAATTTGAAGCATATGGAACCGCTTTCATTTGATCGATCTCATCTTGGTTCTGGGGCATTGAAAAACCCCATATCTGTAAGCCCTTGACTATAGGTGCGGTGAAGGACTACATTTATGCATCCCAAATTTCTTTAAGACTTTCTCTATGTATGTCTTTTGTGATAGTCCCAATATCCCTTTGTTTCTATCCGGTGAATTTGATCCCTAGAACGAGCGAAGCTTCACCAAGATCTTTCATATCAAAGTTTGAGGACAAAAACTTCTTTGTCTGCTGTGGCAGTGACATCACTACTAGCGATGGGATATCATCCACATACGAGGATTAGGAAGATAAACTTCCCATCTTTAAACTTTGCATAAACACGGTTGTCCTCTACATTCTCTTTAAACCCAAATTTTCTTATTGTCTTGTCAAACTTCAAGTACCCTTGTCTTGAAGCTTGCTTTAACCCATAAATCGATTTCTTTAGGTGGCATCCCATTCTTTCATTTCCTTCCATGACAAAACCTTTCGGTTGTGCCATGTAAACATTTTCCTCCAAATCCCCATTAAGAAATGCCGTCTTTACATCCATCGATGTAACTCTAAATCATAATGTGCTACTAATGCCATTATGATTACGAAGAATCTTTACATGAGGCCGGAGAAAAGGTCTCATTGTAATCAATCCCTTCTCTTTGCGTAAATCCTTTTGCCACAAGTCGCGCTTTGTATCTTTCTACATTCCTTGGGAGTCAAGCTTTGTCTTGTAGACCCACTTCTGACCCTCTTGTTTTGGCTCCTTTAGGAATAATTTCCAAGTCCCAGACTTTATTAGTCTTCATGGACCTCATTTCCTCTTCCATGGCTTCAAGCCATTTTGAGGAATTTTCGCTTCTCATGGCTTCTTCAAATGAGGTGGGATCATCCTCCATTTGAAATTCCTCTGTATGATAAATCTGATAATCATCAGAAATAGCTGATCTTCTTACTCTTTGAGACCTCCTCGGGGCCTCCTCATTTGGTACATCTTCTGTTTGAAATTCTTTGTTGCTCCCCTCATCTGTGGCAATAGGTTCTATAGGATCCTGAAGAACAGGTTCCTCATTATCATTCATTGTTGCCACAGGAGGAACAATAACAGGTGCTGGCACCACAGTGTCTTGCACCGTCGGTGCAATGACAGCAGGTAGTGTGAAGAATGGCTCTTGAATCATCGGAGTGGGCGCATACACCCGCTTCTCTTCAAGATCAATCTCACGAGCTACCATACTTCCTCTCATCATTTCATCCTCTAAGAAGACAGCGTGTCTCGTTTCTACAAACTTTGTATATCTGTCTGGACAGTAGAAACGAAAACCTTTTGACTTTTCAGGGTAGCCAATGAAATGGCAACTTACTGTTTTGGGATCAAGCTTCCCAAGGTTTGGGTTAAATACTTTACCCTCAAAGAGACTCCCCCACACGTAAGTGGTTTAGTGAGGAACTCTTCACATCCTCCACAACTGCGGTGTTTTGGGCACCGACTTACTAGGCACTCTGTTGAGAATATGAATGGCGGTTTTCAACGCCTCCATCCATAAACTCAATGGCAGTGTAGAATAGCTCATCATGCTTCGCACCATATCCATCAGGGTACGGTTGCGTCTTTCAGCTACTCCATTTTCTTTGAGGTTAGCCGGTGTAGAATACTGGGCTACTATGCCATTTTCCTGTAAAAACCTTGCAAAAGGTCCAGGAACTTGTCCATATGGGGTATGTCGACCGTAGTACTCCCCCCCACGATCAGATCGGACTATCTTAATCTTTAAATCGTGTTGGTTTTCAACTTCAGTCTTAAATATCTTGAATTTATCCAAGGCTTCATTTCTTTCTTTGATTGGATAAATATATCCATAACGGAGTAATCATCGTGAATGTTATGAGCGAGTCATAACCATCCACACTTTTCACGGAAAAGGACCACAAATGTACGTGTGAACAATTTGTAGAACTCATGCTTCTTTTGGCGTCTTTCTTAATTTTCTTTACATATTTTCCTTTAATGCATTCTCTGCATTGTTCTAAGTCTGAGAACTCTAATGGAGGAAGAATGTCATTCTTAACTAGTCTTTCTATTCTCCCCCTCGAAATATGGCCTAAGCAGCGATTGCCATAATTTCGACGACGCATCTAGAGTTCTCTTTCGTTTTCTGTTTACATTTGTAGACGAGGATTCATTCACTTTCTCGCACGCGACGTTCCCATTATCGCACACGACATTCACATCATCACGTAATGATAACAAATAAAGCTCATTTTGTAAGATGGCAAGACCAACACATTCTTTATTAAACATTATTTCACACTTGCCGTTTCCAAAATGACAATCATAACCATTATTGTCCAAACATGAAACACTAATCAAATTCCTCAGTAAGAGGAACATAAAGAACATCTCTAAGTAAAAGAGTGAAGCCATCAGCTAGCTCTAATGAAAGATCGCCAACGGCTTCAACTTCAGCTTGGACTCCATTTGCGACTTTAACGCATCTTTCTTTTCTTTGCATAGTCCTCGTCGAACGGAATCCCTGTAAAGAATTAGCAACATGAACAGTTGCTCCTGAGTCAATCCACCAAGTAGATTTGAATATTGTACATCTGAGGATTCATTTATAAAGGTAATAATGTTCTCACCTTTCTTTGCCATTATCATCTTTAAGTAATCGGGACAGTCCTTCTTGTAGTGTCCCGTCTTCTTGCAGTTGAAGACATGGATCTTTGTCTCTGCAAACTTATTTTGTTGAGGCTGATGGACATGAGCTTTTCCCTTGTTCTTTGAGGAGAATTCTTTGTTGAAGTTCTTTTTCTTGTTGTCCTTCACATAGTTGATAGAACCACCATGTGAGGATTTAAATCTTTCCTCCTCTTGCACACACATAGCTATGCACTTTTCTAAGTCCCATTTCTCGGGCTGCATGTTATAGTTGACAACAAAGGTGTCAAACTTTTAAAACAAGGAAGCAAAAATCAAATGAATAAGGAACTCATCCTTGAGAGCCAAATCCATTGGTTTAAGCTTGGATGCCAAATTGCTCATCCTTAGTATGTGCTCTCTTATGCCCTTTGCCACCACCGAGTACCTTTACTGTCACAAGTCGCTTAATTAGGCTGTGTAGCATAAGTCTTTGAAGAGCGATGAACTGACTCTTTATTTTCTCAAGGTACTCTGTGGCAAGGTGTCACACTCTGCGATTGAGCCTGAGTGCAGGCTCAATCGTGTTCTTTATCACGACCATACATTTCTTGTTGGATGTGGTCCATTTCTTATGCTCAAGGTCATAAGACATCTGTAAGGAGCATGGTCCTCTGTCTTTTTCGCTTAGCGATGTCGTCCTCATTTTCTTTTCTCACTGGCGCCTCAGGCTCAGTGGGACGTGCTGTGGTGAGGACCCAGTCCACCTCAGCCAAGATAAACGCTAAGTCTATCTTTTTCTTCCACTCCCCATAGCTATCTCCTTTGAGAGTAGGGATCTCTTTGATACAACTCATCAAGTTGTATCCGCCTGAAAAATAATTCAAATAAAAGTGAGAACATAACTGCAAAATTATATGCCTTATTTCCAACGTTGGTCAAAAATACGACATACAATTTTAATCTATACATTAAATCTACATCACCGTTGGGCAAAAATAGAAATGATGCATAAAATCATCAATTAAAAATTATAATACTGTTATTATCAACGTTGGTCAGAAAATAACAATATCATAATTCACAACAATTCTCCCGTTGGTTCGAATTTAATTTAAAGAGTAATCAACATTAACTTTTGCAGCGGAAACTATGAAAATAATATCTATTTTTCCAAAATTAAATTCTCCCGTTGGTTCGAATTTAATAATGAAAAAACAAAAGACATAATATTAAATAAAACTATCCAGTCCTCTCATGAAATTGCTCCCGTGTGTGCACACATAACACCAGCAAGCAAAACAATGCACTACAATGCTAACCCTTCTTTCTTTCTTTTTGCTCCCGTGAGCAGCACAATTAAGATGCCATGAGCTGCCACTTGCTCTTTTGTGTTCTGTCCAAAATATCTATTAAAACAAAAAGAAGGACCGGTCAACAAAAAACTCATTTCTTCGGTTCCATTTCTTGCTCTTCCTCCATCCCGTAAAAAGTGGCGGCGGCTTCCTCAGATCCGAAAAAAACGGGACGACGCAAAGGGCGCTCGGGCTGCTCGGCGGTCGCAGTCTTGCTGTGATGTGGCCTTGGCGCTCCGCGCAAGTGGCGGCAGGCGACCTCGCTGGCGAAGGCAGCAGCAGCGTCTTGCGGCGAAACCAGCAGCGGGCGGCGCCTGCAGCGGCGCGCAGCGGCGCCGGATCCTGTGGCGAAGCCAGCGCAGCGGCGGCGCGCAGCAGCGCGCAGCGATGAGCAGCGGCACCAGCGTGGCTCTGGCGGCGTCGGCGGCGGCCTCGGCGGAGCGGCGGCACCCGCGACGGCGCGCCCATGAGGCCGGCCAGATCTAAAAAAGTAAGGCTCTGATACCATTGATGGAAAAATATTACCGACCGTCCGATGCGTTGGAGGAGGAGCCGACCATCGTTGGATCGGTGAAGATGAAGTCGGTGATGGCGGCAGCGGTCTGGTGATGGTGCTTCCCGTCGCTGACTGCGCGTCCCTCTAGATCGGTTTAGGGTTTATCGGTGGGGAGTTGCAGCTCAGGCTAACCTCGTAAGTCGAGCCGCCGACCCCCACCCTCTATTTATAGCGCTTGTGCGACGGGGCCCATCGGCCGGTGGTGGTGGGCGCCCCGATCAGGGCGCGGATCAAGGCCCGATTAGCCGTTGGGCTAATCGGCTGAGATCAATCTAACAAGTTGAGGATTGAAAAATAGACTTGATCCTATTCATAACGATTATAGGCACTTGTTGGACACAAAGGAGGACGGGTCGATATTTGGGGTTCAGGTTGATTCTGTTACTGTTAGTTAATTTAGGCGCCATAGTGACATGACTACCCTTTCTGAATGTCAAACATATTCTCTCCTCTTACGTGAAAGATTTTTCTGTTATCAGGAAGAAGAACAAGGAAGGTAGGCCTGGTAGGAGATATATAACAGGATGGATCTTACATTCCATTTGATAGAAACTATCACAGATGGCTTTTCTGAGGAGCAAAAAGTTGGTAGTGGTGGGTATGGAGATGTTTACCGGGTATGATTAATAATTACATTTTCTGTAGTTTTCAAATGATACCACTGCTAACTAGAAAACCCGTGTTCCGTATATAACAAGTGATTTTGACAGGGGGTGCACAATGGGGAAGAGATTGCTGTGAAGCTGCTTCATCCCTTGCAAGGACTCGATGACAAGGAATTTGACAATGAATTTCGTAACCTTATGAAAGTCCAGCATGAAAATATTGTACGGTTAGTCGGCTACTGCCACGAATCACGGCGTAAGTACGTTGAGCACAATGGAGAACTAGTTTTTGCTAAAACAATAGAGCGAGTTCTCTGCTTCGAATATATGCAGGGTGGAAGCCTTGAAAAGCATATTGCAGGTATGATGGTGCTCCACAATCCACATCAATTCGGCTATATCATATAGCATGCTTAGAAAAGTGATTCACCAGATTTATGTCTCAAGAGTACGCCCTGTTTTTCCCCTTTTGCAGATGAATCTTGTGGGCTTGACTGGCCCACTTGTTACAAAATAATTAAAGGGACCTGTGAGGGTTTAAATCACCTTCATAGTGGGCAGGAAAAAGCTATTTACCATCTGGACATAAAACCTGCCAATATATTGCTGGATAAGAATATGACGCCCAAAATTGCAGATCTTGGTTTGTCAAGACTGGTTGCTTCATCAAAAACCCATAAGACAGAGATGGTCAAAGGAACACTGTAAGTTGATGGCTCATGTGTAACCAGTTTCCTCTGATAATTATTTTAAAAAATAACAAATCGTGTTTTTGTTTGTATTGCACTAACCATATATTTGATGCCTATGATATCGTGTAGTGGGTACATGCCACCAGAATACATAGACGGTGGCAATATCTCAAAGAAGTTTGACGTGTTCAGTTTGGGTGTTTTAATTATAAAAATAATGGCCGGAAATATGGGCTACTCCAGCTGTTCTGAAATGTCTCCCCAACAGTTTATTGACCTTGTAAGAATATTTATTTGTCTATATCGTGAATAGATGTGTTGTTTTAAGTATTGTTTTTTAAAGTATTATGTTATTATGTCTTACCTTTTGCACGCGTGTATCATCTTTCTAACTCTATATTTCAATTTTGCAGGTAAGTGATAACTGGAACAAAAGGCTGCAGGCAACATCGAGGTATTCATCACACGAAACAGGCATCCTACGAGTGAAGAGATGTGTTGAAATAGCATTAAGATGTGTGGAGGTTGACCGGAATAAAAGGCCTTTTATAAATGACATTGTCCACCAACTGGACGAACTAGAAGCTGAGATTAAGAAAATGTCACTACTTTCTGCTCAGTCAAAAGATCGAATTGGCCAGGTATGATCTTACTGATGGCATGGATGCTCTTCTTATCACCTGCAACATGACTTTTTTTTTTTGGAAACTACAAAATTTTATTCAGTCTGCGTAAATCTCTCCTTTTGTGTGAATGACCTCCGACATTAAGAAGGTGGCGAGCCGTCCTCGAATTTCGGAGAGTTCATCCATTTTGACGGTACTTGAACCGATGTTGATGCCGTGTTGCTAGGAAGAGTAAAGTTATAAGCACTTATATATATTAATTGATAAGTAAGAAATAATTATTAAGTTTTACAAATATCTGGATCCTTAGTTGTCATGTAGCTACCACCATCGTGCAATAGACTTTGGCACCATGTCTTCATCCTGCAATAAAATATGAATTTTAACAAGGGCCGAAACCCTAGCCATCCATCAATCATCACGAGAACTAGAAGCATCAACAATTAATTTTCACACGCACAAACATCAAGATTTACATGGCCGAAACCCTAGCTATCCACCAATTTTGTAATTTCAGATCCAAGCATTAAGGAAGAGAGGGGGGAGGGGATTTGATGGGGGATATCACCAGCGATGAAGGAGAGGCAACGGCAATGTCACTGTTGTGTCACGATGGTGACACTGCATAAGACACTCTTACGACAAGAGTACCTTCTGTAGTGAACCATGGCGTCACAACCGGAGGTAGAGGAGCTCACATCGGTAGTCGGCGTCGTCGGGGGATGGGGCGCTTTGATTGGTTTGGGGGAGGCAGCGCCGCTTCGGTGTGGGGGAGGCGATGAAATCGATCTGGAGTAGTTGGGCGCGTGCAGGTAGTATATATAAGGGGATTTGGGTAGCAGAACCGATCTGGAGTAGTTGAGAGGTCGCGGTGCTGCTTCGGTTTGAAAGTTTGGGCTGCGAAATATCACATACGGTTTATACTAAACACCGTCTATGAAGTATCACAGACTATTTTAAGGAAAAAGCGTCTATGATATTACCTCTTCACGGATGGTTTTTAGTGCAGCTAATAACACAGACGGTCACTAAACCAAAACCGCATGTGATTGTATTTAATACTGACGATTTTTAGTGCAGCTAGTAACACATACTTAATCGTTTGAGTGGAGGGCGCGGGCAAACCCTAGAGTCCAAATACAAATAGGGTTGGCAATCACAGATAATTCTTGATATATTAGTAAAGCATTAGTTTAAACTCAAAGTCTGATTTGCAGTTGTCATATTTAATTAGTGAAGAATATTGGCAAAAATGGCGAGGAATTATATCTGAATATTTGCTAAAACTATACTAAAACTGCTAATTTTACAACAATATGCTTTTAACTATGATTATTACTGCTGAAATTGTATCTGAATATTTGCTAAAACCACTAATTTTACAACAAGTAGTTCAATACCTATGCAAAGAACTTGGCGTACTCATGCCTAATCCTACAGTCATCGCTACAGAAGACGACGTAGTCGCCCCACCCTTCCGTCACGCCGCAGCCGGTGCTTTTGCACCGGTAGCCATCCTCCGGCAGCGCCAACACCCGGCCCTGCGGCCTGGCTATCTTCTTCCACGTTGTCTCTCGGACCGTGTCCGCAGCGAGCCTCCAACACCGCCTCTACTCTCGGTTGGTCCTCTTGGTTGTTTCGTACTCGCGGCCGACCGGCTCGCCCTCGACCTGGCTGATGTGGTGCTTTCCAACGTCGCGCCTCGCTGGTCGTGTAAAGGAGGAGACTAAGCACGTAGGCCGCGGCCTTGTGGCTGGCAACAACCGTCTGGTCGAGACACACGAGGCCGCGCTGCATGTCTTGGTGCGTGAAGACGAGCGTGAGGCCAACGATGAAGAAGTCCTCCGTGTTACCAGCGCTGGCCAGGTGGTTGTCGATGGCGAGGTAGCACTTGTTGTCCAGCCACTTCTTCGCCTTCTCCCGCTCCAACGCCACACTCCTCCCCACGGTGCGCTCTTTGGACGCCTTATACATGACCTTACAACTCCAATATACATACACAATTCAAGACGTCAGAAATACTCCACAAGAGAAAATTAAAATGCCAAATTAAGACCATTGTTGCTAGTCAGATTAGTGACATGTTTCTCTAAAAAATAATATAAAAAACAGTAACATGTATGCATGCATGGATTGGTTGCCGCCACAAACAGTAGTATATATTTTTATAGGCATATAAATACATACGCGTCTCGTAGACTGCAGAGGTTAGCCATGGGCTGAGGAGTGCTTGTGGCCACAAGGCCGACGATGTTGACGATGACATCGTGAGAAGAGCGACGGCGATCGCCGACCTCCTCGCCTTGGTCCTCGCCGTCATGCTCCACGTGCTCACCATGGCGCATGATGGTACTAGCTAGCTGCGTACGTATTCAATATCGTGAGTTTTTTTTAACTCTAATGGTTGCTGATGGAGGGTGTGAAAGTGAGCTATATAGGGATTAATCTTTAGTGGCGGATAATCATTCTTTTAAAACAAAGAGTAATGTCGACACGCGAGACGCATTGTAACATCGGCACGCGAGATGAAGAGACGTATCGCACAGGAGCCGAAGCGGCATTGAACACACAGACACTTCCAACCACAACCGTCTGTGATACAAAATTAGCATAGAACCGTCTGTGAATTATCATAGGCGGTTATATTTAAAAACCGTCTATGATAGCTGGTGTATCACAGATGGTTCTACCCATCGCTAGTAATATAGACGGTCGCGATTGTAAAACCGTTTGTGATAATTACAACACTGACGGTTTTTGGGAAACCGTCTGTGTGCTGGAAATCATGGAGAGAATGGTTTGACTGGATTGTTGCAAATAAATGTAAGATAATCATTTAGAGCATCTACAATAGTTTGTTTCTTAGCTTGTTACTAAGAGGAGAGAGAGTACTTAATCTAATAAAAAGAAACAAACCTTTCAATAGATTGTTTCTTGAGATTGTATCTAAGATTTTAATTGCCACTTTAATTGCTACCCACAAAACAAGTTTTTAGGTAACAAGCAAGCCTCCAATAGTTATTTTGTTGTTTCTTATGTCTTGGTATTAATAACTTGGTTGTTTCTTCATCTAGAAAGAAGCTCACCTTCTCTCTTCACTATCTCTCCTCCACATCACCTAAATGCTGATATATCAATCCCTTAGTAACAAGTGACATAGACTATTGTAAATGCTCTTACAAACCAGACCTCGTCCCCCAATCCCATGCGAATTGTTTTCACTAAAACTCACCAATACATACTTATGGCATCCAACTGACCAACTTTCTCACCTAAGTTTAATTCAATTTTAGCTTGGCACAAGGTCATGTACGTTCTAAACTTTGGAATCGTAATTCCTCAGTCCCACTCCCTGGATCAAGAATTACACAACATGAATCCCTGCTTCCTTGCAGATAAGCTCCGACTCCAAAGATCTTGCGGTCGATCCGGCCCTCGAGCTGCGCTTCCCGTTCGAGCTAAGGAGGGACATATCATGCTGCCTGCAGCTAACCAACAAGACGGATGACTTCATTGCATTCAATATAAAGACCAACCAAAAGAAGTATAGCACACAGCCGAACAAAGGCACTATGGCACCATGGTCCAAGTGTTATATCACTGTAACGATGCAAGCACAGGAGAAGGCACCGCCGAATATGCAGTGCCATGACATGTTCCTTGTACAGAGCACTAGAGTGAGCGAGGGCCACACATCCGATGAGATCACTGAAGACTTGTTAAAAAAAGTGATGCCGGATAAGGTGGTGGATGAGGTGAAATTGCCGATTGTTTATGTTGCGTTGGAGCAATCTCCACGCTAATTAGTTAACACAAGGGAGCTGGGGACACTTCATCGCCCAGGTAAGGCCTACCTCGGAGTATCGATCTGTTGAATCATATATACCTGACATTTTCGTAACAGCGAACTCTTCAATTTTTACGATACCATGTCTTTGATAAATTAAGAGATGAAAAGGATAGGGTTGGTTCGCGTCTATCAGCTGTCGTGGCAATAGTTTTTTGGCATGTTCGAACTTTATGGGTAGAAAATGTCTTTATAAACCATGTTGCCGGCCAAATGTTCGAAAGCAAGAGAGATCAGTGCCACTGGAAAGAACTCGTGCATTGACGTGATAAAAAAATGTCTCTCCTGGTCTTGGCAGAAAATGTGTACAAAACTCCGTAAGTTTTCGATTTTTTTCAAAACATCTCTCCATTATGTCATGTAATCTTTAGGATTTGTTTAGAGATCTTTTACGGTACACTCAATGTAATACGGATTGTCCATTCTATTTGATCCAGTGGTTCAGATTAGTTAGGATTTAGTTATACTACACCTGATAATATGAGTAGTAAAATCCCGAGGAGGAGTAGAATTGTAATTAATTACCATATAGGTATCACATATCACAATAGTAATATTTTAAACACTAGTTGGAAAAATTTATAATATCCTCACGGAAAATTATAAATACAAAGAAAATTCTATTATAACTTTAACAAATCAATGATCAGATTTGATTTATACTACCACCATATACTACTAGTAGAATGTACTGTAAAATCTCTCTTTGTTTAAGAGTTACATACAGTACAATAGGATGAGAACTAAGTTTGCTATTGCATGTTTTTCTTGGCAAACTTGGTGAAATGGAAATATATTTTTTACTGTAGAAGTCCAATGTTTGTTGAATCGTATGGTCTGATCCAGTGTTGCCACACTTCTCTTTTTAAAAATTTCAGGTAAAGCGTTTCCAGCCAGCATGATATTCTGGGTGCTTTTGAATTTGAGTACATCAAGATTAGGTTTGACATGCCGAAGTTGTGCTGCAACGTTTTTGCAAATAATTAAGATCATTTTGATGTCATTGTGTCTCATGTTCGACATCATGAAAACAGCTTATTTATTTATTTCCACATCAGAAGTGGATTGCCACTCCATTTATCTTTTCTTTGTAATCCAGATAGAACTTTGTATTGGGGTATTGTTAATCTGCATAAGTGTTTGAAAATATTCGTGTTCTCTATTGGATGCCAACTTTTATAAATGTGTAAATTTATTAAAACTACAGGTATTTTGTCATAATAGTCAACGAACTACAAGTTCCAAATTGAGTTTTGCTGACCTACAAATACCTTGGACAAACATTTTATGGATTACATTTCCATCAATCCCCTTTAAATACGAGTGAATTTGTCATGTAGAACACACATGTCACGTCATTGCCCTTGGCATGTAGGACCTACTTCTCAGTGGAAATATGTGTATTTTCGTGATATGTGTAGTTTTGTTATAGTTTTGTCAAGTTATAAGTAGTATTGTCAAACCCTCCTATGCAAAACATTCAGAAAACAAAATGTTGTAGGTGGACCTTATCCCTAGGTGGGGGTCCGATTCAACCCGCTCGTGCGCCAAACGTTCCGCTTGCTCCAAGGCATAACGTTGCTCACGTGCCGCTCATTGTTCATCAGTCTCGTTGACGACTGTGCATGCACAAAACTCGGAGCAGATGGAAGGTGAGAACGTCCCGCCCTCATTAGAGGAGAGGTAGTAGTCGAGATCTCGGAGTAGATGTTCTAGAGATGATTCCTCCAGAATCTCAACATTAATTGACACCGTTAGTGAGATCATCATAAGCCGCCACGGTACTGGCATCGTGGTGACTTGTCTCTCCAGTTGAGAAAGAAGTGGGAGTATACTCACTCTCGGAGTTGCTTGGGGGCGGCAGCGGCGTCCCTATCGTCTCACTCCCTCAGGAACATACTCAAGGTAGAAATCACACTTGCATGCCTTCTCAGGGACGTAGTCCTCGTCCATGAGGTCGGCATAGTCGACAAGATCAAATGTGTTCTCGTCATCTATTTGTAAGGACGTAAGAATATCATAGCAATGATCTTCGAGTTTATGGCGCCCTCCTTGTAGCGCCAACTATCGATGATCGAGACACGTGGTCTCCTACCAAGCTTATTCGGAAAAATAATATGAGAGCACAATCTAGACGAATACCTTTTATTGCCATGGATACAATGAGTGTATGAGAATACGATGAGATTATGGATATGGCTAAACTTCTATATTTACAGAATCCGTGGGCCACCTGCTTTACATCTATTGAAGGGGTGGCAGTTAATTCTGCTAAATGCACCTCATATCTTCACGCACGATCATCTATTGAGTTTTGACCCGTCACGTCTCATAACCAACTATCGTAAGTTGCCAGATGCGCCAATAACCGCTCTCACGTTAGTCATGTGGAAAACTGCTATATCTCCCGACCAGTTTGCTAATCGGGGATGGCCCAAAACTACATAGCCGGTCGAGTAGTGCCTATGACTGGTCATCTCATGACTCAAACTAGTCGGTGACTAGTTTGGTCGTATTAAAAGGGTTTAGACTTCCTTTTAACACTAATCGTAGGTTCATGACCGTTATAAAGTGGGCATGTAATATGTGGGCATGCTTTCACAGAGACTCTGACTTTGACCGAAAATATTGACCTAGTTAACAATTCTCATCAAAATTGTTTTAAAATTTTAAATTGCATGACAAAACTTTTGGAAATTTGGAAATGCAGCCAATGTTATTGAAATTCATGAAAAAATTTAAATGTGATCCAAATTTGGGCTGTTACAAATGCGTGGTTTGCCCATTAGAACAATTGTACAACCTCGTCAATAGCTTCGGTTTGAGTACTCGAACGTCGACATTAGAGTTCGGGAGCAAAAGTTATGGCTTATTTAATGAAGGTAGTTCAGATTGGGGAAAATAGGGAAATAACTGGGGACATGAACAAGAGCTCACAACAAGAATGGGGAAATGAACTGATTTGATGGAACCTAGGGTTATATGAAATATTTTTGGTATTTTCTGGTTTAGGGACTCTTGAACATAAGCTAACCCAATATAAGAGATAAAGTGAGAAAGTCTACCGTGTAAACACTTGTTCTGATGGCAGATGATATGAACACGCCTGATCTCACGACATAGAACTTTGGATAACTAGCTGCGAACAACTAAGATGGCAGTACAACCTGACGGACACCTAAAGGCCAACCACAGGCCAATGCAAGGACCTGAATGAGATATTTGGAAGCACAAATTGGTGGTCCCGAAGGACCGCTTTTGCAAATACCAAAGGAAATCACAAGAGCAAAGGAAATAAGAGTTTCAACTCTCAAGTAGCACTTGGCTAACAATGGTTTCTGGTTTTTGTTATCTGAAATATTCTGAGTTCTAAGGATAGAGCAAAATGACTATATATATATATATATATACTAGGAACAATCCTCCTAGTTAGGTAGGAGTACTAAAGGCCAGCCCAGTCCACCTAAGCTTATATTGTTTTCTTCGGCCACACAGTCGAAGTCAGCTTAAAGTGAAACAATTAACAACGGGAATAGGAATCGTGACATTTACGGCGGGAGCGTTATCCTCGTGAGCTGCTGCATCCTGGGATCTCGTCGGAGGCGTCACCGTCTCATCCTACAGGTACAGGCATGAAACCAGTTAATAAGATTTTCATCAAACTAGGAATTGGCGTCAAATATATAGACGGGTACGCAACAGTTGGCACAAAGAAGCTTAGTACTTTCTCTCTTTTTTTTTGTATTTTAATGGAACACAACACATACTACTATACTAGAGGGTGCCAGCACGGAAACGGCTGGCATTGAAACCTAGAACACTAGTAATAGTATTTTGTGAAACAGAACCTTTTAACCCCTCCTTAACTTTGGATTTGAGCCCAAACCAAGCACTTGTTGGGACTCACATGTCCTGGCCACTATAGGAAGAACTTGTCGAGGGGATGCAGATTTCACTAAATTTGCGCTCAGAAGAGTTGACAACAGAACTCTTTTTATGATGAATTCACTAGAAAATTTTCCTTTCCTTAGTAAGAGAATCTAAACTTGAATGTTTCGTTCTTTTACCAGGACTAAAGATTTAAGAAATCAAAAGATGTGTGGATTACGTGTTACAATAGTCGAGAATCAATTGGAAATCAGAAGAATGATATATATAGTTGGACAGGGTAGTGGATTAGTAGTTAATAGGATTACTGAAGTAGTTACTTACTAATTATGTTGAGTATGTACTAATTCATACAAGTAAATATTTTTTAGAATGAATAAATGTTCTTGTTAGCACTTCGAAAAAAACCCTAATTAAGTAAATAATATATCCTTTAGTGATCATATATACCTGGCCCATGAGGGAGGGTGCTCCATTTCTTCTCTACTGAGAGAATTGCGTCGACAATTCGGGAATAACAGTTTGTGTCTTATTCAGCTTATCCACGATAACCGCTATAGTGGGTCTATTGTTTCTGTTGGTATCCACACAGCTTATTGCTGTTTTGATGCATGTTTCCACTTGATCTAATTCTGCTGATCGGTACCCTGATGTTGCTTCTATCCTATTCCTCCAATTCATATGTACCTATTAAATAAAAAGAAAAGAATTGATGGAGTTGTTTGCAAAAGTAAAATGCACAATATGTGTTCAAATAAAAATGTTCGTGACG
Organism: Phyllostachys edulis; assembly: GCA_036346405.1. Lineage (NCBI taxonomy): Eukaryota > Viridiplantae > Streptophyta > Magnoliopsida > Poales > Poaceae > Phyllostachys > Phyllostachys edulis. Next base: position 24,122,498 of record CM070566.1, read on the forward strand.
TAGACAAATAATTTTCTTACAAGATCAATAAACTGATCTTGGGTTGGTGTCTCATGAAATTTGGAGTAACCCTGAGGCCCTGTCATTATCTGTATGATTATAACACCTAAACTGAATACATCATACTTATCTGAGACAATGCCTCCATTTATGTACTCTGGTGGCATGTATCCACTGCATGGTGTAAGAATGTTAAGGATACGATCAATATAAAGCAAACATGATTTACTTAATAACACGAAAAATATAGATTTCACATGTGGCATTAGCCTTACATTGTGCCTATACGTGTTTGTGTTTGATGGGTACGTGTTCCAGCGAAAAGCCTTGATAACCCAAAATCTGCAATTTTTGGTACCATGTTACTGTCCAGCAATATGTTGCCAGGTTTTAGGTCTAGATGGAAAATAGGTTTTTCCCATCCATGAAGGTAATTTAAACCCTCACAAATGCCCTTTATTATTTTGTAACGTGTGCACCAGCCGTGTCCACGAGATTCTTCTGCAGAGGTAGACAAAGAGCAATTTACAAAATTGATTTCCTTTGCACGCTAAATAATACCGAATTGAAGTAACGTGACATCTTACCAAAAATATGCTTGTCAAGGCTTCCACCTGGCAAATATTCAAAGCAGAGAACTCTATATATGTGTTGACAAAAAACGAATTTTCCATTGTACTCGACATCTTTATTTTGTATTTCATAACAATAGCCAACTAACCGTACAATATTTGGATGCTGGACAGTCTTAAGGCTGTTAAGTTCATTCCTAAATTGACTCTCGTCAAGTCCTGGCATCTGATGAAGCATCTTCACAGCAATCTCTTTCCCATTGTATACTCCCTGTTTGACATATGTAAGCGATACGGCATATGGACTTCTGTTGTAAGTGATGGTATCATTTGAAAAAAAAAACAATTATCATTCTTACCTTGTAAACATTTCCGTACCCACCACTTCCAACTTTTTTTTGATCCGAAAATCCGTTGGTAATAGATTCTATGATATGTAACCGGATATCCGTTGATGTAGTACTTGATTGGTATATCCTACATATCAAGGATACAGATTCAGAGGTTAGATGAGAAAGTAATCCCAGCATAGGAGTGGCTGCAAACACTCATCTCCAAGATCAATACAATGAAATTTCCCCCCAAAAAATTGAGTTTGTTCTTTTTGCTTCTTGTTCTGGGGAACATGTTCTCTTATGGGGTGTAAGTAAATGAAAATGAGATATGAGGACTGATGTGAAGAAACGGATGACTTACAGGGGTTCTGTGGATTTTTCCGTATTTCTTTTTTACATTGCTAATCTTCATAGCCGCATCATCTAATATGTTGACTGAGATGCTACATTAGCACAAAATAATTTCCTATTAAGATGCCACGTCAACTAAAGCTTGGGTGCTTTAGGGCGTGGGAGTCATTTGCACTAGTTTTGAAACTTAAGGAGAGCTGAGTATCCAGTTTTGAAGTAGAGACTCCAAACTAAACTTCCATGAAAGCATAGCGGAGTAAATTTCACTTTTTTTACTTCAAATATAGCATTAAGAGGCTGTTTGGCGCACACCAAAGAAATAATTCAATTCTTTTATGAATTGGAAAAATTCTGACATTCCAGAGACGTAGCTTTGCGTCTTAAGCACAAAAGTATGTCCTGAAAGAGTTTGTACGGGAAGTGAACATGAAAATTGGCATCCTTAGTTCGAATATGTTATAGATGTTGAGTTAAACAAAATATAGATGAGCTAGATATTGGATAGACTGTTGCATACCTGGAGGATTCGTCGGAAGCCGGCTTTGCCGTGCTTATTGTTAAACTAACCGCCGCGCAGCTCTGCGTGTACATCGTCCGCCTCACCTTTGCGTAATCCGACCCGTCTCCCACTCCGACCCCTTCGAGGAGATTGAGAGCATCGGTGACCACCCCATCCCGGTGACCAGTAGCGCCTTGCGCCGAGTACCACGTGCCCGCGAGCTCCTCGCCGGTGCACGTTTGCGACTTGAGCACGAGCAGCTTACGCAGCCGCAGGTGGGCTATCTTCTCTCGCACGAGCGCCACAGCGTACTTCGGCACCCGGCGCTGGAGCCGCGCCTCCGGGAATTCCAGCACGGCCTCCTTATACAGGACACAGTGGTCGTGCGCGAGCGCCAACGCGAGGCCCAGGGACGTCGCGTTCCCGCACACGGCGGCGACGGTCGGCATGGGCAGGTCCAGCAGCAGCCGCACCACCTCGGCCATGCGATGCTCCAACTGCGTGGCGGACTCCTTCGACTGGCCGTCGTAGTCCAGGCCATCGCAGAAGGAGCCAGATCTGGAGGTCGTCACCAGGCCTCTCGCCGGGCTGCTGCGCACGCTCTCCAGGGCCTTTTCGAGCTCCGTGATGGCTCCAGCTGTCAGGTAGTGGTGGCCGTCGCCGCTGGCCAGTGTGAGGATGAAAATGCCATTGTTGTTGCTTAGGTTGCAGAAACTCATTGCCGTGTTGTGTCGTGTCAACGAGCAAACTTGATGTTCGGGTTTCGGAATGGAGAGATTAGAGGATGCAATAAGACGGAAGCCAAGTAAATTTCCTCGGGCGAAATTTCCTCGGGCGGGGGAGGGCCCAAAGTGAGCTCCCGTTGACCACACCCGTCGCATATGATTTTCTAGATTTTTTATCTTTTAACCTTTTTAACAATATTTTAAAAATAAACCGTGTAACTTATTTTTAAAAAGGCCCCTTTTAGAATTTGAATAATAAATTTGGATTTACATATCGCGTGATTATGTTCATTTTCCATGCCATAGAGGATGGCGTGGTAAGGAGAGATAATTCGTTGAAATAAGTTAGTGTGGAGGTTATTATTAAAATAAAGATAACAAAAGCGTTATTTAATAAAAAATGTTCAGTTTCTACCAGATTTGAAGTAGGGCCTCAAGTTGAGGCCACATGCCCACATCAGCCAATTTTACAGAAGAGCCGTCATAGTTCCGTAATTACGTAGATGTCTGAGACGACACAAATTTTTTTCTAAACGAGACACAATTATATATAGGCATAGAGGAAGCTTTTGTATAACAGGGGTCGCATGTAAGACCCTCAAATATTAGAATATGCCGAATTAAAATTATATTGGTAGCATAATTCTTAATTAAGGAATAGTGCAATTCCCTCATTAAAAATCATACTAGAAGCATAATCATAACAAGTAACAATTCCAATATTCAGGTTCCCGGATATATGTCATACAATAGTTCCCAGGATTAGTGACTATTGCGCATATATCCTTAAATAACATTGCATCATACACATACAAGGCATACATTTACATAATTATACATGACAGATTACACTTTGGTTCGGTGCTACAGTAACAGATGACTTTCGTCATCACAAAAGTTCAACAGCGGAAGCAAAACTAAACACCAACAGCCACCAATGGCCCCATCACCCGCAGGCTATTGCGTGGAGACTAGAACTAGCTTCACTCGTTAGCGTCACCCTAATCGGCGCTAACGGGCATCTCATACAGATAACCATCCTCACCTGCAACAAGAGGTCATAACCCCTGAGTACAGAAGGTACTCAGCAAGACTTACACAAACTAATAAAGAAAGTGTTTGATAGAATCTATACAAAGGAATAGAGATTTTACATGCATAAGGTTAACAACAGAAGGGTTATAATGGTTCAATTTGCAGAGAGCAATACATCTTAACCTACAATTGCTAAGTTTTGGCAAAGCGATTTTATAAATAAATTTGGACTAAAACAGTAAGTAAATGAGAGCGTAAGCATAAACAGTAACAATAATAAAGTGACATATTATTATCAAACCGTGCATGACAACCATCATGCCGAAATAATTCCCAATAACCGGATTTAGAGCAATGTCTATACAGGTGACATCAATTCAAGTGTTGTCCGTAACCGTGGACACGGCTATTCGAATAGTTTAAACCCTGCAGGGGTGTACATCTTTACCCACACGACTTAGTTAGCCCGTAAGCCTCCGGAATAATAGCACACTGCCTTTGGTATGCCGGCTGGGTGAACTAAGATTTGGTATTTTTCAACAAGTTGACACTATTGAGTTGGACAACCCATGTGAGACTGATCCCGCTTAAACAACGACTGATAGCATCCGCTCAACCGGGGTCCACATGTTGTGCCGGGAATGCCGACCCAATCAAAGAAATGCAAACTGCGCTCGCTGCACATACTACATCGCAATCGAGACCCTTAAGGTGCGTACATGCGATGTAACACATATCGCCCTCACCCTTCTAAGAACATCGATATCGATATAAAATTCACATGGCATAAGACACGGCCCGAAGACTTAAGCATCTATGCCATATGAGATCAATACACATGTCCCTACTCTCCTGTTCCCAACTCAATAGTATTAACCTTTTATTTAACCAAACAATGCCCATACACTGTGTGTGGAAGTACGTTGGGGCTTGAATTGAAATTTGTCGAGTTAGATCCTTAATCAACCCAGACAAGACATCCACATTTCCCAATTCTCGTGCACTAAGGCACCATCACTAGCATCCACTTGTCCAGATTTGAAATCAGTTTATCAACAAGATTTAGAGTAATTTCTAATTTAAATAGACTGAACAAAGAATCAAAATAATTAAACTTCATTTGTTGTTCCCAGGTTTGACAAGATAAGCTTGCCAAACACTACCATTCTATGGACTGCATGGCTAAGCAAAGTTCTAACCTAAATATTTTAATACAAACAATACCTTAAGCTGAGTGTATGATTAAATTCAGGTAAGCCACAAAGATTGGGTTGTAACTAACTAGAGACAGATCACAAATAATTTTTAGAAAATTGCATGCAACAGTATTACTGTATTTTGTAAATCTACAGTTCAAAAGATTGGGATCAACATGGTGCAGAGAGGAAGCTTGCCTTGGTAATAGTAAATAACCTCTTGTTCAGGTTCTTGCTGCTCAATAATAGATTCAACAGCCTCAGAAGAACCAGAATCTAGAAGAAAATAAAATCCAATGAACACAAGGAAAAAGCAGAGAACAGCATGCATAGAAAGAATGCATGGTCAATGGCTTAATGCATCATTAGCAACATGCTTAAGCTACATTAATTTAATTAAGAATAATAAACTACAACTAACCTTTGTTAGTACTAATTACCACAGTTTAGAGTTTAGATTGAACTACAGTTCCAGATTTTAGAAGTTGAAAATAGGACAACTTATAATTAACTTGCTTGCCTAGCTAAACATCATATAAATGAAATACTTTGCTTGAGCTAAGAGTATTTAAATTAGTGCTGTGACCTAACTGATCATTTAATAACTATTAATAGTAATTTAAGAAATTGAACCCTTGCTGTGTATGTTGTCGGTTTGTCCAACAACAAAAACAACAAAGAACCTTTTTACAGTTTTCAGCTGACTTGGAAAAATACACCAAACAAGGACTTTAAATTGGAGTTAGAGCTATCTGGTGAGTAAGTAATATCACAACCCATCATTGCTAACCCTAATTGCCCAGTTTTATAGAAAGAAAAGAAAGATTAGGCTTTTGTCGGTTTTGACTGACAGTAACCAACAGAGAGAGGGTTTGTATTAATAAATGAATTGGTGACCTTAATAATCAAAAGAAGGTCTACTAATGAGACTAGGGTTTACTTAGGACCTAAAGAAGCTAATATACTGGCAAGAGAAACCCTAGGTCTTGAAAACGATATGAAAGACCAAAAAGTTATAAAAACAACTTTTCAGTTAAAGCAAGATTGGAGCATCACATGAACATGTGAGTGATTCATGTGAGCTAATGATGTCATTAGGGAGCTTAAGATGATCGGAATCAAGGTCTAAGCTTACCAGCTGGAGAAGAAAGTATATGAAGTCAAATCTTGGCCGAAACAGCAAAGAGCCAAAGTCCTCTTCTTTGGTCTGACCAAAACGAAAATGATAGAACTTAAGCTCTAAAGACTACCACACATGTTCTTGATAGGAAGGAATGGAGTCTGACTCACCAGGATGGGATTTCACCGAGGTGGTGCTCCAACTAGCTTAAGTCGACAGAGAGTAAACCTTGGTCCAACCCTACAAGAGATGCCCAAAATCCACATTAATATGAGATTTAGGCATGCTCATAGCTGAACAAGGGTAAGAGCAAGGAAGCTTCACTGGAAAGGAAGGCCAAACTAGAGAAGCTCTTCTAGGTCAACAATGGCAGAAGCTTAGACAGTAGGGTTTATATAGAGCTTGACCTCCTAGAGCAAGCGAGAACTCTCTAGAGCTGATGTGGTGGCAACTGAGGCTAAATATCAAAGGAATATTCGTATATTCCCTATGCAATGCCACCGCTCCGGCGAGGATGTCGGCGACGGTGCACAGCAAGAGAAGGAGGAGAGAATCGCCATCGCGAAGCGGGCGAAAGGCGATCCTGACCACGCCTGACACGGCAAGCTTCAAGGAACAACAGCCGTTCGATTAGAAGTGAGCGGCTGCGATGAGGTGGACAATAACATCTAACCGGTATCCTTCAATATGGGCCGTGCGATCTCGAAGGAACGGCTAGGATTGAAGGTGTGTCTGGGTGGTCCGAAGGTTACAATCCACAAGGACCGTTCGATCACAATCCAACGGTCAAAACTTTAATGCGCGCCTGCGAGTTTCAATCCCAAAAGGAAGACACGGTTGGATCTAAAATCAACGGCCGAGATTGATGGGAGGTCCGGATGGTCCGAACGGCCCAATGGATGTGGTCCATCCGATCAGGATTCAACGGAGGATATCGCTTGGTGCTTCCGGCCGGTCCGAACGGCCCATCTGATCTGGTCCATACATTGAGGATCCAACGGCTCACACGTTTTTCAGTTTCTGCCATCTAAAAATGGCATAACCTGATAATCGTGCGCCACACAATTCAGATCCTACGGTCAATATTGGATGGCGGATTGGAGTGGTCCGAACGGCCCAAAGGATCTGGTCCGTTCATTGAGAATCCAACGGCCATGAAGGGAGGCGCGGTAGGATGGAGATCTAACGGTGGTAATTGCTTCGCGTGCATGGATGGCCTGCACAGCGCCGCAAATCCCGTCCGTTCGCGAAGAAATCGACGGTCCGCGTTGCTGGAAATTGGGGTACACGCGGAAACGCGTCGAGTGAGGCCCAGTTGCACGATTTGGACCCAGACTCGGTCGCTACAGTGCAAAAGGGTTAGGTTTAGACCGGAAAGATTGACCAACCCAATTTAAACCTTCAAAAGTTTGACCGGGCCTTTAAAAATAGCAAATAAATTTGTAAAAATATGAAATTTTGCAGAATTGCTACTGGGATGATATATTCCCCAAATAAATTTTGAAACCACCGTTTCTCCTTTTGAAATACACAAACAATTCACCTAAACTGAATAGGTTTAATTTAAAGACAAATATATTTCTCAAGATCAAAATAATTTCTAAAAATTCAACAAAAATTATTTTTGGCCAAAATAATTCATCTGGCTTTTAAATAAAATACCTTCCGGTCTTAATACCAACATTGAGTGGTATTTTCTTTTGAAGCTTTGGTCAAGTATGAGTTTTTGGCTAGAAATTGGGGAAATTAGATTGTAACATGTTGCCCAGTTTTGCCAAAATGAATAGTGATGCTATGAACAGCATCTTATTACTGTTTATTAAGGCTGAGGCTGTTACATCGCATTACCGACGAACGATCACACAAGGACGAAAGATTTAAAGGAGCACACATGATGTAGTCCCGACAGCCTCTCCACTTTATTGTTCTTGCCCGTAGGCTTAGATGCATGACACAATATGTGCCCCCTCCACCTGTAGCAGGGGAGATGTCTGCTTTATTGCAAGACAAGTAAGGACTAAAGTAATCTATTGGGTCTCTGAGTCAGAGTAATCTACTAGAACTCTGAACCAATGATTAGGTAAGTGTCCACATACCAATAGTCATACAACACTTCCCCTTGGACACTTAATTTGCCTATGCCTTGCTCATGCCTCGTTAAAACTTCTTCTGAAAAAACTAGTGAGAAAAATTGGCAAGAAGAAAAGAGTACGTAGCTAGCATCATCTTTTGCCATTGCATGTGTTGTTTCATTAAAAACCTTAAATTGAGTAAACCCAGTGGGAGAAAAATAAGTTAAAGGAAAAGGAATACAACACTTCATCCCAAAGATGAATGTTCATGAAGACTATATACCTCCCCAAAGGGACAACAACAATCTATGTCTCCTTGTGCCAATGCCATGTACTTGATTCAAAAAAAAAAAGGGGCAAGCCCTTAGTAAATAAGTCCGCAAGATTTTTACTACTTTAGATTTTGATTTTTTTAAAATAATATTATTTTAATAAAGAATTACAAAATGAAATAATCAGAATTTTTTTTTACAAAAATAGGCTATTGTCGTGTAGTTTGGATTGCGAAATTAGAAAAGATAACAAAATATGAAGTAGAGAATGTGAGATCGGTGGTGCAATTTGGAATGCGAATTCGGCGGTGCAATAACACAAACAACACCCCTCGGAGCGAAATGACAAAAATATTTGGGTTTGGGGTTGTCATACGCGTTGTTGTCTCGATTGTATTGTTTGCAGAACCGATTCCTTTGGGAAAATAGTACGAAATTTGAAATAGACGAAATATTTGGGAATAAAATTTTAAAGACTTCATAATTTTATTGCAAATTACATGGCGCGTAGGGTTTAGTTATGTCCATTAGAAACAACATCATGCACGAATCAACAAACTTGAAAACACTTATGATACATGTGCGCCTTTTTGGAATCGAAAAAAGGTGGATTGGAATGAAGTTAATTAGTCTCAGTAGCCTATCGGTCCCTTCCCCTTATCTCAGGACTACCCACAACGGCGGCTAGTCTTGAAGTCAGGCATGTTCTATGAAACAGGCTGGACGATTGAATAATGTTAGAATATCAGAACATAGGGCCAAATTAGTAATCAGGATGCAAATTGAATATAACTTAACTCTTTGATATGGAGTACTCTCGGGGCGACAGGGAGTGCGAGGACGGCTATCAGTCTTAGTAGCAGGAGCCTTCCCCTTGTCCGCCACGCGCTCGGCCCGGTCGTACTCAGCTTCTTGTTTAGAGGTCTTCATCCACCAACCTGGTTTCCTGAGCTCATGCGCTGCCTTTTCAATAGGGATGGGTATGTAAGGTTCCCAACGCATGAAGGTCTCGGGCCGCTTCGCGTAGTTGAACATGTACTTTTGCTCGATGAACGCCCTATCATACATGTCCGACCGTCGATCCAATGGAAGAAGTTGCAACGCATCTCCGACTACCATTATACGCATATGAAGTTAGCGATGTGTGGAATGCAACGTAAGATGTGAAAAATATGTGTGCATAAGATTCTCTTATGAGGATATCCCTGCACGTGTAGTACGCCCGAGCGGCGGTCGTTAGGTGTATGGACTGAATGATCTTCGCTGACTCTTCGCACAGACATTATGGGCGTGGAAACTCCAGTGGCTCTAGCGCTTCCTTCATAGAACAATCTAGGTAGGGTTTAGCCCTCTCCGTAGCATCTTTGCATAGAAGTTCGACATGTCCTTCCTCTTTGTTGTGTGAAATAAGTTGGAGTGAAGTGTTGGGTGTGGTGGTCTAGTATTCTCCTCCAGCTCTCTTCTCCCTCCTTTTATAAGTGGATAGGGTGTAGTGCTGAGGGTGTAGGGAGAATAGTCATCAGTTCGGTATGAAAAAGGTGGTGTGGCAGATAGTCATTTCTGTCTGAAAATGTAGCGTCGCAATGTATTGTCATTTCGGTATTGAATAATGTTAGGATAGCAGAACGTAGGGCCAAATTAGTAATCAGGATGCAAATTGAACATAACTTAACTCTTCGATATGGAGTATGCTCAGGTGACTGGGAGTGCTAGAACGGCTGTTGATCTCACTAGCAGGAGCCTTCCCCTTGTCCGCCACGTGCTCGGCCCGGTCGTACTCAGCTTCTTGTTTGGGGGTCCTTCTCCACCAAACTATTTTCCTGAGCTCATGCGGTGCCTTTTCAATAGGGTTGGGTATGTAAGGTTCCCAACATACGGAGGTTGAGGCGGACACCATGGAGGTCGACATGGCGAACGTTGAGGTCGCGACCATGTGAATGGTTTGTCTTGTTGAAATATGCTGTGCTGAATGTTTTGTAATATCATTGTGATTTTTCAACAAACTATGTGATGACATTGTGCTGAAATATTTTGTAATATCATTGTGATTTGTCAACAAACTATGTGATGACGTTGTGCTAAAATATGTTGTGCTAATATTGTTTCTCATTACTTTCTGTTTCTTATTATGTCGTGTGTAGAATTTTAATGTGTAACTTATGTTTTGCCATTACTTTCAGTTTTATTTTGAAAAAAAAAACCCTGATCCTGTCACCATTCCAAATGGTGACAGGAGCCTCTGTCGCCATATGGAATGGTGGCAGCATTGTTCTAATGCGACAATGCAATTTTGCTATTTGGAATGGTGACAATAGCCCATTTTTATAATTTTTTTCGACTATTTACTTTGTAATTCTTTAGTAAAATAATATTATTTAAAAATTCTTTAGATTTTATCTATCTCTATATTCCCACTTTCCTACTGCTTTGGGATATAAATATTTGAGGATAATATGCTTTGTCATCAGTGTGTTGATATAACTATTCTTCATTTGTATAATGCAAGCAACATCATCCTCACAGAGAATTGTGGCCAAATCTACTTTTACCCCACATGACTCTTCGATATGATGAATCATAAGACAAATGCACTCTCGAGTTGTCTCATATAGTGCAATTATTTCTAAATGATTAATTGTTGTTGAAACTAAAGTCTACTTTACAGTCTTTTAGTTGATGGCTATTTCTCCACTTAGAAAAACATATCACTATGTGATCTGGCATTATGGGGATTAGAGAGATAGTCAACATCTGAGTAACCAACAAGTTTTGTGACTTAACTCTTGGAATAAATGAGTCCAAGATCACTAGTACCCTCTAGGTACCTAATAATGACTTTTTATACAATTTCAATGCCTCTTAGTAGGTTGGGAACAATGTCTTGCTAGAGAACTCACTACAAATGCAAATGTTAGGCCTTATAAAATTGGCACGGTAAAGCAGTGCTCCAATGAAACTAAAATATGGGGTCTCAGACCCCAATACATCCACATTTTCACATCTAGGTCCATGTGGATTTTTTCTCCATATCCAGTGACCTAGTGATCATTGGTGTACTCAGTGGACCAACACTTTCTTGGCGTAAGTGGTTTCGTGCAAGAATATACCACCAAACAGATGTTCAATGTGCAAACCGAGACAATATTTGGTTTCACCCAAATCCTTTATCTGGAATTCCGTCTTTAGGTATGAGCTTGCTTCAAGGATATCTTCCATGGTTCCGATGGTATTCAACTCATCAACATACACATATATAATACACACTACTACAGGAAGCCTCATCACAGACGGATCGGAACCGTCATCACAGACGATTTCCGAACCGTCTATATTTGTTCGTCTGTGATAACAGGCAGTTATCACATACGGTTTTTTTGTTGAAATCGTCTGTGAAGGCTAGTATCATAGACGGTTTCCATTGAAAACCATGTGTGATACGTGAATATCACAGACGGTTCTATTTAAGAACCATTTGTGATACGTAGAAATATCACCGACGGTTCAATTTACAAACCGTCTGTGATATTTCTACGTATCACAGACGGTTTTTAAATAGAACTGTTTGTGATATTCATGTATCACAGACGGTTTTTAATGTAACCGTCTATGATACTAGCCTTCACAGACAGTTTCAACAAAAAACCGTCTGTGATAGTTCATAATCCTAACTACATTTTTGCTATATTTTGGCTAGCCTCAGGAATTGCTAGCCATGCCCTCTGAAAACAAGCGTGCACAAAAATAGATATATCACAGATATTCAATTGTTGACAACTCAAAGTGATCATTACTCAAAATAAATTACAAAAGATCGAATTTGTTCAAGTATTGTCGCTATAGTTACAATTGGATTACAATTGAGTCAATTGTTTGCAGGTGGGTGAAACTTTGGATCGACGACGGAGTGAAAGTCTCCTTTGTCGAAAATTATATGTGAAATGATAAAGCTGCAGAGCTTCCCTCGAATGTCCGCGATCTCTTGGTCAACGAGTCCACCTAAATCTATATCCAAGTCCTGTCGCTAGCAAGAGTAAAGTGGTAAGCATATATATTTAAATTTATAATTAGGAAATAATTATTTCGAGATTGACAAACCTCGAGATTCTTCCTCCTAGCTGTAATAATTTGTTGCATATGAAAGCAAACGTAGATTGCACATAACTCATCATTTTTTTGCTGGCGGCACTGCAAAAATAGAATTACATATATAGGTATAGTCAGTTCGAGACACGTTATTATGAAGTATGATATAGGATTATCGTGTTGTAGCGCGTACCGAAAATTTCGTCTTGTGTGTTAGTGCGGCGCTCTTTCTATTGTATATTCCTTTGTTGGCAACATAGGCAATAAACGACCTACATGATTCCAAAAAGTTATCCTCGGCTATTTCAAACGAATGAAGACTACAATAGAGTTATGTATGGAGGAAATGAGTATACCTCTCGAGTATTCCTTTCAGAATGCTAAATTTGTGGTCATTGCGGATTAGGGAATCAAGGTATATCACATGGTTCCTCTTTGGTATAATGACTAAAAGGATCCAGTGGTACCTACTCATGTATGTCACTATAGTCATTAAACCTAAGTTCGTGCTGCGTATAAAGTACAAATGAAATTTGTATAGCAAGTAGTGACACTTACCCCTCGTTGTAGGGCACCACTATGTACTTCTTGTCTATCTGACGAAGCAATGCCGCCGCTATGTATTCCTCGACGAAGGACGGGTCTGCTTCGATGGTTTGCAAAGATACCACGTGTGGGGTTGAGAAAACCCACGGTTCTTTCCATTCCTGGACATTTTTCCACATGTATCTATACACAAGCAATGAGTTGTGGTAATTATCGGTATTACGTGAATGCAGAACTTGATTGTACGCACTTATAGTGTCCAACATCGCAGAAGCGAGGCGTTGAGGCCAACGAGGTTGAATAGGTCATATAAGTCGTTGAAGCCCACAACGAAGTGGTTCGTCCCGTTGAAGAAATGCTCATCGTTGTATCTGATGGTGATTCCAGTATCGCACCCCTTCTCTTTGGTCTTCCGTGTGTACCAGGCATGCAAAGCCTGACATGCATATCGGTAGCGCGTATCTTGTGGTCGAACTGCGGTTTTCGATGATGTATTTCCCGGACATCCCAGACTTTCCGGACTTGGGAGGCACCTTAACGTTCATCGATTTCGATTTGGCCTTAACAATTGGCAGCGTCTTCCTGCGAGACAACTCGGGAACCGATACGGTGGCACGCTTTTGTTGTTCCTTCGGTGTCTTCTCCACGGGAACCGATGAGGTGGCCTTTTGAGGCGAAACATGAGGTAGAGTCATCAAGGGTCCCGTTGGAGAGGAATGGTCGTGTCCAGATCGCGGCACTGCTGGGTCCAGGGCGATGTCCTTCTTGGGCCACTGGATAAAAGAGTGGACAGCATCCCCTAGTGTTATGATTTCTTCGTTCGGGTGAATCTTCAGCGGGACGGCCACGAAATTGCCATGTACTATATCCACCTCGACCCTGGCGTAACCCTGCGCTAGCTAGGCACCGTGCTGCACTACCCCTTCCTCGTATGGATACACCATCCCCCGCGCAGCCTCAATAGAAAGGGACCCATCCATCCTCACCTGGAGCTTGCAGGGCGTCGGCCCCTACAAAACGATACGCAATTAGCTAAGGCGTCCTATAGGTCTATCTTTGGTGCATTTGATAGATGTATATTACCTTGATGTCGTCTATCGGTAATTAGACGTCGTCATGTTCAGAATTATGCGTGGGCGCGACGTTACTCGATGTCGGCGGGGTGGCTCCCAAATTAATAGGGCGACTTGCGGTCGCTCAGAGTTGATTCATTTGATCTGCAATCTTGTCGACTTTCCTTCAAATTTTTCAGTAATCATATGTACCAACCGGCCGTCGTGCTCGGCCTTGGATCTATTCCTACTCCTATCGTGCGATGTCGATCGCAAATCCATGACTCCAAGGTACGTTAACCACAAGGCTTCGCGTGCGACCCGGGTGCTCCTTGTTTCCCAGGGCCGTAGATAGTATATCCTTCTCCTTGTCTGCTTGGAAGGAGCCTTGGGAAGCTTGGACAGTCAAGTCACGCTGCAAGAGGTCATCATGTTATTATAGACACTATAAAGTTATGGACTTATTAACAACTAGGTAGTTCGACATATTTACCACATGTTGGGACACTTCCTAGTCTACCGGATTTGTGAAAGAGATGCTGCTCGAAGACGAGACATTTGCCCTCACTTTTAACCAGCTTAGGGAACGCGGGTCTGTGACATCAGGAAACATGTTCTCCTCCTCCGCTGCCGATTCCTTGTATTTACCCGCGTACCCAGCGGTGACGAGTCTGTGCGGGTGAGTGTTTCGTGTCTAGAGAGCTTTGTGCGCCGCACTTTTCTCCTTAAATTCGGCCATCGTCTTCATAGCCACAAAGGTGTCCCATGCTTCCCGCGTCAAGAATCCATACTTCGCGAAGGGCGTCTGACCCGTGTTCACGTACTTCGTGACAAGAATGCTCTTGAAGGTCCTCCACGATTTATCATCGTGAGCATCGTCGTCCGTCGCATGCGTGCCATATCTACTTCTGGCATAGTGAACTTGCTTGAAAGTTCTGTCCACAGCCCGCCTTTCGCTTCTTTTGTCAGATCCTTCCATCTTGGTGTGGTGATGGGAACCCGTTCCCTTGCAATTATCCCACAGATGGTCCGGAATCTCGCCGCTGATCTCTTGGGACTCAGAGAGACCCCAAAGTCACTAACCTCCATGATGACCAGTCGGCCCACTGGCATTTGCGATTTTCCTCTGCCATCTCGCTTCCGTGACGGCGACCTCGTCGGCGCCTCTGCCATCTGTGGTGTCGGTGAGGGCGGCCTCGTCGGCGCCTCTGCCATCTGCGGCGTCGGTAATGGTGGCGAGGACGGTGCCTCTGCCATCTCGCTTACTTGCTATCTATATAAGTTACATATGCAATAAAATGGATTGCAAGTGTCCCAAATTAACATATACATATTTAGTATCTCCATGTCATTTAAACTGAATAATATGCTCAACATGTGCAATATTAGCAAATAATCATAATTAATTCCAGCATAAATATGAAACAATAAAGCATTAATCCAACGGCATTTAAATGACCAAATTAACATAATCAAATGTAAATCATTCAAGTCATTTAAATTGATTGAAATGTTAAACATATACCACATGTATATGAATGAAATTGCATAATTAATTTCAGACAAGGCACGAGGGAGGACCAAATTAACATAATCAAATGTAAATCATTCAAGTCATTTAAATTGATTGAAATAATGCAAAACATGTATCACATGTATATGAATGAAATTAGCACAGAGCATAAAAATTTGAAATTAATGTGAGCTCTCATATGGCGAGTTGCACAAGAAACAAACTTGAACATCTCAGCACTATGGTCTATTCTCTTCATAAATTGGATAAGAACACTAAAATTCAGATTTTGAGCTCTATCCAAAGCTTAACTAGACTGACAATCTCTTGTGATCTTTGTATAGATAGAAACTAGTGATACGAATCTTTTGTCCAAGCCTACTTCATCGAGCCCGATACACTGGAGTGCACCATTTGCTTTATGCTGTGGAGGATTGGCATGAAGCAAAGGTATACTCAAGTGTATCAAGATCGACGAAGAAGGCTGTGTTTCACCTGAACGTTTAGGATGAACGCCCAAAGAGCGAGTTAGCTAGCTGAATTTAGGCCTTGAGTTAGCTCCTATTCTAACACTTCTAACACTCCATAATCCATCAGTTTCTCTAAGGAAATGCTAAGCAAAGGTTTAATGCTTCATGTACAGAAGACTAGCCTTTAATAAAGACATAGAAACAAAATAGAATCAAGTAAAACTTTCTTTCTGGATTGTTGTAAAAAATGTAGTTTTAGCAAAATTTTAGAATTAATCCCAACAAAATTAATTAGCATTAAAGCATAATTCCTAAAGAATTTAAATGACCAAAATAACATGTACTCATGTAATTCTCCCAAGTCATCTAAAGAGAATAAAATAGTTAACACAAACATCTTGAGAACATCAAAAAATAGCATAGAGCTCAGATTTTTAATTTGTTCAATTGCTCTCAGTAGGCTAGTTGCAAAAGACATAGTCTTTGCCATCTCAGCCATTATGCCAAAATTCTTCACCAATTGAATATGATAATTCCAAATAAGACTTTGAGCTCAAAAACAAATGCTTCACTAATATGTCAATTTTTTTCTCAATACTGCAGATTAAACTCTCAGTCAATATAAGGTCGAGAGATTAACAATGCACAGACACTATTCCAACATATTAAAATTTTCAGCTAACACAGAATTGAACATCTAACATATCACAGGAAACAAATATGCTTGTAGTTCATACAAACCGAAAATAGAGCAGAAGCAATATTTCAGTGCACAACAGATGATCAATTACTGTCTAGTTACAGCCGAATACACCAATAGACAAAGAGACTAAGAAAGGAGCTAATCTCACAGTAATAAAATAACAAAAGTAAGCAATTCTAAATAAGCTCAAGTCTGATTCTAGTTAACTATTCAATCTCATAATATGGCAACAATCATCATTGAGCAAGGGAGGGAGCGAGTAAAGTGGTATACCAGAGGAGGTGCGAGGGAGTACCAGAGGAGGCGCTGGAGCCGGCGAGAGGAGGGAGTTGGTGACAGGCCGGAGAGGATGATGGCAATGTCTAGTGGAAGATAAGGCGATGGGCTACATCGGAGGACGGAGGCGGCCGCTTGTCGGGCTAGAGTCGGAGGAGGGAGGCGGCCGGTCGTCGGGCTGGAGTCGGAGCAGGGAGGCGGCCGGTCGTCGAGGCCGAGTCGAGGAGGCCAGCGTCGGAGGAGGAGACAACGGTCGTCGGGCTGGAGTCGGAGTAGGGAGGTGGCCAGTCGTCGGGCTGAAGTCAGAGTAGGGAGGCGGCGAGCCCTAGAGGAGGCAAACGAGCGCGCGAGAGCTTAAGGGGCGCGGGAGTAGTGGAAGTGACAAAAACCCTAGCAGTTCCCTCCTTATAAAAAGGCTATCACAGACGGTTCTATAATAGAACCGTCTGTGATAACCTGACATGATGAAAAATGACAAATGAACAAGTCTCTTCTTTTTCCCGTGTGTGTCTCTTCGTCTCATGATCGCACGGCTTCGTCTCTTCATTTTCCAACGTCGCTACAGCTCCCAATATTCTCTTCATCTCCTGCTCCGGCTTTAGTACTTATTCTATAAATAGATATCCCCTTCTATAATGGATTTCACACAACCTCCTTGATCCCCTTTCTCCACAAACTCCAAATGGCTTCCCCTCTCATGCCAGCTGTATTGGCCTACATTGTGCTTCTTTACTCGCACCTCTCTGGTCGCAACCTGGCCTAAGCTGCGGACAAGCCTTCCGTTCGTAATGTCATCCGTTGTAGGCCCTCCGATCTACCGGAGACCATAGCGGCCATCATCTGTCGACAGGAGCTCCTCCTCAGACGGACCAATGCGAGGGTCCGCGACATCCAGCGAGTAAACCTTATCGTGCAGATCGTCCTATGGAACTACTTGGTCCGCACCGAGGATGCAGCCCGGAGAGTCGAGGACGACATCCAAATTACAGGAGAGCGGGTCAACCTCGCCGAGACAGAGGAGACTAGGGCTGATGGCCTCTGGGCTATATGGGGCTTGGTTGCAGAGTCCGAACGACTACAAGCGCGAATCGAGCGTGCAAGGTCGCAGGTGGAGGCGTTTGATCTGACAGTCGCTGATCCCGCCACCACAGAAGCCGACGACAAGGCTTATGAAGATTTGAAGGCTAAGATAGGATTGCTAATCCTTTTTTTTATCGTCTGTGATGTAAAAAGGATATGGTCTTTTTATCGTCTGCTTATTACAAGCGCATAATATTATCATTCCACATTACAATGAAGTCCACATTGACATCAAAATTAGAGATGACAATTCCATGTTGACATCAAAATATATAAGAGATTACAAGTCCATAACACATGGCAAGTCCACATTGACATGTC
Source organism: Phyllostachys edulis (assembly GCA_036346405.1). Taxonomy (NCBI): domain Eukaryota; kingdom Viridiplantae; phylum Streptophyta; class Magnoliopsida; order Poales; family Poaceae; genus Phyllostachys; species Phyllostachys edulis. The sequence goes on from CM070566.1 coordinate 24,140,719, forward strand.
TCATGTTATGGAATAAATTAATTACAATGGAGTAAATTCTTAATTAAAATATAGTCCTTCATGATGATCGACACGCATATGGCTAGCTTCCTCACTGGGTTCTTCCTCGAGCCTGATGCCATATAAAATGTGTACCCATTTATGTTGTATCCTTGCCATGCGACAATTGTAAATTGTGGCCCTTGTGCCAACCATAGCAGCGTATCATCACTTGATGACCTCCTAGTGATTCGCACCTTTAACCATTCGTTGAACCGACGTTTGTGCTCTCTCATGATCCAAACCTCCGACCGGTCTGGATTCTGTTGGCGTACCATGTCTTTGTGCTCGTCGATGTACGGGGACACTTAGGTCATGTGTTGCAAGACCGTGAAATGGGCTTGAGCGTACGTATCCAGATCGAGAGTGATTGATTTCCTTCCAATGGTCCCGATACCATCCAGTCTCCCCTCATGGCGAGATAGAGGCACACCTATCGGTTCCACCTGAGCCATGTAGTCGACGTAGAACTCAATAACCTCTTCGGTTGCATAACCTTCAATGATGCTGCCCTCCGGTCGAGATCGATTCCGTACGTAGGACTTGAGAATTCCCATGTATTCCCATGTACCTCTTGAATGGGTACATATGACATAGGAACACATGGCCACATATCTTTATCTCTTTCACAAGGTGAACAATGAGATGGACCATGATATCGAAAAAATAATGGAGAGAAATACATCTCAAGATGACATAGAATCGTCACCACCTCGATCTGCAGAGCATCTAGTCCTTGGGGATCGATGATCTTCTGAGAAATTGAGTTGAAGAAATAACACAGCCTCAAGATTGCCACTCGGATCTTGTTCGGCAAGATACTCCTAATTGCAACAGGAAGCATTTGTGTCATCAGCACATGATAATCATGAGACTTCATACCAATTAATTTCAAATCTTGCATAGAAACAAGTTTCTTAATATTAGCGGAGTAACCAGACGGGACTTTCACACCATGCAAGCTCTGGCACAGTTCATTTCTCTCGGCCTTGGACAGAGTGTAGCAAGCTGGGGGAAGGTACGTTCGTCCTGTATCGGTCTCTTTTGGTGCTAACTCAGTCCTTATGTTCATATCAACCAAGTCACACCATGCGTTAACATCATCCTTTGTTTTGCCACTAATGTTCAGCAAGAGACCAATCAAGCTATCACATACATTCTTCTCTACGTGCATGACGTCGATGCAGTGGCGAACTTCTAAGTGCTCCCAATAAGGCAAGTCCCAAAAAATTGACCGCTTCTTCCAGATGTTCTTCTGATAGGTTCTTAATTTACGTTCCTTCCCAAGCACAACATCGATATCCTTAACCATATCATAGACCTGTTTCCCTCTAAAAGCCCTTGGAGCTGAACCGTTCTTCTTATTTTCGTCGAATTGTTTCTTCATCTTGCGGTATGGGTGACTCCTGGGAAGGAACCTACGGTAACGCATATACATAGTTTTGCGCTAGTTGTTCAGCCATACACTCTCCGTAGCATCTAAGCAGTGCGGACATACTTTGGCTCCTTTTGTACTGAAGCCCGACAGGTTACCAAGGGCAGAAAAATCATTAATGGTGCAGAACAACATGGCATGTAAAGTGAAGTTCTCTCGTTTGTACACATCCCATACCTGTACCCCTTCATTCCACAGTGTCACAAGATCTTCCAAAATAGTGCTAGGTACACATCAATATCATTCCCAGGTTGCTTCGGCCCTTGGATAAGTAGTGACAACAAAATATACTTCCGCTTCATACACAGCCAAGGAGGAAGGTTGTACATACATAGATTCACGGGCCAGGTGCTATGTCGGCTGCTCATGTTACCAAAAGGATTCATTCCATCCGTACTCAACCCTAACCTTATGTTCCTCGGTTCCTTTGAACTCTTCAAGCTCGATCAAGTTTCTCTCTTTGGCGTAATCGGCAGGTGTCTTAGCTTTTCATCTCTCTTACGCTCCTCCGAGTGCTAACTTGACAATCTTGTCTCCTTTGGGTTCACAAATAAACGCTTCAAATGTGGGATCACAGGCAGATACCACAACATCTTAGCAAGAGGTCCTTGCTTCACCTTAGCGAGATTCGGCGCTTGTATCGGGATGCTTTGCACACAGGACATACATGCATGTCTGCATACTCTTTACGGTAGAGGATACAATCGTTTGGACATGCATGTATTCTTTCTACTTCCATTCCCAACGGACAAATAACCTTCTTTGCTTGGTAGGTGGTGCTGGGCAACACGTTTCCCTCCGGAAGGATGTCCGCTAGGAGACCTAACAACGCCGTGAAACTCTTATTGGACCAACCATTGCTTGCCTTCAATTTCAGCAGTTCAAGCACGGTTAACAACCTTGTGTATTCCGGCTTACAGCCAGGGAACAAAGGTCTCACCGAGTCCTCCCTTAAGCCTTCGAATTTACAAAACTCTCTCTCACTGTAGTTCTCTTCTGCATCACGTAGCATCTGATCCAGATTGTCATCGTGCGACCTATCCTCATCAAAAGCACAGTCCACATCCGGCAAATCGTTGACTTCCTCGGCGATGTCGTCATTATTAACTTCTGGTATAATCTGCTCTTCACCATGACTGGTCCAACATGTATACCCTTTTTTGAAACCCCTTCGAATCAAGTGCGTTTCAATCTGCGCCACGTTATTAAACATCTTCATATTACCGCAATCAATGCATGGACAATACATAAAATTTATCCCCTTCTTCAACATATCCTGCTCGGTGGCTCTTCTGAAAGCAACCACGCCATTAATGTACTCTTGACTCACACGGTTCACACCGTACATCCAGTTTCGGTCCATCTATGCTACGCATGTAACAAATTAGTGTCAAATTAGATTAATTTATCGCAAGTACTTACTCTACCTATTTACCAAACATACTTAAATTGATTAGCAATTAATTTATAGCAAACATAAAGGGTTATAGATCGTTACCCTCCGAGCTCACGAAGAAAATTCCAAATATCTCTTGAGAATCCTCTCCTTCTCCTCCCTTCCCTCTTTGTCGGCGGCGCAATGGACTTCCTATTTACCAAACATACTTAAATTGATTAGCGATTAATTTATAGCAAACATAAAGGGTTATAGATCATTACCCTCAGAGCTCATGATGAAAATACCTAATATCTCTCAGCAATCCTCGCCTTCTCCTCCCTTCCCTCTTTATCGGCGACGCAATGGGCTTCCTATTTACCAAACATACTTAAATTGATTAGCAATTAATTTATAACAAACATAAAGGGTTATAGATCGTTACCCTCGGAGCTCACGAAGAAAATATGATTCCGCTCCTTCTCCTACGATCCCTTCCTCCCCCCTTCACCTCCTTTCCTTCTCCTCTGTAAGGTGGCGCAATAAGGCAGCGGGGTGGAGGAGGCGCTAGGGACAGGGGTCCGACCTTCTCCTCTCTAAGCTGACACAATGGGGGAGGAGCAGCAGGTTGGACGAGCTAGGGCAGGGAAGTGGCGCATGGGGGAGGAGCAGCAGATCTGAGTAGAACTAGTGGCAGGGTTGTGGCAGAGGCAGCGGCAGAGCGGTAGTGGCAGCGACAGAGGTTGTGTCGGGTGCAAATATATAATGCCAGGATATCACAGACGGTTTGTTATTAGAACCGTCTGTGATAATCAGTTATCATAGATGGTTCTCAATAAGAGAACCGTCTATGAATTATCACAGACGGTTCCTAATAAGAACCATATGTGAGAATCTAGCTAATCACAAACGGTTCTTATTAGGAACCATCTGTGATAATTCACAGACGGGTCTTATTGAGAACCGTCTATGATTAGCTGGATTATCACAGACGGTTTGTGAATAGAACCGTTTGTGAATTATCACAGATGATTTTATTAATGAATCGTCTGTGATAGATGCCTATCACAGACGGTTATTAATGCAAACCATCTATGATAGGCCGGCAGTGCACATGCCTCATCCCGACAGACCCAACACAGACGGTTCCAAAGGAACCGTCTGTGATGGGGCGTCTACTATAGCCTGTTTTGTAGTAGTGACAAAATCCATGATTGTATTTCTTTATGAACACACATGGGCATAGCTCATTATTTAAGTATCCTTTCTGAAGGAGGAACTCACCCAATCGATTGTACCACGTATGACCTGATTGTTTCAATCCATATTGTCATATTTGCAATTTCACATTATACATGCTGTGATCATCATTTGTGCTCATACTTAGGTGTTTCGGTCCCCCTGGAATCTTCATATAGATTTCAAAATCAAGTGACCCATATAAGTATGCAGTCATAATGTCCATGACATCCATGACATGTCAAGTTTCTGCGTGAACCCTTGTGCTACTAATCTCGCTTTGTATCTCACTACTTCATTATGATCATTCCTTTTTCTTATGAACACCCATTTGTGTCCAACAAGAATAACATCATGAGGTGTCTTGACCATAGGTCCAAAGACTTTCCTCTATTTTAGCGACTTTAGGTCAGCTGCAATTGCTTCTTTCCATTTCCCAATCGAGACGACTTTTGCACTCAGCAATTGTTTTCGGTTCCGGATCCGAATTCTCGATATGGAAAGCAACTTTACAGACAAATCAACTACTATTAGCATATACTTGTCTCAAGTATATCTTTCCCGTCTCCACATAATTTGTGGTGAATTCTTTATTCAATTCAAATGGCAATTCATTCAATCCAATCAGCTCTCCATGATTTCCCAACATGGTAGAGTCTGAGTGTTTCATTGCCCTAGTGTTAGTGGGTGCACTCTCCAATGCAGTAGGCACTACCCCATCCAGTGGACATTCTTCATTCGTTGTCAAATCTTCGAGATTTGTCTCCCATGTTCAATACGTCTCTTTTACGGATGTCCCCGCGATTTGAGATATTTAGAACTAGGAACCCCTAAGCGTGGGATGAGTTTTTGTAACACCCCGGCCCAACACTGAGCTCAGAATGTCACCTAAATCATTATCACTAACAATTAAAACCCTATTTACCAATAATTCAAGCAACCTTTGCATGGAATAAAACCCCAGAACATGCCATAGAACAAAAACATAACAATATAAATGCATAAAGGATTAACTTTCACAACTTGGTCACACGCAGTAAAAACCATCAGGTCACACACGACCGAGAAACGCTTGAGTCACATGCGCTCGAGAAACGCTGGAACCATGCTCCCGGTACATAGGATGGAAACAAGTAAAAACAATCAAACTATTATTAAATCAACCAAAGTTCCAATTCATTAAACTAATAATAACCAAGTCTAATAATAGATTCTAAATGGAGGTATCATGTCTCTAGATTTAGTGAAAGCAAAGTAAATAATAATGTATGGGTAATAATTGCATGTGATTCACATGTGCTACTCTATCCCATGCATGTTGCCATCAACGCTCCCCTGAAAATAATAACAAAACAAGAGTGAGTCCAAGACCCAACAAGTACATCTTAAAATAATAAACAAACAACTTATCATTCAATTAAATTATTATCATCATCATGTTGATTCTCAATTTATCATACCATCTTCCATGTAGTTAATTAGCACAATTAACTTTTGATATATGCAATGTTCAAATATGCTCCATGCCCATATTCGTATGCAACTCAATCAGTTGATACCAATATAGCGGAGTGATCACCCATCGATAAAACACTCTATCCTTCACTCTGGTGAAGTCCCTACCGAAGTAGGTTTTTATCTAGAGCTCTCTGGTATATCCATGTAATAGTTCTCACCGACCTCATCGGAATAGTTACATGACGTCCTCACCGACCTCGCTGTTACATGCAATCCTGTCACGATGAATGTAAATGATGCTACATTGTTCATTATTCATAATTATCATTACCATGTCATTACCATATCATGTCATCAACATATTATGTCATGAACATATCATGTCATATCATCACTATATCATGGCATTCAAATAAGCATAAGTAAAGCATAAATCAATGTCATGGCAATTCAATTGTAAAGACAAGGGTAAACAAACCTATGTATTTTAGCCACGAAAGTCGGGACGATGCAAAGGCGGCACTGAACTCGAAGAACCACTCCCTGGACAAAGTTATATAATCCACCTAAAAAACATGCCACAACAGTACACAAACATCAAGCAACTCAAGATCGTTCCTACATGCACACCCGACACAACTAACACCTATTCACTAGACATACTTCCCGTTGCCCTAGTGATCAAACACTCATAACTTCCACTCCTGGAACCTAAATATAGAAAACTCTATATTTTCTGGAATCTACACAAAAATTGCTATAATTTCCTGGTTGTGCAAATTCTCTGATTACACCATCAAGTTCCCCATTACAGAACAACATATTTCACAATTTTATAACTATTTTTCTTCCACATGAAAGCTAGCAAGCCATACCACTTCTGAACACTATAGAGAATTATATAAGTAAACCTAGTTATAACCACAATTTAATTCTACCATCTATTACACGTAAAACAACAATCTACACAGCTTCTATTAACAGCGAGGGAGTTTTAGACAACTATTGAACCTGGGAGTAATACTCCTAGATTCTTTGTGTATTCTACACTAGTCCCTGTAACAGTAGCTAGTATACACAGTAAAGAAATATGGTAGCATCCACGTCTCCTACAATTTTATTAATAATTATCAGAGTTCATTACAAAAATGGCTTAGAAGCCAATAATAAAAAACACAGCGGAAGATGAAGAAGAAGTAGTAAAGCCCAACATATCTGCAACAGGCAATCGACTGGGGTAGCAGCCCAGTCATCGAGATCCTCAGTAGTTGAGAAGTTCTCCTCGTCTGAACAACATTTTATTAAGAAAGGGTGAGTACAAAATGTACTTCGCTAGTTACACCTATAACAGAGTTAATGCATGCATGGATATTATCAAAGGAAGGCTTATAGGGTTATTTATGCAAAAGCAACAGTTGACATTTTAAATACAATAGCTAAGTTCAAAAGCTCAAGTTTTACAATATCTAAAATTGAGTTTTAACTGAATTAATAAAGCTAGCGTAGGCACCAACCTAATCATAACTTAAACACAGGCACCAACACAGGGCTTCAACCAATAATTTTTCTCATGGACACCCATCCATGTCATAAATCATTTTGAAAACAAAATTAAAGTCTAATCCACGAAAGCATTTGCTCATGGATATTCAAATATATTTTCACTCTAAAGAGGTTGTACAACTTTACCCACAAGAGATAATCAACTTTTAATATCCGTTTGACACACTTTCATAGGTGTGCGACTAGGTGATTATCACGAGGCCTTTACAATGCTTCATCCCAAAGTAGTCTTGCCTGCTAAGGTTTCACTTCCATTGGGCTAACCACCTGCCAAAAGCACCCTCTTGCGCCAAGTGAGAATACTGTCTAACCGACACCCGCATATCAACATGACACAAGTAAAAGTGAAACGTTGCAAATTATTTAGCCAAGTCTGTCCATACCAGACTTGTGGTGGTATGAAAGGGCTTCACAATTCGTAGCTCGCAGACCAGTCCTTAATCGACTTGGGTTACTTTAAAATATAACCCCTGGGCCTCGACCTTTCACTGAATCGATCCTGCGTATAAACTTGCACCTACCAACTATCTGTTTCGCCCAAGTCCAAACCAATTTTTAATTCTATGGATACAATTTAAACCACATTTGATTTTTGGCTATAAATTCGCAAATCAAATATTTCAGGTGTAAGCATTGCTAAGCTTAATTTTTCCTTAAATGTTCTAGTTCATTCAATTGTACTAACTAGATTTTATCTAGGGTGACAAGGTATGAATATTTCAATGTCAAAGTTGGCTATACAAATGTATTGAGAATAGCTACAACTTTGTAACAGGCATTTAAATTATAATGGATAAAATTAAGCATGCAATAATAATTTAAAATATAATTTAAATACTTTAAAATACTTGGATCAAACATGGACAAAGTAATTAACTTGCCTTGCTCAATTAATTATTGTTCTAAAATGGCGTACAAATCTGGCTCTTCGAAGTCGTCGAAATCTATACACAAAAATGAGCCAAATTCAAATAAAACTAAAATAAACTCCAAAATTAAATTATTTTAGCATACTAATCTATATTAGTGTTTTATATAAATTTAGGAATTTGAATCACTTGAATCGGAGCTCAGATGAAGGAGAACAGTCTCTCGAAAGATTCAATTTCACAAGAAATGATAGAAAAGGAATTTTCTAAATTTGTGGAATTATTTTCATAAAGTAAAATATATTTATTGCATCAGCATGATGTCAAAAAGTAGATTTGATTTTTTTGGCTGAATTATTTTTCTAAGGAAATAGGATTTGATTTTTTGGCCAACTTGTTTTACTAAGGAAATTGATTTGTGTCACTCAAAAGTGGGCCATTGATCCATAGACCACGGGAATGACTTGGTCCACGGTGGAACGCATGCATGGCACAGTGACCACTGCCATGGAAGCACACACACGGCGAGTGACGAGGTGGATTCGACCGACGTGGCAACCATGTGGCGCCGAGGTGGCTACCACGTCATCTTCGACGGCGGCGGTGGCTCGGGAACCGATGGTTCCCGGTGAATGGAGGCGTGGCGGTGGGCGGCGAGGGGTGCATCAAAGAGAGGGGGATGCGGGGAGGGCGATGCTCACCATCACAGCGTGTGGGCCTATATGGATGGCTAGTGTCGAGGTCGGAGGCAGCGGCTCGATCTGGCTCTCGGTGGAGACAGAGCTCTGGTGGCGCTTCGACGAAGGTGACACAAGCACGGCATAGAATGCGGCATGGCAAAGCTAGTGGTGAAGTTGATGAGGACGATTCTCCACCAATGGTGAAGAAACCGACAAGCAAGATCCCAAATTCCGGTGGCGAGGAGGGGAGAGGTGGGTGGTGCTTGCGGTGGTGTGATGAGAGAAAGGTGGGGGGGGGTCCTCGTGCTCCTTTTATAGGGGCAGGGGAGGGCATAGAGCGACGTGCGTCGGTGGGAGAGTGCGTCGGTGGTTTAGGGTTTTCAATGTGAGCAATTTTCAGACGAAATATTCCAGGAATTAGCGTGTCGGTGATTGAGGATTGATTAAGGAATCCGTTTTGCGAGAAAACGAGAATAAATCAGTCGAAAAGAAGTCATTCGGAGGTGCGGTAATGGCGGCAGTGAAGTGGCTTGGCACAAGGAACAAGAAGGAATGAGGAAGGGGAAGGGGCTGACTGGTGGGGCCCAGCGGTCAGAGAGAGAGAGAGAAAGAGACGGAGGTGGCGCGGGCCATGTGGACTGGTGCAGAGAGAAAGAAAGGGGAATGAAAAAGAGAAAGGGGCCGGGCTGGAAAGAGGAAAATGGGCCGCGAGAAAAGAGTTTCGGCCCGAGGGAAATTGGGGAATTAAATTGATTTTTGAATTACAAAAAACAAAAGAAATCAAATAGACTTTTAGAAAATAGCAAATAGAGTTCAAAAATTCTAGAAAAATTAACAGAAATTCCCTGAATTATTTTGAACTTAATGAAATTATTTACAGCTTAAACTTGGTTTTTATTTTGGCACATTTTATTTTTAATTTCTAGAAAATAGGAAAAACCTTTTTAAAATCCAAAAATCAAAGGAAATTAATTATTTTTATTTTTAACTTTAAAATCCAGGAAATTCAATAAAACTCTTTTAAAATTTTAGAAAATACAATAAAATAATAATTTTTGTATTTTTAATTTTTGAACTTAATTTTAGTTCAGAACCTTGGGATGTTACAACATCGATACTCTAGAGGCCACAACGTTCCAATCGCTTTTCCAAATTTATTGATCTTAAACTCTATGAAATCTTAGGAAATTATCCACAACTTTTCTAATATGGAAACGTTATGACACTAGATGTAGATACCCACAAAACTCCCCCACAAGGTTCTAAAGTGCAACTAATCGAAACAAGGCATAACGAATTACGCGATTCCTACAATCAATCTACTCTGAAACTTAACTAAACATCAATCTAACACTAAAACAAAGTTATCTAGATCATTAGCCCACGAAATTGGATGACAAACAAGGTTGGATCATGAAGCCCTAGTTTCTTTCTCCTTCCTTCTTCCATGCTGATCTTCCTCTTCCTTTCCTCCTCCTTCCTTGCCCCTCCTTTGCAGCCACAACTAGAAGCAGCAGCAGTACGACTAGGCTCTATAGCAGTGGCAAGGGCTCAACAAGCAAGTGGTTGAAGCAAGGGTGGCAGGGATAGAGGCAAGGGCAGCTGGGTAGGGACGGCCAGTGGCTGGAGGTTGGATGTGTGTGGCTGGAGCACCATGGCACAGGGGATGAAGCGCAGGGAGGTTTGTGGCGGCTAGGGCACATCGCACTAGGGCGGCACATGTGCAGGAGGGTACGTTAGATGGGCAGTGTGATGCAGCTGGGGCGAGTAGGGTTTGGGCAACCCTCCTTGCCTTCTCATTGGGCGCCAGCCCCCTCCCTTGCTGTGTCCACCTTGGACTTGGCTTAGGGGCTTGGGCCTTATGACTTATCCTTGGGCCGACCCATCCATTCTCTCATACTCCTTAATTCTTAATCCCTTTAATCCTTTTCAATTAAATTTTAATTTAAAAAGGATATTACATTCTACCCCCCCTAAATAATTTGACCCCGAATTCTACCCTCGCCATTCTACTCAAAGGAGAACACAACTGAAATCAACAACAATTAGCACATACCCGTCGTGAACAACTCTGGCTACTTCTCTGGGTACTCCAATTCCCAAGTCACTTCCTGCTTAGTTTGATGCGACCATAGCACTTTGACATACTTCAACGTCTTATGCCTCAACACCTTCTTTGAATCCTCGAGTACACGCACCGGACAAAGCTCGAAGGTGAGGTCCTGCTCAATGGTCAACAACTCCAAAGAAATCTCATGATCTGGATCCCTCAGGTACATTCTCAACATCAAGGCATGGAAGACGTTGTGTACCCTGTGCAAGGACTCAGGAAGGTCCAAGCGGTAAGCAAATTTCCCAATTAGCGCAACTATTGAAAATGGTCTAACGTATGTCAGGCTAAGCTTCCCTTTGGTATCAAACCATATAATGCATTTGGTGGGAGACACTATCCGGAGCACCTGATCACCACCGCAAACTCCAGATCACGCCTTCTCACATATGCATATATAGCTCTTCTACCTACTCTGATATGCTCGTAGACTCTTCTTGATCTCCGCCACTCACTCAATGGTCTTCTAGACCAATCTACTCCAAAAACTACCTTCTCGCCCATGACATCCCAACAAGGTAGCGATCTACACTTCCACCCATACAAAACCTCAAAAGGTGCTGCTCGAATATAGGAATGGTAGCTGTTGTTATAGGCGAGCTCTACAAGAGCCAACTAATTCTCCCAATTACCCTTCCAAGATGAGATGTAGGATCCCAACATGTCCTCCAATGTCTGAATGGTATGCTCTGACTGATCATCCATCTTAGGGTGAAATGCAGTGCTATGACAAAGCTGAGTGCCTAAAGCACTCTGCAAACTTTCCTAGACTTAGAGACAAACTTAGCATCTCTACCAGAAATAATGGTCTTAGGCACACCATGCCACCTCACAATCTCCTGCACACAAATAGGAGCCAAATTGCTCGCCATATTCGTGGAGAATGAGGTAACACTACTACAAAATCCATTGAGATATCATCCCAATGCCACTCAGGAACCTCCAAAGGTTCAATAGTACCGCGGGACGCTTGTGCTCGGCTTTCACTTGCAGGCATACTCCGCGAGAAGCCACATACTTAGTGATATCCACCTTCATTCTCTTCCACCAGAAAAACTGTTTTAGATCACGATACATCTTGGTCTCACTAGGATGAACAGTGAACGGTGTATGATAAGCCTCTCTCAAGATATCATCTTTGACTTGCCCCTTCTATGGCGCACAAAGGCGGCATTTAAACTGCAATGCACCGAACTCATTAATACTGAAATCCCCCATTTTGTCTTCATCAAGATGCTTCGTAACTTGTTAGAACAGTTGATCAATCTGTTGCGCATCCCGCACAAGCTCTAGAATTGTTGACTCAAGAGTCAACTACATCTCAGTCTGTGCTGTACCAACATAACAATAAGACATCCCTATGTGATCAAAATTAGTAATGAGACAATCCAAAGTAGAGGGAGTTTCCTTGCGACTAAGAGCATCGGCAGCCAAATGTGCCTTAATAGGATAATACTTAATGGTAAGATCATAATCTTTAATCAATTCTAACCATCTTCTTTGACTTCGGTTCATATCCTTCTACGTTAAGATGTACTTAAGGCTCTTATGATCAGTGAAAATATCACAAGACTCCTTATACAGATAGCTCCTCGAAATCTTAAGGGCAAAGACAACAACGGCCAACTCTAAATCGTGAGTAGGATAACTCTACTCACGATTCTTCAACTGCTTCGATGCATAAGCAATCACTTTGCCATCTTGCATGAGAACTCAACCAAGACCCATTCGAGAAGCATCTGAATAACTGTGCAGCCCTTCTATGGCTTAGGGATGGTGTGAACAGGGGAAGTTACTAACTTCTTCAAAGTATAGAAACTGTGATCACAATCATCAGTCCACTAAAATTTCACACCTTTCTGCGTGAGCTGAAGTATTGGCTTAGCAATGATAGAGAAATCTTGCACGAAGCGCCAAAAATAACAAGCTAAACCCAGAAAACTCCTCACTTCCTTGACATTAGACAGTCTCCTCTAGTCCACCACTATAGAAACATTGCCTGGATCAACGACAATACCCAGAGGGTTAATCACATGACCCAAAAAGCCCACTTCTAAAATCCATATCTCGCACCTTGCACTTCTATAACTTGGCATAGAACTTGTGCTCTCTTAGGGTTTCTAGCACCAGTCTTAGATGTCATTCATGATCCCCTTTGGTCTTGGAATAGATGAACACTACCACAAAGTCATCCAGATACATTGCTACATTCTTTTCGTCGTCTCCATGAAAACGACAAGCGCATTAGTTAGTCCAAAGGACATAACTATATACTCATAATGCTCATGCCTAGTGGAGAAAGTGGTCTTCTCAATATGCTGTTCGCGCACACGGATTTGATTGTACCTAGATTAAAGATCAATCTTAGAAAATACCTGAGCTCCATTCAACTGATCAAATAAGTCCTCAATACGGAGCAAAGAATATTTGTTCTTGATTGTCTCCAAGTTAAGAGCACAATAATCAACACACATGTGCTAACTCCTTTCCTTCTTTTCTATAAACAACACAGAGCTCCCCAAGGTGACAAACTATGCTTGATAAGATCTCGGGACAACAAATCATGCAATTGCTTTTTCAACTTCTCCTAGAAAGGATGTGCCAAAAATATACAGAGACAAAGAGATAGGTCGAGTACCAAGAACAAGATCAATACAGAATTCCATGTTCTGCTCTGGAGGCATCCCTGGATGCTCATCAGGAAACACATCACGATAATCACACACTATTGGAATCTCCTGGATATGTAAATCTACACTCGGCTTCTCAGTAAGAGCCAAGAGTAATCTAGTCTTCATAGCTCGTTGGTCAGGAAAGAAACTAGCCAACACAAATAGAGAATGCGAAGGTGCACTCCCCTGAAAGAACAACTCCTCTCCGGATGGAGGCTGCAAGGTAACTGTCTTCCAGAAACAAGAGATCATGGTCCAGTTACAATGCAACCAGTCAATGCAAAGAAAAAACAAAAAAGGTTCTAACTGAATAACCATGAGATTAGCGGTAAAATCCTCATTATCAATAGAAACAACACAACAAGTACAAACTGTGTAACTAGCAACGATACCCGTAGGAGAGCTAAATAGAACTGACTATGAAATCCACTTGAAAAACAAATTTGCCATCCTAGCTAGCTCTAGCAACACGAACGAATAGGTAGCTCCAAAATCAAAAGAACAATGGTATCATGGGAACCCACAAGTAGTGAACTACATCAGGACCACCTACAGACCTAGCAATAGGCATGGCTTAGATTCCAAGTGGCGCCATGGAGACATACGAAGGTGCCAGGGTGATGGGAGCCCCGACACTTGACTAAGGCAGTGTTGGGACAATTGTAGGCACGACAATCCGAGGTGGAGTAGTCGATGCAGGCTGCCAGTAGAACACATCAGGTGGAGCCCAAACAGGAGGCAACTACGATGCAGGAGTAGCCGCCATCATCTGGACAAACCCCCAAATAGAAGCAATTGAAGCAGGTGGAGGTACCAGCTACCACTTGATCACGCTAGTGGCATTCCACCAAAGACTCGCTCCATGTGACCCGAACAGTCACAATGACGACACTCTCCCTTACAAGAGCACTTGACCGTACAATGTCCACCTCAATATTTGAAGCACATCATACCTTGCCCTGGAACAAGGTTGGAAGGTACAGTCGTCGAAGAAGAACGAGGTGCTAAAGAAGCAAATGACCTTGTCTACTTTAACTTGGAGAACGGCGGGGGCTGATAGTCCCTGTTGAACATCTTAGGAGTGGGCCACTGAAAATACCAACCTCCCTCATTGAAGCTCCTCTTCTGGTCACTACCAGAAACACCAGAACAGTTGCCCTCTACTACAAATCCCTAAATTTCGAGCTGTGGTTCAACCTAGCTACAATCACGTCCTTGGCCACGACCTCTACCATGGCCACCGAGACCACAACCACTACCTTTCGGTATAGCTGATCACCACAAACAATCATTCACACAATAAGCTCGAAGCATCAACCTCATAACATAAATCATCAATGTGACATAGCGGAAACGTAAATGCAATTCTTGATCCATTCACATCCTACTATGCACAAGAGTGTCAAATTTTAAGTTAATTAACCATCCAAAGTCAAGTTCTAGAAATTAAGTATCCATTAGCCAGTTTAGTTAACCAATCCTAGAGCAAATTTTAGTAGATTAAATTAATCTAATTTGTTGAACTATTCACCACAGACCTAAAGCCCGTTCTGATACCAACTGTAACACACCGGCCCAACATTGAGCCCAGAATGTCACCTAAATCATTCTCACTAACAATTTACACACTATTTACAAATAATTCCAGCAACCTATGCATGGAATAAAACCCCACAACAGGTCATAGAGCAAGAACTTAACAACATAAATGCATAAAGGATTAACTTTCAAATCTTGGTGACATGCGCCAAGAACTCTCAGGTCACACGCACCTAAGAAACGCTCTAGTCACACGTGCACGAGAAACACCAAGACCAAGCTCCCTATACATAGGATGGCAACAAGTAAAAATAATCAAACTATTATTAAAAAAACCAGAGTTCCAGTTCATTAAACTAATAATAACAAAGTCTAATAATAGATTCTAAATGGAAGTATCATGTCTCTAGATTTAGTGATAGCAAAGTAAATAGGAATGTCTGTATAATAATTGCATGTGATGCACATGTGCTACTCCATCCCATGCATGTCGCCTTCAACGTTCACATAAAAACAACAACAAAGCAAGAGTGAGTCTAGGACATAGCAAGTACAGCTTCAATCAAAAAAGACATAGCAAGTATAGCTTAGAACAATAAACAAACAACTTATCATTCAATTAAATCATTATCATCATCATTCTCATTCTCAATTAATCATATCATCTTCCATGTTGTTAATTAGCACAATTAACTTCTCATGTATGCAAAGTTCAATTACGCTCTATGCTCACATGCAACTCAATCAGCCGATACTAGTATAACAGAGTGACCACCCATCAATGCATGTAACATCCCAAATTTGGAGTTCTTTTGAAGCCTTTAATAATAAAATTTAACATTTGAATTTTCTTGTTTAAGTTAAAGGTTAATTGGATTTTTTTAGAAATTAAAATAATTTAATATGAATAATCTAAACTTCAATTAAATTCAAAGTCATTTTATTTGGGTTCCTTGAATTACAGAGTATTTTCTGGGCATTTTTGGAGTTTATTTGCTATTCCTTTGAATTCAGTTTTATTTGATCCATTTTCTGAAATTCAAAAGTCTTTTGACTTTCTGGAAATTCTTTTGGGCTTAATTTCTTCCATCAGCCCATTCTTTCCCACGCTGAACCATCCCATTCCCACACCGTAACCATTTCGCCGCTTTGCCCATTTCAAAGACGCCCCGCCAATGCCACGTGTCACCCCGTGTTCCGCCTCTACTATTGTGGGCTGTAGTGTGGGACCCGCTTGTCAGCTGAGTCCATCCCGGTGCCATTCTCACTAACGTCTCCGACACGACTTCACCACCTTGTTCATTCTAATCTCGTAATTGCCACCTTTAAAACCTCGCCGCCCCCTCGGTCCTCGCATCTTCTCATCGCGCTGCACCCGTAGCCCTAGCTGTCGCGCTCGAAGTCATAGCGAATCCACCGAGTTGAAGCCCGAGCCATTGTCGCCTTCGTCATCGTCTTTTGTCGCTGCCAGTGGACCTCAAGCTTCATCTTCACCACCGTGGAATTCACATCACCCTGATCTACTCTGCCCTCCTCTTTGATCTTTGCATGCCGTCAAGCCGACATGGCATGCCCCGTCAGCCTCTCCATCCTAGTCAGTAGTCCCGTGTTCGCCACCTCAGCGTCACCTCAGCCCTAGCCGCCCACGTGTTGCTTGCATCATCGCTTATGTGGCACAGTCCCGAACCCTAGCGTGTGGATTTGGTCCACCGTGGACTAATTTGCTGTCAAGTTGGCCCCACCTATCAGACCCTATTCTATAGACCTGGTGCACCGTGCGCCATGAAACCTTCTTCCGTGGACCTGGTCTATAAACCATGGGCCCACCTATCAGTGATTGAATTTCTTTTCCTTTAGAAATTTAATTCCAGCCGAAATTCTTTTTCTCTTACTCATGTAGTAATCTGGAGTTTCCTTTTGAAATAAATTTGCAAAATTCCTAAATAGTATTTTCTCTCTTAGATTTAAATCTTTTAAGAGCTCGTTCTCCTTCGTCCGAACTCTGATTAAGTCCATTCAAGTCCCTAAATTCTTCTAAAATCAAGCTATTCAACAATTCTTTTTTTGTTGTTTTTGGATTTTATTTGAATTGTCTTTTGGATTTATTTGTTTTTCGTTCGTTGTCTCTTTCTTGTTTAGACGACCTTTTTCAAGGAGCAGGAGCAGGAGTAGGAGCAAAATTTGAAGACCAAAGATTGGTAACTGAGCTAGACCAAGGCAAGTCGTAATCCATTGATCATATTAAACCTATGTTTTCAAAAGTATATTGTTTTATGTCCAAATTGCATGCTAGTTTTATATCAACTGCATTTGGGAGTAGTTAATCACCTATTTGTCATTATGTCGCCATTGATCATTTGAATGCCATGAATCCTTTGTCATGATAGGATGGTCATTACTAGTTGGATATATTTGTATTACCAACATGGGTTATCGTAGATATGCTTAGTTATACATTGGGCTCATGTCACATGTGCAATAATGATTATTTGACATAATGAGATATGTAATTGTGGTGTGATGCCACTGTTGTGCAACTATGGTGCGATGTTACTGTTGTACAAGTTGTGGTGCGATGCCGCTGTGATAAAATTGTGTTCCATGGTAGTGATTGTCATTGGTTTGGTTAAGAAAAGGTTTTATGCTCTGGCAAGTGATTGTGTAGTAAGGGGGGGGTGTAGTTAGCACTTTTAGGATGATGTAGATTCGCCTAAGTAATTGTCAAGGACTTCGTCTTGTGCACCATTGAACTGGGCCATATCGTACAACCACTGTCTAGTGTGGGGTGGACCTGACTAATTAATTAGTAATTTCTCAACTCTATCTCTCCTTTTGGCGGTGTGAGTTCTGGGATGGATATTCACAATGGCGCAACAGGGGGCCCTGTCTGGTCATGATGACATTCACTATTGAAACCTTAGAGAGGAGAACTGGGTTGAGAAAGATCTTTGTAAAGGCCTTGTGATAATCACTTAATCATGCACCTATGGAAGTGTGTGAACGAACATTATAAATTGAGTTATCTCTTGTGGGTAAAGTTGTACAACCTCTACATAGTTAAAACTATTTAAACAGCTGTGTCCTGGTTATGGACAATGTCTAGGGATTTCACACGAGGGGTAGAGTTTTTATAAATATGCTCAGAAGGTGAATGGGAGGTTCACTTCGTGAATGTGATGTTCACTTGGTGGATGGGATGTTCACTTGGTGGATGGGATATTCACTTGATGATTTGGTTTGGCTGGGAAGTGGACAGGAGGTTCACTAATTGTTTCAAAAAAAATTGTTTACTCTATTTAATTATTGTCTTTCAAATTACGCTTTATAATGTACTTACTGTATTTATTGTCAATATTTTTTTTTCTGTAAAAGAACCATATGGCTATTCCTCTGATCAAGCCTTACATGAATATTAATTGCATACTGTTCCCTATGACTTGTTGAGTACTTTATAAACTCACGGCTTTAAACTTTGCTGCTGAGTTGAAGAAGGTCAAGCTACTCAGGAGTTCTACGAGGATGAGTTCTTTGAAGACTTTGCGAACTAGGATACACTCCCCACTCAATTGCTTGCGGGCATGTCGAATGGCCACCACAAGTTTCTTTTGTTTGTTAAGCCCTGCGTGGCAAGTTAAGTAATCATTGACGATAAGGTCTAGTTATTATTATATATTACTATTTTGCTACCTTTTTAGTTAATTCGTTGAATGGATTGTATTTCATTGATGTTTCACTTTGTGAGCTAGTTACTGATGAAGGGACTAGTTTAGAATACACAGAGGGTTTCAGATGTGTAAATCCGAGTCCTGACAATGAATCACTCTATCATTCACTCCTGTGATGTCGTTAATGAAGTTTGGTTTTTTCTATAGTTCTCTGGAATAGCCATGTAACAGTTCTCACTGACCCCACTAGAATAGTTACATGATGTCCTAACTAACCCAGCCTGTGCAATCCCACCATGATGAATGTAAATAATGCAATATTGTTCATTATTGTAACATCCTAATTTTTGGGACTTTTTTTTGAAAATTTTCAAAATAAAAGGAACTAGTTGAATTTTTCATGAAATAATTAAAGCTTAAATTGAAATTTCAGAAAATAATAACATTTTAAATGATTAAATCAAACTTAAATTAAATTCAAAATGGTTTATTTAATTTTCTAGATTTTCTTGGTTTTTCTCCAAGTTCTTATGTTGTTTCTTTGAGCTTTATTTAATTTATTTCTTTTTCTGTTGTTCCCAAAATTTCTTTTCTTTGTTGAAAAATAAAATTTAAATTAAATATTTTGAAAGATTTGTATTTCTTTTAGAATTTCTGCAATTATTTAAATCCAAGTCCAAAATTCAAATTCAAATTCAAGTTATCAATTCAAATCTCGTCGTCAAAATTCCAACATTCAAATTTTGTTATTTGAATTTGTTTCTGCGTATTATCTTTGGGCCAAGCCCAATTCTTTTTCTCCGGCCTATTTTATTTTTCACTTTTTTTCTTTTTTTCTTTTTTTCTTTTTTCCTTTTCTTCCTTTTTTCCTTCCTTTCTTTCCTTTTCTTTCTTCCTTTTTCTTTTCTTTCTTTCTTCTTCTTTCTTCTCTGTTCTTGTTTCTCTGCCTGGCAGTTGCTCTATCCCACCGCCACCTACTCTGTCCTGCCGCCTGCGCCACCCCTCACGGTTGCCGCCGCCCCTACCACCGCTCCCACACCAACCCCCCTTGCCTTCTCGGCCCTTTCCTCAAGACTTGCGCCAGTGGCGCCAGAGTCACAGGCTCAACCGCGCCGCCGCTTTTGCACCTTTCTTGTGAGTGTTCCACGTTGATTAGAGCACCACCTTTGCATTATAAAAGGAGCACCGCTTGTCCCTCGTTGTTGGGATATGGGTAGGCTACGCTAGCAATAATTCAAAAATTCTACCACGTAAACCAGGATGCCAAGCAAGTAAATGATCACAGATTATTACCACCAGACGCGTAGTGCAGCGGAAGAAGAGTTGGAGCAGCCTGGCCCAACGAAAAGTGCGTCGGTGAAGTGGTCGTAGACGATCTTCCACCGTAGTCGATCGTCTCCTCCAGAAACCAATCTACTTCCTCGCCAAGGTCGCGGATCATCCTTAAGCGCAACAGCTACCGCAGTAACGCTGTGCCTCTATGTTATCCACACGTCCAGGACAGGAACATCGTACGCTTGTGTGCTAGCACCAAGTCGCACAGAAGGCTCTCTCAAGAAGATGGTGGCTAGGGTTTTAGAAGAACAACTCAACTCACGACTTTCGTGTGTCTTGTCTGTTTTTCTCGCTACTGTTCCCTTGGCCTCAAGCATCTCCTTATATAGTGCCTGTGACAGATCCTATCCGAACACGTTTGACGAATCGTATCCATACTGGTTTGTTCCAACCCGTTAAGTGTGTGACCCTATAGGTTCATGTGTGATCGGTTGTGATTTGGAAACCCTTTCCGACCACGAGTCGTTAGCGGTACCTAGCAGCACATAACGATTCCCGAACACACATAGAATATATCGGATGAACCTTAATGCAATATGATCTATGACCAGGTCTTTATCACTTACGAACAGCTCGTAACTCCTTACGACCAGTTGGTGATTATGTTCTCTCCACAACCACCCAGGAGGTCTTCTAGGACCACCTAGAGGTCTTCCACGACCACCCAGGAGGTCTTCCAGGACCACCCAGATGTGGAGAACAGATATCAGCCGTACGACCTGTTTGTGTATTATCCGTTTGCCTCACGACATCTAGTTGAACTCCAGGTGAGATTATGTCTGTAACAGTCCAAAATCCCTAAGTTGGATTAGTTAAGCATCTAATGAGCATTTATGAAATTTTTGGATTTTTTTTTAAAAAAACTGTTATTTCAAAACAAATGTGTTAAAACCTAGTAATCCAGTACTTTTTATCCAATTCAAAAGTCCAATTTGAAAGAATTCTACATAGAATTTCAGTACATGAAGAATTCTAGAAAAATTACAGAATAAACTAGACTATGTCAAGAAGCTTCCATAAAAATTTAAGGATTTTAGGAACTACAAAGCTATGGCTACTCTTTATCTAATCACCCTCAGCCATTTTTGCAAAGTCTGGAAAATTCTTGTGCTTGCCTATCTCCACTGACTGGTCGGGCCCTCAGTCCAGGTCTTCTCTTCCACGCATCCAACCCCTTCACCCCTGCATGTGCGCCAGCTTGCCACTGCCTGTGTGCATGTCCAAGATGTCCCGAGCGTGTCATTTCCTTAAGCCTTCCACCGCCTCCTTGCCTATTAAGCCTGCAGCCCTCTTGCCTTGGGCCATTTTTTCCCTTCCTCATTTTCTCTACCGAAAACTAAGAAGCCGAGAGCTGGCCCTGTCGCCTCCACTGCTGAGCTCGCCTTGCCCGGTCCGGTGAATGGCGCCGCCCCTGGCTGCTCCCTCCGCTCGACCCAGCCCGGCAGCTCCCTTCGCTCGACCCAGCTCGGCCCCTATGGTTCCACCGTGCTTGCTGCCTCCGCTCGCCCTGACGCCGCTCGGCTCCCTCACACCTCCGGCCCATGGCGCCACCGAGCTGCTGTGGCTCCGTCTCCTCGGGCCCGGCCAGCGCCACACAGACTCAGCATCCCGAGCCACCGTGACGACTCCTGTGCATTGTCACCCTCCTGCTGTCCGGAACTGACTCGAGCGCCACTCCTAAGCATCACCGTGCCGGCCGCTTCACCTCCTCGGCCGAGCAACAGACCCGAGTGCCGCCTCCTGGTCTTCCCACAAGACGGCAGACCACTCGCCGCCACCAGCTCGCCCGAGCCCCCGCCCGAGCTGCGCCGCCTCCACCCCTGAGGCTGCCTCGCTCAGCCTGTTCTGATTTCATGGTGTCGGCCACCACCGAAGTTCCCCTCGAAGCCGACGTTGCGCACATCTAAGCCACTTGGGCCTTTGTATTTTGTTCACTACTGTTCATCGTTGATATTTAGTTTGCTAGCTTCAACTTCATTGTCTATACACTGTGCTCTCCACTGTGTGTTTGGTTTTCGGTCCATTTGATTAGCATGAGTTAGCTTTTGCAAGGTGAAGGCTAATGGAAATGGTTAGTGAGAATAGTATAGAATAATTTTGCAAAGGCAAGGTTTAGGTTAGAAGCTGTACCAAAGTAAATTATTAGTTGGCTCAAATGAATGCTCCCAGTTAGTAGATAACTCATTAAGGTTAATTGGAAAATGCTAGAAGTATGTCCATATACATATGTGTAGCCTTGTTTGCTAAATGGATGTTTAGTAGCTGGTAGTTGATTAATTGCAAGTTTGATGATAATTTTGATCTGAATGTTTTGTAATGACATTAGTGAAATATTTCTTTCATATAAAATCAATATCTTTCTTCTGTAGTGATTTCATAATTGTTGTAGATTTTTGGAATTCTGGTGTTTATTCGCTGTTTTTTTCGCTTTGGCAGTTTTTATCGTTATATGACAATGACGCGAGAGCGCAATTGAGAAGTTCGTGAGAATGTGCATAGTTCCAGCAAACAAAGGCAAGTAGTTTTCTATTGATGCATGTTGATCATATTACTTTCAAGAACTATTATCTTGTTTGCAACTGTATGTATGCATGCTTTAATTTGTCTAGTTAATTTTGTTGATTAGTGGTAGTTAATCTTGTTGCATGAATTCCCTAAAATTGTTCATCCGCCGCCACTAGACTAAGTTAATAATCCAGCTAGTGAATTAGAGCCCTGTGGATGTTATATGGTTTATTTATGTTTATTCGTTGTCATGCTTAGCAATGCTTAGTTTCTAGTAGATTGGACGGTTATCGACTTGTCGATAACCTTGATCACACAAATCATTTTTATTTATGTTATAACCAGCACCGTGTGCTATTATATTTGGAAAAACTAAAAATAAAAATAAAATATTTTAGACTTGGGCACATTGGTTGGCTAGTGTGCTTTTGAGTGTGTGCTTGGTGCCCGAGTTAATAAGGACCGAACATTTTGTTACACTAAACCAAGCATTATTGCGTGCATCCACATGAGGGTATATGGGACCCCTCTTGAATTAGTACCTATGGGGAGTGTTAATTAATGAGACGCTGGTGGTAGGTATAGGAGGATAAAAGAAATGTGTTATGTTGTTGTCGGGCATGTGACGGGGTGGGTTCTGGGTAGATTCCCTCGCCCGAGGAGCATTGGCAGTTGCTACGGCTAAGCCAATGTCTCCGACACAACGTATGGATCCTCTGTGGGAGCCCAGGATGGGCGGTTCACAGAGGGTTAACCCCCGTATGTGCGACTCTTAATTAGCTTAGTCCATTGGAAAGCGTCTCGTAGGACTTAGCTCTGCCGGCATACCTTCGGAAGTGTGCTTTATCTGGTGGCAAAAGGAGCGGTCTGACATATGGGTAAAGTTGTACACCCCTGTAGGGTTTAATCTATTCGAATAGCCAAGTCCTTGGTTATGGACACGCTTGGGGAGGTCTTTCGAGAGTTAGACTCAATATTTTGGATTTTAAACTTAAAACTTGATGGGTAGTATTGAGGATGGTTTCTCATGCTATTGTTGTGTGCTACCGGGGGCAGCCACATATAGATGTTCTGTTAATATCTAATGTCAATTACTCGTTGTTATTTGAAGTATTAAAAATGTTTGCTAACTTGCCATTTGAATCTACTACATTGTATTTAAATTGAAATATTGCTTTGCGCTAAAAATGAATCCTATAGCCTTCTCTTTTGAGTAGAGCTTGCATGTAGCTATATATAGGTTTGTTAATGATAAGTCTTGCAGAGTACATTCGTGTACTCAATGTTTGCTTTTATTTACTAATCTGGACAGCAGGTATTGAGATCTATTCGAGTAAGGAAAGATGCGCAGGAAATGTCGACTTGCTAAGGTTTTAACCCCAGCCTGTTGCCCTGCGGGTTATGGCAAGCCATTGTTGGGACTCTATTTCTGGTTAATTTATGGTTTCATTTTATTTCAGTCTATTTATTGTTTTCCGCTGCTTACTTGATATTTTATCTTGCGATATTATGATATCCTGTGTATGGCTTGATACTGTTTGTAAAGGTGTGTACCGCTCCTGTGAGGTACATAATACACTGAGAGTGGGAAAAATTAATTTGTGATGCTAGGACCAATTGGAGGGTTAAGCATTACAAGTTAAATCGCCCGGCGGCTCTCATAATGTCATCCCTAGACTGTTCAATACTTTCTCGATCAAGTGTCGAACAACTTCATGTGGTCGACACTTCGACCACTAGTGGCATGGCCATGCACTTTCTTTATTCAACCACAACGAGGGGCCCAAAGACATCTCTCCTGTTATGTTAGGAGGGGCAAATCCCATATTCGACCAGTCACATTCCTCCCCATGTTTCATAGCATACCCAAAAGCTACCTTTATAACAGAGGTGAGCATGGGCTTCAGGGGGACTAGGGGATCTCACCAGGTCTATCGATGGAGGCTAAGGTGGCCGGAGGCGAGCTGGTGGCGGTAGCCAGTGGCGGTGCGATGAGGGCATCGTGGGGATGGCGGTCGGGTGGTGGAGAGCACATACCGGATGTCGAGGAAGGACAAGGTGGCCAAGGCGAAGCTCCAGGTGCGAGGAATCGAGCCAAAGCTCACCGGGGATGGTGTGGCGGTGCGGGCGGCGCTTTTGGCCTCGGTCGAGGAAGAAACAGATGCCGATGCATTCATGTGAGCAAAAGGCAAAATTAGGAGGGGGGCAAATGCTCCTTGCATGCTGGAACATGATATGACGCGCACGGTGGGGGAAGGGGAGCATCAGGCCAACCAGAACGGTGAGCGGTGTGTGTCGGCCGGCGCAGGCACTGCTCTTTCTTCGCGGTTGTTCTTGATGGAGAAGAAGGGGAGGGGAAAACAAGGGAGCTTCGGGGCTGCCATTTATAGACGAGGGGGTGGAGCGGCCAATGTTTGCTCGGCCAGCATGGGCGTAAGTGAGACGGGATGGGGAGGCTGGTGGCCGCGCGAAACGCGCGACGAGACAGTGGCATTGTGCAAGTGGCTACGATGGGAGGGGTCAAGGCGAGGTGAAGCAACAATGACGACGCAAGCGACGTGGCGTCTGCGAAGGCATGTAGGTCGGCAAGAAGACATAAGGTGGGCGGCGTGGAGCTCAGGAGTAGCCAGAGCATGGGCAGATAGAAGGAAGAGAAAGGAAGAAAAGGAAAATGAAAAGGAAAGGAAAGGAAAAAGGAAAATAATTGGCTGGGGAAATTCAAATTTCAAAATTTGAATTTGGAAATTGTTGGCGACGAGCTTGAATTTGAGAACGGAATTGGAATATGAGTCTCGGACTCGGATTTTAATAATTGCATAAATTCCCAAAAAGAAATCTAATAATTTTAAAATAATTAAATTAAATTAAATTTTAGAACAAATGAAATAATCTTGGGAAAACAAAAAAGAAATAAAATAAATCGGATTGAAAGAAATAACAAAGAACTTGGAGAAAATCCAAGAAAGTCTAGAAAATCGAATAAACCTATTTGAATTTAATGGAAGTTTGACTTAATCATTTAAAATATTTTTATTTCTGAAATTTCAAATTAAGCTTAACAATTCAAGAAAATTCAATTGGTGATTTTTATTTTGAAAATTTCAAAAAGGCCCAAAAATTGGGATGTTACAGTTAGGGAACACCAGCCAAAGCTACATGGTGGACCAAGAACACATCGCCATGATAAAAGTTCAACCATCGTTTGAGGAAAAGATTAGAGTAGCTCAGGCGGATGGCAAATGCATCATTAAGATCAAGAAGGACATGATCAAAGAAGGGTAAAGCCCTAGGATTTACCCTAGATGAGAATGGCACATTATGGTTTAGGAAGTGCATACGCATGCCAGGCAACTAGGACATCAAGATCTTGATTCTTAATGATGTCAAATTGGGTTTTTGGAATACAAATATCGCATAAATGCTTACCTTGGCTTTAGTCTTTACTAAAATGGGAAAAATGGATGACATTTTGAATATGAGTTTAGGAGATTTTTGAAATGATGGTCCAGAGGGGTTTACCTATGTTATTTTGTATCAAAATAAAAATAAAAAACTTAGTTTGTGATGAGGACAAGTTATATTATAATCTGAGAAGTGTTAGAGGTGTATCTCATAAGTAGATAGGGGGAGATCCTCACCCAGATCAATTAAGGTCCAAACACAGTTATATCTGACATAAGCGTAAGCGTACAACCACATGAGCCGGTATGAGATGACCTTAGCTAATTAAGTCATTGAAAACTAGCCTTGCACGTTGGTAGGCCATAGTAGTGCGAGCATGACCGGTGTAGGCATGTTCGAAGGGTTCCCTCTACCGAGGCGTTGGGAACAAAGCCACTTTTGACATAATAGTGAATGCCTCCCTGAGACGGGGGGTGTACCCGGTTTAAGTGAGGGTGTTCATTCACCGGGCTAGTGCAAGGTTAGGACTAGATGATGTAAAGGCTTCGACACGTGCTCTAGATCGCTTACCAAAGGTTAATGAGCGGTGGTATCGACGAATGCCGAACAAACTAGAGAATTCATGTGCTATGGGTAAAGTTGTACCCCTCTACAAAGTGTAAATCTATTTAAATAGCCATGTTCACGGTGATGAGCGTGCTAAGTGTATTATTGTCAGGTATAGACCTGGTTTTCGTAAAAACAGTTTTGTTGGGAAATGTGGAAAATGGTTTGTTGGCATATATTTGGGTTGAGTGCCATGTTTATGGCTGAAAATAAGATGTTGCTCGCAGCTGAGGAGGGCCGCGAGTTGTTATTTATTTAATTACATACTTCTTGTCCTTTATCTATTTAACCGTTCTTTAAATTTCCGTTGCAGAGTACTACGTATTGATATTGCAAATAAAATTTGCTTGATGCTGAAAACAACATGTAGCATAGAGCCATATTCTTTGACAAGCCTTGCATTTATAATATGTTGCAAAACACTATAAGTCTTGCTGAGTACATAATGTACTCAATCTTCCTTAAATTGTTTTTCAAACTTAGAGGATGATCTACACTGGACGACGCTATCTTTGCACCCAGCGCCGGAGGGTTCGGTGACGGATCTTTTTAGGGCTTGTCTCTTGTTGGTTGCCTGAGG
Source organism: Phyllostachys edulis (assembly GCA_036346405.1). Taxonomy (NCBI): domain Eukaryota; kingdom Viridiplantae; phylum Streptophyta; class Magnoliopsida; order Poales; family Poaceae; genus Phyllostachys; species Phyllostachys edulis. Next base: position 24,167,791 of record CM070566.1, read on the forward strand.
GTTCAGATGGGCATGTCGCCGTACCGTTTTGGTTTATTTACTATGCTTCTGTTGTTTTATTTGCTACTTCTGATACTTGGGCTTTTATTTGGCCGGTCGGCCCTTGTTTCATTTTGTATGTACAAATATATGGATGTGATTATCAATGTTGTGGATGTGTGTAATATCCACTGATCATGGGACTAGTGCTGTACACACACGAGGACTTCGGGTATTCAAAGCCCAGGGTCCAACATCATGCCTTGAAAATATGGTGACATTATCTCATCGATAATCGTTTTGAGATATACACCGATCACAAGAGTGCAAAGTATATCTTTACCTAGTCAGACTTGATCTTAAAAAAAAAGATGATGGTTGGAATTAATCCATTATTATGATCTTGCTATTCACTACCACCCCCGTAAAGCCAACGTGGTAGAACATGTCCAAAGCAGAAAGACTTATTGCAACACCGCTATGGTTAGGGAACACCAGCCGAAGCTACATGGTGGACCAAAAACACGTCGCCATGATTACATGGTGGACCCAGAACACTTCATCGTGATAGAAGTTCAACCATTGTTTGAGGAGCAGATTAGAGTAGCTCAGGCATATGGCAAAGACATCATTAAGATCAAGGACGAGATGAAGAAGGGTAAGACAGGATTTACCCTAGATGAGAAGGGCATATTATGGTTTGGGAAGCGCATACGTGTGCCAGGCAACTAGGACATCAAGATCTTGATTATCAAAGAAGCACGTGAGTCTGCATACTCGATTACCAAGGATTTAGTGGTTTAAACTGCTGTCTACCAGCAAAGGACACAAATGACCAAGCAAAAAACAATAATTCTGTAAGATGCACTACATGTGAACCCATTGACCGATCAGAGGAGGCAGTACGTAGGGCTTAATCTGATCAGCGGAAGCCAGCAACTAGCACATTGGATTCTTTTAGGCGTTTATTGAATACCAAATCGACGTATTCGTCTGGCCCTATCTAGCTAGAGCTTCCAGCTCACTAGCGCGTCATTTAAGAGAAGAGGGTATGGAAGCACAGATAATTCCATTATTTTTCTCGCATGATGCGCAAGAACAGTGACGACATGGCTATAATGCACAGACTGTATATTGCTTCACCTAATCACACGCAGATTATGTTCCCATTTACAGACTGTATATTGCTTCACATATTAGATAACAGTAAATAGGCAGCTTGAGAAAAAACAATGTAATGGGTCTAGTTGTTGCATTTATAAGTAGAGATGGTGAACCCCGCACGGGCATAGTTATACTAATAGCTATATTATTATGTCCAACGACAGAATTTATATTATAATTTGATTGGTCGGAAAAACAAGAGCAATGAAACTAGGTACTATAATGCTTTTTATAGCATAGGTGGGGTGGTGAGGAGTCTTTGGCTGAAATTACACGTTTTATATATGAAATAGCAAAATTAGTCTTTTCACGAACGAAATGTAAAAAATATCATCCTTACCGTGCTATTTTGCCACGGAAGCCATGTGTGACGCATCTAGATCGCGGCAGACAACATGCCGCCCATCCAGACCGTGGCAGCCCACCTACCGCGCACCTCGACGGGAGCAGGATGGCTGCAGCGTTCCCAGCCCGCGACAGGAATTTGCGCAGGCTGTCTACCGCGCTGGCATGCTATCCTGCCACTGTCTGGGTGCGCGGCAGGTCACCTGCTGCGATCTGGGTGCGCGGCACGTGGTTTATGTGGGAATTTAGCAGGTAGGGGTGCTATTTTTGTCATTTCATTTGCGGTGGCTACTTTTCCTATTTTATTTAAAAAAAGAGGTTAAATGTGCCAAAAACTCGGGTAAGAGTGTGACACAGGTGAAAGCATGGCTGTAATTTTTTTTTCCCTGAGATCGATCCAAATTTTTAAAAAAATGACACAGCTAAAAGAAATAACAATGTGCATGTTGAGAGAACAGAAAGCGATGGATCAGGAAGGCGACTTAGAGGTAGCTGTCTATTGGAGACGGTGACTCCTCGAAATAATATATAACTAGCGGCTTGCGCGCGGCGTTCCCGCTCGCCGAGAAAAACGGCAGATTCTTTTGCGTGCGTGGGGCCCGCGGGCAAAGAAGCAACGCGGAAAGCATCACGGGCGAGAGATGCGTTAGCGTCGTGGGGGCCAGCGTGGGGCCTGGCGTGGAGAAAGCATGAAGGCGATTCTTGAGCGATCAAACGGTGGTGAAACGAAGCATGCAGGATCGAACAGCTGAAAAATAAATGTCGACGTGGTGTAGCTCTTTGCTCCCCAAACTCCTCAAACTCGCCTCTGTTTATACCGAAGGATTTAAAAAAAATTCGTAGGTACAATCAAATACATTATTGTTCATTATTTTAAACTGACGAATCATTGGTCATTCAAGTGACGTCCGCTCGTGTACGCATAGTTGAGAAGTACATGGATTTATGTTTTCTTTTTTGAAATTCTTAGGTTGATTTTATGCCTAAACTAAAGTTGCTGATTGTACCTAATTGTTAATTTGCACTCCATATCTACCCATGCATGGAGAAGAAAGACTCCTAGTCTGTCTTGATGTGGATTTGTCAACTATCACTTATGTATGTATGTAGATCTAGATAATAAATTATGCCGCCTTGATATGTACTTGCAGACAAGCAGAGGTGAAATTTGATTTAGGTACTCTATTCTACTCATGTACTTAACTCTTCTGTGACTGAACTAGACCCGAAAACTTTGATCAGCGAACAAGTTTTATATATGAACACGGGTAGGGTTCTTTCTACTTAAATCAAAATTTCGTTAGCCAGCTACGGAAGAAAGATTCCTAGCAATTTGTCCTGGTTAGCTCTTACTCCACCAATTAGATACGTTACATAGTCAGTCATACACAGTAGTCACTCGACATATTACTTATCTTTTGTAAGAAAAGAAGACCCTTAAACTTTGGCCAACAAAGAATAATAATTTTTTGTGAGAGCTGCCGGAGATTTAACTTGTAATGCTTGACTTTTCAACGTACCCGATGGACTTATCCCGAGTTCGTATGAAATGCGAAGGGAACAGCCGGACACATGTGGTGATGACTGTCCTAGCATCACAAGAAAAAATTTCCGCTCTCGGTGTATCATGTACCTCCTAGGACAGTGGTATACATACACCTTCACAAACATCAAGCCATATTCTAGTTATTACAAAACCGAATTCGTCATAGTTTACAACATAATGCACATACAAGGCTGAAAAGGCCAACCGGCTGCCTGTAGACACAAGGCAACCGACCGGTAAACAACCGAGCTAGTTATCGCGTTCGTAGTCGATCTCACAATGGCTAACCCCTTTGGAGTCAACCTCCTCTGCAGCAAATGGACAATCCGGTTGAGTACAAAATTGTACTCGCAGGACTTACAAACAACAAAATAAAGTAGATGCATTCAAGTATCAACAGAAGGCTACTACACTAGGCAATTTTCAGCATAATGGCATTTTCTTTGCAATAGAGTAATAGATTGTAAGGCAATTTACTGAATCTATTTTTATTTGCTTAAATAACAGTGAGACAACATTTAGAGACATAATTAACAACCCAGAAGTAGCTGCCCACAACCACCACAACATTAGCAAGAATTGCTCATTCGTACCACCTGATTTCAAGTTATATCGAAATGTTGAGTCTAACTCTTACACAACCTAACCGAGCGTGTCCATAACCAAGGACATAGCTATTCGAATAGATTAAACCCTGCAGGGGTGTACAACTTTACCCACATGCCAGACCACTCCTTTGCCAAGCTATTTAGCACACTTCCTAAGATGTGTCGGCAGAGCTATGTCCTATAAGACATTTTTCAATGAAATATATTAGCTAGGAGCCGCCCTATGGGTGCGAAGACCTCCGTGAACCACCCTTGTGTGTGCAGACGGGGCTCCCACGGAGGACCCATACATTGTGACGAAGTCACCGGTAAAGCCTCAGCAACTACCGATGCTCCTCAGGCGAAAGAACCTACCCAGAACACAGCCCACACATTTCCATTAACAACAGAATATTTTCCCCCTAACAACTATCACCTACAGCTCAAAACTAATGCACAACAAAGTAATAAGTCAAGAGGAGTCCCATAAAACCCTCATGTGGATGCACGTAATAATGCTTGGATAAGTGGCACAAGATATTCGGTCCTTGTTGACTTGGGCACGAACCACACACCCGATAAGCACACCATTCAACCATCTGTCCAAGTCCAAATCTTTTTATTTTCAGTTTTAATTTTCCAAATACGATACTTACATGAGTACCCTAACCCAAGTAATTAAAGTAATGATATAATGACCATCGCTGAAACGATGATCCCTATTTTACCAGAACTAAGCATTACTAAGCGACACGACTCATATACGGTATATAAATGACCATATACCATCCACTAGGCTCTAATTAATTAGCAGGGATATTAACCTAGACTCAGTGGCAAGGGATAAATATTTACCTACAGCTCATGCAACTACTAGGATTAACTACCTCTAACGAGAAATTAATCATCAAATAGAGCATGCATACATACAGTTGCAAAACAAAATAAGAGTTGAAACATAGTAGGATCAACATGATCAAATGAGGGGGTTGCTTTCCTGGCTCAGGATAGTCTAGGTGCTACTGAGGATCACTGTCGTATACACTTGAATCTCTGAAATCTACCGAATGAACGAGAATAACGAATAACGCCGAATTTAACCAAAACTAGAAATTCATCCAAAATGCATGAAAATTACAAAGTAGGTATATTATTATTTTATATGAATTAATCAAGAAGAATCAACTAAAAAGGAGTTCATGTGCGAGAGTTATGCCCTAAACAATTTCTGTTGGGAGGAAAATGGAAAATAGAGTTCATTATTGCTTGGAACTGAAATTAATTCGAAATTCAAAATTTTATGTTACAGAAACATATTTCAAACATATTCCATGTTAAAGTACATTAAAAATGAAAACCAACAAAATTGGTTTCACTCAATTTGGAGTTGATTTGAGTTAGTTATGAAATTTTGAAGTTATTTGAATTTACAGTGCAAGATTAAATCGTTTTGGAATTTCAAACGGAATTAAATACTTTTTATACACTGCTTGAGCTAGCCAAGGACACTGACTGGTGGGTCCAATGATTTTCTTTTCTTTTTCATTTAAACTTATAAAGGAAAAAAAAGCTACTAACATATGGGGTCCACATGTCATAGGCTCGGTTCACAAAACAGTGTGTGGACCTTCAGTCCACAACACAATGCATGGGTCTACCGGGTTGGTGACTGTGCACTTAAATGGCTCGGGCCCACACGTCATTGACTCTAAAGAAAACCAATTATTAACTACTACTCAATTTCTGTTCATGGGGCCCACACGTCATTGAGACACATCAGTACTTAAAGCAAACCTAAACACTGATTGCATTAATTAAACCATAATGACAGCGATTTTGTTCATTAAACACATTGCTACAGTTGCTGTTAGTTTTCCAATAACACAGAGGCTCCCAAGCGCTAGCTTCTCAGGCTAGTCACCGGCCAGTGGATCTACGCCGGCCGGTGGCAAAGAAAAAAATGGAACCCCCTTGCCTGGGCGAACCTAGAGGTACCGATGGTGAGGACTCCAGTGAACCACAGCGGCAGCGCAACACGGTTTGGCAGTGGGTGCGCTTGGGCTACACTGCCATTTTGCAAAGCAATGATGCCCGTGGCAAAATAGTGCACGCACGAGCATTAGGAAGGTTCAAGGAGCTCAGCGGAGTGGAGAGGGAGTTTGGAGATGTACAGTGGTTGGCTGGCGATGATGTTCGAGGTGGTGGCAATGGCTTAACCGTAGAGAGGACAACCTGCGATAAAGAAGAAGCAATCAACCTCAGGGATAGGTCGAGGGAGCTGAGGAGATGATTGGGGAGTGAAGAATTGAACTGAGTTCCACTGGAGGTAGTGTAGCTGCAGAAATTTTGCTCTTGGCTAGAGACGGAGAAGAAGTGCAATTCCATTGGTTCTTATTATCAAAAGGTGAAATTAGAATAGGGGAAATATTTCTCATGCCATGGAACACAACGTGACGCAGGTGGGGAAGGAAGAAGTTCACTGTTGCAGCCAGAACGCTGCGGTGGCTTGTCGGCTGAAAACGGGAGATGCTCCTTTCACTGGTTCTCTCAGTGAGAATGGAGAAGATGGGAGAGGGAGACTGGGGTGGTGAGGAAAATAGGTTAGGGAGCTCTAGGGCTTCTTTTATAGGCAATGGGTGGAGAGTGCAAGAGGGAGTCGTGGGCATTGATGCGCTCGGTGTGTTGACGATATGGTCAACGTCGAGCTGGTGAAGGAGGTGACCGGGCAGTTAAGTGTGAGCCACGGCATGGGCGAGCCCGGCCGATGCAGGCGAGAGCGAGGTAAGCCATGGGTGCGGTCAAAACCGGCGACGTGCCCGGTGCGCTGGCGTGGACGCTGGAGTGGGAAGGCGCTGCACTCGGGGCGAGGTGGCGCTGTGTTGCGCCAAGCACGTGGAAGGAGAAGCCTGCGGGTGGGGCCCGCAGGTCAGTGGAAGAAGGGAGTAAAAAGGTTTTCCAGATTTTTGTCAACAGGCTGAGTCTTATAGGAATTATTAGAAATGGTTGCCGAGCTCCAAAAATGATGAAAAATTTAGGAATGCTGAGGACACGGAGGAGATTATTTTGTAAATTTTCTAGGGTTTTATTTGCTATATATTTTTCTCTAAAATTATTTCAAGCTTTCTGTTTGCATTTACTTTGATTATTTAACTAGAGGAGAAATTCTAAAACATGCTTGAAATAGTTTCCCATTTTATATTCAGTATAATTATGCTAAGTTTAGATTTTTAATTATCAACTTTCATTTCCATTTGTTTTCTTTATCTGTTAGGTTTGTATTTTCCAAATTGATGCTTTAGGTTTTAAAACCCAATAAAACATTGAATGAAAATCCAAATGAATTAGATGACTACAAGAGGCAGCAAAAGTTTTTAAAAGTTCACATTTTTATACATTTGAAACATAGACCTTGAATGCAAAGTGATACACAAAGTGATACACAAAAGATGTGATACTATATATAAATGATGATCACTAAACATACTTAAGGTTTTATGGCTGCTACATTTTTCTTTTCACAAAAAAAGAATAACAATTATTGTACATTGTCCTAATATACTAGTTGCTGGTAAGACTGATAATTATTTCTTGGCCACACAAGTGGGTGAAAAGAATGACCCTTAAAAATTGGTTAGTAAACAAAATAATTCCGCACATAATTATTAATTAAGAAATGCTAGAAAACACTATAGTGTTTTTTTCTCAATCCAATGGTACAAGAAATCCACGTCCGATCAAACCACTTGTCCTGGTCATAGCCATCCGATTTCGAGGCATGGAGCCACTTCATCAATCTTATCCTTTCCCTGCCTCCTCCAACCACATTCAGAACCATCTCATCTCCATTCCTCTCTCTCTCTCTCTCTCTCTCTCTCTCTCTCTTGTCAATCACTCAATCCCTAATTCACGCCGGTAGAATTGCCGCTGACGCTAGTGCGTATCCACGCACCATCGCACATTAGGGTGGCTGAGGGCAGAGGGCACGAAATCCATCAGTGATGTAATTATCACAGACAGTTTTACAAGCGTAATCGTCTATGTTACTAGTGATGGCTAGAACTATCTATGATATATAATTATCACAGACGGTTTGTATTTAAAACTGTATGGGATGATGAACAGACGGTTCTTGTTAATAACCGTCTGTGATAATTATGTATTATAGGCGGTTCTTAACAAGAACCGTCTGTGATATGCGCCATTAAATACCCGGCCGTCCTGATAGATCTATCTGTAGTGAGATCTATCTGTGATATGTGGCTACTTCGAAGGAGACGGCCAGCTTTGGGGCGTTTGGTGAAAGAAATACCACATATTTGCTAGTGTGCTTGTAGATCTATTTGTTCTCGGTGATTTAAGGTTAGTATTTGCTTCTAACTATATGTATTATAATCTAGAGAGATGATAGCTTGGTTTAGATCTAGCTTGGCAGTTTGCTGAAATTTAAGAATGAGTCTCACTACTCCTTGTCTACTTCAATATATTCTTGCTTGATATATATATTGCTTCATGAATATTTCGTAGCTAGCTACTTTAGGAGCATTAATCTAATTTAACTCTAATTTTTTACGTGCATAGCGTAAATGGACCGAAACTGGATGTACGTTGAGAACTGTGTGAGTGAAGAGTACATTGATGGCATGTCTGCTTTTAGGAGAGCTGCCGAGCAGGATATGTTGAAGAAGGGGATAAAATATATGTAATATCCATGCATTGATTGCGATAATATGAAGATGTTTACCAACCCAGCGCAGATCGAAGCACACTTGATTCGAAGGGGTTTCAAAGAGGAGTATACATGTTAGATTAGTCACGGTGAAGAGCATATTACACCAGAAGGTAGTAACATCGTCAAGGGAGACAACAATATACCGGATGTGGACTGTTCTTTCGATGAGGGTAAGATGCACGATGACAATTTGGATCAGATGCTATGCGATGCAGAAGGAAACTATAGTGAGATAGAGTTTGGTAAATTCGAGGGCTTAATGGAGGACTTGGAAAAACCTTTTTTCTCGGGCTGCAAGCCAGAATACATAAGATTTTCATCCGTGCTTAAACTACTGAAATTGAAGGCAATCAATGGTTGGTCTGACAAGAATTTCACGGCGTTGTTAGGTCTCCTAGTGGACATCCTTCTGGAGGGAAATGTGTTGCCCAGAACCACCTACCAAGCCAAGAAGGTTCTTTGTCTATAGGGAATGGAAGTAGAATGAATACATGCATGTCCGAACAATTGTATCCTCTACTATAAAGAGTATGCAAACATGCATGTATGTCCGGTGTGCAAAGCATCCTGATACAAGTGTAAGAATCACTCTGATGACTACGAGGGCATCGAGGTGAAGCAAGGATCTCATGCTAAGGTGTTGTGGTATCTGACTATAATTCCCCGTGTGAAGTGTTTATTTGCGAACTGAAAGGAGGAAAGATTGTTGTGTTGGCAGTCGGAGGAGCGTAAGAAAGATGGAAAGCTAAGACACCCTGCTGATTCTGCCTAGTGGAAAACTTCGATAGTAGTTTTGAAAACTTCAGTGTGAAACCGAGGAATATAAGGTTTGGGTTGAGTACATGAGCAGCCAACATAGCACCTGGCCCGTGAATGTATGTATATAGAACCTTCCTCTCTGGCTGTGTATGAAGTGGAAGTACATTTTGATGTCACTAGTTAACCAAGGGCTGAAGCAACCAGGGAACAATGTTGATATGTACCTAGCACCAATGCTGGAAGATCTTGTGACACTATGGAACAAAGGGGTACAGGTATGGGGTGCGTACAAATGAGAGAACTTTACTTTATGCGTCGCGTTGTTCTGCACCATTAATGATTTTTCTACTCTTGGTAACCTGTCGGGGTTCAGTACAAAAGGAGCCAAAGCCTGTCCGCACTACTTAGATGACACCGAGAGTGTCTGGCTGAACAACTCACGTAAAACTGTGTACATGCATCACCGTAGGTTCCTTCCCATGTATCACCTATACTGCAAGATGAATAAATAATTCAACGGAAATAAGGAGGACGGTTTAGCTTCAAGGGCTTTTAGAGGAAAGATGTCTATGATACTGTTAAGGATATCGATGTTGTGCTTGAAAAGAGACGTAAATTAAGAACCCGTCAGAAGAATATCTGGAAGAAGTGGTCAATTTTTTGGAACTTACCTTACTGGGAGTACTTAGTAGTTTGTCGCTGCATCGACGTCAAGCACATGGAGAAGAATGTATGTGATAGATTGATTGGTCTCTTACTGAACATTCGCGACAAAACAAAGGATGGTGTCAACGCACGGCGTGACTTGGTTGATATGAACATATGGACCGAGTTAGCACCGAAAGAGACCGATAAAGGCTGAATGTACCTTCCCCCAGTTTGCTACACTCTGTCCAAAGCCGAGAGAAATGAATTGTACCAAAGCTTGCATCGACGTCATGCACGTGGAGAAAGTTCTGTCCTATTATTCCACCAGTATGAAGAAACTTGTTTCTATGGAAGATTTAAAATTAATTGGTATGAAGTCTTATGATTGTCATGTGCTGATGACACAAATATGCTTCCTGTTGCAATTAAAAGTATTTTGTCGAACAATATCCGAGTGACAATCATGAGGTTGTGTTATTTCTTTAACTCAATTGCTCAGAAGGTCATCAATCTCGTTGGACTAGATGCTCTGCACGCCGAGGTGGTGACGACTCTATGTCATCTTGAGATGTATTTCCCTCTGTCATTTTTCAATATCATGGTCCATCTCATTGTTCACCTTGTGAAAGAGATAAAGATATGCGGCCCTGTGTTCCTACGTCATATGTACATGTTCGAGAGGTACATAGGAATTCTCAAGTCCTATGTACGGAATCGTTCTCGGCCTGAGGGTAGCATGTCATTGAGTTCTGGGTCGATTATATGGCTGAGGATATAATGCTTTTTATAGCATAGGTGGGGTGGTGAGGAGTGTTTGGCTGAAATTACACGTTTTATATACGAAATAGCAAAACTGGCCTCTTTGCGAATGAGATGTCAAAAATGACAACCCTGATGCCCTATTTTCCACAGAAGTCATGTGCCGTACATCTAGATCACGGCAGGCGACATGCCGCGTAGCCAGACCGTGGCAGACCACCTACCGCGCACCTAAACGGTAGTAGGATGGCTGCTGTGTTGCCAGTCCGTGATAGGAACGTGCGCAAGCCGCCTACCGTGTTTGCATGCCATCCTGCTGCTGTCTGGTTGCACGGCAGGTCGTCTGCCGCGATCTGGATACGCGGCACATGATTTCGGCAGCAAATTAGCGGGTTGGGGAGTCAGTTTTGTCATTTCATTGGCGGCGGCTACTTTTTCCTATTTCAATTAAAAAAAAGCTAAATGTGCGAAAAACTCGGGTGGTGAGTGTGACACAGGTGAAAGCATGGTTGTAAATTTTTTCCCTGAGATCGATCCAAATCATTTTTTTTTTGACATAGCAAAAAGAAATAACAATGTGTATGTTGACTGTTGAGAGAACTGAAAGCAATGGATCACGAAGATGACTCAGAGCTAGCTGTCTATTGGAGATGGTGACTCCTCGAAAGAATATATAATTCTAATAAAATTTTCGTAGGTACAATCAAATACATTATTGTTCATTATTTTTAAACTGACGAATCATTGGTCATTCAAGTGACGTCCGCTCGTGTACGCATAGTTGAGAAGTACATGTAATTATGTTTTCTTTTTTTGAATTTCTTAGGTTGATTTGATGCCTAAACCAAAGTGGCTTCAATGATTGTACCTAATTGTTAATTTGCACTACATGTCTACCCATGCATGGAGAAGAAAGACTCCTAGTTTGTCTTGATATGGATTTGTCAACTATCACTTATGTATGTATGTAGATCTAGATAATGTACATGCAGACAAGCAGAGGTGAAATTCTTTTTGGGTAATCTATTCTGTCGCTGAACTTGACCCGAAAACTTTGGTCAGCCAAGAAGTTTTATATATGAACACGGGTAGGGTTCTGTCTACTTAAATCAAAATTTCGTTAGCCAGCTACGGAAGAAAGATTCCTAGCAATTTGTCCTGGTTAGGTCTTACTCCACCAATTAGATACGTTACATAGTCAGTCATACACAGTAGTCACTCGACATATTCCTTATCTTTTGTAAGAAAAGAAGACCCTTAAACTTTGGCCAACAAAAAAGAAGAGAAAATTTTCAACCAATCAAATTTCTTTTGTCTTTTGCTGAAAAGTTTCCACAGATATCAAGTAAGCAAGATGTGGCGTCCCCATAGTCTTCGCCGAATGCGTCTGGCGCTTAGACGAAAGAGGTACCTAAACGAGATGGCAGATAAATATCAAAAAAGTCTGAAAGCGGAATGACCAAGGAAAAAACAATAATTCTGTAAGATGCACCAGATGTGAAACCATTGACCGATCATCAGCGGAGGCCAGAGGGCTTAATCTGATGAGCGGAAGCCAGCAACTAGCATATTGGATTCTCTTAGGCGCGTATTGAATACCAAAGCGGCGTATTCCTTTGGCCCTATCTAGCTACAGCTTCGAGCTCAATAGCGCGTCGTTTAAGAGAAGAGGATTTTTTTTTTTGAGAGACATAAGAGAAAAAGATATGGAAGCACAGAGAATTCCATTATTTTTCTCGCATGATGCGCAAGTACAGTGATGACATGGCTATAATGCACATAATTAACACCGTGCTATCCTTACATTAGCTAAGCACCTAATCACATCCAGTTTATATTCCCATTTACAGACTGTATGTTGTTTCACATATTAGATAACAGTTAATAGGCAACTTGAGAAAAAAAAACCATGTAATGGGTCTAGTTGTTGCATTTATAAGTAGAGATGGTGAACCCCACACGGGCATAGTTATACTAATAGCTATATTATTATGTCCAACGACAGATTTTATATTATAATTTGATGAGTCGGAAAAACAATAGCAATGAATCTAGGTGATATAATGCTTTTTATAGCATAGGTGGGGTGGTGAGGAGTTTTTTGGTTGAAATTACACGTGTTATATACGAAATAGCAAAACTGGCCTCTTCACAAACGAAATGTCAAAAATGGCACCCCTACCACGCTATTTTCCACATAAGCCATGTGACGTGCATCTAGATCACGGTAGGCGACATGCCGCGCAGCCTGACCGTGGCAGGCCACCAATCGTGCACCTAGACAGTAGCAGGATGACTGCCGTGTTCCCGATCACGACAGAACATCGCAAGCCACCTACAGGCCGCATGACATCCTGCGCCATGCGGGTCTGTGCGCGGTAGGTCGTCTGTCGCGATCTGGGTGCGCGGCACATAATTTCAATGGCAAATTAGTGGGTATGGATGTCATTTTTGTTATTTCATTCGCGGCAACTACTTTTCCTATTTTATTTTTTTAAAAAGGCTAAATGTGCCAAAAACTCGGTGGTGAGTGTGACACAGGTGAAGGCATGGCTGTAATTTTTTTTCCTGAGATCGATCCAAATCATTTTTTTTTGACATAGCAAAAAGAAATAACAATGTGCATGTTGAGAGAACAGAAAGCAATGGATCAGGAAGGTGACTTAGAGCTTGCTGTCTATTGGAGAAAGAATATATAATTCTAATAAAATTTTCGTAAGTACAATCAAATACATTATTGTTCATTATTTTAAACTGACGAATCCTTGGTCATTCAAGTGACGTCCGCTCATTTACGCATAGTTGAGAAGTACATGTAATTATTTTTCTTTTATTGAATTTCGTAGGTTGATTTGATGCCTAAACAAAGTGACTTGCATGATTGTACCTAATTGTTAATTTGCACTACATATCTACCCATGCATGGAGAAGGTAGACTCCTAGTTTGTCTTGATGTGGATTTGTCAACTATCACTTATGGATGTGTAGATCTAGATAATAAATTATGCCGCCGTGATATGTACTTGCAGACAAGCAGAGGTGAAATTCTATTTAGGTACTCTATTCGACTCATGTACTTAACTCCTGTCACTGAACTTGACCCGAAAACTTTGGTCAGCCAAGAAGTTTTATATATGAACACGGGTAGGGTTCTGTCTACTTAAATCAAAATTTCGTTAGCACTACTATAAACACAAGCTATATTAGACGTCTTATCACAGACGGTTTCAAAACAAGCTATATTAGATGTCTTATCACAGACGGTTCCTTTAAAACCGTCTGTGTTGTAGTTATTACAGACGGTTCCTTAAGAACCATCTGTGATACGGACTTATCACAGACGGTTTGTAAATAGAACCATCTGTGATAATGCACAGACGGTTCTTAATAAGAACCGTCTGTAATAATCACAGATATCACAGACGGTTATTGTTAAGAACCGTCTGTGAATTATCACAGATGGCTCTATTTACAAACCGTCTGTGATAGTGCAACATCACAGACGGCTCTTAATAAGAACCGTCTGTGATGGCTCTGTATACCATGGCCTGAAATTTTCTTTACTCTCCGATTTACCATGGATTGTGTGCCACAGTAGGGACGCGGTAGAGGATTGTGTGCCACGGCAGAGGATTGTGTATGATGGCAGAGGATTGTGTGTCGTGGCAGAGGAATATGTGCCATGGCGCTGGTTTCCGAGCCCCCTCGATCTAAAATTGCTGAGAAACCTCATTGGTTTCGGATCTGAATCTTCTTTAGCAGTGTTCCTTTCTTCATAGATAGTTAGTATTCATGCATCCTACCAGAAGATGATGTGAAGCTTGGCTTGTCAGAAGTGCCTTCGAATCAAGAAAGGAAAGATTAAACAAAGCAATGGAGAAGAATGATTAAACGAAGCAATGAAAAGGAAAGGTTAAACAAAGCAATGGAAAGGAAAAAGGTGTCAGCAACAAAAGGGTACTTCGTAAAGATCTTTTGGCACTATCCCTGAACACTACTACAAAAATGCTAATACTGGACGTCCGATCATAGACGGTTCATCGAAACCATCTGTGTTAAAAACAATCTCAGACGGTTTTTATTTAACCATCTATGTTATCTTCCGCGCTAAAAACTGTCCGTGAAGAGGTCATATCACAGACGGTTCATGTTTAAAACCGTCTGTGAAGTATCACAGACGGTGCTGACCAAAAACCATCTGTGATATTACTACATATCACAGACGGTTTTTTGTCAGAACCGTCTGTGATACTTCACAGACGGTTTTAAACAAGAATCGTCTGTGATATTACTACATATCATAGACGGTTTTTTCGTTATAACCGTCTGTGATAATATCGCTACAGCCCAATGTGTTTTCTTCTTCGTCGCCATCCGCTTCGGCTCCCCAATGCATCTCTTCGTCACATCAATCCACTTTGGCTCCCCGATGCGTCTCTTCGCCTCACGCTCCGAATTTATACCTTGTTTTATAAAAAGGATCATCTGCCATCGAAAATGATCATCCCCACTACATACTTATAAAAAAAATAGAAATAGCTGCATCTTCCTTGTTGCCGGCATTGATGGCCTACCTGGCCGCACTGTACGAGCACCTCTCTTGCTGTACGTTGAACCGTGTGGCAGAAGAACACTGTTTCAACAGTGTCTTCACTCCTATGTCGGCCAAGAATTTGCCGGAGCAGGTGACAGCCACCTTCCGCCGTGTCTTCTGGGTGATCTCCCACTTTCGACGAGTTTACCGCGTCATCGACGTGGTCCTCCAAAACGACATTGCACGTCTCCAAGAGGCTTGCCGTCACTTGGACTGCGTAATCGAGGCGGCAGGCGACCGAGTCGACCAAGCCGAGACCCCTTAAGCAAGGGAAGAGAGCCTATGGGCTCAATTCTTTTTGGTTCAACAGTCTGAGGGTCTTCAGGAGACACTCGAACGAGCACGTTAGTAGATGGATGCATTTCGGGATTCGTTCGCTGATGATCAGGAACCGTCTGATGCCGATATCTTCGCCTATGAAGTATTGAAGACGGAGATAGCAGCCTACCTCCGCCACTAGAAAAACTTTGTTTAATTATAGGTTTCTACTTTTTTTTTAATATTTTTGTAAGTGATTGCCACATTTGTTTGGCCATATGAAAATTCAAAATGAAAAAAAAAGTTTAGAGGTGAAGTTAATTACTATATTAATTATATGTTGAATTATTACTATATATATATATATTAGAGATGGTTTTTGGAAAAAAAATCTAGTTTGGAGGTGAAGTTACATTAATTAATATTAATTATATCGAGAGCGGTTTGGTGGAACAAATTATATATATATATATATATATATATATATATATATATATATATATATATATATATATATATATATATATATATGTACGTATGTATGTATGTATATATAGTTAAAGCAAATTTTCAGCAGTATTTAAATGACAAAATTGACATATAAACATGTAATTTCTTCATGTCATGTAAGTGTATATACAAGATAAATATACTTGAGAAAAAACCATTTCACAGACGGTTCTATTATGGAACCGTCGGTGATAATTATCACTGACGGTTCCATAATAGAACCGTCTGTGATAAGTCTCTTTATTAGTAGGAGCTTGGCCGCTAGGGTTTGTGCTCGCCCTAACTCATCACTCCCTAGCGCATTTACTCTCGTCCATTTCCCTCCCCACCTCGACGTCGCCGCCTGACCCCGTCGCCGTCGCCGCCCGACCCCGTCGCCATCGCCGCAGGTTATAACACCACTCTGCACTGCACAAGATTGTACGATAGTCGTAGTGTCTTGTGCAGTGTCAGGGTCGTGCCACAACTACGGTGACGCCGCCACCCCGCGTGTCGCCTGCGCCGCCATGGCTTGGTTCTCCTGCTCGGCCTCCTGCGCTCGGGCCCTGGCGGGGCTTTGCTTTCCCCATCCTCCCTCTATTCTCCTCTAGATCTATTAGCTTAATGTCTTTTGTTGAGTTTGATTTTTATGCTTGAGCCTTAAGTTGTGTCCGGATGTTTTTGTGATTTATGCAAGGTGAAGGAGATGGATGAGGGTTGTGCTGGTGGTGGGGTCGTTGCCGTGGTTGCGCTGTACTGAGGTATCACCCTACCTTACTCTGTGATGTAATGATGTTAATAGTCTTATGCTGAAATTGAATTGATAATTAGTTCATATTAATAGTCCCCTTGCTCTGTGATGTAATGATGTTAATAGTCTTATGCTGAAATTGAATTGATAATTAGTTCATATTAATAGTCCCCTTGCTCTATGATGTAAACTGAGGGCTATTAGTGTGTGTGCATTCTGTGCATCTTGCTTAGTTCATGCTGTGGGTTCAGATTGACAAAAATGAATGTGGCAAAATGGTGGGTTTGGTTAATGCTTTCTGATGGGTACTAAGGTTATTGATGCCGGTTCTTTGTGCTTGGTTAGCTTACATTATAACGTCCCAAAATCCAAGCTTTGAAATATCTTTTTGTGTAGGTTAGATCGCCAAATTTTTTTAGCAATTTTCCCTCATTTAATAAAGCTTAATTGGAAAATTTTGAAATTAGAATAATTTAATATGATTAATGTAAACATCAATTAAATCAAAGAATTTTCCTGAATTTAATGTGTTCCATGGAATTCTTGTGACTTTTCTTGGATTTTTTGGAGTTTGTTTGCTATTTATTTTTCCTCGTTTGAATTTACAACATTTTCTTTAATTTAGAAATCTTTTGTTAATTCCTTTTCCTTCGTGGGCTGAATTTGGCTTGGCCCATTTCCCATCTCTCCTCCACCCGGCGTGAGCCAGCCCCACCCGCTAGCGCTGCACCGCTGCCGAGAGTGTCCTCCCTAGACTCCTCCTCCGCACCACCCTCGGTGTCTGCGTCCCGCATGTCACCGCCACTCCAAGGCCATAAATACCATCGCCCTGCATAGGTCCATTCTCTCTCGTTTCCTAGCCACTGCCGCTCGAGACGCCTCCCTACTATTTCGCCTCGGCCATCTTCTCCGAAACCGACGCCGCCTGTCCTCACCCGATCTCCACCATGGAAGCTCCTCAAGCCATCACGCCCGCGTCACCAGCTCCACCTCGATGTCCTCCTCTGTGTGCCACTACCCATTGGAGCTTCTGAGCGCCACATCACCATCGCTGTCTCCTTCTTCCTAGCATCTGGCCACGTCCCGCCACCCCAAAAGCTTGCTGTCACGTTCCATGTCACATCGGTGAGCTCCTCTTGAATCAAACCACATCACCGCGTGTTCCACCTCTAGATATATATTTTCCCTCTCTCAATTTCGAGTTTTGTTCTTCATGCGTAGTGTTGCCTTCATCTCCTCCATCTCCGGCCGCCGCCTCTTCACCATCTCGATTTGGCCCCGGCGATGAGTTCCCGCCATCTTCGACTCCACCTTCTCCTTCTTCACTTTGCGTTCTACCAAGTGCTCCTCTCGCCTTCATTGGAACTCCACCGCCGCGCCTCTCCACCATGCAAGCCACCACCGCTGCCTTTCTCTTCACCACCGGCGATAGCCGACAAATCTCGCTGCCACACTCACATCATCTTCGCCATGTCATCCTCTCTCTGTTTCACCCCACCATAGCTTCCGCCGTTGTTACATCCCAAGTTTTGGTTTGTTTTTGAAGCTTTTAAAAATAAAAGTAACCATTTGAATTTTCTTGTTTAAGTCAAAGCTTAATTTGAATTTTCAGAAATCAAAACAATTTAATGTGAATAATGTAAACTTCAATTAAATCAAAAGTTGTTTTATTTGGCTTCCTTAAGTTCCAAAGAATGTTTTGGGAATTCTTGGAGTTTTTTTTGCTATTTCTTTGAGCTCAGTTTGCTTTAATCTCTTTTTTGAAATTCAAAAGTCTTTTGAATTTCTAGAAAATCCTCTCGGGGTCAATTCCGTTCTTTAGCCCAATATATTTTCTGCTGGCCAACCCATTTCTTTTTTCTCTCCTAGCCGCTCCGCTTCCCCCCCCCCCCCGCTTTGTCACATCCCCATTTTTAATAAATGGAATTAAGATGCATCTAATGAGTATGCATATCATTTATGTAGTAGTTGCACAAATTATTGCATTTGAAAATTTCAAATCAATTTGAAACCCACAACTTAAATCGAAACTCAAATTGAAAACATAAATAAAAACTCATGATCATCCTTGGGAAATAATTTATTTAATTCTTATAATAAAAATAGAAATAGCTTGCCTTCGTAGTTGTAGTAAAAAGCGGCGTTAAGCTACTCCGGATCGATGAATCCTACCTGCGTCGGATCGGCCTCTACAATTATACGGTAGACAGACATAATACACAGATAAATACTTAGTTGCTTTTGGTGCTAGTATAAATATATGGGTCAGTTGGTTCTTTTAGTTACCAGATTTTAGTTTAATAATATTATGCGGATCCCCGATATGTTAGCACTCCCCAACTGTCGAACCCAGGAATGAAGGATCCTGGATTCTCCGTGTTTCATACACTAGTCCAGGAATAGCAAGAGTACACAGTTAAACAAAAGTGATAGAAAAAATCATATCACACATTTATTAGCTGATAATCAGAGTTTATTACAAAATGGGCACAAGGTCAAATATAAAGAAACAGCGGAAACAAAATAAATAAGTACGCCACACGATTTGCCACAGGCAATTGTCTAGGGGTGTAGCCTATTTGTCCTGATCCTCACCGTCTTGATAAAATTCTTCACCTGAATAAATATTATTCAATAAGAGTGAGCACAACTTCCGTGCTCACAAGTTACTCCTAATAACATAATATAATGCATGCAAGAGTAATCAAATGAAGTTAACAGGGTTGTTTTGCATAAAGCAGCATTTTCAATGTTAAATACTCATACTAAGTTTCAAGGCACTTTTTCATCTATAGCTGAAATCAATTTTTAAATTGTCACTTTTATAGTGGATAACCTCTATACATGAATGGTGAAGGATACCCTCCTATCACAAGGCTGACCACCCAATTTTACCACAAGGATTAACTATCCTAAAATCATATGTTAAATTCATTAAAAAAAACAAAACCAAGTTCTAACTTGAGTGGCTTTGCTCAGCATGTCTATGATTGTGGACACGTCTATTCGAATAGTTTTACACTCTGTAGAGGTTATACAACTTTACCCATAAGAGATAATTTGCTTTTAATGTTGGCCAATACACGCTTTCGAAGGCGTACGACTAAGCAATTATCACTAGGATTTTACAATGTTCTACCCCAAGGTATTTATGCTCACTAAGGTTTCACTTCCATTGGGTTAACCATCCTCCGAAAGCCCCCTCTTGCGCCAAGTGGGACTACTATCTAACCGACATCTACACAACAACATGGCAGAAATAATAATAAGGTATCTCAAATTATTAAACCTAGTTTTGCCCACTCAGAACATGTGGTAGTACGGTGGAGCTTAGCAAGATGCGGCTCGAAGACCGGTCCTTAACTGACTTGGGCAACATTGCACAACGCTGGAATCGATCATATAAATGAATCGATCATGTGCATCAACTTGCACCATATCAATGTCCATTATGCCCAAGTCTAAACCATTTTATTTTATTTCACAAGTAAAGGCATTTTCTAAAACTTTTATGGTAAGACAATACCATAGACTCGATTTAAATCAAATTTTAATACTTTGGCTAAACATCCCAAATTCAAGACTTTGGTCTAAGCATCATCTAATCATATAATCTTATAATTTTTATTTTATTTTAACTATGGTGACAAGGGAATGACAATTCAACATTAAAATTGGCCATACAAAGGAATTAGATTAATTAGGAATTTTAAAACAAGTAATTTAAAATGGCGAATAAAATTATGCATGCAATAATAATTTCAAATAGAATTAAATAATTTAAAATAATAGGATCAACATGGTCAAAGGTATAACTTGCCTTGCTCAAGCTCTTCTTCTTCAACTACCTCAAATTCTTCGATTCTTCGAAATCTATACGTGAAAATAAGCCAGATTCAAATAAACACAAATAAATTCAAATGAAAATATAAATTAACTCCAAATTAAATAATTTTGGTTTAGTTGTTTAGATCGTGAATTTATATGAATTTAAAAATTTGAATCGTCGAAAACGAAGATTGTATGAGGGAGAACGAACCCGTGGAAGTTTAAAACCTAAAGAAATTATATAACAAATTAGATTTTATTGATTTACCATTTAATTTTTCTAAAGGAAATTCGATTAATGGCGTAAGCTGATGTCAGCAGCTGAAAATTAATTTTTGGCCAAATTGTTTTTATGAAGGAAAACTTTTTCTATCTATGACATGTGGGCCCTACGGTCAAAGACTAGGTCCACGATCGGTCAATGGCCTACCATGAGCACGATGCATGGAATAGTACACAGGGGGTACACGCTGGCTCATTGTGCCACACAGGCGTACACACATATGCTGACTCGGCTTTAGGGCCTATGTGGTGCCTAGGTGGCAATGACGTGGCTAAGCCACGTCAGCCCGTGATTAGTGGCGCTCCGATGACGAGCTCGCCGGTGCTCTGTGTCACGGCGAGCCTCATGGGTGTGTGCAATCGTGAGAGGAGGTCAAGGAGAATTTGGTGCTTACCAAAAATACGAGAGGGCGCGTCGAAAAAGCCGTCGGTGTTGAGGTTTGGTAGTGGCGGCTTTAGGTCAACGGCGGCGAGGACGTTCCCAAGGTTCTCTGGCAAAGAGGAGGCGCGTACGGGGTAGGCGACATTGAGGCAATGGCGATGGTGTCGACAAAGGGGGCTAGGCGGGCTTGATGGAGGTAGAATCGAAGGTTGAAGAAGCTCCGAACGGTGGCGAAGATCTTCGAATTCCGGGCGCTAGAGAACGGGAGGAGGGATAGGGTTTGTGGTGGCGAGATGAGGAGGCTAAGGCGATCCCAAAGCTCCCTTATATAGGTCTCAAGCGCGGCCGAGGCGACGGGGAGCGCAAGAAGCTCCTACTACGTTCGAGACCGAATTAGGGGCATTCGGGGCCGGAGATGGAGAGGGAGAGGGCGAGACGGGCGCGGGATTGATACACGATCATTAATTCGGCAACAATTTAGGAAATGCAATTGATTGGGTCGGGATTTGGAAAGCTCCGATATTGCAAAAATGGCGGACGCGTACGAGTTCAAAACAAAGATGAAGAAAGGGAAGGGAAGACAAAGGTGATGTGGCGTTGTGGGCCCCACATGTCAGCGAGACCGAGAGGGAAAAATGAAAGATGGAGAGAGAGGATGGCAGGTGGGTCCGTGAGTGGAGTGGTCTGAACGGGCGGTCCGACCACGTGCGAACGAATGGACGGTCCGAACGACCAAAAGAGGTTTTTTGGTTTTAATTGAGTTTAGTGATTTTAAATGATTCTGTTAATTCATTTAGGCTTTCGAAAATAGGAAATAAAGTCCAAACATTATGAGAAAATTCACAGAAATTCTCTGAGTCATTTTGGACTTAAATAAAATAGTTCCAACTCATATTTGGTATTTAATGTTGCAATAAATTTGTTTTGGCTTTAAGATAAATAGGAAAAAGCTTTAAAATTCTAGAAAATTCCAATAAAATAATTAAATTTTATTATTAACTAGAAATTTAAAATTGGGCTGTTACAAACCTACCCCCCTTAAAGGGAATCTCGACCCCAAGATTCAGACTTGGTCAACAAAAAGGTGGGGGTACTCGGGTTTCAAATCTTCTTCTCGCTCCCAGGCGGCTTCTTCTTCTTAATGATTACTCCACTGAACCTTGCACGAATAGATCACCTTGCTTCTGGTGATACGCTCTGCCACATCAAGGATCTTGATTGGTTGCTTCACATAGGTAAGATCTTCCTGAAGATCGATGCCCTCAAGCGTTGTTTCCTCTGTTGGAACTCGAAGACACTTCTTCAGTTGCGATACATGGAAGACGTCATGTACTGTAGACAAGGATGCTGGCAGCTCTAACTGGTAAGCAACTTCACCTCTTCTTGCCAAAATCTTATATGGTCCAACGTATCTGGGTGCGAGCTTTCCTTTAGTCCGAAATCTTCTTACTCCCCTGAGCGGAGTAACTCTGAGATAGACAAAATCTCCTACCTCAAATGACAAGTCCCTTCGATGATTATCAGCATAGCTTTTCTTTCGGAACTGAGTAACTTTCAACCATTCTCTTATTGCCTTTACCTTGCTTTTGGCTTCTTTTATTAATTCTGGTCCAAACAATTGATGTTCTCCCACTTGATCCCAATGGAGAGGAGTTCTACACTTCCTGCCATACAATGCCTCAAATGGCGACATCTGCAAGCTGGCTTGGTAGATATTGTTGTACGATAATTCTACATAGGGATGATTTTTGCCCCAACTCCTTCCATAATCTATGGCATAGGCTCGAAGCATGTCTTCTAGAATTTAATTTACATGTTCTGTCTGGCCATCTGTTTGGGGATGATATGCTTTGCTAAAGTTGAGTCTGGTTCCCTACTTCATGCAGGCTCTGCTAAAATCTTGATGTGAGCTACAAACCTTTGTCGGATATGATCTTCTTGGGTACTCCATGCAGACAGACGATCCTGGCCATGTACAATTATGCTAACTTGCTGCTTCTGTATGTGGTCTTGACTGGAATAAAGTATGTCACTTTAGTCAACCAGTTAATTATCACCCAAATGCAGAAGCAAGACCACATACTGATTGGGTCCTAGGAAGTCTAGTGATGAAGTCCATACCGATCTCCTCCCATTTCCATTCAGGAATTAGTAATGGTTGTAACAAACCAGCGGGTCTTTGATGTTCTGCCTTAACTCACTAGTATACATCACAGTGTGCAACAAACTCAGCGATTTCTCACTTCATGCTGACCCACCAGTACTTTTGTTTCAGATCTTGGTACATCTTGGTACTTTTGGGGCGAATAGAGTAAGGTGATTCATGCCCTTCCTTTAGAATTAACTGTTTCATTTCCTGATGATCTGGTACACAGATGTGGTTTCCAAACCAAACTATACCTTGGTCATCTTCAGAAAATCCCGAGGCTTTACCTCTTCTCATGTTCTTCTTGATTTCTTTTATGTCTTCATCTTATTTTTGTTTTTCTCTGATTTGATTCTGAATGGTTGGTTGAACTTCCAAAGTATTTACACAGCCCTGGCTAACAATCTCTAAGTTCAAATGCTTCAATTCTTCATACAACTTTGGCTGATTCTCCTAAACCAACATAGTATTGCAATATGCCTTTCTACTTAAGGCATCTGCTACTACATTAACTTTGCCCGGATGGTAATGGATTCCAAGGTCATAATTCTTTATCAACTCTAGCCATCTCCTTTGCCTGAGATTAAGTTTTGACTGAGTGAAGGTACACTTCAGACTCTTGTGATCCGTGAAAATCTCACAACGGTTACCGATGAGGTAATGCCGCCAAATTTTCAAAGCATGTACAATCGCAGCTAATTCTAGGTCATGAGTCGGGTAGTTTCCTTCATGTGGCCTCAACTGATGAGATGCATAAGACACGACCTTACCTTCCTACATCAGTACACATCCAAGGCCCTGACGGGATGCGTCACAAAAAATTTCAATGTCCTTATAGATATCTGGTAAGACTTACATAGGTGTGGAAACTTGCCTTTTTTTTCAACTCTTGGAAACTCTGTTCACAAGCATCTGTCCATTCAAACTTCTCCTTTTTTAGAAGCTGGGTCATGGGTCTAGTGGTCTTAGAGAAACCTTCAATGAATCTACGGTAGTAACCAGCTAAACCGAGAAAGCTTCTAACTTCCGTGATGGACTTGGGTTGCCTCCAATCCATTACGGCTTCAACCTTGGCTGGGTCTACTGCAACTCCTCGTGCTGACACAATATGTCCGAGGAAAACCACTTGACTTAGCAAAAATTCGTTCTTGCTAAATTTGGCATAAAGCTGATGCTCTCTGAGCTTTTCCAATATTATCCTAAGATGCTTCTCATGCTCTTTTTCATCTTTCGAGTAGATGAAAATGTTATCGATGAAAACAACCACAAACTTATCCAAGAATTCCATGAACACTTTGTTCATCATATTCATTAAGTAAGCAGGGCTTTCGTCAGTCCGAATGACATTACTATAAACTCATACAGTACATATCTTGTTGTGAAGGCAGTTTTTGGGATGTCCTCTGGTCTAATCTTCAGCTAATGATAGCCTGATTTTAAGTCAATCTTCGAAAAGACGCTGGCTCCCTTTAGCTAATCAAACAGATCGTCAAACCTGGGCAAAGGATAGTTGTTCTTGATTGTCACCTCATTAAGTGATTTGTAGTCCACACACATCCTCATATCGTTGCCCTTCTTCTTAACAAACAACACTAGTGCTCCCCAAGGTGATGAGCTAGGCTGAATATAACCCTTGTTCTGCAATTCTTCAAACTGCTTCTTCAATTCTGCTGACTCATTAGTAGGCATTCTGTAGGGTCTCTTTGATATGGGTGCAGTTCATGGGACTAGGTCAATTAAGAGCATAATGTCGCTATCTAGTGGCATGTCGGGTAATTCCTCAGGAAATACATCTAGATATTCTTGTACCACAGGTATATCTTAAAGCTTCACTTCCTTTAAACTGGTCAAGATGAACTTTTCTCTGGTAGAGGTCTTGGGTCTGAACTCTCACTACTACAAAAAGGCTAATACTGGACGCCTCATCACAGACGGTTGACCAAAACCGTCTGTATTACATTCAATCACAGATGGTTTTGTATTAGAGACCAAATGCGTATTCTTGGCAATGCTAAAAACAAATCTGTGAAGAGGTAATATCACAGACGGTTCATGTTGAAAACCGTCAATGATACTTCACAGACGGATCTTGTTAATAACTGTCTGTGATAATACTACATATCACAGACGGTTTTCAACAAGAACCGTCTGTGAAACATCACAGACGGTTCTTAACAATAACCGTCTATGATATTACCACATATCACAGACGATTTTTTGTTATAACCGTCTGTGGTAATATCACTATAGCTCCACGGTGAGTTTCTTAAATCGCCAACGCGCGTCATTCGCCGCCATCCGCCCGGCTCCCGATGTGTCTCTTCGTCGCATCAATCCGCTTCAGCTCCCCGATGCGTCTCTTCGTCTCACGCTTCGAATTTATTCCTTGTTTTATAAAAAGGATCATCCGCCATCCAAGATGATCATCCCCATACATATTTATAAAAAATAACAGAAATGGCTGCCTCTTCCTTGTCGCCGGCATTGATGGCCTTCCTGGCCGCACTGTACAAGCACCTCTTTCGGTGTACATTGAACCGTGCTGCGGAAGAACACTGTTTTATCAACAGTGTCTTCACTCCTCTGCCGGTGGAGAATTTGCCGGAGCAGGTGACGGCCACCTTCCGCCGTCTTGACATCCTTCTCCGTCGTGTCTTCCGGGTGATCTCCCACTTTCGGCGAGTTTACCGCGTCATCGACGTAGTCCTCCAAAACGGCGTTGCACATCTCCAAGAGGCTTACCGTCACTTGGGCTGCGTGTCGGCAGCAGCGGCATCGAAGTCGACGGCCGAGACCCTCAAGCAAGGGAAGAGAGCCTATGGGCTCAATTCTTCTTGGTTCAACGATCGAGGGTCTTCGAGAGACACTTGAGCGAGTCGTCGATGGGTGGGCGCATTTAGAGCTTCATTCGCTGATGATCGGGAACCGCCCAATGTCGACGCCGTTGCCTATGAAGTATTGAAGATGGAGATAGCGACCTACCTCCGCCACTAGAAAAACTTTGTTTATTTATAGGTTTCTACTTTTTTAATCTTTTTGTAAGTGATTGGCCCATTTGTTTGGCCATATATATATATGAAAATTCCAAAATGAATATATATATATATATATATATATATATATATATATATATATATAGACGGTTTTGTGAAAAACAAAATCTAGTTTGGAGGTGAAGTTACAATTAATATTAATTATATCAAAGGCGGTTTAGTGGAACAAATTAATTTTATATATATATATATATATATATATATATATATAGTTAAAGCAAATTTTTAGCAGTATTTAAATGACAAAATTGACATATAAACATGTAATTTCTTCATGTCATGTAAGTGTATATACAAGATAAATATACTTGAGAAAAACCATATCACGGACGGTTCCATAATGGAACAAATGCGTGATATAAGATACACAAACGGTTCCATAATGGAACCGTCTGTGTATGCCCCATATCACAGACGGTTCGTTAATAGAACCGTCTGTGATAATCTCTTTATTAGTACGAGCCCGGCCGCTAGGGTTTGCGCTCGCCCTAACTCTCGTCACTCCCCATCTCCGCTAGGGTATACGCCCGACCTAACTCGTCACTCCCTAGCGCATTTACTCTCATCTGTTCCCCTCCCCACCTCGACGCCGCCGCCCGACCCCGTCGTCGTTGCCGCCCGGCCCTGTTGCCATCGCCGTAGGTTGTGACACCACTCTGCACTGCACAAGACACTCGTACGATAGTAGTGTCTTCTTGTGCAGTTTTAGGGTCGTGCCACAACTACGGTGACCCTGCCACCCAAGCCACTGGGCTTGGCCCCGCGTGTCACCTGCGCCGCCATGGCTTGGTTCTCCTGCTCGGCCTCCTACGCTCGGGCCCTGGCCAGTCTTTGCTTTCCCCATCCTCCCTCTATTCTCCTCTAGATCTGTTAGCTTAATGTCGTGTGTTGAGTTTGATTTTTATGCTTGAGCCTTAAGTTGTGTCCTGATGTTTGTGTGATTTATGCAAGGTGAAGGAGATGGATGAGGGTTGTGCTGGTGGTGGGGTCGCCACCGTGGTTGCGCTGTACTAAGGTATCACCCTACCTTACTCCCTCTCTGTCTCTACCCGCTTGCTCTATGATGAAAATGGCTAGTGCTCTATGTGGTGGCCGGGTTTGGACACCCTTGGTCTTGCTGTCTTGCTGTTGAACTGCTCAATGATGTTAATAGTCTCATGCTGAAATTGAAGTGATAATTAGTTCATATTGATAGTTCCCTTTCTCTGTGATGTAATGATGTTAATAGTCTTATGCTGAAATTGAATTGATAATTAGTTCATATTAATAGTCTCCTTGTTCTGTGATGTAAACTGAGGGCTATTGGTGTATGTGCATTCTATGCATCTTGCTTAGTTCATGCTGTGGGTTCGGATGGGGCTTGATATGTTTTGACTTATTAGGTTGTTGATATGTAAGAGCTGTTGATATGTTATATTGTTATGACTTATTTAGAAGTGTCAAGTGTTGTCTGCTATTGATAGTGGAAACTTGCTCGGTGAACGATGAAGGCTGTTGATATGTATGATTGATGATTTGCAAAAATAGATGTATAAAATGTGTGATATGTATGTTATGACTTATTTGTCGATTTGTCATTTTGTCAAGATGTCATTTGTTGCTTCTCGCCATTCATTTCACATTTGTCTGTGTAACTGTGTTCATGCAAGTCAAGTTCTCCTATCTTGCGTCCTAGGTACGTCGTCCTACCATTCCATTCCTAATCTCTTCTCTATAAAGTCTCCAAGCAGTGGCTGCTTGTGCCTTTAAAACCGGTATTGTGTATATATATATATGTATGTATGTATGTATGTATATGTATGTATGTATTGTTCTGAGTCCCTCGGCCACTTTTTGAAGTCGCGTCCACCTGGCATGAGGAAGAGGCGACAACCGAGGACAACCTCATTGAGCCCTACCTGCTAAGAAAGCGTCGGGACATCCAATTACTTGGTTGCTAATACAAGATGCCACTTCCTAGTTAGTAACCGTTAAGTAAGTGGCGTGGGCGACGCTAGTACTCCAGATTTTTTGAAGTGGCTCAATGAGGTTGCCCTCGTTGTCAGCTCTCTTCCTCATGTCATGGGACGCACTCAAAGTGACTAAGGGACTAGGAACAATAGAAATATAATATATATATATATGATGCCGGTTTTAAAGGCATAAGTAGTCACTGCTTGGAGACTTTATAGAGAAGAGTCATCTGAGCGGTTTGACCTGGCAAACCGCTGCATGATATATAGTCATCACAGAGCGGTTTGTGGCTGAAACCGCTGCATGATATATAGTCATCACAGATGGTTTGTGGCTGAAACCGTGCATTAGGGATGCAAGTGGGGCGGGTTGTGGACAACCCGTGCCCCCACAGAACTGCTAAGCCATTTCTTGGTGCTTTTAGCCCTAAATACAACCCACGATACTAATGTGGGCTTGGCCAGCCATAAGCGCCCACAAAAGCATCGCATCTCGTATCCATCGGCGTCTGTCCGCCATTCTCTAGCCTTCTCCTTCCTTCTTTACATCTTCCTCCCAAAGCATCCCCCCCGAGGAGGAGGCCATGGACTGGCGTCGTGGTGCTCGGGCGAAAGGCCTTGTGGCTGGGTGGGAGATGAATCGGTGGCGGAGCTCGATGAGGTCTCTTTGCGGCGTCTTGAAGCGGCCGGCCCCGGCAGTGCAGCGGAGGACGACGACGGTGAGGAGGAGGCAGAGCGCGGTGAGCTTGGCGTTCCGCGCGAACCGCTGGATCTGCCGCATCCGCCGCTCCCCCACCACCCGCTCCGCCACCCGCATTTCTTGATTCCTCTCTCCCCCGCCCCGATCAAGCAAGCTCTCCTCGCAACCAACCCAAATAAAAAAAAAACCAGAATCGCGGGGCTCTCCTCGTCACCTCCGCCTCGCTCGCCGCGCTCCACGAGGTGATGGCGCTCACGGGGTCCTCCCTACCGGGCACCGCGCTGCGGGAGGTCGTGGATGCCGTCGCCCATTCGGTTCGAGGTCGGGCCGCGCCGCCGCCGAGGAGGCCGTCTTGTCGCGGATCTTGCGGCCCTTCCTCGGCGCCGTTCGCTCAGGAGGCGGCGCCGCCATCCCGCCGCCTCGCTCGCCGCGCTCCACGAGGTGATGTCGCCGCCATCCCCGCCGGTCGGGCTCCACACGTACCTTCACGGCGTAGTCCACCACCCGCTTCACCGCGACTAGGATCTTCAAGGCGGCGGCAATGGCGCCTCGCGATCGCGGGGAGTATGGAATGTTGAGCACCGAGCGACCAAGTAGCTGCGAGCTTGAAGTGCCTCACCGCTTCGAGTTCGATTGGGAATTGGGAATTGGGATGCAAGGATCAGAAGGCGGGTTGATCCAGTGCTAAGCGGGCGGGCTGAATTTGTATGCGAGTTGTTGGCGGTGGCGGGCTAAATTTAGCGGGCTGATTTTGCGGGGCGGGCTAGCGGCTTAGCGGGCTAGCCCGCCCCACTTGCACCCCTACCGTCTGTGGTAGTATGCATCACAAACGGTTTGAAAACCGTCTGTGATGACCTCATGCATCACTGACCCATAAACTCAGACGACTCAAGAAACCGTCTGTGATGACGTTTTTGAACCGTCTGTGAAGGCCTTTTCTGTAGTAGTGTCTACTTCAATGCCTTGCTCATTGGTGAGGGTGATAGACCTATTGGCACAGTCTATCCGTCCTTTATTCTTGGCTAGCTAGTCCATTTCAAGAATCACATCCAATCCTTGGGAGTGCAAGACTTTTAAGTCTACCAGGAAATATACTCCAGATATTTCCAAGGTAAGGTTTGGGCAGAAGGAAGTAGTCCTTATTTCCAAGCCCGGGGAATGAACTATCATAGGGTTAACTAAGGGAGAGATAGGTAACCCATATTTTCCCACAAACTTGTTTGAAACGAAAGAATGTGAAGCTCTTGAATCAAATAAGACAGATGCTGGTATTGAATTAATGAGGAACATACCAAGAACAACATCAGGTGTTGTCTGAGCTTCTTCTACTGTGACGTGATTCACATGTCCCTTCATGAACTGCACCGTTGGCTTTGGAGTGCTATCAAAGGCTGGGACTCCTTGAGCTGGCCTGGTCGGAGCTGCGGTCTGCTGCTTCTTTGGGCACCTATTGGCATAGTGCCTTGTCTCATTGCAGTGGAAGCATGTCACTCCTGCAGTTGAGGAAGCTGTGTTCTTCTGGAACTGACCTCCCAACGAGTGGCTGATGTGAGAGCCAGAGTTGTTGGGGCGTTGTGCTGGCACAGGTGTTCTGGTCGAGGAAGACTGGAATTTTCTGCACTGTGGTGGCGAAGGCTGAGCAATGCGGGGCTTTGGGAATCCCGCGAAGTTGAACTTTTGGGCCGCCATTCTTCTCTTGTGGTTCTCCATCTCTAGGTGTTTTCCCTCCTAGCGAATGGCCTTGTTCGCCAACTGCTGAAGCTTGGTGTAATCCTGTGCAATCAAACGAACATAAAGGTTGTCATTGAGTCCCTCCAGAAAGCGTTCCTGCTTGGCTTCATCAGAAGCAACATCCTTAGGGGCATATCTGGCCAACTGGTTGAACTTGTGCATATATTCGTTGACTAAGCGGGTTCCCTAGCGCAGAGAGCAAAACTACTTCTTCTTTAGAGTTATCATTCCTGCAAGGATGTGTGCACGGCGGAATGCCTGCACAAACTCATTCGACGAGATGGACTGGGCATCTGTGTGAGTGTAACACCCTAGGCCAACATGAGCCTGGAATGCTACTAAATTCACATGATAACAAATTAAAACAAAGACATAATTCAAAATTTTGGCAGAATCTCCTTTGTATAGCTAAGTATACTGGAGGTTCCAACAGTTGCGTATATCATAATCAATATTCCAACATCGAGAATCCATCAAAGCATTCAAAATATACTAATCAACTAAAGCATAAACAAGGATATCCAAAATATGCTACTCCTCATTAAAAAAATAAACCAAAGCATGAATCATAACCATAAACAATCCTTAAGCAGTTTACTTATTATTAAGGTATGATCTAAATGTTATTCAGCTTTAAAGATGTGTGGTAGTGTGTGATTCCAAGACAAGCCTAATCCCTCCCATGCATGCCGTTCTTACAAGTGGTACCTAAAAGCACAATAAAAGTAAGAGTGAGCCCAAAGACTCAGTAAGTACCAACTAATAAAACATCAAGCTCACAGATATAGCATCAACAGCATAAATAATTGTAATCATCAACCAATAACCACAAAACTATTCACCAACATATAACATGCTCATGCTATGCAATATGCTCAAAATGCTCTTTATCTTTATCTTTATCTTTCTCTTTTGTATTTTATCGGTAATGCAGAGCGTGCATCCGTCGATGCACACCCATGCCTGTGCTATCTAGCACAGGGACCATTGCCCATACTCCGCAAGTATGGGGACCTAAGCCTATACTCCACAAGCATGGGGACCTTTAGCCCGTCATAATCATGACGGGGACCTCAACAATTGCTTGGTCATTACATGACCAAGCTTCATTATGCCATCATGATGCATATGAATGAAATCTTAAATCACCATAAACAAACATTCGCATCAACATTGCATATGAATAAACCTATTCATCCTACAAGCCTTCATGAATAGCGCATAACTCATTACACTAGAAAATATGAATATTAACATTCATAATAATCTTAGCAACCATGAACAGCGCATATGTGCATAGTATTAGCAACCAAAGCCATTCAATCACATTAATTCTATCCATCATGGTACTTGTCTTAACCGCGTGAGAACGGAAGATGTGAAGTGGGTGCTGCCCTCGGGACCAATCCCCCACCTGAATATATATAAAAGCATACTAAGACAATAGTAATGGACCAAACAAACTATATAAGCAAACACGAACTCGCAATAGTTTCTAACGCGATCCCAACTCAAATTCCTAAATTTCGATCTATCCCCTACTAATCCAAATTATTGAACCACAGCAAACAAAGCAATCTGCACTACTAATTGATTTCTAGCACTAGCATGCAGCTAAAAGAAGCTTACACTAATAAGCTACTAAAACCAAGGATGCATGCATACTGGACATAGCAATTAAATATTCATAGCCATCCATCCCTAACCATCCAATTAATTAATCAAAGCAGTGCTTGCATAACATGCCTCGGTGCCAGCCGAACTATTAATTACTGAAGTACTACTAGCTTCAAATAAATGCATGCTTGTAATTCTAATTAAATACTACAGCCTAGTTATCAATTAAATAATCAAGAAAGTACACCATTAAATTGAGCCACTACTTAATGCCAGATCTAGCTAACTCATCTCTCTCCTTAACACTTCAATTAATGAAACATGCAGCAACACAGCACTAGCTAGCTACTACACCATACTCCTAATTAAATATTCAAAGCACCCTAACCAACCCAATAAAATATTCAACCAATGCATGCATCTCAAATTTTCCAGCCGATGCATGCATCTCAAATTTTCCAGCAGATGCATGCATTCCCTATTCGGATTGCTGGCAGCGTCACAGCCACAAGCTTGCAAACAGAGCATCGCCAAACTACTAAATAATTTCTAGTCGCATGCTTACATCTTTTCTAGTAGTAACACTAGAAGCCTATGGCATGACATTAACTCTTCACGTAACAAAGCTAGCAATTGAATAATCAAAATAGTGGATGAAGGTGCAGCACTATTAGTTGATATCGCTCCCCTAATTCTCCAAATCATGTAACGTGCATGCATCCAGCAATCTCTCTCCCAACTATTCAATTAAATACTCAAAGTAATCCCAATTAAATAACCATGCATCCCTATTCATTCCAATTAAACAAACCGACCAACACCTATTCAACTATAGCACTATTATTTAATTACTAATGCTATAAGCCTGCAAGACATAGAACCAATCGTAGAAGAGAACAGCAAAGGGCAAAACTACAGCATCCAGAAAAGCAAAACATGGCTAGAGCACTTTCAGTGGTGGTGGCGACTTCGAGCCCTTCTCGCACTGCCGGGCGATGCCAGCTTGGTGATTGGCAAAAAACCGAACAAGCGAATTGCACAACTACGAGGCGTCCACTGACAAGCATCGATGGCGGCGGCGACACAGTCTTGGCCTCCACGCGGAGGCCAAGGAAAAGAAAACGAAGAGGTGGCGGCGCCCGGAGAAAAAAAGAAAGGAATGCTAGGGTTTCTATAACTCCTCTCCCCTCACGATCCTTTTATACTAGCACGAGCCAACTCCCCCTAAAAACTATAAAATATTTTGTTTTTTACGTATCCCCTTTCGTCTAATTACACGTAGGTTCTTAAGGGTTAATTTCAAGATATTACAGTGAGCTTGGGTGAAGTTATCCCACCACTCTGAGGCGGGCCCGTTGAGTTGGTGAGAGGCGAACAAAACTCGCTCGCGGTCCGAGCGTTGGGCAATATCTAGCTTCTTGCCTATTGCCCTTAGCCAATCATCCGCGTCCATTGGCTCTGAGCTGCTGTTGAAGGCCAAAGGATGCATCCTCGTAAACTCTGACATGTTCGCCCTTGGATTATGCGGAGGTGGGGCCTGAGCTACTACTGCGGTGGTTGCTTGAACATTCTGAATGTTGTTCAAGGACTGGGTAAGAAGGTTAATCAAATACGTTTGATTCGCCATCATTTCGCGTCAGTTGGGTCCTTCTACTAGTGGTGGTGGTGGCTGTGGAATTGGGTTGGCCTGATGGTCTGCCTGATCATTTCCTTGCTTGCAAGCACTGCCGCTGCCTGTTCTGCGAGTTGTCACCATCTACTGGATCCTCCAAAGACTTAGTAGAGAGAAAGAAGGCTCTAAGGGGAATAAATCTAATATTGTCCAAGAACCAAACAAACAAAAGGCAAAGAACAACTATTCAAAATAGTTCTTTTATTAACTTAAATCATTATTCAATTGTGGCTGTCACAAGAAGGGTTGGTAGCTCATAATTCGCGTTTAATGAGATACTAAGAGTAAAATCTATGGGGTCACAGGGGTGTAATCTGGAGAGTTGTTGGTACTAGCATCGCCTGCCTTATATTCAGCCATCTCCTCTTCTGCTGCCTCTAATCTCTCCTGGGTGGCACGTAGTTCATCCAACGTGCACCAGTAGGCATGCTCCATAGCCTTCGTCAGATCTACCTAGTGTGTTAGCTCCGGGAAGTCCTCATCTCTCGCCGAACGAAAGGTACTACCGAGCTGGGTGGGGATGTGCATCGGATAGTAGTGGAATCCGGTGTTGTTAAAGCAGTGGTCATAAATGTAGCGGAGTCGGTGTACAGCTTCTCTGGTAGCATCTTGGATACCCTTGGGAAAGGTGCCATGTTGCATCGGGGTGTTGAAGATATAGAACTCCATGTTAGGCTGCAGGTTGGAGTAGAGCATCACCTCCACCCTCCAACATTCCAAATTGCCCACCTTGTACATGTAACCCTAGTATGATGGCCTCTCCTAAAAGTGTAGATGCTGCATCATCTTCCAGAGCGCTGCAGCCCAGTGTCCAGCGAAGATCCTGTGGGAAACAACGTTGGGTGCTTCAGCCATCTACAAATTTTTTTTGAAAAAGAGATGAGTTAGTAATCACTTTTTGTAAAGAGAAGGGCTGAGGAAGGACACCAGAAAGACTAAAGTATTTTTAGTTTTCGAAAATAAGTCCTTAAGGGTTTTATGCATCCTAAGGCCACGACCTATAGTTGATATGGCTCTGATACCACTCTTGTCGAACCCGGGAACGAAGGATCTCAGATTCTCTGTGTTTCATACACTAGTCCATGAATAGCTAGTGTACACAGCTAAACAAAAGTGGTAGCAAAATCGTATGACACATTTATTAATTGATAATCAGAGTTTATTACAAAATGGGCACAAGGCCAAAAATAAAGAAACAGCGGAAACAAAATAAATAAGTAGGCCACACGATTCGCCACAGGCAATCATTTGGGGGCATAGCCTATTCATCCCAATCCTCACCATCTTGATAAAATTCTTCACCTAAATGAATATTATTCGACAAGAGCGAGCACAACTTTCGTGCTCACAAGTTACACCTAATAATAGAATATAATACATGCAAGAGTAATCAAATGAGGCTAATAGTGTTGTTTTGCATAAAGTAGCATTTTCAATGTTGAATACTCATACTATGTTTCAAGGAACTTTTTAATCTATAGCTAAAATCAAATTTTAAATTGTCACTTTTGCAGTGGATAACCTCCATACATGAATGGTGAAGGATACCCTCCTATCACAAGGCTGACCGCCCAATTTTACCACAAGGATTAACTATACTAAAATCATGTGTTAAATTCATTAAAAAACAAAACCAAATTCTAATTTGAGTGGCTTTGCTCAACCTGTCCATGACCGTGGACACGGCTATTCGAATAGTTTTACACTCTGTAGAGGTTGTACAACTTTACCCACAAGAGATAATTTGCTTTTAATGTTGGCCAATACACGCTTCCGAAGGCATGCAACTAAGTAATTATCACTAGGATTTTACAATGTTCTACTCCAAAGTATTTATGCCCGCTAAGGTTTCACTTCCATTGGGTTAACCATCCTCCGGAAGCCCTCTCTTGCGCCAAGTGGGACTACTGGCTAACCGACACCCACACAACAACATGGCACAAATAACAATAAGGTATCACAAGTTATTAAACCTAGTCCTGCCCACTCAAAACATGTGGTAGTACGGTGTAGCTTAGCAAGATGCGGCTCGAAGACCGATCCTTAACTAACTTGGGCAACATTCCACAACCCTTGACTCGATCATAGAAATGAATCGATTCTGTGCATCAACGTAACATACCAACATCCATTATGCCCAATTCTAAACCATTTTACTTTATTTCACAAGTAAAGGCATTTTCTAAACCTTACATGGTAAGACAATACCATATACTCAATTTAAATCAAATTCGAATACTTTGCCTAAACTCCCCAAATTCAAGACTTTGGTCTAAGCATGATCTTAGTATATAATCTTTCAAGTTTTATTTTATTTTCACTATGGTGACAAGGGAATGACAATTCAACATCAATATTGGCCATACAAAGGAATTAGATTAACTAGGAATTTTAAAACAGGAATTTAAAATAACTGAATAGAATTATGCATGAAATAATAATTTAGAATGGAATTTAATAATTTAAAATAATAGGATCAACATGGTCAAAGGTATAACTTGCCTTGCTCAAACTCTTCTTCTTCAACTACCTCAAATTCTCCGGATTCGTCGAAATCTATACGTGAAAATAAGCCAAATTCAAATAAACACAAATAAATTCAAATTAACTCCAAATTAAATAATCTTGGTTTAGTTTTCTATATCTTGAATTTATAAGAATTTAGAAATTTGAATCGTCGAAAACAGAGTTCGTATGACGGAGAACGAGCCACTCGAAGTTTAAAACCTAAAGAAATTCTAAACAAAATCAGATTTTGTTGATTTACCGATTAATTTTTGTAAAGGAAATTTGATTAATGGCGTAAGCTAACGTGAGCAGCTGAAAATCAATTTCTGGCCGAATTGTTTTTATAAAGGAAAACATTTTTTATCTATGACATGTCGGCCCTACGGTCAAAGACCAAGTCCACAATTGGTCAAAGGTATACCATGAGCGTGGTGCATAGAATAGTACACAAGGGGGTACGTGCTGGTGCATTGTGCCACGCAGGCATACACGCGTATGCTGACTCGGCTTTAAGGCCTACGAGGTGCCTAGGTGGCAGTGACATGGCTAAGCCACGTTAGCCTGTGATTGGTGGTGCTCCGGTGACGACTTCGCCAGCACTCTGCGCCACAGCGAGCCTCGTGGGTGTGCGCAATCACGAGAGGAGATCAAGGAGAATTCAGTGCTTAAGAAAAATAAGAGAGGGCGCGGCAGAAAAGTCATCGGCGTTGAGGTCTGGCGGTGGCGGATTTAGGTCAACGGCGGTGAGGACGTTCCCGGGGTTCTCCAGCGAAGAGGAGGCACGCACGCGGTAGGCGACGTCGAGGCGATGCCAATGGTGTTGACGAAGGGGGCTGGGTGGGCTTGATGGCAGCGGAATCGAAGGTTAAGAAGCTCCGAAAGACGGCAAAGATCTTCGAATTCCAGGCGCTAGAGGACGGGAGGAGGGCTAGGGTTTGTGATGGCGATATGAGGAGGCTAAGGCAATCCCGGAGCTCCCGTATATAGGGCTCAGGTGTGGCCAAGGTGGTGTGGAGCGCAAGAAGCTCCCGCTGGGTCTGAGGTGGAATTAGGTGCATTCGGTGCCGAAGATGGAAAGGGAGAGGGAGAGACAGGCACAGGATTGATACGTAGTCATTAATTCGGCAACAATTTTGGAAATGTGATTGATTTGGCTGGGATTTGGAAAGCTATGATATTGCAAAAATGGCGGACACGTATGAGTTCAAAACGGAGACAAAGAAAGAAAGGGAAGATGAAGGTGATGTGGCGTTGCAGGCCCTACATGTCGCGAGACCGAGAAGGAAAAAGGAAAGATAGAGAGAGAGGATGACAGGTAGGCCCATGAGTGGAGTGGTCCGAACGAGCGGTCCGAACGGCCGCGTGTGTGAACGAACGAATGGTCTGAACGGCCAAAAGAGGTTTTCTGGTTTTAATTGAGTTTAGTGATTTTAAATGATTATGTTAATTCATATAGGCTTTAGAAAATAGCAAATGAAGTCCAACAATTATGAGCAAATTCAAAGAAATTCTTTAAGACATTTTATACATAAATAAAATAGTTCCAACTCATATTTGGTATTTAATTTTGCAATTAATTTGTTTTGTTTTTAAAATAAATAGGAAATACCTTTTAATATTCTAGAAAATTAGAAATAAAATAATTAAATTTTATTTTTAACTGGAAAATAAAAATTGGGCTGTTACACCAACTGCGATGGTTGTAAGGTCTAAAGG
Organism: Phyllostachys edulis; assembly: GCA_036346405.1. Classification (NCBI taxonomy): domain Eukaryota; kingdom Viridiplantae; phylum Streptophyta; class Magnoliopsida; order Poales; family Poaceae; genus Phyllostachys; species Phyllostachys edulis. The sequence goes on from CM070566.1 coordinate 24,205,986, forward strand.
TTCTGGGATCGAGGTTGCCGAATGTAACAGCCCCAGTTTTAATGAATAGTAATAAGGTGTTTTTCATAGCATCACTGTTCATTTCTGAAACTTGGACATTTTGCTACAAACTAAAACCTTCCTTTTCTAGCTAAAATCCAAAACTTGTTTGAATCTTCAAAAGGAAATACCAGTTAATGTTGGTATTAAGACCGGAAAATATTTTTATTAAAAACTAGATGAATTATCTTGGCTAAAAATAATTTTTGCTAAATTTTTAAAGATTATTTTCACCTTGAGAAAAATATTTGTCTTTAAATAAACCTCTTCGGTTTAAATGAATTATTTATGTATTTTAAACTGAGAAACAGTGGTTTTCAAAATTTATTTGGGGAATATATCATCCCAGTAGCATCCCGGCAAAATTTCATATTTTTACAAATTTATTTACTATTTTTAAAGCCCCGGTCAAACTTTTGAAGTTTTGAATTCGGGTGGTCAACTCTTCCGGCATGACCCTAGCCGTTGGCACTGTAGTGACTCGAGCCCAATGGGATTGAGTCCCACCGTGCTTCAGTCGTGTCAAATCACGTTCGAGTCTTGAGCTCAAACTCGGTGACGTGAACCGTCAATTTCTTCGCGAACGGTCAAGATCTGCAGAGCTGTGCGGGTTATCCAAGCACTTGGAGCGATTCCCACCGTTGGATTCTCATCCAACCGCGCTCAGTTTTGGATTTAAAACCAAAACGCGCCCCCAAAACTCACAACCGTTGGATCCTCAACGAATCGCCCAGATCAGCGTGAACGTTCAGACCGTCCGAATGCACGATGCATCTGAGCCGTTGGATCTAGATCGGACCGTCGAGGGAGGTGGTGACGTTCGGACCGTCCGGACCTCGCTTCCATCTCCACCGTTGATTTCCGATCCAACTGCGCCTTCCTTTTTGGATTCAAAACTCAAAGGCACGTAAATTCGTAGCCGTTGGATTTTGATGGAGCGGTGCCGCTTCAAAGCGTGTGCACTTAAGGCCTTATCCTTGGGTGACCGTTGGATTGCGATCGAACGGCCCACGTGGAAGGTGATGTTCGGACCATCTAAACATCCCTATCAATCTCAGCCGTTCCTTTGCAATCGGACAGCTCATATGGAAAGATACCGGTTAGATCTCCCAACGCTCTAATCAATCGCGACCGCCCACTTCTAATCGGACGGTTGTTTTTCTTTTGTGCTTGCGGTGGTGTGCGTTGCTACGGCTGACAAAAGGAGCCCGCCTGTTAGTGACGCATCTCTCTTCTTCATCTCGCCTGTGCGCCGTCGCCATCTCCATCGCCGGAGAGGTGGCGTTCCATAGTAAATTTGCAAATATCCCTTGGACACCTGGCACCACATTGCCACCGCATCATCTCTAGAATTCTCTCCATTTCTCAGGAAGTTCAAACACTATAAAAACCCTAGCTTCATGCTTATCCACCATTGTTGGGCAATGAAGCTTTTTCATCTCTTTTCCTTTCCAGTGAAGTTTTCTTGCTCTCACTCCTTGTTCAGCTCTATTGGTACTTAATTCACTTAGTAATGTGAGTTTCGGCATCATTTGTAGGTTGAGCTATAATCTTGCTCTCTATTAACCCGAGCTGGTAGGAAACACCACTTTGGGTGATTTCTTGTTCCAGGTGAGGTATGCTTCACTCCTCCCTGTCAAGATCATGTATTGAGATCCATATAGCTCAAGCCTTCCATTATTTTCATTCTTGGTCAAACAGGTGAAGTGGTTTTCAAATTTCTCCTATTTCGGCCGAAAAACCAAATCTTTCTTCTACAACTTGGCTGATAAGCTATGTCCTCTTTTCTTTCCATCTTAAGCTTCTTAGGAATCTCCATAGCTGACCTGAAGCACTCACGTGTGCATGTGAAGCTCAAATCTTGCTTTTACTGAAAAGTTTCTTTTTATAACTTTTCGGTCTTTCATATCGTTTTTAAGCTCTAGGGTTTCTCTTGTCACCTTTTCAGCTTAAATAGGTCCTCACTAATCCCTAGTATCATAAGCAATCATTCTTTTGTTCATAATGTCTCCAATTCAGCTAAGGGCAAAGATTCTTTTCTGTTGTGTTTTTGTCGGGCAGAATCGACAAAAGTTGTAGCTCCCTCTTTTCTGGTAATCATTGAAGGTTAGTGTTAGCAAGAGTAAATCTAGGTTATTACCTTTCTGGAGATCAGATTTAGCTCCAGTAACAATCTTTTGCTTAGTGCATTTCTAAATCAGCCAAAGTCTTCAATCTCTGTCTTTGCTGTTTGTTGTCAGTCAAACCGACAGTGCACACAGCAGGGTTTTAGCTCTTTAATTCCTGTCAATTAGTGATGTTAAGTGATAAGTTAGGCCTTTAGCTTTACCCACTTAACTGTAACTTAATCAAAAATATCATTTTACTCTTAATAATTGAAGCGACCAACTTTTCTTTTGTTACATTTTCGTTTTCCAAATCTGGGCGTAGTCTTTGCTAAACTCTAATTTGTGATAGATAGTATTAGCAGATGTTAATTGTAGGCTATTATCCTTACTTAGGTTTGATGTAGCTTAAGCATGTTGTTAATTATGCATTAAAGTCTTGATCATGCATTCTCTTCCTATATTCTGTTCTCTGCCATTTTCTTGTTGTTCATTGGATTTTTGTCTTTTAGATTCTGGTTCTTCTGAAGTGGTTGAATCTGTTGTTGAGCAACAAGAACCTGAACAAGAGGTTTACTATTACCAAGGCAAGCATCCTCTTTGCACCATGTTGATCCCAGAATTTTTGAACTGTAGATTTCCAAAATACAGTGATACTGTTGCATGCTAATTTTCTAAAAAATTATTTGTGATCTGTCAATAGTTAGTTACAACCTGACACTTGAGGCTTACCTTTAATCCGATCGTACACTCAAACTTATGGTAGTGTTTCTATACTAATTACTTATTTTCAGAATTTGCTTAGCCATGCAGTTTGTAGAACGTTAGTGTTTGGCGAGCTTGTCTTGTCAAACTTGGGGACACTAAATGAATTTCATTTATTTTAATTCTTTGATCAGTCTATTTAAATCTGAAATGAAATCAAATTTTGTTTGATTACACTGATTTTAAATCTGGACAAGTGGATGCTAGTGATGGTGCCTTAGTGCATGAGATTGGGAAATGTGGTTGTCTTGTCTGGATTGATTAAGGACTGAACATTGACTGGACGATTCAAGCCCCAACGTACTTCCACACGCGGTGTATGGGCGCCGTTTGGTTAAGTAAAAGGTTAATGCTATTGAGTTGGAAAACAGGAAAGTAAGGACATATGTGTTTGACCACCAAATCAGTATCTTATGTTCTTAGGAGGGTGTGGCTGTATATGCGTTCCATCACATGTACGTACCTTAAGGGTTCCGATTGCGATCTAATATGTGCATCTAGCGCATCTCTACTTTCTGTCGTCGAATTGACATTCGGCACAACATGTGGACCCCGGTTGGCGAGTTCTATTAGTAACTGAATCGAGGCGGGATCGATCTCACATCGGTAGTCGGCTCAATAGTGTCAACTTGTTGAAAAATACCAAATCTTAGTTTCCCGGTAGGCATACCAAAGGCGGTGTGCTATTATTAGGAGGCTTACGGGCTAACTAAGTTGTGTGGGTAAAGATGTACACCTGCAGGTTAAAACTATTTGAATAGCCGTGTCCACGGTTATGGACAATGCTTGATTGAATAGATCTTTGTATAGACTTTGAAATGAAACTTGGTTGTGGGTATGTGCAGCCTGAGAGTTAATCAGGCAATGTTTTGGATAGTGGTGGACAACCACTTTAATGTTGTTATTGTTTATGATTATGTTCTCATTTACTTACTGTTTTGGTCCAAACCGATTTATAAAATTGCTTTGACAAAATTTAGCAAGTGTAGGACTAAGATGTATCGCTTTGTGCAAAATTGAACCCTTTACAGCCTTTCTTTTGTCAGCCTTAAGCATGTATGAATTCTAATCCTTTGAATAGGTTCTATCAAACACTTTATTTTTATAGTTTGTGTAAGTCTTGCGATTACCTTCTGTACTTAGGTTTTATAACCTCTTGTTGCAGGTGAGGATGGTTATTTGTATGAGATGCCCGTTAGCGCTGATCAGGGTGACGCTAACGAGTGAAGCTAATTCTATCCTCCACTCAATAGCCTGAGGGTGACGGGGGCCATTAGTGGCTTTTTGCTATTTCTTTTTGCTTCCGCTGTTGAATCTTGTTGTGACCAAAGTCACTTAATAATGTAGAACCAAACAGAATTGTGATATCCAGTGTATAATTATGTAAGTGTATACCTTGTATGTATGATACAATGTTGTATAAGGATATATGTGCAATAGTCACTAATCCTGGGAACTCTTGCAGGACATATATCCGGGAACCTGAATATTGAAATTGTACCTTGTTGAAAATTACGCTTCTAGTATGATTTTTAATTAAGAACCGAACTGTTCTTGATTAAGAGTTATCCTGTTAGTATGATATCTAATTCGGTATATACTTCAATATTTTGGGGTCCTCACAGCGTTGGTATCAGAGCATAGGTTGACTGTAGGTTAGAATTTGTAATACCTTGGCCTACTCGTATGCGGCCCATGTGGCCCATGAGGAGTTGTGTGGTGGGATTAGTCCCACATTGCTTATCTAAAGTGAGTTGTACTAGTATATAATGCCTGTTGGGTCCAAACATAGCACCTCCGGGTTAACCCTTTTACACGAAGCGAGGGCGAAAGTGTAAGTGGGGTGCTATGTGTGCTGTGAGTCCGCCCACGGTGAAATTTGGGCATTGGCGGATTTTGGACCGTGGTGTTACAGATGGTATCGAGCATCAACCTTTCTTTGCACAAGCGTGCGGGGCGGGCGCGGGCATATGGCGCATGGCGTGTGGTCCCGGAGTGGACACACGGCATAGCATATGTCTTGACCGGCCGACGGACGTGTACCGAGGGGTGGTTACGGGCATTTGCAGCGTATGCGGTGTCTTTGCCGAGGCGTCGGCCCTTAAGGGGTGAATGTAATACCTCGGCCTACTCGTGTATCGGCACATGTGGCCCATGAGGAGTTGTGTGGTGGGATTAGTCCCACATTGCTTGTCTAAAGTGAGTTGTACTAGTATATAATGCTGTTGGGTCCAAACATAGCACCTCCGGGTTAACCCTTTTACACGGCGAGGACAAAAGTGTAAGTGGGGTGCTATGTGTGTGAGTCCGCCCACGGTGGTGGGCATTGGCGGATTTTGGGCGAGGTGTTCTGAATTAGCATGGTCGTTATCATTAGTGGGTTTCTGTGAAATTATTTTAACATAAATAATTTCTGAAAATTTAAGTATGATCTCTTTTATTCCTTATCTTCCTTAGTATCAATTCTTACCCCAATTTTCTTTTACCTTTTCAAGATAAGTTGCTCACTTACCTTGTCCTTTGTCTATAGATGAGCGGTTGGTACTTGGTCAAGGAGACTCGAGTTGAAGACGTAGATGGATTTCCGGCTTTGCTACGGGATATGATGTGGCGAGCCAACTTCACCTATCAACCGGAGTATGCCATCTATCGTCGAGACCGAGGACCCGGGATGGAGGAGTACCGGGCTGTCATTAATGTGATTGCCAGACAGGTGGTGGGTAGTGTCTCATACTGTATCCATGTACATGCCACGTCTGAGTCTATGGTCGTTCAGGAAGCAGCTTGTAGGATGATGAGTCTTCTTCGTCATGATTTGACGGAGTTGTCTCAACCACCCTATGATCACTTTCCGAAGCAAGGCCCTAGAGCAGATGTGAGCATGTTCGATGAGATTCAGTTTGGAGAGGACCCACATGTATGCCAGTTGGCGAGGTTGGTTCATATTATGGACCAAATCCATCGCTGCCTGGTGTATGAACTGTGGGAGACCCGCCGTCGTCTGCATGAAGCTCAGGAGTATCTGAGGCTTGGTGTTGCCATGAATCGCGTTCCCTGTAACGTGCTTTATGGTAACAACAAGATCTCTCTAGCTGCTGCTGCACCACCAGGATTTCGACTCCCAGAAGTGGCCGGACTTGTTCCTATCCTTGGACAATGTCGCCAAGTCTGGATGTCTGCAGGCTTTCCTCACACCCAGCGACCTGCACCTCCTGGAGGTCACCATCTGCTGCTAGGTTCTCCTCGGCGTCTCATCAGTCCATCGAACCCCATAGACACGGGTTCACCTGAGGCTCATTTGTTAAATGAGTTTCCAGTGAATTTTAACCGAGATGACTATGTCTAGGGAATGGATGATGAGCACCATGTTTAGGAAGTAGTGGCCGGCTAGTAGCTGTCTTGTAATAAAAATAATAGGATGGCCCTTTTGTTCGACATTGAATGTTGTAAAGCTTTTGTTGGATCTTGCCCATTATTGTCTACTGACATATATGCGTGTTGTACTAAACTTATGTTTGCTGAAATGGATTTTGTGTTTCTTTTGGTGTTAACTCTGGTGCATTTCATATCATTATGCATACTAAGTTTAGTACTTTCTTCTCTCTATCCAATCTTGTTTGTGTTTGCTCGAGTGTATCCTTGTGATGTTGTTAACCATTGTTCGATAACAGTATGACAGGACCTACTACCCGCGCGCGAGCACAACAAGAGGAGAGATTCTCTACCCCAATTCCCTACTCTCAGGGAGAGCAGGCTGAACCTTCTGGTCCTCATGGTCCACACGGTGGTCGCCAGGGAGAGGAGCTTCCTCCGCCGCTCACCATGGCTGATGTGCTCATGCAGATAGAGCGCAATAGAATGGACCAAACACGCATTCTGGAGTAAATTACGCGTAATACTTCTTCTACTTCCTCACCAGCTAGCGGGGTAGGAGGACATCACGTGCACGGAGGTCTTGCTGACTTTCAGCGGACCAACCCGCCAGTGTTCTCCAGCTCCCAAGACCCCTTGGAAGCCGAAGATTGGCTTCGGAATATTGAGAAGAAGTTGCTGATATCTCAATGTTCCGAGAGGGAGAAAGTCTTGTTCGCTAGTTACCAGTTGGATGGAGCAGCTAGCGTTTGGTGGGACAATTTTCTTACTATCCAGCCTACTGGACACGTCCCTACTTGGGATGAGTTCATGGAAGCTTTTCGTGAAGCTCATATTTCCGAAGGAGTGATGTTGATTAAGCAGCAGGAATTTCTCGCTCTTAAGCAAGGACGAAAGACGGTGACCGAGTATCTGCATGAATTCAACTTCCTTGCTCGGTATGCACCTGATGATATTTCGACTGACCTTCATCGTCAAAACCGCTTCATGAATGGATTATCTGAAGATCTGCAATTGGCCCTGGCAGTGCAAGACTTCAGGAATTTTCAACACCTTGTTAACAAAGCCATTATTGCTGAGAGCAAGAGCAAGGCTTTGGAGGAGTCGCGGAAGCGGCAGAAGGCTACCTAGTTTGCAGCTAGTAGTCGCTCAATAAGACCGCATCTGTGGCAGCCTCAATCTTTTCAAGCGTCAGCTCCAGCTCCACCAAGGGCACCTATGTTTGCACCTCGTCCACCTCCACCCACTAGGCAGCCCAAATTTAGTGGGAACCAGCCACCCACTATCAGCAATATTAGGCCTGGTGTGATTTGTTTCCACTGTGGACGTCCTGGACATTTTGCAAGCCAGTGTTTTGCGAAGGCACGAGGGTTACCTCCTGTTCAACCTTCTCCAACTACTGTGCGTCCAGCACCATCTCCGAAGACCTCTGTCAAGCCTGATCCAATTCTGGCCCGAGGTCGTGTGAACCAGATTACTGCGGAAGAGGCAGCTGATGCACCTGATGTTGTTCTCGGTATGCTCCTAGTTAATTCCAGTTCAGCTACTGTTTTATTTGATTCTGGAGCATCCCATTCTTTTTTTAGTAGGCACTTTGCTGTTCAGCATTAGTTGGACATGCATCAACTTCATCCATCGCATGTTATTTACTCACCAGGATCAGTTTTCAAAACTAATCAAATCTGCCGTAACGTCAACATAAACATTCACAGAATAGATTTTTGGGCAGATTTGATTGTGATAGACTCTAAAGAGTTGGATGTCATCTTGGGAATGGATTGGCTGTCTAAGAATCGTGGGCAAATTAATTGTGCTCGACGATCTATTTCTATAACTAATGAAGACAGCATTTCAGTCGTTTTTCAATCCAAGACAGTCAATTCTCATCTTTGTGCTTTGCAAGCTGATGTCACCCCTACCTTGGAGTCAGTACCAGTTGTGTGTGAGTACCCTGACGTCTTTCCTGAAGACCTTCCAAGTATACCACCGGATCGGGAAGTGGAGTTCGTAATTGAACTAGTTCCTGGTACTGCTCTCATATCTCGAAGACCTTATCGGATGCCTCCCCATGAGCTGGTTGAATTAAAGAAACAACTTGGGGAATTACTTGACAAAGGATTTATTCGACCGAGTTCCTCACCTTGGGGATACCCGGCCCTCTTTGTCAAGAAGAAAGATAAGACTCTGTGGATGTGTGTGGACTACCGTCCGTTGAATGAAGTTACTATCAAAAACAAGTATCCTTTGCCCCGAATTGATGATCTTTTTGACCAGTTGACTGGAGCCCGAGTCTTTTCTAAGATTGATCTGCGATCAGGTTATCATCAGATCAAGGTTAGAGTTGAGGACATTCCAAAAACAACATTCTCTACTCGCTACGGGTTATATGAGTATACTGTCATGTCCTTTGGCCTAACAAATGCTCTGGCTTATTTCATGAATCTCATGAATTCGGTATTCATGGAATTCTTGGATAAGTTTGTTGTCATGTTCATTGACGACATTCTTATCTATTCCAAGACTGCTGAAGAGCATGAACAACACTTGAGACTAGTGTTGGAAACACTTCGCAAGCATCAGTTGTATGCCAAGTTTAGCAAGTGTGCTTTCTGGCTCAAGCAAGTCCAATTCTTTGGACATGTGTTATCTGAAGGCGATATCACTGTTGATCCAAGTAAGGTACAAGATGTACTAAACTGGAAACAACCCAAGAATGTTTCCGACATCCGAAGTTTTCTTGGACTTGCGGGTTATTACCATAGGTTCATTGAAAATTTCTCCAAAATTTCGAGGCTTCTAACTCAGCTTTTGAAGAAAGAGAAGAAATTTGAGTGGTCAGATAAGTGTGAAGAAAGCTTCCAGCTTTTGAGAACTCTCCTGACCAAAGCTCCAGTTCTTACTCTGCCAGATATCCATAAGAGCTTCGATATCTATTGCGATACATCTCGCCATGGACGTGGTTGTGTGCTTATGCAAAAAGGCCGAGTTGTGGCATATGCATCCAAGCAGTTGCGACCTTATGAAGTAAATTATCCTACTCATGATTTGGAATTAGCAGCTGTAGTCCATGCATTGAAGATTTGGCGACATTATCTTATTGGTAATCGTTGCGAGATCTACACTGATCATAAAAGCCTGAAGTACATATTCACTCAAACTGATTTGAATATGAGACAGAGAAGATGGCTTGAATTGATCAAGGACTATGATATGGGTATTCATTATCATCTAGGCAAAGCCAATGTTGTGGCTGATGCTTTAAGCAGAAAGTCACAATGCAACTGCTTGTCGACTGTACCTTTGGCTAAGAGCTTGTGTGCTGATTTTCAGGGCTTAAGTCTCAAAATGGTGGAAGAAGTATCTCTCGCTCCCTTACAAGTGAAGTCCACACTTGAAGATCAGATTCTGGAGGCCCAGAAAACTGATACAGAGGTAGCTGAGATGAAGGAAAATTTGAAGGCGGGTAAATCCAACGAATTTTCTGAAGATGCCCGAGGTATCATTCGATATGGCAATCGTTTGGTGGTACCTTCAGACCCCCAACTGAGAGGGCTAATTCTTAAAGAGGCTCATAATTCCAAGTTTTCTTTACATCCTGGAAGTACTAAGATGTACTAGGATTTGAAGAAGACATTTTGGTGGAGCAATATGAAAAGGCAAATTGCTCAGTATGTTGCTGAATGTGACGTTTGCCAAAGGGTTAAAGCCGAGCACTTGAAGCCCGTCGGAACCCTTCAACCTTTGCCTATTCCACATTGGAAATGGGAGGAAGTCGGTATGGATTTTGTTACCGGTCTTCCAAAGACTCCGAATGGATTTGATGTCATTTGGGTGATCATTGATCGTCTGACGAAGGTGGCTCATTTTATTCCTGTTAAAACCACCTTCAATGGCAAGCAATTAGCAGAACTCTATATTACTAAGATTGTTTGTCTCCACGATGTTCCGAAGATCATCGTCTCAGATCGTGGACCTCAGTTCACTTCTCATTTCTGGAGTTGTCTTCATCAAGCTATGGGGACTGAACTTTCCTTCAGCACTGCTTATCATCCTCAAACCAGTGGTCAAACTGAAAGGGTGAATGAAGTGATGGAGGATCTCCTGAGAGCCTGTGTGCTATCATATGGCAAGAACTGGGAGAAATCTTTGCCGTGTGTGGAGTTTTCCTACAACAACAGCTACCAAGCAAGTATTCGAATGTCATCTTTTGAAGCTTTGTATGGAAGAGCTTGTAGGACTCCATTGAATTGGTCCGAGTCTGGTGAAAGACCATTCTATGGTCCAGACTTGGTAGTGGAGGCCGAAGAACAAGTTCGTCTAATTTGAGATCATTTGAAAACTGCCCAGTCTCGTTAGAAGAGCTATGCTGACCATCGTCGTCGTGAGTTAAGCTTTGAGGTAGATGATTATGTCTATCTTAAAGTATCACCGATGAAGGGCACTCATCGCTTTCAGGTGAAAGGAAAGCTAGCACCTCGTTATATCGGACCTTTCCGAATTATTGCTAAACGAGGAGCTGTGGCTTATCAATTGGAACTACCTGATTCTCTCTCAGCAGTACATGACACTTTTCATGTTTCTTAGTTGAAGAAATGCCTTCGTGTTCCTACTGAGGCTACTGCTTATGAGAATCTCGATCTTCAACCAGATCTTTCCTATCAAGAGCAACCGTGCGTATCCTCGATGAAATAGAACGCAGGACAAGAAACCGCACCGTCAAGTTCTTAAAAATTCAGTGGGCTAATCACTCAGAGGATGAAGCCACATGGGAGCGCGAAGATCTAATGAGGATTGAGCACCCCCACCTCTTTGCTGTTTAAAAATTGCCTTTGCATCAAGAAAGGCAAGGTTAAACAAAGCAATGTGAAAGAAGGATGTCATAACAACACTATGTTGTCTATTAGAATCTTTCTTTGCTATCTTTAAAGGAAATCAAAACAACAGATGTTGTATTTCCAAAAAGATCATTTCAGCTTTATTCTTTTGCAATCTCTGAATTACCCGGAATCTCGAGACGAGATTCTCTTAAGGGGGGTAGGTTTGTAACAGCCCAGTTTTAATGAACAGTAATAAGGTGTTTTTCATAGCATCACTGTTCATTTCTGAAACTTGGACATTTTGCTACAAACTAAAACCTTCCTTTTCTAGCTAAAATCCAAAACTTGTTTGAATCTTCAAAAGGAAATACCAGTTAATGTTGGTATTAAGACCGGGAAATATTTTTATTAAAAACTAGATGAATTATCTTGGCTAAAAATAATTTTTGCTAAATTTTTAAAGATTATTTTCACCTTGAGAAAAATATTTGTCTTTAAATAAACCTCTTCGGTTTAAATGAATTATTTATGTATTTTAATCTGAGAAACAGTGGTTTTGAAAATTTATTTGGGGAATATATCATCCCAGTAGCATCCTTGCAAAATTTCATATTTTTACAAATTTATTTGCTATTTTTAAAGCCCCGGTCAAACTTTTGAAGTTTTGAATTCGGGTGGTCAGCTCTTCCGACCTGACCCTAGCCGTTGGCACTGTAGCGACTCGAGCCCAATGGGATTGAGTCCCATCAGTCTTCAGTATGTCAAAATCACGCTCATTGTGAGCTCAAACTCCAGGCGAACGTGAACCATCGATTTCTTCGCGAACAATCAAGATCTACAGAGCTGTGTGGGTTATCCAAGCGCTTGGAGCGATTCCCACCGTTGGATTCTCATCCAACCACGCTCAGTTTTGGATTTAAAACCAAAACGCGCCCCCAAAACTCACAACCGTCGGATCCTCAACGAATCGCCCAGATCAGCGTGAATGTTCGGACAGTCCGAACGCACGATGCATCTGAGCCGTTGGATCTAGATCGGACTGTCGAGGGTGGTGGTGACGTTCGGACTGTCCGGACCTCGCTTCCATCTCCACCGTTGATTTCCGATCCAACCGTGCCTTCCTTTTTGGATTCAAAACTCAAAGGCGCGTAAATTCGTAGCCGTTGGATTTTGATCGAGCGGTGCCGCTTCAAAGCGTGTGCGCTTAAGGCCTTATCCTTGGGCGACCGTTGGATTGCGATCGAACGGCCCACGTGGAAGGTGATGTTCGGTTCATCCGAACATCCGTATCAATCTCAGCCGTTCCTATGTGATTGGACAGCCCATATGGAAAGATACCGGTTAGATCTCCCAACGCTCTGATCAATCGCGACCGCCCACTTCTAATCGGACGGTTGTTTTTCTTTTGTGCTTGTGGTGGTGTGCATTGCTACGGCTAACAAAAGGAGCCCACCTGTCAGTGACACATCTCTCTTCTTCGTCTCGCTTGTGCGCCGTCGCCGACTCCATCGCCGGAGAGGTGGCGTTCCACAGTAAATTTGCAAATATCCCTTGGACACCTGGCACCACATTGCCACCACATCATCTCTAGAATTCTCTCCATTTCTCAGGAAGTTCAAACACTATAAAAACCCTAGCTTCATGCTTATCCACCATTGTTGGGCAGTGAAGCTTTTTCATCTCTTTTCCTTTCCAGTGAAGTTTTCTTGCTCTCACTCCTTGTTCAGCTCTATTGGTACTTAATTCACTTAGTAATGTGAGTTTCGGCATCATTTGTAGGTTGAGCTGTAATCTTGCTCTCTGTTAACCCGAGCCGGTAGGTAACACCACTTTGGGTGATTTCTTGTTCCAGGTGAGGTATGCTTCACTCCTCCCTGTCAAGATCATGTATTGAGATCCATATAGCTCAAGCCTTCCATTATTTTCATTCTTGGTCAAACAGGTGAAGTGGTTTTCAAATTTCTCCTGTTTCGACCGAAAAACCAAATCTTTCTTCTACAACTTGGCTGGTAAGCTATGTCCTCTTTTCTTTCCATCTTAAGCTTCTTAGGAATCTCCATAGCTTACCTGAAGCACTCACGTGTGCTTGTGAAGCTCAAATCTTGCTTTTACTGAAAAGTTTCTTTTTATAACTTTTTGGTCTTTCATATCGTTTTTAAGCTCTAGGGTTTCTGTTGTCACCTTTTCAGCTTAAATAGGTCCTCACTAAACCCTAGTATCATAAGCAATCATTCTTTTGTTCATAATGTCTCCAATTAAGCTAAGGGCAAAGATTCTTTTCTGTTGTGTTTTTGTCGGGCAGAACCGACAAAAGCTGTAGCTCCCTCTTTTCTGGTAATCTTTGAAGGTTAGTGTTAGCAAGAGTAAATCTAGGTTATTACCTTTCTCGAGATCAGATTTAGCTCCAGTGACAATCTTTTGCTTAGTGCATTTCTAAATCAGCCAAAGTCTTCAATCTCTGTCTTTGCTGTTTGTTGTCGGTCAAACCGGCAGTGCACATAGCAGGGTTTTAGCTCTTTAATTCTTGTCAATTAGTGATGTTAAGTGATAAGTTAGGTCTTTAGCTTTACCCACTTAACTGTAACTTAATCAAAAATATCATTTTACTCTTAATAATTGAAGCAACCAACTTTTCTTTTGTTCTGTTTTCAGTTTTCCAAATCTCAAACTGTAGTGCTGCTAAACTCTAATTTGTGATAGATAGTATTAGCAGATGTTAATTGTAGGCTATTATCCTTACTTAGGTTAGATGTAGCTTAAGCATGTTGTTAATTATGCATTAAAGTCTTGATCTTGCATTCTCTTCCTATATTCTGTTCTCTGCCATTTTCTTGTTGTTCATTGGATTTTTGTCTTTTAGATTCTGGTTCTTCTGAAGTGGTTGAATCTATTATTGAGCAACAAGAACCTGAACAAGTGGTTTACTATTACCAAGGCAAGCATCCTCTTTGCACCATGTTGATCCCAGAATTTTTGAACTGTAGATTTCCAAAATACAGTGATACTGTTGTATGCTAATTTTCTAAAAAATTATTTGTGATCTGTCAATAGTTAGTTACAACCTGACACTTGAGGCTTACCTTTAATCCGATCATACACTCAAACTTAAGGTAGTGTTCCTATACTAATTTCTTATTTTTCAGAATTTGCTTAGCCATGCAGTCTGTAGAACATTAGTGTTTGGCGAGCTTATCTTATCAAACTTGGGGACACTAAATGAATTTCATTTATTCTAATTCTTTGTTCAGTCTATTTAAATCTGAAATGAAATCAAATTTTGTTTGATTATACTGATTTTAAATCTGGACAAGTGGATGCTAGTGATGGTGGCTTAGTGCACGAGATTGGGAAATGTGGTTGTCTTGTCTGGATTGATTAAGGACTGAGCATTGACTGGACGATTCAAGCCCCAACGTACTTCCACACGCGGTGTATGGGCGCCGTTTGGTTAAGTAAAAGGTTAATGCTATTGAGTTGGAAAACAGGAAAGTAAGGACATATGTGTTTGACCACCAAATCAGTATCATATGTTCTTAGGAGGGTGAAGCCTTATATGCGTTCCATCACATGTACGTACCTTAAGGGTTCCGATTGCGATCTAATATGTGCATCTAGCGCAGCTCTACTTTCTGTCGATCGGGTCGGCATTCCCGGCACAACATGTGGACCCCCGGTTGGCAGGTTCTATTAGTAACCTGAACTGAGCGGGATCAGTCTCACATCGGTAGTCCAGCTCAATAGTGTCAACTTGTTGAAAAATACCAAATCTTAGTTTCCCCGGCCGGCATACCAAAGGCAGTGTGCTATTATTCCGGAGGCTTACGGGCTAACTAAGTTGTGTGGGTAAAGATGTACACCCCTGCAGAGTTAAAACTATTTGAATAGCCGTGTCCACGGTTATGGACAATGCTTCAGTTGAATAGATCTTTGTATAGACTTTGAAATGAAACTTGGTTGTGGGTATGTGCAGCCTGAGAGTTAATCAGGCAATGTTTTGGATAGTGGTGGACAACCACTTTAATGTTGTTATTGTTTATGATTATGTTCTCATTTACTTACTGTTTTGGTCCAAACCGATTTATAAAATTGCTTTGACAAAATTTAGCAAGTGTAGGACTAAGATGTATCGCTTTGTGCAAAATTGAACCCTTTACAGCCTTTCTTTTGTCAGCCTTAAGCATGTATGAATTCTAATCCTTTGAATAGGTTCTATCAAACACTTTATTTTCATAGTTTGTGTAAGTCTTGCGAGTACCTTCTGTACTCAGGTTTTATAACCTCCTGTTGCAGGTGAGGATGGTTATTTGTATGAGATGCTCGTTAGCGCCGATCAGGGTGACGCTAAAGAGTGAAGCTAATTCTATCCTCCACTCAATAGCCTGAGGGTGATGGGGGCTATTGGTGGCTTTTGCTGTTTCTTTTTGCTTCCGCTGTTGAATCTTGTTGTTACCAAAGTCACTTAATAATGTAGAACCGAACAGAATTGTGATATCCAGTGTATAATTATGTAAGTGTATGCCTTGTATGTATGATACAATGTTGTATAAGGATATATGTGCAATAGTCACTAATCCTGGGAACTCTTGTAGGACATATATCCAGGAACCTGAATATTGAAATTGTACCTTGTTGAAAATTATGCTTCTAATATGATTTTTAATTAAGAACCGAACTGTCCTTGATTAAGAGTTATGTTGTTAGTATGATTTCTAATTTGGTATATACTTCAATATTCTGGGGTCCTCACACCGAAACTCGCTTTCTGTCGCACAAAAATAAAATACTACTCGCACTCACATGCAACTATAAGTATATTAAATTCTATTCATGCAAATATGCCTAATCAAATTTATTTGAGTGCATGCGTTATCTAATTACCTAAATAGACTCGGGGTAGATTTTATTCGAGTACTGTTCATCTACGAGTACTGATCATCTTTGAGTACTGCTCATCGCTTCGCCCACCTAGTCGGAAGGTTTCGACTACCTGGTGGAAGGTTTCGACTACACAACTAGTCGGAAGGTTTTGACTACCTGGTCGAAGGTTTCGACTGCACTACTGGTCGAAAGGTTTTGACTACCTGGTCGAAGGTTTCGACTACCTGGTCAAAGGTTTCGACTACACTACTTGTCGGAAGGTTTTGACTACCTGGCTAAAAGGTTTTGACTACACGTGTCTACCTTATCTTCGTTCGGCTGACACCTTCTGGTGCTGGGCTTCTTCTTTACTCCCTTATTTTCCCCAATCTCGTTCTTCCATCTCTTCCCTTGTGGCTGCTTCGGCCGGAACTCCTCCCTCTGGTTCTTGACTTGACCCGGTCCACTCGCACGGCTCGGTCGACAGCCTAGCCCACGCCACCTATGCTCGATCCCATGCGCTCGGTCACCCGCGGCTTGGTTCCTCCAGGACTTTACTCTCTTTTTCTCCCTTCCTCTATTAAATTGGTTTTTGGTATGCTGAGCTGGATTCATTAATTTGATGCTTGATTTATACACTGATGTTGGTTGGTTGTGCTTATGCATGAATAATGGATGGATGTGGGTTATAAGCACGGTGGGGAGATGGATGGTTGTTACAAAGGCTCAAGGTTTGCTACTGCAAGCTTGTGGTAATACAACCCATTTTTCTCTCTACTCCTCCCCAAACCCTTCCTGTGATGCTAAAACTAGCGACATTACAATGGGTTCAGCCTTGGCCAAAATGGGAATGGCAACAAAAGTGGGTTACCTTTGTTGGACTTGTTTTGGGAAAAAGGCAGTGAGGTTTGGTGACGATGGCCGTGGTCATCCGCTGGGTGCCATGGTGGTTCAAGTGTGCCGCGGTCGCTCATTGGTGCTGTTGCAGCCTATTGCTCCCTTCATCTTCTGGCTCCTGGCCTCCTGTCTTCTCTTGTGGCCGTGGTTTCTTGGCTTGATTGGCTTGCTTAGCAGTGGTGGGGTGAGGGTTCCTCTTTGCGCTCACCTCTGGCTTGTGAAGAAATGGCTTGTGGGTGTTGTGATCAAGGGGGAAAGAATCTGTGAGGGCTGGCTAGCTGTGGAGAATGAACTTCTGAGGGTTGGCTTCGGCTAGTAGAAGGTTGGCATTGAGCTGGCTCTCTTGTGCTTGATATTTTGGGCTACTTGGTGAATGTGTTGAGTGGGGGGAATGAACTTCTGAGCGCTGGCTCTTATCCCTTTGGCTTTCACATTCTACTATTGGGTTGGGTAATGCTGATGGACCTTTGGTCCAAAGGATGCTTCTACTGTCGTGGGCTTACGAACCGTTGGTCCAAAGGTGGGTTTTGAGATGGTTTTTCGGATGTTTCTTTGGATGGAGGTAACTTGGTAAAATGTGGGTATCGGGTTTTAACATTGCCGGGTGATGAGACCCATGGAAGGTGAGATGGTGCCACTACCTTAGGGTGATCGGGAAGCCTCAGTGACCTTCGTGAAATCTGACAGCAATCTACTCTTTCTTCCAATCCTCCCTTTAATAATACTATGCTTAATCTATGGGTACTATTGGAAAGTGGTACATGTGCATGTTTCAGATGGCTAAGAAAAAGATTCGGTAAGCTGGTGATCAATGGACCAAGATACAAGGAGGGCTTCAGTGATATGCAATGCAAAGCTTTCATTATTGTTTTGTAAATTATTCTGGATTGTAAAAGATATGTTTTTAATTTGTTGAACTGAATTCTGGCAGTTGCTTTGAGTTGACATTAATGTTTCTAATTTGCTTGAATGGCATTCATATTGTAATTCGAGGTGTACTTTAGTGTAAAACATTCAGGTGCAACGTATATTACTGAACTCTTGATGTGAAATTTTATATGTGGAAACATGTTGATGGTGTGTGATGCATATCTTTTATATTCGTTGTAGTAATTTAAATCTCGTTTTTGAGTATCCGCATTTCAGTTGTTAATTACCAATTAACGATGCTAAATCTAGATTTAGGTTTTTTGGGTTCTCACAGCATTACCCAACTCCCTTCGTCTTCACCACCTTCATACCTCCTTCAAGCATCTCTGACAGCTGTTTGCCTTGCTCCATCTCCAGGTTGTCCTCCCCTCATGAAGCTTTCCGCCTTCGTCATCTTACTCATCCCCAACACTACTCCGGCCATCCCTGACCACCCTTTTTTGCACAGGTAGTGTTCTAGTGCATCGTAGAGTCTTTGGCACCTACTTACTTGGACATTGCGGAGCTCTATTTGCACAAGCACGTTTGCCATAGCTTAGGCGCCGCCCCTCTCTAGCGAGCCACCGCTACAGGCCACCCCAGTACTCGTGGCTGGTACTGATAGATGCACAAGATTATTGTGAACCCATTCATACCCTTGGATGGCGCCGCTGTGGCCAGAGTCGCCGGCGGGGCTCCGGTCAAGCTTGCGGTCAAGCGAGCTCTTTTGTCGCAGCGTCTGACAAGCACTGTAGCGAGGCGGATAGAATTAATCTCTACCATTAAGTGCTATTGATTGCTTAGGAATATTAAATGGCTGCCTTAGTTGCTGATGTGTCTATTACACGCGGGCCCCACTCTTTAAGTGCATAGTGATCCCGGCCGATGAACCCGTGAACCGAGCTCTTGGACTTCGGTCCATGCACTGTCTATATAGACTGAGTGACATTAGGGCCCCACCTGTTAGTGCTTTTTAATTCAAAAATTAAATTGAAAAATAACACTATTCAGTGGACCCCGCTTGTCAGAGACCGAGGCTAGGTAAGCTTGGGTGAGAAAAGTATTAAATGCATTCATAAATTCCGAAATGATTTATTGTTGCATTGAAAATTCATTTAACTTCAAAAATGCATAACTAATTCATTTTGAACTCCAAATGATATAAACCAAGTTATTTTGGTCTTATAATTTTATTCTCTATCCAACCATGTAATCCTTATCTCCACCATTATTCTACAAATGTTTGCAAAAAAGATAAAATCTGACCGAAGGTCATTTTTCAGCATTTTCCAGAAATCTGATTTCAAACTGCTATAACTCTCACATACTAAATCTAATTGAAATAATTCTTTCACCTAAATTCATCTAAAATCATTATCTAGGTACTCTAGAAAATTCATGCATTTTTTAGCACTTTGAATTTTTTCGGTTTTTCTCGATGTTTATTCGATGTGGTTTTATATAGATTCCAAAGTGATCGATGTAGACTCCTACGCTACTAAGAGCGAGCAACTCGAATACCAACAAGGCAAGCATCATTTGAACTTTCTTTTTGCATAATGTTGATCCCAGCTTTTGATAAGTAGTGTTTCGAAATGCAATGATATTGCATGCATGCTATTTTGATATGTCAATATTTTGTGTTGAGTAGCTAGTTATGTCCTACCCATGATTCTATCCTTGTTATTTCTCCAGTACATATATGCTTAAGTATAGTTGGTTGTGATGATTTCTATTTTGTTTATTGAGTCCTTAGCCATGTTAGTCTAGAGGTGCGTTAGTAAGGTTGACGGGATTAGCCCATCGATCATGGGAAACACCTCACATTTATCATTTTTTATTTTTGGTCCAGATCTTCGTATATGGTATTTTGAGTCTAAACTTTGTTATTTCAAATGGTTTTTTGTTTGGACAAGAGGTTTTTAATGAGGGTGCCTTCGTGCACGAGACTCGGTATGTGGTAGAATTATCCGGATCGTCAAGGACCGAGCCATGGGCTGTCATTCCAAGTAATTATTGTACTACCACATGCGGGTTGGGAGCCGCTTGGTCAAGTAAGGGGAGGGTTTTATTGGGTTAAGTCCCAGGTGGTGTGAGGACATTTGTGTTTGATCATCTATTCGTATGATCCGATGCAATTTTCTATAATGCACATGGGAGTGCTCTTTTTCTTTATTTACATTGTATCAGTACCTTCAACACAACTTGCAAGCCCGCTTAGCAATCGCTATCGGTCGTTTGTACTAAGTTTGGGGTTCATCTCGCAAGGGGGACTTATCTCAATAGGGCTTTCTTGCTAAAAAGTACCAAATCTCGATTTCCTTGGCCGACATACCTTACGAAGTGTGTCATTATCCGGAGGCTTACAAGATAATCGAGTCATGTGGGTAAAGTAGTACTCCCCTGCAGGGATTAAACTATTTGAATAGCCGTGTCCACGGTTATGGACAACACTTGGTTTGGGAGATGTCATTGTTAGACTTTCAATTAAAATTGATATGGTTACAACTCGGTATTGGGCATGGACGAGTATTCATGCATGTTAGTTTATCAAAGTGGGCTGCCACTTTGGTATTGTTTGCTCTATTTATATATCAATGATTATCTTTGTCACGAATGTCCTCTAAGCATAAATAATTTTTACTTTGTGTAAGTCTTGTGAGTACATTTTGTACTTGACCCGGGTGCTGCAAATTCAGGTGAAGATAGTACTACGCCCGATGAGTTCGTTAGCGCTGATTTTGGCGACACTAACGAATAGTGTTGTTCACTAACTCCCAGTTGGTTGCCATGGGTTATGGGGCACACCATTGCTGGACCTTTTGTTTATTTTGCTTACTTCCGCTATTACTTGATGTATTATTTTGGATCTGGCCGGTTGGCCCTATTGTAATAGTTGTAGACTTAAACTATTATGTTGAATGCCACTATGTAATGTCAATGTATGCCTTGTTTGACTTGTGATTAATGTTGTTAAGGGTATGGGCATGTTGGTCACTGATCTTGGGAGCCAACACGGTCACATACCCACTGTTTTTGAATTGCCTTTTAACTTGTTTAAGTGTGGACTTGGACCATTTGGAGAACCGGTCATCGTGTAGTGCTTGTAGAGAAGCAGTACGCATGATCATCGGAGCTCTAGTTGTGGTTGGGACTTCTCACTTAGATAGAGTTAATTTAAAATTCGTTTACTTGAGGCCCAGATTTATTTCCATAAGACCAGGAAGGCCTCGGTCTTACGGAAATAACCTGAGGGTCCTCACAGCATTTGGTATCAGAGCCATACTGACTGTAGGTTAGAAATAGCACTGGCGTTAGTGTTAGCAAGTCTTTTCATCAAAGTATTTTAAATTATCAAATTAATTTCAGAAAGTTTAAGTTATGAATATCTTTTATTCCTTACCCATCTTAGAGTCATTTCTTACCCTACAATCATTTGGATTTTGTAAACTAATTTTCTTCTCACCTTGTCCTTTCTTGTGCGCCATTGAACTGAGCCACAACTATACAACCACATGCTTGACGGGACGGGCCTAACTTAGTAAGTTGTGGAGTTTTGACATTGACTACTCAAGTAGTAGGTTTAGTGATGGGTAGAGGTGTGCACTATTCTAAAAGTCACATCTATGGGCGGTTCACCGTCTCTAGGTCCAACGGTGTGTGTCGGACCAGCGGTGAGGTTGGGGTTGGCTTATGCATATCAGGAGAGTCAATTGTTGAGATGAAACTTGTTGGTATGGACTATTCTAAAAGGTTTTGTTGTGATCAGTTCCGTATAAGTTGATTACATCTTGTGAGTAAAGTGTACAATCTCTGTAGAGTGTTAATCAATAGCCGCGTCCGCGGTCATGGACGTGCTCGGGGATTTCACACGAGAGGTAGAGTTTCTTTGTAAAATGTGTCGGAGTGTGAATGGGAAGTTCACCTGACAAATATAATGTTCATTTGGTGAGTGGGGAATTCACGTTGTGGTTTATGTTAGAAGGTGAATGGGGAATTCACTTGGTGGTTTGGTTGGGAAGTGAATGGGAAGTTTACTGGTTGATTTTAAAGAAACTGTTTACTTTATTTACTTACTATCTTTTAAATTATGTATTTTAATCTATTTACCGTATTTATCGTCAATTCCGTTGTCTACAAAAGAATCATACAGCTAATCGTTTGTTCAAGCCTTGCATGAATATTAAATGCATATTGTTTCCCTACGACTTGTTGAGTACTTTATGTGCTCATGACTTAAAACTTTATTGCTCAGTTGAAGAGTATCAAGCTGCTCAAGAGTTCTTCGAGAAGGAGTACTATGAAGACTTTGCTAATTAGGATACGTTCTCCACTCGATTTCCTATGGCCATGTTGATTGGCCTTTCCAAGTTTTTCTGTTCCGTTGCAAGAGTTTAGTTGTTTCTTTAGCCCTGCGTAGCAAGTTAAGTAAACATTGTGTGGATATCATGGGGATATGCCTGAGATCTTAGGATGATGTTACAATTAGCAATGGCGTTGAAGGTTTGTCGAATCACGCGTTTTCGGCAAAGTTCTTTGTCTTTGTCGGCGGTGGCGGTCGACCGGCCAGTGGTGATCGGCCGGACGAGTGGCGGTCAGACCGGCGTTCGGAAATCGGTCAGACCGGCCACAAGGTGATGTTGAGTTTTGGAGCTGGGCCAAAAATAGAGGGTGTAGGCAAGAGAGTAGATTCTACTACACTTGGTCTCATAATTTTTGGGGCTTCTAGCCAAAAGTTCTATTAGTTTGAAAATTTCAGTAGGTTTCGGATTTTCAGGAAGAAAATTTGGCTAAGTCCCAGCTAGGCGGTCTGACCAGCCAGCGGTCCGACCGGCTATTTTGGCGGTCAGACCGGCCCTGCCTCGAGTGGATTTTTGGCTAAGTCCCAGGGGCGGTCAGGCCGGCCAAAGTGGCGGTCTGACTGGTTTTCACTTGTTTCATCGACCAACTGGTGGCGATGATTGTTGGGTTAGGTCAAGTTCATGGGTTTCATGGCATATGTGTTGCATGATGCATGTTTTGACTAACGTGGGTCAAGTTGTGAAGAACTTGTTTCCGGATTCGATTTGTTTGTCTATTGATGTGCAGTTTGCTTGGAGGTCAATGACGGTCAATGGCGAGGATGATCGAGACTAGGCTTGGAGAGCTGAGGTCCAGAACGATCGGGGATGCCGAGTGATGTCAATGGAGTCAAGCATGGCGCAAGAGGGACAAAGGTGACCGAACGGGCAGTTCAGTGCAACTGGTTGGATCAAGCAGCGCGGGGGTTAGTGCAAGTGCCATGGTGGTTTCGGTGGGAGCCGGATGGGAGAGACTTGTCGACATGATAAGAGCCGCTGGATCAACCTACACGTGGCGAAGCATGGGAGGTGCTTCACGCAGTTGGCACTCGGTCTTTGCAAAAAGATCGAGAAGGGGTATTTTGGTAATTTCACCAAATACCGCCTTGGTGACCTTTTGCCAACTCACGGCGCAAGATGGCGCAAGGTGAAGAGGATTAGGTCAAGAGATGAAGACGACGCTTTAAAAGACGTGCGTATGTGTCCCGTTTGTTTTGAGCCTTAACGGGAGCCCATTAGGGTTCAATCTTTTAGAAGGTCTAAGCCTCCACTATAAATAGAGGAGGGAGGTGGCTGCACCCCCTCAACCCTTTCATTGTGTTTGAAACCCTAGTTTGCTTAGGGAGAGGATTAGTGGAGGTTAGGGTTCTAGAGAGTTGGATTTGATTTCGTGCTTATGTATTGAGTCTTTATCCTCCATTGATGGAGTGGCTGTAAACCAATACCATATTAAATCAATCCAAAGAAAGTTCCCTCAAAGATCAGTCTATTTGCTTTCTTTCTCTCTATTTGGTGATTTGTGGTCTTTCTTTGATCCGCGCGTTTTTGCTTGGTTTCTTGCCTTGATCTAACTTGCTGTGACATGTGGGAACCCATCTAGGATCATCTTGATCATCAATCACCCACGAGCAAGTCTTTAGATCATATTTTCGTTTTGACTCAGTTTTTGAACCACCTTCGTTCAAACTGAAAAAGATTGGATCTTCACGATCTCTGATTGGAATAGGTTCCAAATATCTTTGAGAAGGTGGGTGTCAAGTTTCGTGGAGTTTGCCCTCACGAATCAAAAGTTAGATCGTTTTGAGGTTTGAGTTTTCGGGTTGTTCTTCTGTTCTGGACGAAATCGGTCAGACCGAAGTTATAATGCCAGTCAGACCACCCTCTGGTCTGACTACCCTTTAGGGTTTGAACCTCGTTTGATCTTTTGCTTTGGGGATTTTGGTTTAGATTCAATACAGGTCTTCCACTGTACTTGTAGATTGATCTTCATAGCTTCTATAGCTACTGGAGTGAGATTGGAGTTGAATCTGACCTTTGTGAAAAAGTGAGCGTGCTCCTATTCACCCCCCCCCCTTCTAGTCGCCTTTTCGGTCCAACACATTGACCATAAGGTCCACTTATTATTACTATTTGTTATTTTGAGATCTTTTTAGTTAATTCGATAAATGGATGGTATTTCATCGATGTTTCCTGTGTGAACCAGCTACTCATTTGGGACTAGTTTAGAATACACGGAGGGTTTGGTCCCGATAGCCGTGACCCCACTACTACAAAAAGGCTAATACTGGATGCCTGATCACAGGCGGTTGACTAAAATTGTCTGTATTAAATACAATCACAGACGGTTTTGGTTTAGAGACCATCTGTGTTAGTTTCTGTGCTAAAAACCGTCTGTGAAGAGGTAATATCACAGACGGTTCATATTGAAAACTATCTGTGAAGTATCACAGACGGTTCATGTTGAAAACTATCTGTGAAGTATCACAGACGGTTTTCAACATAAACCGTTTGTGGCTTCCCATCCTCATCACAAATGGTTTGTATTAAAAACCATCTGTGATAATATCATTTATTGCAAACCCAACCCTCATAGATCGACCTGTCTTAAATTCTAGCTCTGTTCTCATTGCTGCTGCTGGAGGTGGGGCTTTGAGGCGATTTGGTGAAAGGTGATCATGGATTTGGTAATTTGTTCTTGACTATCGATGGTTAGTACATAATTAATTGGTTCCTTGCATTATATTCTAGATCTAGCTTGGTAAAGAGAGAATTGAAGATGGTTTAGATGTAGCTTTTTGTGTTGTTTTGCAAGTGTTGGCTTCTTGCCATTTGAAGTTGGTTATGGGCTATCTATAATGTGTTAATGATGAACAACCTGACCCTATGGTACATTTTTGTTTTTTTAGTTCATTAGAAATACATATTTCAAATGACATATCAAAAGTTGCATCATAGTATACTAATTAATTAATTCAATATTAATACCAAATTGTTATATGTGTCGCATAGATGGATCGAAGCTGAATGTACGCTGGCAACCGTGTGAGTGAAGAGTACATTAATGGCATGTCTACTTTTACAAGAGCTACCGAGGAGGATATGTTGAATAAGGGGGTGGAATATATGTACTGTCCATGCATTGACTGAGAGAATCTGAAGATGTTTAAGAACCGAGCGCAGATCGAAGTACACTTGATTCGAAGGGGTTTCAAAAAGGGTTATACACGTTGGACTAGTCACGGTGAAAAGCAGATTATATAGGAAGGTAGTAATAACAACATCGCCAATGAAGTCAATGATATGCAGCGGATGATGTCGATTGTGGTTCCGATTCGGATAAGTTGCACGATGACAATCTAGATCAGATGCTTCGTGATGCAGAAGGGAACTATGATGAGAGGGAGTGTGTTAAATTCCGGGGCTTGATGGAGGACTCAGAGAAACTTTTGTTCCTGGGCTGCAAACCGAAATACACAAGGTTGTCATCCGTTCTTGAACTGCTGAAATTGAAGACAAGCAACGGTTGGTCCGACAAGAGTTTCACGACGCTGTTAGGGCTCTTAGCGGACATACTTCCGGAGGGAAACGAGTTGCCTAAAACAACCTACAAAGCCAAGAAGGTTCTTTGTCCAATGGGAATGAAAGTAGAAAGAATACATGCATGTCCGAACTACTGTATCCTCTACCGTAACGAGTATACAAACATGCATGTATGTCTGGTGTGCAACGCATCCCGATACAAGCGTAAGAATAAATCAGATGACGGTGAGGGAATCGAGGTGAAGAAAGGACCTCCTACTAAGGTGGAATGGTATCTTCTTGTAATTCTCCGTTTGAAGCGGTTTTTTCGAACCCAAAGGATGCAAAACTGCTGCATTGGCACTCGGAGGAGCGTAAGAATGACGGAAAGCTAAGACACCTTGCTAATTCCACCCAGTGGAGAAACATCGATAGGAGGTTTGCATACATCGATACGGAACTGAGGAATATAAGGTTTGGATTGAGTACAGATGGAATGAATCCTTCTGGTAACATGAGAAGCCGACATGGCACTTGGCCCGTAACTCTCTGTATCTACAGCCTTCCTCCTCAGTTGTGTATGAAGTGGAAGTATATTTTGCTGTCGATACTTATCCAAGGGCCGAAGCAACCTGGGAATGATATTAATGTGTACCTAGCACCATTGATGGAAGATCTAAAAATCTTGTGGATTGAAGGGTGCGGTATGGGATACATTACAAGCGAGAGAACTTCACTTTATGTTCCTTGTTGTTCTGCACCATAAATGATTATCCTGTCCTTGCTAACCTGTTGTGCCAGAGTACAAAAGGGGCCAAAGCATGTACTCACTGCTTATATGATATCGAGAGTGTGTTGCTGAAGCACTCGCGCAAAACCATATACATGTGTCACCGTAGGTTCCTTCGGAGGGCTCACCCATACCGCAAGATGAAGAAACAATTCGACAGAGGGAAGGAGGGCAGTTCAGCTCTAAAACATTTAAAGAGAAAAGAGGTCTATGATGAAATGCTATGTTAAATGTTGATACGTAGCTATGCCAAATGTTGTTATTTACTATTCCCTTCCTTGATTGTTGATATTACAACTACCTTGTCACCTACTATCATAATAAACTTGTCCTTGGTTAATTAAAAATGGATAATGGTCATGCCTAGAGATGCTTAGTGGTTAAATTGGATATGACACAAACATTGCCATTACAAACTTGGGATATAATATGATTCTTATAATGGTAACGTGGGTTACACTGGAAACAGGAAAACGTTTTACAAAATGATGGATACTTGGATGGAATTAGATCGGTGCAGAAATTGCACAATGGTCGGGTTTGTGGATTGTCTCGCCTGAGTCAATTAAGAACCGAATCATGTGCCACATTTTCTGAACTAATAATCATACAGCCACAAATCTAGTATGGGATAGACATGGCTGAATAATTTACCAAGTCGTGGTTCTATCGCCATATTGTGGGCAGTTTGGGTTGGGTTGTTGGATCTAGGTTGTAGGAGGGCATATCTCTGTGTATGCACCCGTTGATGGTTGTGGTGGTACTAAGTTGGGATACGTCTACTCCTGCAACAATGGTATTCCTCAGAGTTTATGTGTTCAAACACCCGAGGATCGAACCCATTGGTGGTGTAGTATTATGGCAAGTTATTGTAAAGGCCTTGTTATGATCTTCTTAGTCGCACACCTACAAAAGTATGTTGGTCGGATATCAAAAGTTAATCATATCTTATGGGTAAAGCAATACAATCTCTGCAGAGATTATATATAATCTATTCGAACGGTCATGCCTCTGCTCATGTTCGTGGTCCAGAAGGTGACACTGGTTAGTTTTGATAAATTTAGGATTGAAACTTGTTAACTTAAAAATGGTTGTAGCAGCAAGATAATTATAGGTGAATGAAACCTCGATGTCTAGAGTATGATCGATGGAACCTTGTGATCTAGAGTCAGGTGGATGGAACCTGATGTCTAGTGTCTAGTGGATGGAACCTTATGATCTAGAGTTAGATGCATGGAACCTGATATCTAGAGTCAGGTGGATGTAACATAAAATCTGGAGATAGGTGGATAGAATCTTATGAATAGTAATAAGTGGATGGAACCTTATTATAAGATAAAACTTGCTTATACAAATGTCACTTTGTTTTAAGTTATAAGGCTAGCTCATAGGCCTGGAAAGTAATTACAATATTTGAGCAAAACCTGTTTTGTGCTTAAATAGCTATAAGACCCCTACTTTGGTAAGACGAGCATGTATATATAGACACACACACATACACACATATATATGTTTGCATTTGGTGTGAGGGCTTGCTGAGTACCTTTGTACTTATTGTTGCTCAAATATGCGGATCAGATTACGAGACTGAAGACCCGATGTATGGATACTTCTATACTTTCGGCTTTGTAAATGAAAATGACAACAATAACTAGGTCGTAGCCCCAGTCGATTGCATATGGCAGATCATGGAGGCCATTTTGGTTTATTTATCTTCCGCCATTGTTTACTCTTTGGACTCGTTGACCTATCGGGCCGTTATGTATGAACTTAGCCTTAAGCTTATTTGCGACTAGTTATGTAATATTAAGTACTCTTTTTCTTAAGCATATGTATGGACATGATATTCATTGATATTGTATTATGCGAGCTAGCTACTGATCGTGAGACTAGCTTGGTAAACACAAAGGGTGGATGCAAATCTGGATCTGCACCACTCCTCCCTCCCTCTATAGCCGACCCCTATTGAATCCAAACCCTAATCCGGCGAACCACACCCTAACTCGCCGCCGCTGCCGCTGGAAAAGATGAACCCACTAGCCAGAGCACGAATCACCAAGCACATCGCAATGTTAGGAATTTGATTTATTTCACCAAAATTTTCATGTGACAGATTTTTAGCACTTCCGTTATTCTGATGTTACAAATGGCACAAAAGATTATCATCAATATTTTAGTTTACTATGCTGCATGTCAGCCCCTAATGCTAAGAACGCCTTCCTCCACCGAATGGATCGACGAAATATGAACAATTATTTATCCAAATTCTTCAAATTGTAAACAAGTCACAATAGTAGTCTTGAAGAAGCACAGTTGAGAATATCGATTAACTGAGCTTATTTTTCTATGTCGATCAGACTCTCGCATCCGTAAATTTATTACACAAGACTGAAACTGTAAATTGAAATAAATAAGATAGGGAAATTCTTGGATACATTCATCCGATGCATCAACCATCCGGCAAATCATCTTGTTCATCCACGATCTACACCATTCACGGCCTCCCAGGTCTCCCGGCAGAGCTGCCTCCTCATGTCGGCGTGTGCCACACCGTCACCGGTCCATGCACCGACGAGCTTCTCGGCCTCCAGCAGCACATCCATCCGATTGCCCGCCTCTTTGTCAGCGAAGTACCATCTCGTCATCCAGTTGCCGGATCGCGATCGGGACTTGAGCGTCGCCAGAGTGTACCACCGATCCGTCTTCTCTCGGATCAGCGCGCCGATGTGCAGAGGCACGGCAAAGCCGTGCTCGACCATCCCAAGTTTGTAGTATCCGTCACTCAGGACAACGAGGTCGTCATGAGCTAGTGCCAACGCTAACCCCAGGGAAGATGCACTTCCTGTCGCTGCACACACTGTCAGCATTGGCATCTCCAGGAGCTCCCTGATCACGGCGGCCATACCATCAGCAGCAGCTTTCGCGTGGCTTGCGCTTGCCCGAGAATAGTCAAGGCCGTCGCAGAAGGAGCCAGAGGACGAGGAGGTGATGAGGCCGCGACCTGGCTTCGCTGTGGCATGCTTGCGGATGGTGGCGAGCGTGCGGCAGAGCTCGTCAAGTGCCTCCTTGGTGAGGTAGTGATGGTCGTCTCCGGCGAGGGTGAGTTGGAAGACGCCGCCTTGCTCTTTCCATGTACAGAAGGAGGACATTTCTACTTGTTCTAATTCTGCGGTGGTTTGGTTAATTTGGGCTGGTTTCGTTCCCGCACCTCCCACGTTAGAATTCAGTGGAGCTTAAGTTTGTTTTCTTCTGGCAGATAACTGACGGAGAACTAGTACTGTTATCTTGAATCTAGCAAGTACAGCTGGCTGGCCAGCTCTCAAAAAAGAAAAAGAAAGAAAAAAGCTAGTACTAGACAGCTCATGTGTACACATGACTTGCAAATATCATTTCTATATAATAATTGAGTGTCCAATTGCTCCCAATCCTATCAATTATGTACTAATTATAATTAATTAATCATGTCAGATTTTTTCGCATTCTGCACAAAATAATTAACTACACAAGTTGATAGAAAACAAAAAAGCATTTTGATGTACTTATAGTGACAAAAAATTTCCTAACTACTTTATCAATTACTAGTGACAAAAATAATAAATCAGCACAAGATATTGTAGTAGTGACGATTCTACGATGACAATCTATCATGCTGTCACTATTTCATTTGCAAATAATGAGCACATGTTATGTCGTCACTGGACGCCTTAATAGTGGCAACTTTATAGCGACGCATTATAACTTCGTTGCTACTTCATTAACACATCGCTACCAAATATTATGTTGTCACTATGTGCTCTAGCGGTGACTAACAGTCACGTTGCCATAACTTTATTTGTAAATAGTGACAAATTACTATATCGTCACAAGAAACCTAATTAGTGACGTTTGTCTTGTCATTGCTGTAGCACCACGCCACCATCTGTCAGGATACGGCTCACAAGGCTCGTTAGTTAGTTTACTACATTCTTGTGTTTTTTTTATTGTTTGAGTAAATTTCACTTTGGAGCATATAATTTTACTATAGTTTCACTTTGCACTACCCTTAACAAATCCTTTCACTTTACACTACCTCTTATTACCTTTTGTTTCACTTTGCACCAGGAGAACGCACTATCAGCGAGAGAAAAATAGGGGAGGAGCACATGGAGCTTGCCGACGGCGAGGCACTACTGACGAGGCAACGACGACCCGAAAAATAGAGAGCGGGCTAAACAAAGTGCCCGACTCAACTCGTGTGTGCAAGTCAGTGTATAGCGACGCCATTTCCGCTTCATCAACGTTGATGGTTTGCTTCATCGTCTGATTTCCAAGCTCTATATACCTCTCTCCCTCCCGCGAGCACCAAAGGAGACGGTCAAATTCTTACTATGGTGGAAAGTGCAAGACATGGCAAAAAGAGGTGGTGCAAAGTGAAAAAAAAATTGCTAAGGATAGTGTAAAGTGAAACCAGAGTAAAATTACATGATGCAAAGTGAAATTCACTCTTATTGTTTATTATTTCTGAGTTGGGAGCTTCGTTCGTTCGTCGACAATGTGACCTTGATTATACAACACAACCTTTCTAACGACTCGATTACCGAGGATTTAGTGGTTTAAACTGATCTCTGCCACCAAAGCACAAAGATGACCAAGGAAAAAACAATAAAATTGTAAGATGCACCACATGTGAAACCATTGACCGATCAGCGGAGGCCAGAGGGCTTATTCTGATCAGCGGAGGCCAGCAACTAGCACTTTGGATTCTTTTAGGCCCTTAGAGCTTCAATGGCGCGCCTTCTAAGAGAGGATGATATGGAAGCACAGATAATTGTATTATTTTTCTCGCATGGCACTAGAACAGCGACGACATCGCGATAATGCACAGAATTAACACCGTGCGTACCGTACATTAGCTAAGCACCAAATCACATGTATTTTATATTCCCATTTACAGAGTACATTGTTTCACATATCTGATAACAGTTAATAGGCAACTTGAGAAAAAACAATGTAATGGGTCTAGTTGTTGCCGTTATAAGTAGAGATGGTGAACCTCCACACGGGCATGGTGCAACGACAGATTTTATTTTGTTTCACGCTCACAAAAAATAATTTGGTGAGTCGGAAAAACAG
The DNA here is from genome assembly GCA_036346405.1 of Phyllostachys edulis. NCBI lineage: Eukaryota > Viridiplantae > Streptophyta > Magnoliopsida > Poales > Poaceae > Phyllostachys > Phyllostachys edulis. Next base: position 24,237,508 of record CM070566.1, read on the forward strand.
GAGAAATGAATCAAGGTGCTATGATCTTGAGACGACTGAAAGCAATGGATCAGGAAGGTGACTCCGAGCTAGCCGTCCATCGGAGATGGTGACTCCTTGAATGAATATATAATTCTAATAAAATTTTCGCAGGTACAGTCAAATACATTATTGTTCATTATTTTAAACTGACCGGTCATTGGTCATTCAAGTGACTCCCGCTCGTGTATGCACAGTTGAATTTCTTATATTGATATGATGCATAAACCGAAGTGGCTTACCTAATTGTTAATTTGCACTAGATACCTACCCATGCGTGGAGAAGGAAGACTCCTAGTTTGTCTTAATGTGGATTTGTCAACTATCAGTTATAGATATGTATATATGTAGATCTAGATAATGAATTATCCAGCCCGGGTATATACTTGCAGACAAGAAATTTGATTTAGTTACTCAATTCGACTCATGTACTCGTGTATGCACAGTTGAGAAGTACATGTATTTATATTTTCATTTTTGAATTTCTTATATTGATTTGATGCATAAACCGAAGTGGCTTACCAAATTGTTAATTTGCACTAGATACCTCTCATGCATGGAGAAGAAAGACCCCTAGTTTGTCTTAATGTGGATTTGTCAACTATCAGTTATATGTATATATGTAGATCTAGATAATAAATTATCCCGCCCGGATATATACTTGCAGACAAGAAATTTGATTTAGTTACTCAATTCGACTAATGTACTTAACTCTTCTGTGACTGAACTTGACCCCAAAACTGTGGTCAGTCAAGAAGTTCTATTTCGAAGAGTATGTGATCTAAGATGCGCTCCCCACTCAACTGTCTGCTGACATGTCGAATGACCACCAGTTATTCTTTTTTCGCTACAAAAGTTTTATTTGTTTCTTAAACCCAGCGTGGCAAGTTAAGTAAACGTTGGTCATAAGATCCAGTTATTACAATTTTGCTACCCTTTTAGTTAAATCGTTGCATGTATGGTATTTCATCGATGTGACATTATGTGAGCTCAATACTGATCATGAGACTATAATTTAGAATACACATAGTGTTTCAGATGGTTGCTCAAATATGTGAATACAGACTATGAAGCTGAAGACCTAGTATAGGGATATTTCTATGCATTCGGCTAAGGGAGTGATGAAGATAGCAATAAGTAGGTTATAACCCTAGTCGGTTACCTATGGCAATGCATGGAGGCCCCGCTTTTATGTTGTTCTTTCTGCTACTACTTCTACTTTCTGCTGTTAGTCTATTACTTTAAACTATTTGGTATGTCAGTCTGTCTTGTAAACTTTGGCCTTAAGGCATATTAACCATGTTCTGTAATAATTAATTATTCGTTTATGTATGTGCTTGTATGAATGTGATATTCGCCGATATTTGTACTATGTTGGTTAGCTATTTATTATGAAACTAGTTCATAATACACTGAGAATTCTAGATGCAAATCCTGGTCCGCACACCGGTGACACAAGTGAAAGCACGGCGGTAGATGTTTTCCTGAGATCGATCTAACAAATCCATTTTTTTCACATAGTAAAAAGAAATAACAATGGCCATGTTGCGAGGACTGAAAGCATTGAATCAAGAAGGTGACTTGGAGCTACCTGTCCACTGGAGGTGGTGACTCCTTGATAGAATATATAATTCTAATAAAAATTTTGCAGGTACAATCAAATACATTATTGTTAATTATTTTAAACTGATCGATCATTGGTCATTTTGACCGACGGCCGCCCGTGTATGCATAGTTGAGAAGTACATATATTTATATTTTCGTTTTTGAATTTCTTAGGTTGATTTAATGTCTAAACCAAAGTGGATTGCATGGTTCCACCTAACCGTTAATTTGCATTAGATATCTAACCATGCATGGAGAAGAAAGACTCCTAGTTTGTCTGGATGTGGATTTGTCAACTATCAGTTATATGTATATATGTAGATCTGGATACTAAATTATGCCGCCCGGATATATACATGCAGACAAGCAGAGGTGAAATTTGATTGACTAACGGACACCCTCTCTTTGCCGAGTGCCTGCGGCACTCGGCAAAGCCCGAAATACACTCAGCAAAGGCTTTGCCGAGTGCGCGACTCGACAAAAATTACTCGGCAAAGAAACCTTTGCCGAGTGTTTTGTCGGGCACTCGGCAAAGCCTTTGCCGAATCTTGAAAAGCACTCGGCAAAGATTTACACTCGGCAAAATGAAAATGCGAAAAAAACCCAAAAATAATAGCAAATTTTTTTTTCCAGGGGAGGCCACCACCGGCCAGCGTCCGCCCGTCTCCATCGAAGTCGCTGCATTTTTTGCGCAAAATTCGCGGCTAACACGGCCGGCGGGATTCGAACTCACGACCTCTCCCTCACGTGTCTGCTGCTCTACCACTGCACTACACTGTCACTTGTGTTTAGATTCCGTTATCTATCGTCATATATTATACTAAACCGAGAGTAAATTGCTTGTTTGAGGCCCTAAACGAATTCAAATCAAAAAGTGGTCAACTACAAAGTTTCATAACTTTTCGAGATCTACAATTTTCATTTAGGAAGTTTTTCCATCCGAGGTCGTTTGAAAAATTCGAATTTCAAATTTGAGAGATTCAAACGTAGTTTTGCATGATAAGATGATTTCAAATCAAAAAGTTGTCAACTACATAGTTTCATAACTTTTGGAGATCTACAATTTTCATTTAGGAAGTTTTTCCATCCGAGGTCTTTTGAAAAATTCAAATTTTCAAATTTTCAAATTCAAACGTCGTTTTTGCATGACAAGATGATTTCAAATCAAAATTTTGCCAACTACAAAATTTCATAACTTCTCAAGATCTACAAAGTTTATTTTGGTCATTTGTTCATCCGACATAGTGGTAGTAACATTGTTCACAAATCTTATATATCTCTCTTCTACTTTCATGAAACTAATATGAGAGAGATGTAGATTTTATGAACAACGTTATTGTCGCTTTGTCAAATGAAGAAATGACCAAAATAAACTTTGTAGATTTTGAGAAGTTATCTAACTTTGTAGTTGAAAAGTTTTTCATTTGAATTCATTTAGGGCCTCAAAATTGCTTTGAAAAAATGATTTGCCGAGGGCAAAAAAAATGCACACGGCAAAATGCCTCTTTGCCGCGAGTGCCAAATCAAAGGCACTCGGCAAAGACGCATTTTGCCGTGTGCCGAAAAATAGCACTTTCGACAAAATACATCTTTGCCGAGTGCGGAAAAAGGCACTTTCGGCAAAGCCATCTTTGTCGAGTGTTTTTTTTGCCGAGTGTATTTTATTTGGCACTTTCGGCAAAGACCGTCTTGCCGAAAGTGCCCGATAAAATACACTAAAGCAAAGCCTCCGACTTTTCGACAAAGTGCGGATTCGATAAATTCGACTCAGGTACTTAATTCTTCTGTGACTGAACTTGACCCCAAAACTGTGGTCAGTCAAGAAGTTTTATATACGAACACGGGTAGGGTTCTCTCTACTTAAATCAAATTTTCGTTAGCCAGCTACGGAAGAAAGATTCCTAGCAATTTGTCCTGGTTAGGACTTACTCCACCAATAAGATACGTGACTTACATAGTCATAGTCACATTAGATTTGGATTATCAATTAGGTTTGGATTGTTATTTATCATCTCTTGTTTCAATTCATTTTAATTTCTTAATGTGTTTTGAATTTCCAGAATTTAATTCTCAATTTCTTTATGCAGACAAAAAGCTTTGCAAATAAAATCCAGAAAAGCAATTATAAATAAAATCCATCAAAAGTTTTAAAAATTCACATTTTTACCAATTTGAAAACAATCCCAATTTTTGGGATGTTACATTTTGCTACTCTTTTAGTTAAATCGTTGAATGCATGGTATTTCATTGATGTGTTATTGTGTGAGCTCGATACTTATCATAGGACTAGTTTAGTATATACATAGTGTTTGGGATGGTTGCTCAAATATGTGGATTCATACTATAAAGCCGAAGACCTGGTATATGGATACTTCTATACATCTCGCTATGAAAATGATGAAGACAGCAATAACTAGGTTATAGCCTTAGTCGGTTGCCTATGGCAATGCATGGAGGCCCCGCTCTTATGTTGTTCTCTCCGCTACTACTTCTACTTTCTGCGGCTAGTCTATTACTTTGAACTATTTGGAATGTCAACACGTCCCATAAACTTTGGTCTTAAGGCATATTCATCATGTTCTGTAATAATTAATTATTTGTTTATGTATGTGCTTATATGAATGTGATATTCGCCGATATCTGTACTACGTTGGCTAGCTATTGATTATAGAACTAGCTCAGAATACACAGAGAATTCTAGATACAAATCCTAGTCTGCACACTGGTGACACAAATGAAAGCATGGCTGTAAAGTTTTTCCTGAGGTCGATCCAAGAAATCCATTTTTTTCACATAGCAAAAAGAAATAACAATGGGCATGTTGCGAGGACTGAAAGCAAGTGACGGCCGCCCGTGTATGCATAGTTGAGAAGTACATATATTTATATTTTCTTTTTTGAATTTCTTAGGTTGATTTGATGTCTAAACCAATGTGGCTTGCATGGTTCCACCTAACCCTTAATTTGCATTAGATATCTAACCATGCGTGGAGAAGAAAGACTCCTAGTTTGTCTGGGTGTGGATTTGTCAACTATCGGTTATATGTATATATGTAGATCTGGAGACTAAATTATGCCGCCCGGATATATACATGCAAACAAGCAGAGGTGAAATTTGATTTAGTTACTCTTCTGTGACAGAACTGGACCCCAAAACTGTGGTAAGTCAAGAAGTAACACGGGTAGGGTTCTCGTTAGCCAGCTACGGAAGAAAGATTCCTAGCAATTTGTCCTGGTTTGGACTTACTCCACCAATAAGATAAGTGACTTACATAGTCATAGCCACACACAGTAGTCACTGGAACAACTCAATCGTACACATATTCGTTATCTTTTGTAAGAAAAGAAGACCCTTAAACTTTGGTCAATCAAGAAGAATAATTTTTCTTGTCGCAAAAAAAGAATAATAATTCATTGTCCTAATTCATCATATCCAAAAGTCTTGTGGTGTCGAGGTAAATAAAATTCCTACAGTCTTCCATGAGCATAATGCATCTTGCATTGCACAAATAAAGAATAGCTAGATTAAGACACATAACAAAGTATATACTTCCTAAACATTTCTACTCATATGAGCAGCTGGAAAATGGGAATATAGAAATACAGAAAAATCCAATCAAGTGAGAATCTTGCGGATTTGTGTACTAAGACCTTGCTAGGACCAAATTTTGATGAACTTGTCCATGGTATTGGTACGAGAAGACACAAAGAGTTGTTATCTTGAGGGGGAGATATATGATCTTCATATATGTTCATCATTGGATGAATAGATGTTGCACTCTTTTTTCCTTGTTTGCGTTTTGTCCCAATGGGTTTTCTCGTTCGAAGGTTTTTAATGCGGCAACATGTGCAATGGCAAGAATGGTAGCTATGCACACTTTTCTTCTTACTGTTTGGTTCCACTGGGTTTTCCCCACAGCTTGAAGAGCATATCATTAGAAAATGCACCCTTGGTAAGGGAATACCCAGACATTTTCCCATAAGACTTACCAGGTATGCCACCTGACAGAGATCTCGAATTCGTCATCGAGCTGGCACGAGGCACTGCGCCTGTAATAGCCTCAATTTAAATAAATGGTAATTATATGCATTTCATGAGCGTACATGACATTTTGGAACATGTGCACAAATAGTTGCATTTGAAAATTTTAAATTCAAGTCAAACTTAACTAAAAAAGAAACTCCATAAGAAAGCTGAAGTTAATGCTTGTAAAGAACCACGAAAATTAATTTAATCAAATACTAGATTAATTATCATTAATAAATATAATTTTTGTCAAATTTTTAGAAATCAGTTTAACCTTAAGAAAAATCTATGTTCATTATTTAAACCAATTTGGTTAAGGATTTTAAATTAAAATTTAAAACATGAACAATATGTTTTAAAATTTTATATGGGATCTATATCATTCGATATCACCTCTAAAAATTTCAGATTTTTTATAGATTTATTTGATATTTTTAACTCACCGGTCAAACTTTTGAAGTTTGAATTTAGTCCGGTCAACCAATCTAATTCGGCCCAAACCCATTCGGACCGACCGACGGCCATTCGGCCCGACCGAGTGAGCTAATGAGCCTGGTCCAACCGCACCCGTTCGCTTGCGCCGGACCAGCCGCACCGTTTCGCCATGCCGCTGACAGCCCAGACCCACTCATTAACCTCTCTCACTCTCGTCTTCTCCGTGCTGCCTAACACCGTGCCAGCGCTACGCAAGCCAAGCGTGAGGTGGCGACACGTCCGTGCATTTTGGTGCATGCATCGCCACGTAACACCGACATCGAGCTTGTCATCTAACCTAGTGATGCCACGAATCAACCTTGTGTCGGTTGTAGTCAGGGAAGACCATCAAAACCACCTCACCATTCTCTCGGCTGAATAGAAGAACTCGACCATTCTTCGTGTACACTAGAGTTAGCCTCTTGATCTAGTGCCCTTGTTCTTCTATCTCCATACCATAATCCTTGTGCTAACTTGAGATCTTGGTATTGCTTGTAGCCCGGGAACACAAGCGTGTCATTTGGATTGTCCAAAGCGCGCCCTGAACGCCACTCCCGTGTCATCTTCGTGCTCGGTGAGATATCTCTAATCTTGTGCGCGTCATATCATGTTATATGACATGCTTAGTAAAACCTCTCAATCAATTTGTCTTCATAGGATCAATGGGAATTTAGATTTTCTCTATTTTCAGTCAACTTCGGTTATTTCATTCTCATTTCTAATCTGGTAAGCCATTGCTCAATCCCTTCTTTTCAAAGCAACAATGAGCTATATTTAAGCCATTCCGACAATTCATTCCGCTTGATTTTGTCTAGGTCGTCTTGTCCGCGTAAAGATCTCATCACCGTCACATGGTCACCATCGTCGAAGCTCCTCCTCGGACCTTTGGTTGTTTTCTTAGCTCAGGTAGTTTCTTTATGTCTCATAGAAGCTTAAGAATGCAATTATTTGCGCAATGTACCATCGAATTGACACATCCACTCGAACCGTATTTGCGCCGCCACACTTCCTTGTCGCGCCGCCGCTAGAGCTCACCGCCGGCCAAACACCGGCCACCACCAGGACCATAGGACTATTGGGAATCCATTTCAGACCTTAGCTCATGTCGCCGTGGATGGTAGCGCTCGCAAGTCGCCGGGCAAGCGCACAGAAGAGAGGTGCTCTATTGTCGGATTTTCGACCAGCAACTGTAGCATAGTAATTAACCCTCGAGCCGCAACCCACCAGCCGACCGAGTGCACCCCTCCCTCACGCGCGTCCCAACTCTTCTCCCCAGCCTGGTCACACCATCCACCTCCCTCTCCCTCCTTTTCCCCGTGTGGCCCAAACTATCTCCACACATGCGGCAGCTACGCCAGCCCATTGTCGGGGTCCAGATTTGCAATCCGGAAGACTCTATGTTGATATCACTAGTCCTTGGATCAGTAGCTAGTGTCCATAGTTACATCATTAAATATAAAACACATATATGTCGTAAATGTAAAGCTATTGTATAATAATAAACAAAGCATAAATATACCTTATGGCTTTTGACTTGCAGAACAACCAGCCAGGCCAAATACCTTTTAAAGAATAGTAGTGAAAATAGAATTAAAATGTAACAGGTGGAACCCTCGGGATATACCTACAGGCAATCAACTGGGGCTTGCGACCTACTGCTTGGCCTTCTTGATTTCCAGTCTTGAAGACTACGCTTAAGTGTAATGGAGTCTTCTCCATTCTCACTTATTGAATGGTAATATTGAGCGAGTGTGAGTACACAGCCGTACTCAGTGAGCCAATACATAGAATAAAGTTATAATATATGCAAGGTTAATCAAGGGAAGGCTTATGGTTGTTTTGTTTGCACAAAGCTACATTTTAATTAGACCATATAGTAGGCAACTCCTAAGACCTATCATTTTGACTAAATTAGTTTTTAGTGAAATTGAGTTTTATTGTATAATAATACAGAATGTTCCATCCACCAGCTAGTGGAGAATAGTACCCGAAGGTTCCATCCATTCACAAGTAGCTTTCAGTTCCATTCATCTCATGCTATATCATTTACCAGGGCTGTATCCACCCGGCAATCCCAACTCTGCTACCACCCGGCAATTCTGGGCAGAATACCCCTAGCGATTCTTGGTTGAATGCCTCTGGCAACTCTTCAGCTGCAACCACCTGGCAATTCTTAGGCTGCAAACCACCTGACTCCGCTGGCAGTACCACCATCGAATCCTAGGCTGCACCACCCTCGAGTCATAGGGCGCAACCCCCCGCCAATCCTATGCAGCATCCAATCGTGAATCCCGAGTCATATGCCTCTTACAAATCCCACAGCTGCATACACCTGATACCTTCCACTGGCTATCACTAGGACAAATCAAATCCTCGGGCTTCAATCTGCCTTTTCATTCCACCCACAAATCATTTTGTAAAATTTATAGCTATTGGAGTGAAAGTAGTGTTGAGTTCGATCCAGGTGAAAAATAGAGAAAGTGTCTATTCACCCCCCCCCCCCACTCTAGGCGCCTTTCGGTCCTACAAGTGGTATCAGAGCCCAGTTAGCTCTTCTCATAGATCTTAACCGGTCTGAGGAGCCATGGCGTCTAACAAGTATTCCATCAAACCACTTGTGTTTGATGGAGTCGATTTTACTTACTGGAAGGCTCGCATGCATGCCTACATCGAGGCTCAAGGGCATGCAATTTGGCTTAAATTCAAAAATCCTTATGTTGTGCCAGCCAATGACTATGTGATCACTCCAGATGTGGAGGCAATTATTAAGGCTCGAAACTTCTTGATTCAAGGGCTTAGTCGATCTGAGTTTGAGCGTGTCGCTCATTTGAGGTCTGCTCACGAGATCTGGAAGGCCCTCTGTGATTACCACGAGGGATTTATTGCGATCAAGGGAGTGAGACAGAACCAACTCAGGAAAGAATACTCTAAGATCGAACAAAGGCTCGGTGAATCTTTGGATGAGTTGTGGGGAAGATTCTCAAAAATCCTTCATGACTTGCGTGTTGTGGATCTTGTGTTTACTGAGTCTGAGAATGCACGTCAGCTCTTGGGTGCACTTGACGTGAGAGTTTGGGGGATGAAGATCACTTCCATCAATGACAACACTATCATGAGTGAGCTTATCACGGATAAGCTCTACTCAAGGTTGAAGACGCATGAGATTGACTTCATCTCGCGTCTTCCCAAGACAGAGTCGATGGCTCTAGTGGTTGACCCATCTAAGGGTAGCTCTTCAGATTCTTTGGATTTTGGCTCATCTAGTTTTTCATTGTCCACTTTACACTCCTTGAGTAATGAGCAGCTAGAGAAGCTACCTGAGGATGACTTAGCCCTCCTATCCATAAAATTCACGAGAGTCTACAACAAAGTGAGGAGTACAAGGAGAGGTGGCCCTATCACTTGCTTTGAGTATGGTAAGCCAAACCACATTCGTGCCAGGTGCCCCAAGCTAAAGGGCAAGGAGGAGAAGGACTTCCGTAAGCATCCTCAAGCTAGGGATGCAAAAGCCAAGAAGCCCAACTATCGCAAGTTCGTCAGCCGGGTCCTTGTTGCTCTTGAGAGTGTTGATATGAGCGATGTGGACCCGGGGACAGAGGACGATGACAATGATTCTCATGGCAAGAAGAAGACCCAGGATTTCACCGGTATGTGCTTCATGGCCAAGGACATGCACGACGTCGACTCCTCCAATGACGACGACCCTTTTAGCGATCCTAATGAGGTATGTCCCTCACTCAATGAAATGAAACGTGCTTTGGTCGTTGCTAAACCAAAACTGAAAAAGCAAGCTAAAATGATTAAGAGACAGGATAGCATGATTGATAACTTGAACCTAGAAGTTGTTAGGCTAAAATCCATTAATCCTGTTGATGTTTGTGATTCTTGCTCTAGCTTGCATAATGAATTGACCAATCTGAAATCTGCTCATTCCTCTGTTGTGAATCAACTTAAAGATGCTCTTGATGAACTAGAATCTGTCAAGTCTAGTACTGTGTGCATGGATGCTATTGCTCTAGATGTGACTGCTGTAGATGCTATTCCTTTACCTTGCTCAAATTGTGCTTTGCTTGAATTAAAATTGGATAGCTCTACAAAAGAATTGCTGAAATTTGATGCTAGTCACATTTGCTCTCATTGTGAGGATAATAAGATTAAAAAGAAAGAAATGACTGAAATGGTTCTTCATTCTAAATCTGCATCATGTGCAAATTTGCCTTAAACTCACAATGGAGAATGAAGCTCTAAACAAGACTCTAGAGGAGAAAGCTAAAATTGAACAATCCATGTCCATGACTGCATCCAAGAAAGTAGTTGATTCTAATTTTTGTGCCTTTTGTATTGAAGTTGGACATAATTTAGATGAGATACAAGAGGCGTTTAGAGTCAAATTCAAGGAGCAAGTGAATAGGATTAAGAATGCCCCTTGTGTGTTTTGTGAGTCCTTGAAGGTTGAGGTAGCTCTTCTTAAGAAAAGATATAATAAGGTAATCGAGTCAAATAAGTGTGCCTCATGTAAGGATCTAGCCAAAGAAAATGACTACCTCAAAAAGACCCTTGAGAGATTTTCTAGTGGGAAGAAGAACCTTGACGAGGATATAATAATCCTCATTTTCTCTTTTATCTATAATTCTTATTATAGGTAAATATGACGTCATATGATCCCTGAGTATACCCCTTAATGTTATAAGGGAGGATCCTACTAGGTGGTCGTGAGTTCTTCTACGACCACCCCCATAGTCGTAAGTTATGCTACGACTACCCCATAGTCATAAGTCTTGCTACGACTACCTTATGGTCGTAAGTTCTTCTCTGACCGGTCACTCTCGACCACCTTAGGATCAATAAAACCTACAGGCGAGTGGGTCCAATTGATTAAGGAATTCAAACAGTCATCATACGTTGTTACTCTGCAAAGTAATAGCACGTAATGCTCCATTATCTCTGATATATAATTGTCAGGCGGCGTGGAGGAGTTAATACACCGGTGATTACTGCCAACATGCGCCCGTTACAGGATGTGATGAGGCGCCACTTCACCTGGAGAAACGGCCACTCCTTCACATACTATATAAAGGTGGCAATCAGAGAAGGAAAGGGCGATCGGATCGGGCTATCAAGAAGACAAGCACTATCATCTGTAATAGTCTTAGTTTTTCTCCTGATTGTTCAGAATACACTCAATACCATACACACACAGGAGTAGGATTGTTATTCTCTCCGGAGAAGGCCTGAACCTGTATAAAAATTCCCGTGTCAATCTCTCTACGTGATTCCATTCTAGGAGACCCCCCGAATCAAACAATCTTTACGTAAGATCGGTTCTAAAACACCGACAGTTGGCGCCGTCCGTGGGGATCTTCCGGTAATCTTTTGTCAACATACTCTCTTTTCCCCAATCTCATGCACTCATGGCGGGAGAATGGAGCGAGGAGAAGCTGGTTCGACTTGGCGGTCTGTGACGTCGACATGGATGCGGTTTCGATTACAAGCCGAGTATTGACTCATCCGATGGTACTGCTACCTCCGGGGATCTTCTCGCAGATCCAGGAGACAATACCGCTGATGGAGTTGAGAAGGGATCCCTATCCCCCACAACAGTACGTCCAAGAGAGGAATCTACCCTCTCAAAGGACAAGGGTCAATCGACCAGGACCACACCAGTGGACTCACAACCGACGAGAGTTTTTCCTCGAAGTGTCCGAGTCCCCTAAATGATCCGACTTGGTGAGAACAAACTCTGGAAGCCACAATTCCAGGACTTCACCAGCATCTGGTGATCCTCTCTCTCCGGATGACGTCAGAGAGAGCGGGATCAAGCATGCTTTCCCTGCAAATTCGACCATCTCTCCGCAGGTTACACCTGCCGACGGAGACGGTTATAACCCAGAGTTCCCCTACCTAGAGGGGATTGCTCCAAGTCGCCAGATGGTGTCTCTCGACTACTCCTCAAGCGGGGAGGCCTCGAGCGCAAGTGAGAATCATCAACGGGAGGTCTTCGTCCTTTCCTCGGATCAAGGTCACTCTCCTAGAGACCGAGCTGGGGACGCTCCCCGAAGATCACGCACTGCGCCCCCTCGTGGCAGTGGCAAGGACACCACCGATAGCGGACACGACCAACACCTTCATGAACGCGAGGGAAATCCTCGACATACTCGCACTCTATTGAGGCAGTCTCAAGAGTCCGACATGGAAGATTTTGAGACTATTCGACAAAAGAAGATTGCAGCCCAGAAGAATTTGCCTGGGCGCATCCAATATCAATCAGAGGAAGCTCAAGAACTCCAGCACATCAACGACTTGCTCGAGAATCCAACTCGAGAACTCGCCCGAGCGCCAAGGTATGATCTCTTCGTCGAGGAGATCGCACAAAGGCTTCGGTCTACAATGGCAAGGTTGGAAGCACTTCGCCAGCATCATTCAGGAAGTCACAGCAATACGACTTCTTCAGCTACCAGTCGATCGAACATATCACCACGAAGGAATCGATGCAACAGTAAGTCGCATCGATCTCCTACTTGGAGAAATGTCTTTCGAATAACTGATGATCAACAAACCCCTCGGAGAGGTGATCGCTCACCATTCCGACATGGGAATCTGCAGCAGCAGATGAACTACGAGGAGTTTTCCCCTCGTAGGACCGAGACCTATCATAGGTCGGGTCAACTTTATTCGGGTATCGTCGAGTCGACCACGATGATATCAACCCTTCTTTCCTGCAAAGGAGGCGTTAAGAAGTTATTACTGGATGTCGGGCATTCTCGCCTGATCTCCGAGCTGTTCGCTGGCCACCTCGTTTCCGACCAGTGAACATGGAGAAGTTCGATGGCTCCCAAAATCCCATCGAATTCCTTCAAATCTACACAACAATTTGTCGAAAGCAAAGCAGGGGAGGAGAGAACATGTGATGGCAAATTACCTTCCAACTGTGCTCAAAGGATCTGCTCGATTGTGGTTACTGAACCAACCACTCGAGTCAATCTATTCTTGGCAACACCTCTGCGACCTTCTACTGGTGAATTTTCAAGGCACTTACAATCGCCCTAGGAAGGAGGACGACTTGCACCGAATGAGACAGAACGACAACGAGACCTTGCGCCAATTCATCAAGCACTTTAGTCAGGTTCGTAATTCAATTCCGGAAGTTTCTGACTCGTCTGTCATCAGGGCTTTCAAGCAAGGAGTCCGTAGTAGAAGGATAACAGAAGACATTGCTTTGAATCCTCCTACTTCTGTCACTGAACTCTTTGAGATGGCTGATCGATACGCGACTACCTCTGAGGCGGTCGAGTGGAACAACACAATAGATCGAGAAGACAATACCTCTCGAGAGCCAGGTGACATTGGTAAGAAGAGAGATAAGAAAGCAAAAAAATCCAAGAACAAGACGAATGGTCAAAAACTCTAAGCCAGCGGTTCCAAGGAGGTTTTGGCTGTAAATGATAAAGAGCCACGCACCTCCAAGCCGCACTCTGACCGAGGTAAAGGTAAGCGCCCCGATCGGAAAAATGATAAGCCTAGGTGGTGTCCTTTCCATAAAAAGGAAGGACATGACCTTCATAGCTATAGGGTCTTTCAACGAAAACTTGAAAACTACTACAGCGACAAGGACCACTTCCCACTCTCGGCGGTAGGACAAACAAGTGGTCATAAGTCCTCAGATGACGAGGAGGAGATGCCGTTCCAGGATCCGCAACACACCGTCGAGCACATCTACGGGGGATCGTCGGCATATGAATCAAAGCGACAGCTTAAGGCTGCTGAACTTGAGGTAAACTCCATAGAACCTCCTCTCGTCAATAAATTACCGAAGTGGTCGGAAGTCACCATCTCCTTTGAGAAGGGTGATCGCCGATTCCTTCGACTTCGACAGTCGGTATCAATCGTGGTCGAACCCACCATCAACAATTGTCGAGTCAATCGAGTTTTGGTTGATGGTGGCAGCTCGTTAAACATTTTGTTTACGAGTGCCCTTGATGACATGCAAGTACCCAGGACCAAGGTAAGACCGGTACAATACTCTTTCCATGGAATCGTACCGGGATCTTCAGCCAAACCAATTGGTCAAGTTTCTCTTCCTTTAACATTTGGTTCACCAAGTAATTTTAGGACAGAGAAAATCTCCTTTGATGTGGTCGATTTCGATACGGCATATAACGCCATACTCGGACGATCAACTTTGGCAAAATTCCTAATGGCTACTCATTATGGATATCAATGTATTAAGATGCCAGGTCCCAAAGGAGTAATCACAATTCATTGTGACAAGAAGATGGCGCATACCTACGACCGTCGATCCCTCGAGATGGTTGGACAAATACCAACTCGAGAAGAAAGTCAGCCTTCGACTAGCAAGTCGAAGCCTAAAGCTACACCAAAGCCGAACGACAAGGTCAAAGAGGTTCCTCGGGCCTTGAGGGAGCCCTCGAAGGCTGTTCGCATCGGGGATACTTCCGACCCCAAGTAGGAAGACGCCCTCATCACCTTCCTCCGAGCTAACGCAAATATCTTCGCGTGGCAAGCATCCGACATTCTCGGAGTCCCCAGGGAGGTGATCGAGCACAGGCTAGCTTTACGGCCTAACAAAGTACCCGTAAAACAAAAATTACGGAGATTTGCCCCTGATCGACGAGATGCTATCAAATCAGAATTAGATAAGCTACTTAAAGTAGGCTTTATAAGAGAGGTCAACCACCTAGAGTGGTTGGCTAATCCTGTAATGGTTAGAAAGTCAAACGGCAAATGGCGTATGTGCGTGAACTTTCTTGATCTTAATAAAGCTTGTCCAAAAGCGATTTTCCTTTACCTCGCATCGATCGGTTGGTTGACTCTCTGCGGGTTGTGAAATGTTAAGTTTTTAGATGCATATTCTGGATACCACCAGATCAATATGTGTCTAGACGATGAAGAAAAGACCGCATTTATTACACCATTTGGTATATTTTGCTATGTCAAAATGCCATTTGGTCTAAAAAATATCGGCGCTTCTTTTCAACGCTTGATGCAAGCAACTTTTTCATCTCAATTAGGCCGAAATCTAGAGGCCTATGTTGATGATCTAGTCGTTAAAAGCATCAAGAGACTTAACCATATTACTGACCTACAAGAAACATTCGACAACCTCAGAAAACATCGCTTAAAACTCAATCCTAAGAAGTGTGTGTTCGGAATCTCTTCAGGAAAATTACTTGGATTCCTAGTATCTATACGAGGAATCAAAGCAAATCCCAAAAAGATAAAGGCCATTCTCCCAATCGCCCTCAACCACAAGGAAAGAAGTCCGAAACTCACTTTGGGTGCATGGCGGCTTTAAGTCGATTCATCGCACGATCGGGAGAAAAGGACTACCTTTCTTTAAACTTCTAAGGAAACACGAAGGTTTTGAGTGGTCGAAAGAAAAGCGCTGCCTTTGAGGATGTCAAGAGGTACCTTCTGAGTGCTCCTATTACGGTCTCTCCGAGGCGGAAGAAATGCTCTTAATTTACCTAGTGCCACACCACAGGCGATGGCGCTTGATACTAGTCGTAGAGCGTGAAACATACAACGACCGGTTTACTACGTAAGTGAAGTTTTACACGGGCCTAAGGCGTTACCCTCAGGTCCAAAAGCTTCGTATGCCCTCCTCATGTCTTCGAGAAGCTGCGGCATTATTTTGGTAGCGCAAAATAGTTTGTGTCGTCCGAGTTTCCCTTGGGAGCTATCCTCGAGAATAGGGAAGCAATGGGGCGCATGGCAAAATGGTCGGTCGAACTTGGGAGTTCGACATCCATTCGTGTCGAGCGGCCGTTAAATCCCAGATCTTGGCGGACTTTGTCGCGAATGGACAAATCTGAACTGTTCGGGATCCCGATCTGATTCCCACGACCGATGGGCGATGTACTGACGGGTTGCTTACTTTAAGTGGCTCGAAATTTGGGGTGGTCTGGTATCTCCTACGGAGAGACCTTAAAGTATGCCATACAATTAAACTTTTAGGCCACTAACAGCGTGGCGAGAATCTGAAGGTTTGCTAGGCGGCATACGAAAGCGTGGCGCTCTCGATTCGCCGACTACTCGTCGAGGAGACTCTCAACTAGTCGTGAATCAAGTCGGAAAGAGTACGGTGCTCTAACCCGACAATGTCTCGTACTTATCGGAAGTCGTAAGCTAGAAAAGCATTTTTAGGTTTGAGGCACAATTCATCCCTCGAAAGGATAATTTCCTCGCAGACCGACTTGCTCGAATAGCTTCTTCCTAATCTGTAGTACCAAAAGGAGTCTTTTGGAACAACTCGAAGTCGTCACAGTCGACGAACCGAGACACCTCCTATTGAGGCGGCCTCTCTAGAATACGAGGATACATGGATGGCGCCCATCTATGAGTATCTTGAAGGGTTACATGCGAAAGGCGATCTCGAGGCGGATCGCTTATCGAAAAACCAAAATATATACTTTGGTTGAAGGAGTCCTCTATAAGCGAGGTACTCAAGGGGTTCTCATGCGATGCATTCATGAGCGAAGGATTAACACTCCTTCACGACATACATGGTGGCATCTGTGGAAATCATGCTTCCTCTGAGCGGCTGGTCGGTAAGGCCTTTCGACAATGTTTTTACTAGCCATGACCCTTTACAATGCTAAAGAGTTGGTTAAAAAGTGTATCAATGCCAATTTCATAATAGGCAAATACATCAACCAGCTCAAGCATTATAAGCGATACATTTATCTTGGCCTTTTGCGACACAGGGTCTCGATATCCTAGGACTGTTCCCCAAAGCTCCGGGAGGTTTGAGTTCCTTTTGTGGCTATTGATCGTTCACAAAATGGATTGAAGCGAAACTCGTGACTAGGATAACAACAAGCGGCAAAAGCGGTTTATGATGAGATCGTAATTACTCGATTTGGAGTGCAAGTCGAATAATTACAAACAATGGTAAGCAATTTTCGGCGCAAAATTTTAGGAATTTTGCGACGAGTTGGAGTACCAAGTTGTGTTATGTACGTGGCCCATCCCCAAAGTAATGGGGCAGTCGAATGTGCAAACGGCCAAATAATGAGAGGAATTAAGACCCGAGTCTTCGACCAGCTCATCAAACGCTCGGGGGCTTGGGTACAAGAGTTACCCTCTATATTATGGGCACTTCGTACGACTACCAGTCGGGCTACAGGTGAAACACCATTTTTTCTGGTCTTCGGAGCTGAAGCCATGCTTCCTCCGGAACTGAAGATACGATCAACACGAGTCGAAACTTTCAAAGACTCCAACCAGGAACAACTTCGAGCGGATGATATTAATCTACTCGAAAAAAAGAGAAACTAGGCCTTAATTCGTTCAGCAGTCTACCAACAAGCCCTACGCAGATACTACAATCGTAAATTCCAACCTCGCAGCCTCGCTGTAGGTGACTTGGTATTGAGGCTCTGCCAATCCAAGTCTAATCGAAATAAACTTTCTCCCAAGTGGGAAGGTCCTTACGATGGTCGAAGTTACTCGTCGAGTCGATCACGATTAGCAATGGAAGGCGGCGAGTTCTCTCGAATTCTTGGAACATCGACCCGATTCACATAAGTTTTATATGTAACCAACCATTCAGACAATAAAGACTCAGGTTCTCTCTACCTCTATTGTCTTACTGTTGAGTAGTGCTTTCATAATCTTTCGACTATATTCCAAACACCCAGTTTCCTTTACTTTGGTGAAAGGCGAGTAACATCACCTAGTCGAAGCCTCTCCTCTCTGCATGTGGTCCTGCCCACTAGAAGGAGCTTCCTAGTATCGACTCGTTACTCACTTTTGCCGTCAACACAAAGAGCTCGGGTTCTATTTAGTCGAAATATTTTTGAAAGCCAGCTCCTTTCACCTTAGTTTATTTCTTCAGTTATTTTGAAAAATATTCTAAGTAGAGTGCACTTTTTTAGATTTATTCAACTGACTTTGGTGTATTCGATTCGTCTCAACTAAGTCGGAGGAAGAAACACATCTAGTCGAAGTCTCTCCTCTCTGCACATGGTCCTGCCCACTAGGAGGAACTTCCTAGCATCGTTCAGTTTCCTACTCTTGCTACCAGGACAGACTTATCGAGTCCTCCAAAGAAGGGTGAACGAATTTTTTGAAGTCCTCTGGATGTTTGTTTAACTCAAGTTGCTGTTCTCGATTAAAATAATCTAGTCGGAGATGGTAACATCACCTAGTCGAAGACTTTCCTCTCTACACGTGGCCCTGCCCACTAGAAGGAACTTCCTAGTGTCGATTCGTTTCCACTTTTTCGACCAGTGGATGACAGTCGTGACCAAAAACTACAAGTTAACCAAACCTCTTTGTTTTCAAAAACCCTTTTTAACACTATTTACTTAGTTTGTCTAAACAAACTAAGCAAATAGTCGGGAGCTAGGATAAAGTTATTAATTTGACTTCAATTCTTAGTCTTTCATTCGTTAATTATCTTTTGAGTTACTAACTACTCGGCAAGATGATTTGCAGGAAAAAAGATGGATTATATAATTCATCAACAAAAGCTTGTTTTTCACAGGTTTGTTACAAACTACTCTGAAGAGGGAGAGCCCAGTCGCATCTCCTCTGAAACCTTAAACCAAGCGATTGCATTTCTTCCATCAGATGACTTGCTTCATCTCGAGGCGATCGAAGTCGGCCGATTGGTTGCACATTAAAGGTGGGGTCATGAGCTTTAAGTTTTGCCAATGCATAACTTCTGCAGTTCGACCGCCTCCTTTATCGACTCAGCTTGGTTGGCCTTCAGAGTGGTCATCAGTTCTTGCAAAGTCCCGACTTGTTCCCCAATAGTACTTACGTGAGCAGCTATCGTATCATCTTGAGGAGCTTCTCCCTCAGTACGTAGCTCACTAAGTACATTGTTCAGGAGCGTGATATTACCTTGAAGATTAACCTTCATCGCTTCCATCTCCTGTTGGGTACGAGTCGAAGCCTCGCGGAGTCGTTTGTTTTCGACCACTTGCTCTAAAAAGAATAAGACTGGTCAAACAAAAGTAAACTCCTAGAGGAAGAGAAAAAAAATAATCATAGGTAAAAGATTTCCTTACCTGCTAGTTGAGAATCTAACTTCTCGATTTCTGCATTATGGGAAGCAATGGTATCAGCATGCCTCTTCTCCCATGATTTGATGTCCTCTGCATTTGTCTTAGCAATGCGGACAGTTTCGTGATAGATCATGGTTTTATCCTTGACCTCAGTTTCGAGCCTTCCCAGTTCAAGGTCCATTTCTAAAAAAAATGAGAGTAAGAAAAGGGAAAGAACTCGTAAAGGACTGCAGGTAAAGAATTGATTACCTGATATTCGGGATCTTAACCTCGTAATTTCTTGATCTTTATCTTTGGAGATACGAGAAATCTCGTGAATGACCAAAGTTTTATCTTGGACTTCATTCTGGAGCTTTCTCATATCATCTTCTTTTTCTAAAAGAAGCAAAAATCAGGTAAAAATCAATAACATAAGCAGTCTTAAGTTCAGCACTTACTGTTTATCTGTTCCTGCGCTTTTTCAGTTGTAGTGTTAGCTTCTTTAAGCTTCCTCAAGAGGAATTCTACTTTTTCCCATAGCTTTCTCGACTCTTCTTTTTCATAATCAAGCGAGTCAGCTAAGGTCTTTTCGTCGCTATTTAACATGTAAAGGTTAAAAATAGACATGAACATTATTTAACTAGTCGTAAGTCTTTCTACGACTAGCTCCTAGTCGTGAGTCTTTTCCACAGCAAATTTCATAAGCACTATATAAGTAGTCAAGTCGAAAACGACTACGAATAATAGTGACTTACCACCTCTCTGCCTGTTTGCAGAGTTCCTCTTTTTCCTGTCGTAGCTCTAGAAGTTGTCGGTGATATTCACCAACAAGCGGCAATTTGTTATAGAGCTTTACGCAAAAAGAAAGACGAGAAGAAATAAGGAAGACCACATGTATAAGTATCATTAAATACTTACACTCATGGTTGATCGAGCAAATATCGAGTAAACCCGACTCTGGATTCTTGACTTGTCCACTCTCTCGACTGATCCCACCAAACCTTCTCAAGGCGCTCGTTGTCAAAAGTGTCCCTCTATTGGGAATGTCTTTGGGATGAGGGACTCGATGGCGAGATCTAAGCGAAGACCCCACTATGGAAGGGGCCAAAGAAATCGAGCGAAGTTGAAGTATTCCTCATCTTCGATTACGAAATGCGATTTCTCTTTGGATACCGGGAAGGAGGTGCGCAGCGATTTCCTTTCCCTACGGTGGTCGGTACATCACCACCTTAGGCGAGAGGCTTCTGCGACTGCCTCTGCTGGTTCCACGACCATTTCAGTAGTCGTAGCTGTAACCTCAGTGGTAGTGGCTGCTACCTCAGTGGTTGTAGCCGCTACCTCAGTGGCCGTAGCTACGACCTCAACGGTTGTGGTAACCACTTCAGGAGCCACGACTTCTTCCACAACCCGGGCTGTGGACGATCCTTCGACCACTTCTGCTGACACCTCTCCAATTGCTGGAGAGGCGGCAATTGGCTTCTCGATAGAAGCCTCCTCGGGGGCTGAAGGAGTCGGGCTAAAACCAATAAAAGGAAAGTAAGTTAAATTGTGAAAAGCAAAAGGTAAATGCAGTTCTTACACTTTAGCTCATTTCACATACCTCTACATCCTGGACTTGATCAGAAATTTAGGAGCTATCTTCCCGACGGAAGATTTCTTCGACTTCTTTTCCACGACCACGTCTGGTCGTAACTCAAGTTGGAGAATAGGCTCGGCCACGACCATGTCTGGTCATGGATCTTGAACAGGGACCATCTCTCTGGTCTCCTGACTTTCCGGAGGGCCGAGATCGGTCTCGACCACTCCAAGAGCAGCGCTACCCTCAACGGTAGCCTCGGCTGGATCAGCATTGTCCTTCACAAAAGACATAAACTCCTTCTAGTTCTTCTTTTCTAGTTGCTTGACAAAACTAGAAGTGGCAGAAACTGTGAAAGTTTTCTTGTCATAATAAAAAGGTACCTTGGCCTTGGGGGCTTTACGCCTAAGAGGTTCTTCGACCTCCTCGGCCTCCTCAGCTGCAGCTGTTCCAGTCTCAGCTTCTACTGTGGCCGTATCCTTGGCCTTGCGGGCCTTGCGCCTAAGAGGTTCTTCATCCTCCTCGACTTCAATTGTTTCGACCTCGGCTTCTGCGGCGACCGTGCGTGCCGCAGACCTTGCCGAGGACCTGGTCGAAATGAGGGGACTTGAGCTTGATCCTCCCTTGTCGACGACTCTTGTAAGTCGACGCTTTTTAGTCGGAGGAGCTGAGTCCTTGTCCGTTATCACCACGGCACCAATGGTTATCAGTTCAGGCTCTTCAACATCCTGACGGTTTTCCATGCCTACTTTCTGTAAAGAAAAACAGAAAAAGAAGGATCACTGACCAGTCGTAAGATTTTCTACGACCAAAATCCAGTCATAAGCTTTTCTACGACATCTCCTTGATTGTAAGATTTTCTACGATCACTACCTAGTCGTAAGTTCTTTCTACGACTATGAAGTCGTAAGGATAAAATCAACTTTTGATTACCTTTAGGCGCTCCATCTTTTCCCCTGCAGATAAAACCGCAAGGATTTGAGGAACTCCCACCCTAGGTGGTGGAGACTTCTTACAAACGAGTTTGACTCGAGCGTCAATCTTTGCCTGTGAAAGATCTGTGTAAAACAGATAAAAATATTCATTAAACAATTTTTGAAGAAGACCAAACTGAGAGTTAAGTCGTAAAACTACTTACCCTCCTCGTAGTCCCTAGTCAGGTCTCCTCGCCCCGTGTACCTCCACATGAGAGGTACTCGTTTCTTCAAAGGGCTAATTCGACGTGTGATGAAGTCCTTCACCACATGCCATCCGGTTAGCCCCCCTTCTCTCAAGTCCTTTATGGCTTGAATATAAGGGGCAATTCGGCTGATATCCTGGGGAATCAAATCCCACGAAGGTTTCTTTTCGGCAGCCTTCCCCTCGAAAGTAAGGCTATCTTCTGAGGTGACTTTCCAGTAAAACCACCTCTTCCTCCATCCCGGCCACGAAGACCTAGTGAACATCCGAATATACTCCTCGACTTCCCGTCATGGAGCTTGAGACCACAACTTAGGCTATTCGGTTTGTCGAGCCATTCCATAGAAATATTGAAAGAGCTCAAGGTCATTGGAATTCCCAAATCGCCTCACATAGATACACAAATCGCTCAAAGCATTGTGATGGAATTGGGAGCAAGGTTTACCAATTCCACCCCAAAATGCTCGAGTATGAGTGTGAGAAAGGGTGAGCGAGCAATGAAGGCCACACTCTGTCGCCTAGAAGACGGGGATTTGCTCATCCTCCCCGGACGGCCATTGCTGCTTATACGCCGCGAATCACTTCATAAGGATCTTCTCTGGAATCTTCCCGGCGTCAACCAGGGCTTGAATCTTCACCGCATCCATCTCCGACTCGGCCCACTCGGAGACTCTCCCGACCATTTCTCTCAGAAGGGGGAGATTTTTGATTGAGTTGGTGGCGGAGAAGACAAGAGCTTGATGAACAGTGAAACGATTTGGGGAAAAGTATGAACCTAAGTCTTACCCCCGATAAGTATTTCTAACCGTGTACCTTGAGCTGAAGGCGTGGCATTCCAAAGGTTGCCACCGTTTCAAGAACCGCTCCAACGGACAGGCTAACGGGTATCGTTTGAAATTCCCTAACTTGTCCGTTCAAGAAAATCAGGTTTGCTTTTACACCTCAAGCAAAATTACTTCCTTGGTTAGATCCTTTTTGACCAAAGGAAATGTTAATCGGAAAGGTTTTTCTTCCGATCACCATACTACGACCACCTCGTGATCGTAGGAGTGTTCTACGACTATTTGATAGTTGTAAGCAATCTTCTTGACCAAGCATATTTCTAGTCAAAGTAGTACACAAATGTCGAAGAGTTTTTCCTTCGACTATCTTTCTACGACCCTCACGTGACCGTAAGACTTTCTATAACTCCTTTACCAAGTAAGTTGCTTTCACTTGAAGCTGGGGGCTAGATGACGAGGATATAATAATCCTCATTTTATCTTTTATCTATAATTTTTATTATAGGTAAATATGACGGCATATGGTCCCTGAGTATACCCCTTAATGTTATAAGGGAGGAGCCTACTAGGTGGTCGTGAGTTCTTCTACGACCACCCCCATAGTCGTAAGTTATGCTACGACTACCCCATAGTTGTAAGTCTTGCTACGACTACCTTATGGTTGTAAGTTCTTCTACGATCAGGTCATCTACGACCACCTTAGGATCAATAAAACCTACAGGCGAGTGGGTCCAATTGATTAAGGAATTCAAACAGTCATCATACGTTGTTACTCTGCAAAGTAATAGCACGTAATGCTCCATTATCTCTGATATATAACTGTCAGGCGGCGTGGAGGACTTAATACGCCGGTGATTACTGCCAACATGCGCCCGTTATAGGATGTGATGAGGCGCCACTTCACCTGGAGAAATGGCCACTCCTTCACATACTATATAAAGGTGGCAATCAGAGAAGGAAAGGGCGATCGGATCGGGCTATCAAGAAGACAAGCACTATCATCTGTAATAGTCTTAGTTTTTCTCTTGATTGTTCAGAATACACTCAATACCATATACACACAGGAGTAGGGTTGTTATTCTCTCCGGAGAAGGCCTGAACCTGTATAAAAATTCCCGTGTCAATCTCTCTGCGTGATTCCATTCTAGGAGACCCCCCGAATCAAACAATCTTTACGTAAGATTGGTTCTAAAACACCGACAAACCTCAACATGGTCCTCGACCAATCTAAGATGAGTGTGAAGAAAAGTGGCCTAGGTTTTAATTCCCTAGAGCATTCCAAGAACCATCCACCTAATATTGTGAGAGCTATTGAGAGTGGCATATTTGAGGTAGAACCCCCTGAGCCATCTAAGGTAGTCTTTAGATCTGTAGGTTTTGCCCAAACCCCTTCAAGCAAGACAAGTGCTTCTACTTCATCTGGTCAGACCCCTCAAAAGCTCAAGTACCATTGCACCTTCTTCAAGAAGGATGGCCACATCGTTGAGTTTTGCTTTTGTAGAGCCAAGATTGAGAGGAAGGAGAGGATGAGTGCCTTGAGGACCATTAGAGGAGTTCCCTCATCTGTGACAGTCTTTAGAGCCAGGCAACCTGTCTTTCCTGCTAGACATAGGCCTAGGTTCGTAGATGGCTTCTTTGACTCTTTTGGTGGCTCTAGGTAGCATTTTGGGTTAGGATATCGTGAGGAGAGACCATGGGTAGCATCTAGACAGGGGGAGTACTGATCTTTTGGTAGGTCGATTCGGAGAGGTCTAGGTGTTGCTCGTGTGCGTTCTTATGATTATCCCTCTAACCATTTTATTGCTGCTTCTTCTGTTGTTCCTAAGCATCGTGTGGCTCAGTACTGGATTCCCAAGTTTTTTATCACTAACCCCAGTACTAAGGCACAGATGTTCCCTGCTTATGCCCTGTAGGTCCGTCGTGCAAGGAAGGAGGACATTTGGTTTGTTGACTCTAGGTGTTATCGACACATGACTAGAGATTCTAGATGGTTCTCCTCTCTCACATGTGCATCCGGTAATGAGTTGATCACATTTGGGGATGCTTCTACCAGGACTATGACAGCCAAGGGCATAGTGCGTGTCAACAACAAGTTTATGCTTAAGGACGTCGCTTTGGTAAGTAAGCTGAGGTATAATCTGCTATCTGTTTCTCAGCTTCTTGATGAGGGTCTGGAGGTGAGATTCAAGAGTGGTGAGTGTAGAGTTCTAGACTCCTCGGGTGAGCTTATCTTTGGGATCTCTAGGTTTGAGAAGATATTTTGTGCTGATTTCAGTGTCTCTTCTGCTTCTAGTCCTAGATGTCTTGTGGCTTCTGACTCTCATGATCTAGTATTGTGGCATCGTAGGCTTGGACACATAGGCTTTGACCATTTGACCAGAGTCAGTAGCAAGAACTTGATTAGAGGTTTGCCTTTGCTTAAGAATGTAAGAGACCTTATGTGCACACCCTGTAGATATTGTAAAGATGGTTTCTGCTTCTCATCCACCTCTTACTTTAGTGATGACTGATGGACCTGGTCAACTCTTGCACTTAGATACAGTTGGCCCCTCTAGAGTCCAATCTGCAGGAGGAAAATGGTATGTGCTTGTGATTATGGATGACTTCTCCAGGTATTCATGGGTTTATTTTCTGGTTTCTAAGGACGAGGCTTTTGGCTATTTTAGAGAATTGGTCCTTAGACTAGCTGTTGATCTTCCTAGAGCTTTGAGAGCCATTAGGAGTGACAATGGGACAGAATTCAAGAACTCTTCCTTTGCCACTTTTCTGCACTGATAGGGGACTTGAGCACCAGTTCTCTTCACCTAGAGTTCCCCAACAGAATGGTGTTGTAGAGAGGAAGAACAGGACCCTTGTAGAGATGGCTAGGACCATGCTAGATGAGCATAGGACACCGAGGAGGTTTTGGGCTGAGGCGATCTCTACTACTTGCTATGTATCCAATAGGGTGTTCTTGAGATCTGTCATAGGCAAGACTTCTTTTGAGCTTAGATTTGGTCATAGGCCTAAAGTATCTTATTTCAAGATTTTTGGTTGCAAGTGCTTCATTCTTAAACATGGCAACTTGGATAAATTTGAATCAAGATATTCTGATGGCATTTTTCTTGGATATCCTGCTCATTCTCGTGGCTATTGTGTATTTAATTTGGATACTAACAAAATTGTTGAGACTTACGAAGTCACTTTTGATGAGGCTAGTCCTGGTACTAGACCTGATGGTGCAGATACACAGGTTTCTAAAAGTATCTTAGTCGATGACGACTCTGACGATGAGGACCCAATCCATCCTCCAGTCACCTCTAAGATGGTTGGAGAGCCTGCTTCCACTTCTCCATCTTCAGCTGAGCAGCCTCCTCCTATCTTCACCAGCGATTCGAGTGGCTCTGTTCCTATCTCCACAGCCCATGAGGTAGAGGCCACATCTGCACCAGGACCTCCTCTTCATATTCAGCAACAACACCCAACTGAGCAGATAATTGGGGATCTCCATGAGCGAGTTACTCGCTCCAGGTTTATCTCTCTAGATTCTCATGCTCATTCTGCTTTTGTTGCGTCTTTGGAACCCCGAGATGTCACCCATGCTTTATCTGATTCCTCTTGGGTCAATGCCATGCATGAAGAGCTTGAAATTTTTGAAAGAAACCAAGTCTGGACATTTGTTGAACCTCCACCTAATCAAAATGTTATTGGAACAAAATGAATTTTCAAAAATAAGCAAAGTGAGGATGGGTTGGTAGTCCGCAAGGCTAGGCTTGTAGCTCAAGAATTTTCCCAGGAAGAAGGCTTAGACTTTGAAGAGACCTTTGCTCCTGTAGCTAGACCAGAAGCCATTCGCATATTGCTAGCTTTCGCGACATCTAATGGCTTTAAGCTTTTTCAAATGGATGTCAAGAGTGCTTTCCTTAACGGTTTCATAGAAGTAGAGGTCTATGTCAAGCAACCCCCTGGTTTTGAAAATCCAAATTTTCCAAACCATGTGTTTAACCTCTCCAAAGCCTTGTATGGATTGAAGCAAGCCCCTAGAGCTTGGTATGATAGGCTTAAGAGTTTCTTACTTAAAAATGAATTCAAATTGGGAAGGAAAAAGTCCGGTTTACTCCCTCGAACTATCAGAAAAGTCTGGTTTACCCCCTGAACTACAAAACCGGTTATTTTACCCCCTGAATTTGCGAAAACCAGTCAATACACCCCCGGGCAGGTTTGAATAGGTGGTTTTATATGATCAACACACCTGAGCCATCCGTTCATGCTTTGAGATATGTGCAACACTTAATACAAGTGCAAATAATGATACAAATAAATAATACTATACATCCTTCATCCACTCTCTCTCTCTCCTTTTCTCCGTTCAGTTAAACCGCCGCCACTGCTTAGCCGCCTCCTCCTGGTGCCGCCACCGCTCGGCCCGCCTTGTCCTGGTGCCGCCGCCTCCTAGTGCCGCTCCCTCCCTCTCTGGCGCCGCCTCCTCCTGGTGCCGCCGCTGCCGCTCAGCCCGCCTCCTCCTGGTGCCGCTCCCTCCCTCTCTGGCGCCGCCTCCTCCTGGTGCCGCCGCCGCTCAGCTCGCCTCCTCCTGGTGTCGCCGCCTCTTGGTGCCACTCCCTCCCTCCCTAGCGCCGCCTCCTCCTGGTGCCGCCGCCTCTTGGTGCCACTCCCTCCCTCCCTGGCGCCGCCTCCTGCTCCAGCCGTGTACGATAATGAGAGCGAGGCGGTGGGCGCCATGGTGAGCCTTGCGCCCGGCTGGGCGTGGGCGTCATGCACCCGAGCCGCGTGGCCGAGCATGCGGGTCCACGCCGCGGACCTCCGCAAGAAGCTGCTCGGGCGGCGGCGCGGGCGCAGATCGGCGAGGGCTCTTCATGTTCTGCTGGTGTTGCGATGACGGCGTGAGGTACATGCACGAGGATGGCGCGCGCCTGGCGAGGTTCACGGGCTCTTCGTCAAGAAGGCCAGCCTCGACGTGCTCAAGCGCTCCGTCATCGCGTGCAGCATCAGCGTCGTCAGCATCGTCCCGACACGGCGGTGGTCGCTCCACGACGGCTACTCCACCGAGCTCGAGAAATCCCTCAGCTTCCCCCAAGCTCGCCGAGCCACCGCAAGCGGACGACGTCGACACCACCCGCTCCTTCTCCGGTCCGCTCAGCGCCACTGCCATCGCCCGCATGACCCCACGGCAAACAAGGAAGAGACTCCGCTGATAGCACTTGGCCCTCCACCTCGCCGCCGACAGCACTTGGTGTATACTACATGTCTATGTGGCTTGTATACTGTATTGTACATGCGTATGTGGCTTGTATACGTATTTGTACAAAACCACCTATTCAAACCAGCCCGGGGGGGTGTATTGACCGGTTTTCGCAAATTTAGGGGGTAAAATAACCGGTTTTGTAGTTCAGGGGGTAAACTAGACTTTTCTGATAGTTCGAGGGAGTAAACCGGACTTTTTCTATTTTCAAAAATAAGCAAAGTGAGGATAGGTTGGTAGTTCGCAACAAGGCTAGGCTTGTAGCTCAAGGATTTTCCCAGGTAGAAGACTTCGACTTTGAAGAGACCTTTGCTCCTGTAGCTAGACTGGAAGCCATTCGCATATTGCTAGCTTTCGCGATATCTAAGGGCTTTAAGCTTTTTTCAAATGGATGTCAAGAGTGCTTTCCTTAATGGTTTCATAGAAGAAGAGGTCTATGTCAAGCAACCCCCTGGTTTTGAAAATCCAAATTTCTCAAACCATGTGTTTAACCTCTCCAAAGCCTTGTATGGATTGAAGAAAGCCCCTAGAGC
This sequence comes from Phyllostachys edulis, assembly GCA_036346405.1. Classification (NCBI taxonomy): domain Eukaryota; kingdom Viridiplantae; phylum Streptophyta; class Magnoliopsida; order Poales; family Poaceae; genus Phyllostachys; species Phyllostachys edulis. The sequence goes on from CM070566.1 coordinate 24,265,953, forward strand.
TTGGTATGATAGGCTTAAGAGTTTCTTGCTTAAAAATGAATTCAAAATAGGAATGGTAGACAAAACCTTGTTCACTCTCAGGCATGGCAGTGATTTCTTACTGGTTCAGATTTATGTGGATGACATCATATTCGGTGGTTCTTCTCATGCTCTGGTGTCCAGATTTTCAGATTCTATGAGCAGGGAACTCGAGATGAGCATGATGGGCGAACTGACTTTCTTCCTTGGTCTTCAAGTCAAGCAACTGAAAGAAGGCACCTTCATTCATCAAAGCAAATACACCAAGGACCTTCTTGACGCCGACATGGGAAGCGATGAGGCCAATGTCTACTCCCATTGCCACATCCACTGTGCTGGATCCTGATGAGGATAGAGAGCCCATGGACCAGAAGGAGTACCGCAGTATGATCGGCTCACTCCTCTACCTCACGGTGTCGAGACTAGACATACAGTTTGCTGTGTGTCTGTGCGCTCGATTTCAGGCTTCCCCTCGTGCCTCACATCATCAAGCAGTGTGTCGTATCTTCAGATACCTCTAGGACACTCTAGATTTTGGACTCTGGTATTCTTCTTATTCTGCTCTCTCTATTCGGGCTTTTTCTGATGCTGATTTTACAGGGTGTAGAGTGGATAGGAAGAGTACTTCTGGCACTTGTCATTTCTTAGGCACATCTCTTATCTCTTGGTCTTCTAGGAAGCAGTCTCCTGTTGCACAGTCCACCGCCGAGGCTGAGTATGTAGCTGCAGGCAGTAGTTGCTCTCAGGTTCTCTGGATTTTGTCTACTCTGCGGGATTATGGGTTGTTTTTGGATAGTGTCCCTCTTTTCTGTGACAACACTAGTGCCATAAATATTGCCAAAAACCCAGTGCAACACTCTAGGACCAAGCATATTGACATTCGTTATCACTTCCTTAGAGACCATGTAGAGGAGGGTAATGTTGTGCTTCACTTTGTAGAGTCTGAGCAGCAGGTTGCGGATATTTTTATTAAGGCTCTTGATTCTTCTCGTTTTGCTTCTTTGTAGGGAGAGTTAGGGGTTATTAGTCCTCTTGGCCTATTTTGAGGGGGAGTTGGCTCTTTTGCATTCATTGTATCATATTGCATTTTAAATCAGCAACTTGCATTGCAATATAAAATCACGAAGCCTTGTTTATTATCTTTGTGTGACATAATTTCATTCTTTATACCTTGCCATGTCTTGTGCTAGTTTGCTAGGTTTATCATGACTTTCCATGTGTAGCATAGCTTTTGCCATGCTAGCTCTATTAAATATGAAAAACTTGAATTAACACATGACTTGTTGGATCTTGTGACTAGTTTTGCCATAGTGATCTTCTCATGATTTATGCCATGTCAAATAGGTTAAGTTGAGTCTTGAATCTAATTTGAGTTTTAGATTGAGCTATGCTATTTCCTAAGTCAAGCAAATGAAAAATGATCTTTTCCGTGCAAAAAAACTGATCCCACCAATTCTTTCTCGTGAAACAGTTTGCAATTGCACTAGGCATGAACTCAGGGGGAGTTTTGGATGACCTAGACCACTCTTTTAAGCTTCTTGCTTAGGATGGTCGCGGCAAGGCTTGAGATCTAGCACTTGGCTAAAAACAAAACAAATTGTGAAAATTGGTTAAAGCTTAGGAGGCAGTTGTGGATGGCTCCTAGTCCAGGACTTGCTTTACTAAGATAAAACCAAAAATAAATTTTAGCAAGTGCTACATGTGCTAAACTTCAAAGTGCTTGAACAAATTAATTCAACATTGAACTCATAGCGCTCTAAATTGGCTCAATTTTAACTTCTTGGTTCCATTTAGTTTATTGACATGGCTTGACTCATTTTTAGATACCTTTGGCTAAACTATGATCTTCAACACCTAGTCATACTAAACGATCATTTAATCTCAGATTATTATTCATCTGGCTTTCGCTTTGCTATATATGATTTGCCATGATTTACCATAGCTTCTTCACATAATATGGCTTGATGTAATACTTGTCCAGTCCTCTTGGATAATTTTCATGGCTCCCTGTGCTAAAAATGAATAAATTGCAGCAATTCCATTTCATTCATGCTCTATCTTCTTCCATGCACCTTGATGAATCCATTGTCAAAGGCGGAGAAAGATTGGTAAAAATGTTTGTGTTTTAGAGTTTTTTGGTCAAATAGGAAGAAAATGAAATTTTCAAGAAAATTGATCATCATAGTGAGGGGGAGCATCTCATATGCATTTTTGCGATCTTATTGCCATTTCTGAATTTGAATTGCAATTCTTGAAGACTCACAATGATCAAAGGTCAAATTGAACAATTATTCTTTCATATGGACCTTAAGTGAGATTTTGCAAATTTCTGGAAATGGAAGCTTTCTTTCTTTCTTTTGGCTTATCTCACTTGTCTATGCTATTCTGAAGCTAGCTTGGTCATTTCCATTGCTTTCTCTTGCATTTGGACCAAGTTGTGCCTTTGTGCGAAAATGTCGAGTATTTTTCTTTTCAAACCTTAAACTTTGCATTTTTGGGAAATTGCCAATGTGTTCATCAAGGGGGAGATTGTGGATATCATGGGGATATATGCATGATCTTAGGATGATGATACAATTGACAATGGCTTTTGCGGTTTGTCGAATCAAGCATTTTCGGCAAAGTGTCAGTTCTGTCAGGTCACTGGCGGTCTGACCGGCCACTTTGGCGGTCTAACCAGCCATGCCTCGAGTGGAATTTTGGCTAAGTCGAGGCGTCGGTAGGCTTTGGTGTAGCGGTCGGGCCGGCAATGGATCGGTCGAGCAAGCAAGGCCACGATCGGCCGATTTGTGCTATTCATCGTCCAAATTGTTGCAATGAGTTTTTCGTTAAGTCAAGGACTTGGGCTTCAGTGCATATGTATTGCATGATGTATATTTTCACTAACGTGGGTCAAGTTGTGAAGAACTTGTTCGTGGATTCGATTTCTTTGTCTATTTGTTGTGCAGGGCGCTTGGAGGTCAACGATGGTCAACGACGAGGATGATCGGGACTAAGCTTGGAGAGCTGAGATCCAGAATGATCAAGGATGTTGGGTGAGGTCAATGGACTCAAGCATGGTGCAGAATGGACAAAGGTGACCGAACAGGCAGTTCGGTGCGACTGGTTGGATCAAGTGGCGCGGGGGTTGGTGCAAGTGCCATGGTGGCTTCGGTGGGAGTCGGACGGGAGAGACTTGCCGACATGATGAGAGCCATTGATCTACCTACACGTGGCGAAGCAGGCGATTGCTTCACCAAAATTGGACTCGGTCTTCGGAGAAGGATCGAGAAGGGGTATTTTGGTAATTTCACCAAATACTACCTCGGTGATCCTTTTGGCTAAACCACGGCGCGAGACGACGCATGGAGAAGTGGTTTAGGTCAAGAGAAGATGAAGACGACGCTTTAAAATACGTGCATGTGTCCCGTTTGTGTGTGGGCTTAACGGGAGCCCATTAAGGTTAACTTTTCTAGAAGTTTGGCCTCCACTATAAATAGGGGTGGCTACTGTCTAAAGGACTTCATTTATAAACCCTAGTTTTGGTTTTAGGGTATTAGAGAGGATAGTGGAGGTTTAGGGTTTTAGAGAGATGGATTGATTAGAGTGCTCATGTTGTGAGCTTTGTCCTCCTTAAAGGAGTGGCTGTAAACCAGCAACAACCACGAATCAATCTATGCAAGATTTCTCAAAGATGAGTTCCTATTCGTTCTTACTCTCTATTTCTTGATTTTGGGCCTTTCTTTGTTCCCTTGATCTTTGGTTGGTTTCTTGCCCCCATCTACCTTGCTATGACATGTGGGAATACAACTAGAATCATCTTGATCATCAATCACCCACGAGCAAGTGTTTGGATCAAGTTTTTGTTCTTGCCCGGTTTTGAACCAATCTTCGTTCAAATGAAAAAAGGTTGAAACTTTGGCATGGATCTACTCGATCGTGGCTTGGAATAGGTTCCAAATATCCTTAGGAAGGTGTGTTCCAAATTTGGTCAAGTTTGGCTGTGTAGATCAAAAGTTAGACCGATTTTCGTTTTGGTTTTTGAGCTGTAAGCATTGTTTCTGGTCAGGTCCAGTCAGACCGCGCTTAAGCCGTCGGTCAGACCGCCCACCGATCTGACCGCGCGATAGACGTCGATCAGACCGGGCCCGAGGATTTGATCTCCGTGTTTTGGTTCGTTTGCTTCGGGGTTTGATCGGTTCCAACACAGGTCGTTCACTGTGCTTGTATACAAATCTTCATAGCTTTTATAGCTATTGGAGTGAAAGTAGTGTTGAGTTCGATCGAGGTGAAAAATAGAGAAAGCGTTTATTCACACCCCCCCCTCTAGGCGCCTTTCAGTCCTACACCCTGTAAACCCTAGCCGCCTCGCCTTCATTGAGTTATGCCACCGCCGCCACCATTGGAGCCCAAGCGCAAGGTTGTCATGCCACCATTGTGAAGCCACTCCATCGATTATGTTCACGTCAAAAGGTGCGCCTCCTCATCGCCAAGCTTCGGGAGCACTAAATCGAAGTGCAGAGCCACCGTCGTCGAGGTCTTGAGCTTCTTCTTTTCCTACACTGTCGTAGTTCAACCGTCGATTTCTGCGCCGTTGGTGAGCCCCGTGTGCCACCATCCACCTCCTTAGTTTCGTCGTCTCGTGTTCTAGTCCGTGCGTGTTTCGTTGTCCCTGAAGGACCATCACTTCGCCATCGCTACCGCAAGCCGTGTCAGTCCACTGTGTCATAGACCCGTGAGCCTGTAGACTATGGACCCAAATCCATGGACCAAGTCTATAGACCCTAGGTCCCATCTGCCAGTCTCTATTTCTTATTTTTAAGATTTTATTTTAATTTCAAAATTCATTGTTGATGTCATGCTGACGCAATATTTCAGGATGCCCTTTAGAAAGAAAATTCCAAAAATCCAAAATAGTGTTTTCTTTCTCTTTTTTCTTAGATTTAAATATTCTAAGAGCCCGTTCTTCCTCATACTAACTCTGATTGAGTCCATTCAAGTCTCTAAATTCATCTAAAATCAAGCTCTACCTGCCTGTTATTTTAATTTAAGTTTTTGAGTTCATTTATTGCTCTATTTTGTGTTTATTTGTGTGTATTTGCTTTTGTTTCCTATTACACATTAATACTTCGGGAGCTTTCGAGGAAGGAGGAGTTGATCAAGCTCAACACCAGTATCAAGACTTGTTTCAAGGCAAGTTGTACCTTTGACCATGTTAAATCCAATTTTCCAAAATTACTTTGATTCAAACTGTTGCATGCTATTTCAAATATTTAATTCTTTAATTGCTTTGGCATTAGCTATGCAGTTATTTGGTTATATCCACCTTTCTCATTGTATTACTATGATCTTTTGTCACCCTAGCTTGGATAATTACTAGTTGGTATTATTATACCACCAACGTGGGTTAGTTAGATACGATTAGTATGCTTAGCCATGCAACGGGTTATTGATATCATTTTGAGTTGCAAATCTAAACTTGACTAAGTGATTATGGAGCATCTTTTTGGAAAAATTGCGTGTTGTATGTTATCACTCATTCATGGTATGTGTTGCACCTAACCGACAGGGTGGAAAAAGATTTAGACCAAGGTAAGTTGATGGAATTGTGATATGGTGGAGCTGTGTGTGTTTGGGAAAATATTAATATTGGTAACTTGTAGTAGCTTGGCAGTCTTGCATGCCTTGGTCAATTAAGGACTTAACTTTGTGCACCATTGAATTGAACCATAAATGTATGACCACATGCCTGGTATAGGACATGCCTAACTTAGTAAGTTACCGAGTCTTGATATTGATTACTCAGGCATGTAGGTTAGACTCTGTGCTAGGGTGGAGGTGTGACTCTATCTCTATGGCGAGTCACATTTATGAGCGATTCGCCATATCCATGCCCAGCGGTGTGCAATGGGCCAACAACCTTTGTGGGGATTGGTGCTAGCAGTACACATAACGGGAGGGTCAATTGTTGAGATAATGTTTCAAAAAAAATTTTGTTATGATTAGTGATAGCTACACTAGTTATATCATGCCGGTAAAGTGTACAACCTCTGTAGAGTGTTAATTAATCTATTCGAATAGCCGTGTCCGTGATCATGGACATGCTCGTGGATTTCATACGAGTGGTAGATTTTCATAAAAATAATTGGAAAGGGACAACTGTGTGAAATAACTCATATGGCTGTGTGAGAGAAATTGATTAGCCTTTGCGGTCTTTATGAAAATACTTCTTAAATTATTATTGATTATTTGTTTTAAATTACGCTTTCAATCTATTGTTTGTATTCAAATACAAAAGTTGCCTTTGCAAAAGAACCATAAAAGTCATTTCTTTTGAAATAAACCATCATCTATAAATGCATTATGTGGTACAACTTCTTGAGTACTCAAAGTACTCATTCTTACTGCAATCATTCAGCTAAAGTAGAGGAGTCTTCACCTGCTTTTGAGGAGAAGTTTAACGAGGAAGTTGATCTCTAGATCTTGATCCTAGTCATTGTGGCAAGTCGATGGGTTTCTGCTGGAGTTGCTTTCATTCTGCTGCCGTCTTTTTACTTAGTGCTCAGCCCTGCGTGACTTAATAAGTGTAAACTTGGCCATAAGGTCACAACCGTTATTTATTAACCCAATTAGTCATTTATTCTTATATTCGTCTTGTTTGGAATGATATTCATCTATATTGACATTGTGCACTAGCGTGATCTTAGACTAGTGTATTATACACAGAGGGTCTAGATTTGCATATTTGGGTCTTGACATGGCGTGTGGCGAAGGAGGAGGTGGCAGCGCACTGTGGCGGGTTCTTTATCTCGATGGGCTACACGGGCCTACCCGGCCCATCGGGCTAATCGTGCCCAGGCCAGCACCGCCCATGAGCTCGCCATGCTGTGCCTGGGTTGACGGCTGAGCCCACGAGCCAACATGACACACTCTGTTGAGCTAGCCAGACCATGCCTAAATGGCCCCGTGCGGCCCATTTGGCCACCTATACCTCGGGCAGCATCGCCTCTAGGGGTGCTGCTCAGAATGGGACGGGACAGCTCCACGTGAGCTCCTACTGCGGCATACAGGCTCCTCGAACGCTAACGGCGGCGACATTGGACCGGTGACTGACGGCGTAACTTGTGATGTCTAGCAGGAGGAGAAGCGGGGCAAAAGTTGGAGCTCGTTGGCTGCGGAGGAGGCTCGCCGGAGCTCACTATTTAGGTGAGAGACAAAGAGAGATGTCCACCAAACTAAGAGCTCTGTGGAACAAACCCATCTCGTAGGGTCCCAAAAAAATCCAATTGCAACAATGATTAATAAAGCTTGCAACACAAAAACATCCAGTTGCAACAAAGATTAATAGAGCTTGGAACAAAACACATCAGTTGCAATGACCCATGGTGACAAAAATGCAGCAACATAATCACAAACTATTGCAACAAAAAATGATTCGAGTGCAACAAATCAAGACATCGACTGCAACAAAAACAAACTTACTACAACATTTTTTAGACAACATGCTGCAACAAAATTAAACACTCCTTACAACAACTGAAGAAAGGACCAACAATAAAGTGAGCAAACAGAAGCAAGAAACCAAATCCGGTTCCGGTGGACTTAATCACAACAATTACAGATGCAAATGCAACAAGATTGCAATAAATCAAAAACACTCATGCAACATTTCGAGATAATGCTTGCAATAAATCGAGCGAATGCTTGCAATCTATCCTACCCGGAGACAACCTCCCGCTTGCACGACCACGACAAGTAGGAGTGTGCAAGCTCCAGCTGGCCATGGCCATGTGCGACAAGTAGGAGTTGTAGGAGATAGAGGGAGAGTGAGAAGATGGAAATAGAAGAAAGCTTCAGTTGCTTGGGTGAAGAAGATTACTAGGAGGAAGAAGACAGAAAGGTATCATGTGGGTGGGGAGGCCTCCGATGCTTTTGTCGGTAGGAAGATCTTTGCGAGTGTAGCGTCGGACGGAACACTTCGCGTCGGACACCCAGGTGGTAGCAGTTTTGCCATTTCCATCTCTCCCTAAACAGTCAATAACAGTGATTTGATCGTAGCAAGACTTCTACCACACACATCTCCAATTGACGTTGCATTATATTCATTATTATTCAATTTTTCGTAGTCGTCTGGTCACTGACAAATAGAAGTATATCCAAAATATAGAAAAAAAATGAAGTTTCAGAAAAAAAAAATCATTTTGACAACACGCCCGCCCTTCTTCTTTTTTTGAGAAACATACATTGAACTATTGAAGCACCAAGAAATATAGTCAAAGGATTTAGCAACAGAACTGTTCATGGCAAAACATTTCTTCCTTTATTTCTCCGTGCCTTTTACTTCCCTCGTTTCGCTTGCATAGGAAACAAGAAGAGTTAACCAGCCGGAATCAATTATCAATGCTTATCCTCGAGGAACTCGGATACAGCCTTCCACGACTCGGAGAAGATCAAGCTCTTACGGGTGCTGATGTACGCGTCGCCATTGCGGATGTCACCGATGTCGTCCGTAATGATGCGAATGGCTGTACCCTCCAGCTCCCGCCAGTTGCCGCACGGGGCCTCGGTTAAGTACCAATACTTCAACTTCGATCCGTCCATGGTCGCCGACCGGAGCACTAGGTCGGAGCTCATCTGCGGATACGACGCCTTGTCGCGGAGCAGCGCCCCCAGGTAAGGCGGCACGGCGTCGTGGCCGTCCCGCACCTCCTTCGCCTCAATCTTGGCTTGCTGCAGCACCGTGGTGTCGTCGTGGGCCAGCACGAGCGCCAGGGCCAGGGACGTCTTCACGTCGCCCCCGACCGCGGCCACCGTTGGGAACGGCATGTTGAACAGCTCGCGCAGCACCTCGGCCATGCCGCGCACCAGCTTCTCTACCACCGGCGCCGAGCTGTAGTCGATGCCGTCGCAGAACGAGCCACCGTGCGCGCTGGTTGTGACGAGGCCTTTGCTCCACGGCGTGGCTGTGCGCCGAATCGTCGCCAGGGTCTCCTTGAGCTCCGCTAGGGACTGCTCAGTGAGGTAGTTGTGGCCGCCGTCGCCGCCGGTGAGGCTCAGGATGAAGATCTCGTCCTCCACAACGTAGCTGCAGAAGGCCATAATGATCGGTGGACCGTCAAGAGGACTGCCTGGCGTGCTTAGCTACTCCGTACCCGATCAGCGGTTCAATTTTAACTCTCACACATCCTGTTTACGCCCTATTTAAGTAGCGAGACTATCAGCTAAGAAAAGCTATGTGTTTGGCAACAATTGGATAAAGGAAGCGGAGTTTAGATGCGGGAGTTTGACCATGGGATTAGAAATGGGAGTATGCTTGTTAGCAGCGGGGCAATCCGAGCAGATACGGACAGATATCATTCATCCTGTACTATATTTCGTATTTTTTTTTCTTGGAGTCGGAATAAAAAACAGATAGTATCAGATACTCACTTCTCTATCCCGTATTCGCTGTGCGAGTCTACAGTCGGTCGGTCGGTCAGACAGACAGAAATTATCTGCTTCTTTTACACCCCTACATAGGATATTGGACAGTAGGAGTGCAATAAGAGCAAACACGGAGAGACTAATAGTTGAGATGTCGAAGAAAAAATATTCAGTATCCCCTACCTACTTAGATGCAATAACCCACCTATCCGTTATCGTATTTCTAAGTGAAGTCACAACAAGTTTTGCTCATACCACCAAACATACGAACACGTATGGTCGGATATCGCTCATCCCGTATCATATTCCGTATTTTTTACTCGGAGTAAGAGTTGGACATGGATAGTACCAGATATCCATTTGTCCCTTCCGTATTTATTACACAAGCCTTCGGTCGGACGAGAATTATCTGCTCCATTTGCACCCCTACTTGTTAGATTGAATCCCCTGTTTGCAAGAGAGAAAATATTGAGTTAATTGAGTACTGCTATAGGGCATGTTAGGAATATGCGCACTTTTATTATTATTTTAATTCCTAAAACAATAATCGACACAACAATAACTTATATATTAGGTATATTTAAAACTATGAACAATAGCATGACCGTAAACTCAAATACATATATCTCATATATATACACCAACAAGGCAAAACTTAGAACAAGAACACTACTAACAAAAATAGGAATCATCTTCATCCCAAGATTAATTTCTAGGAAGTAAGACCTAGCCATATGAAGTGATACCACCGTAACTTACAAATAATCGCTCTGGTAAAGGTCGCGGTAGAGTTTGATACGAAGAATACGATGCGAAGCGGATGATGGAGGAAGTCGTGAGCAGTCACGCGAACGCTTTCCAAAAACCTGATTCGCCCCAACCCAGGGAAGATCAAGCCGAGGTTGCGCAGCACAGAGAAGGACAGGTTCTATTTCGTGTGCTCTGAAAGGAGACAACTTGATCCTCATATGGAATCCGTAGCAAGAATAGAAAATCGCCAGACCATTCTTGCGCATGGGCCATGGCGATGGCGTGGCAAAGCGACCAAGCGAGCGCGTGTGTTCTTCGTTTGCTTGCTTCAAGACCAACTTCACCTTATAAGTTGATCTTCTCCTGCCTAGATTAGAAATATGGTACTAAACTTTGCACTTTCCACCATGCGTGAGTGGACCGTTGGGATTTTCCTAGGATTTATGAATAATATATTTGGGCCAAAACCATAAACTCCAACAGGAAAGGAGTCCAACAGGACAGCATCAAGCCGTCCAGCACACAACGGCTGAGATCCAGCCCATTCGAAATGTTCCACTCTCTCTTATCCATGCACTCGTCTCACATCTAGTGGAGCAGGGAAGGGGTGGTGCTGACCGGCAAGTTTTGTAGGCCCCCAGGACCAGATCCGTTTCAAGCTAAGTGATTATGCCGAAAGCGCAACACTTAACGAGAGACAAAAATGATTCCGAGTGCCCGGATATATGTCTCATGTTAGCTCCCAAGAATCCCACCCTAACCCACATCCGTCTGATCAAGATCAATCGAGGGCCCAGATCATCTCACAGCAAGCGCACCCTTTCCGCTGGGCGTTGCCCTACCACCCTCTCCTCTCTCACCAACCCCATCCACTGTAAGATCGAGGAGGCCGACTAGAGGGGGCTGAATAGGCGGTTTCTTTTTTAAAAAAAACTTCTTTGGCTAAAACTGAGTTTATGCGGAATTGTAAATCAACTTGGTTTTGCACAATTAAAGCCTAAAACAACTAGTCTTTACTAAGTGCACCAACAATATGAGACTATATAAATGATAGCAATCATACACATACAAGTAAGCAATTTAAATACAAGTAATGTAAATTCCACAAGGTAAAGCACAAGCAATCAAACCATAATGATACAACGATGTTTTACCGTGGTGATCAGAGACTTGCCGATCTCCCCTAATCCACGTTGAGGTAAGCCCAAAATCAATTGGACCGGCTCCACAAATTAAGCAAAACCCTCCGAGGTAAGTCCAACCACTTGGACCGGTTCCAAACCGAACCAACACATCGCTCCGCTAGGGTTGCTCTTTCCTCCACTCCGGAGATGGCGAGCACCACACCACTCACAAACCGCTAAGCCTTCTCATAAGCTTCTTTGAGAAGATAACCAGACCAACGACACCTCCACGCCATCTAGCTGTCGGCAAACACCAAAAGTAACAAGTCTAGAACTCTCACTTAAACTAATCAAGTGTCTAAGCTTAAGTGGATACTCAATCCACTACCTAATGCAACACATGCAATTAGGGTTTATCTCTCAATGCTCACCAAGTGCAACACATGCACAAATGAGGAATTGTATAATGGCACCAACAACCTTCCACCAATCGGCCAAGGTGGGTATTTATAGCCCACAATCAAAAACTAGCCGTTGGGGGAAGATTCCAAAGAATCTGGGCGAAATCGGTCAGACCGCTAACTAATGGTCGGTCGGACCGCCCCCAGATCCAACGAGTATAAAACTAGCCGCTGAACACACGGACGGTCTGACCGCCAACCAATGGCCAGTCAGACCGCCCAATAGACGCCGGTCAGACCGCTCCACAAAACGTGGCTAAGGACCAGAAAAGCACTTCTCTGGAAAAATCTGACCGAGTCTTTTGACCCGGAGGTCCGGTCAGACCGCACCAACCATGCCGGTCAGACAAATACACAATCGGTCAGACCGCTGATACTAGCGGTCGGACCGCCAGCAGCCAACCATGCTGAAAATAGATATTTGGTCTTTGCACCAACTCAAATTGCAAAATACATTTGCCAATTGATGCAAGATGCACACAAGGTTAAAGGTAAGATTCTCAATAAGTTGTGAAACACATTTGCCGACTTTTATAATCAATGTCACAAGGAATAAGGTATATGGACAAACCTGTTTGCAAAACACATTCGCAAACTAAAGTCACATGCTACAAGGATTATACATGAGCCTCAACTATTTGCAAAACACATTCGCAAATATTAGCAACATGCTAACAAGAGCTAGAGCAAACACAATGAGCTATCAACACATGACTAACTCAACCTACTAATCAAGACCCCTCTTAATAGTACGGCAATCTATACTAGCAATCCGGTCTTCCAACCAAACACCAAGACCGGTAAAAGGCTAGGAACAAATCTTTAGCCCTAGCTAGTCATACCTTTGCCTTGAGCAACCACTTGAAACTTAATGACACACATCCTCACTTCAAGTCTGGGTTCTTGACTTGAAAACTCATCAACACATGATGAGTTCCTTTACTTCGGGAACTTGACTTGATGCTCATCAACAAAAGTTGACATCCTTCAACCCGAGTCTTGATATGCATCAACACATGATGCATCCTTTATCCAAGCTCTTGACTTGATGACGATCAACTCATGATGTCATCCAAAGTCTTTATCATCATGGAACCTAACCTGCTAAACCAACTCATGGAAAATGTTAGTTCCACAATATGATTATCATTAATTACCATGTCATACCATTAACTCATAATGGTGGGACAAGATATCACAATATTTCCCTCTTTGGTAATTGATGATAATCACTTCGATTGCAAATAATTGAATAGATTAGTATGAGTATATAGAAACTACACAAGTTGAATATACTCAAACGGTATATGAGCATATATGAACTACATAGGTCTCATATACTCATATGAATATATTAACTACACAAGTTATATATACTCAAGGATATGTTTCAAAGTAGAGATCCTTAAAGTATATGGACAAAGGAATATGGATCAATGCTAATGAAACCACAAAACATAGAGTGAACTCCCCCTAAATGTGTGCATACACAAATGTGTAATAAGAATATATGCACATATTCAAGTTAAACTTTTGGTAGAGTTCATCCTATATTTTGGATCCGAGGAATGCAACAAGATATACAAGTATGATGTCGAAAGCATACCTTTTTGATTTCTGCCTTTATATCCAATTGAGACTAATCATGAGATATAGCAATAGAAGTGTTAGTCTCACAACTTGATTTATCAAAATGAATGCACACCTGTTTGGATTTTTCTTTTTATATCCAAGCTGAGACTAAACAATAGGTATATCAATAAGAGTGCTAGTCTCACAAGTAGATTTGTCATTAATCACCAAAACACTCCATTAACATATAATGGCAGATCTAGATTCTTCAATCTCCCCCTTTTTGGTGATTAATGACAAATCCTATATCAATAATAACATTTGGATATAAATCAATATAAGATAAGAATTAAAGCTATTGAAGTATATTCATGCATGATAGTAAGCAATGTAAATTATCTTCCTTAGGTACTTATGCATGAAAAGATGAAAACAACACAACTACAACTCAAGAGAGAATCCAAATAGATTGATCAACTAAACATTCTCCCCCTTTTGGCATTAAACACCAAAACACCTAAACAAATTCAAGCCAATATAAAGATATTGCAAAAAAGAGCTTGGCCATTGAACTCATTTTATTTTGGACAAATTATATTTTTGTTGTGCCAATTCTCTGTCACAGGCGGTCAGACAACTGCCCTGGCCGGTCGCACTGCTAGAATGGCCGGACAGATCGTCGGGTCAGCCGGTTAGACCGCTGGTGACAAAAAAAAACAGTCTTGATCATATATCGCTTTTGATCAAGAACTAATGGCACAAATTATTCTTTTATGGCCTAAAAGAGTAAAACAAGTTGAAAACAAGCCAACTTGGAGTTTAAAATGAAGAGATTATATTTGAAAAACATCCAAATAAACTCATTCTCAACTTCACAAGTTTTCAGAAAGCCGAAACTTTCAGATTTTCAGAAACAATTAAGCTTCAAAGCGAGACTGAAAAACTAATTGAAATAGATCCAATAAATATGATAAAATTTGACATCGAAGACCAACTATAGATGATCAAAAGTCATCATTATGTCTTCCTCAGATTATGAATCTATTTGGAGAAATAAAATTCACAAATCAGCTCAAAGCAATGCAAGATTCTGAAATTTTAGCATGTAGATCAAGAGAGAAAAGGTCAATTTCTTTTCAAATCAAGTCCAAAAGAGGTCCACAAGCTGAGTTTTCTAAAGCATCTTGAGATTTTGCAAGTAAGAACCAGAGAGAAGAAACTCCCCCTAAATATATGCATAAAGATATGAGAATTGAAAACATTGCATATAAGAGGATTTTAAGAATATTGACGGAGTTCCCTCTAAAAAATTGATCCAAAGAGCATGACAATTGATAATCAAGATATGAATATCATGCAACACCAAAAGGATACAATTACAAACACATTATGGACAAAGATATTCAATGAAGCATAATCCATAACACAATCATTCAACCATTCAACATAAGCATATTTTGGACAAGATACAAAGAGATGAATAACTTGGCATAACCAATTCATTGTCCAAAAAGATACTGAAAGCAACAAATCATCCAAGGTTTAATAAGCTTACATAAGATATTACAAGAATAACACATAAGCTTGTCCTTACAAAACAAGATCTATAGACCTACATAAGAAAGATAAAATATCTAGGAGGGAGGAGCCTCTGACGTCGATGGATGATCTCCACGCTGAGTGACAGAAGGAAGGCGTTGACCACATCCAAACCTCTGATAGGCAACGGGCAAAAGCTGCTGCTGATACTCAGTCAGTCGCTCATTCATGTGAGTCACCCTCACATTCAGATTCTCAATCAAAGCTCTAGTCTCTGCATGCCACTGATCATTCTTAGTCTTCATGTGATCTATGCTGGACTGAAGACGAGCAAGAGCTGCCAAGACTGCATTCTGATCCTGAGGAGCCTGCCGCACTGGATGACTCTAAGAGGATGATCCCTGTCC
Source organism: Phyllostachys edulis (assembly GCA_036346405.1). Classification (NCBI taxonomy): domain Eukaryota; kingdom Viridiplantae; phylum Streptophyta; class Magnoliopsida; order Poales; family Poaceae; genus Phyllostachys; species Phyllostachys edulis. The sequence goes on from CM070566.1 coordinate 24,281,226, forward strand.
CTGAGACTGAAGAGGAGCTGGAGGAGGTACCTGAGGTGGAGGAGGAGCCTGAGGTGGAGGATCTCTCGGTCTATACTCCTTATGCTCCATGTCAAGAGGAAGGTCAAAGGTAGTCATTTTCTTAATTAGCTTCATAATGTAGGGAGCAAAGTAAATAGTCTTGTTCTTATCTCCCTTGGAGGTGGCAATCTCCCTGATAATCAGATCCATAACATCAAACTTAGTGCCATCCATAATGCACTTAACCATATTCCATACTCTCCCATGTATCTCATCATTATTCCCACTCCTAGGGAAGAAGGTAGCTCTCATAATCCTATTAACGACACTGGGGAGAGGGAGAAGGCCAGTTACCTTCCCAACTACATAGGGATAGTTCTAATCATAGTACTCATCAACTTGAGTGAGAGCTAAGAATTCTTGAACATGTATATTTATCCCATCTGACTCCTTCAAATTCAACACTGTCATAAAGTCATTCTTGGAGGCTTCAAACCGTTGATGTCCAGTCATCCAAATGAGATGATCATGCTCAGGAGATACAAAGACTGTCGCATAAAATTGCTTAATGACCTTGGCATGAAAGTTGCAACTCAAGGAGACCAAAGAATCTAAGCCTACTCTTCTGAATAGACGAAATAAACCATTGTAGACTTGATTCTGCCCAAGGTAACTCCACTTCACAAATCTATGATTAGCAAATTTCTTCTGGGCATAGATAATATGATAAACATTTTACTGAAACATAGTGTGGAACATCCCCATGGTGGCATCCTTTGGAAATCTAAACTGGTTAATGTGTCTCAAAATAGTATACCTCTCACTTTTGATCTTGGACACATCCAATCCAATGAAAGGGGTTGGATCTGGAGCAACCTCCTCATCCTCATTCTCATCATCATTATCAGACCCTTCAAAGTTCTCATCACTGCCACTGTTGCCACTTTTTGTCCCATCCTCTTCAGCATCTTTCATTTGCTCATCTACTTTTTTTCAGGAAAGTCTTCAACAAGGGATTTTCCTTTAGGCGAAGGAGGAGGAAGAGCTGACCGACTGACGGTGATCTTGCGCGGCATTGTCACTGAAAAGGATTGCAAGGATTGTCAAAGGAAGTCAAGGAATAAATTAACAAGTGTACAAAATGCCATTTCAGTCATTCCTTATTGTCACAGGCGGTCTGACCAATTTCTGGCCGATCGAACCGCCAGGTAGGCCGGTCAGACCGCCGTGTTGCGGCCGGTCAGACCGCCAATGACAATGAGCAAACCGATTTTGGGAAGAACCCAAAATTTACACATTTATGAACAATGGCATGATGGACACATTCATCTATGCACAATATACTTGCAGGTCAAGGGTTTTCACCGATTTGACAGAGTTAGGGCACATACAAGTTAAACCCTAGAAATTGGGGAACATCCTCAATGTGGCAAGAATGCAAGTAGGGATTGAAGGATTACCAAGATGATGAGGTGGAGAAACAGAGGAGATGAAACCTTGAAGCAAATAGGGATCAAACTTGCTAGATTTTGGAAGTTCTCCCTCACCTAGGGTTCCACGGTTTGATGAAATATGTCAACCAAAGTGCAAACCAATTAGAGGAAAGGAGAGAGGAGGTGAAGGGGAACACAAAGATTACCTTGGACGCCGAAGAGATGGCCGGAGGAGAGAGATCCGGGCCGGAGAGGAAGTGGTGGCCGAGAGAGAGAGAGAGAGAACCAAGTGCTTTCGGGTTGAGAGTGAGCAAGAGAGAGAAAAACGCTTCGGGTTGGAAGTTTAAGGAACCCTCACGCAAAATCGGTCAGACCGCTGGGCAAAGGGCGGTCAGATCGAAAGGCCGGCGGTTAGACCGATTGAGTCTAAAATTGGCAACAGATTTCAGCACAAGATTTTAGGAATTGATTGAATTGTTGTACTTTGCTCTAAATCTTCACACAATCAATCAAACAAACATCTTTGGAGCATTTCCAACTAATATAGCCCTTTAAACTCCAAATCTTAAATAGTTTTTATGAGTTAATCTTTTATTTTCGCAAATGAAATCTTATTTTGATGAACTTTCTCCAAAAGATTCAAATTGAGCAATTAAAGATATTTTGAGCATCCATTTATATGTATGAGTCATTAATACCATTATGGACCTATTTATGTGAATAAATTTGGCTCATATGGTGAAACTCACTTAAGTGCTAGAAAGTGACCACTTTGGTCAAATTAAGATTTTGGACGAGTTTCAAAATCAAATAACTTTTGTTGAGTTGGTCTTTTGGAAAACTTTTGAATACCAAAAATGTTTGGAAAAGCCAACTCTAGTATTTTCCTTTTAGGACAGTTGTCAAATTCTTTTTAGAATAGATTTTACACAAAAATCTAGTTTTGGTCAAAATAAGATTCTAAGATCTAGAATTTTGGGTAGAAACTCATTTTCACTTAAAATAGGTTTTTGTTGAACCAAAACCTTTTCAAAACCTTTGAATAACATTTGTATACATTTTGTAACTAGTTTTTCAAAGTATATACTAATAATTTCAAAATTTTGACTTTTGGCTAAATGGCTCATTTTTGCAAAAAAAAACAATACTAGCACTTAATTTATTTGGGCACACTTAAGGATGTGATATACATGTATATGACTTAGCACTCCCCCTTAATGTGCCACAACCATCTTGCTCAAGATTGAAATACTCAAGATTAAGCACAAGAGCAAGAATAACCCTTTTATAAGATTTTTCATGAATGCAACCTACACAAGGTATAAGGGTTAGATACTTCAATGTAAGTACTTGTTACCGAAATGGCATTGGTTCTTGATATGAGTTGACTATCTTCAAGCTTGGCTCCAATTTTGCATATGGTGGATTCCACCTCTTCATGTGAGCCAATCCTCTAATGCCTTTCCAAGTACCTATTAAGCATTTAAGCGCATTTTGGTACCCAATACTTGCTTGGGTCCATGAATGTTAGTCACAATGGATTTGGGCACCCAAATGGCCCTAGCAATAGTTTTATGTGAACTAACATTCCTAGCAAACACATTGCCATTTATATCCTTCCTAAGAAAATAATGATCATTATAAATGGTTGGCTTAGGAGTGATACCTTTAGGACATTCCTTACTAAAATGTCCTTTTTCCCGGCAATTGTAGCAAGTAGGGCTTTTGCTTCCCCTAGATGTCTTCTTATCGCACTTCTTGCCGGCTTACCTCTTCTTTGATGACATTGACTTGTCATCCACTTTGTTAGGGCACACCGAGGCGAAGTGACCCTTCTCTTTGCATCCAAAGCACTTGACATTGTTGAATTGTTTTCCATTTTGCTTTGGAATGCTCTTCACCTCTTTCTTGGTGGTGAAACCAAGTCCTCTCTTGTCATTTATCTTGTTTGGGCATATAGAGGCGAGGTGACCCTTCTTGTTGCAACCAAGGCACTTGACAAATTTCTTCGTATGTCTTGCATTGTACCTTGTCTTGCTATTCTCCTTCTTCTTAGGAGTGAAGCCAATTCCTCTCTTGTCTTGCAAGCATTTTTGCTTGCTCAATATTTCATCGAGACTGGCCTTCCCCTTGTAGCTTCTTTCCAAGTCATTCTTCAATTTTGTGACTTGGTCCTTGAGCTCTTTGTTTTCCTCTACAAGGTTAGTCTCAACAAGCATAGAGAAAATAGAGACATCTATTTTAGAGCAACAAGGTTCATCTAGTAAATCATCACATGATGTGGATATACTAATTTTAGATGAAATGTGAGAATTAGCAACTATGCATGGCATATCATCTAGTAAATCACAAGTTATGCCTATATCCACTTTAGATTTTTTAAGCTCATTTAGGAGGAGAGTTTCATGTTCCTCTTTTAAGACATCATAATTATTTTGAAGTAAATCATATTCTTTCTTCAAAACTTTGAATATAGATTTCTCCTTTCCTAAATAATCATGGAGCTCTTTAAACATATCCATCAACTCATCATATGAACGCTCATAATCATTTACCTCATTTTTACCTTTAGCCATGAAGCAATGAGGCGATGTTGATGGAGTTGAGGGTTTCATCATCGTCGGAGCTAGAAGTTGAGCATTCTTCTCCCGACGTCCATTCTTCGATGCGATCATCACTAGTGGAAGTGGACCTTTCATAATATTCTTGAATATGGGTCCACATCTCATGAACATTCTTGAAATCGCATATGGCATCAAACACATCTACACTAAAAGCACTAAATAAAGCGTTAATTGTTTGAGCATCGAGATGTAAGTATTTCTCTTTCTCAATTGTTGGAGCAAGGTGATCCAACGGAGGAGAAAAACCTACATCTACAATTCGCCATATATTTAGGCCCATGGCCTTAAAATAGCATGACATGCGGATTTTCCAATGTGCATAACTTTTGCCATTAAATTGAGATGCTTCACCTAGGTGCACTAAATCTCTAGTCGTTATCCTTTTACTCTCTAGACGGTTAAGTCTAATCAATGAGAGACCAAGCACTGATACCACTTGGAAGATCGAGGAGGCCGAATAGAGGGGGCTGAATAGGCGGTTTCTTTTTTTAAAAAAAAAAACTTCTTTGGCTAAAACCGAGTTTATGCGGAATTGTAAATCAATTCGGTTTTGCATAATTAAAGCCTAAAACAACTAGTCTTTACTAAGTGCACCAACAATATGAGACTATATAAATGATAGCAATCATACACATACAAGTAAGCAATTTAAATACAAGTAATGTAAATTACACAAGGTAAAGCACAAGCAATCAAACCACAATGACACAACGATGTTTTACCGTGGTGATCAGAGACTTGTCGGTCTCCCCTAATCCACGTTGAGGTAAGCCTAAAATCAATTGGACCGGCTCTACGAATTAAGCCAAACCCTCCGAGGTAAGTCCAACCACTTGGACCGGTTCCAAACCGAACCAACACCTTGCTCCACTAGGGTTGCTCTTTCCTCCACTCCGGAGATGGCGAGCACCACACCACTCACAAACCGTCGGGCCTTCTCACAAGCTTCTTTGAGAAGATTACCGGACCAACGACACCTCCACGCCGTCTAGGTGTCGGCAAACACCAAGAGTAACAAGTCTAGAGCTCTCACTTGAACTAATCAAGTGTCTAAGCTCAAGTGGATACTCAATCCACTACCTAATGCAACACATGCAATTAGGGTTTGCCTCTCAAAGCTCACCAAGTACAACATTTGCACAAATAAAAGTAGAGGGCTTGCTCTTAGCTCAAGGAATTGTATAATGGCACTAGCAACCTTCCACCAATCGGCCAAGGTGGGTATTTATAGCCCACACTTAAAAACTAGCCATTGGGGGAAGATTCCAGAGAATCTGGGTGAAATCGGTCAGACCGCCAACTAATGGCTGATCGAACCGCCCCCAGATCCAACGGCTATAAAACTAGCCGTTGAACACACGGACGGTCTGAACGCCAACCAATGGCCAGTCAGACCACCCAATAGACGCCGGTCAGATAGCTCCACAAAAAGTGGCTAAGGACCAGAAAAGCACTTCTCTGGAAAAATCTGACTGGGTTTTTTGACCCGGAGGTCCAGTCAGACCACACCAACCATGCTGGTGAGACCGCTGATACTGGCGGTCGAACCGCCAGTAGCCAACCATGCTGAAAACAGATATTTGGTCTTTGCACCAACTCAAATTGCAAAATACATTCGCCAATTGATGCAAGATGCACACAAGGTTAAAGGCAAGATTCTCAACAAGTTGCACAACACATTTGCTGACTTTTAGAATCAATGCCACAAGGAATAAGGTACATGGACTAAACCCGTTTGCAAAACACATTAGCAAACTAAAGTCACATGCTACAAGGATTATACATGAGCCTCAACTATTTGCAAAACACATTCGTAAATATTGGCAACATGCTAACAAGAGCTAGAGCAAACACAATGAGCTATCAACACATGACTAACTCAAGCTACTAATCAAGACCACTCTTAATAGTACATCAACCTATACTAGCAATCCGGTCTTCCAACCAAACACCAAGACCGGTAAAAGGCTAGGAACAAATCCTTAGCCCTAGCTAGTCATACATTTGCCTTGAGCAACCACTTGAAACTTGATGACACACATCCTCACTTCAAGTCCAGGTTCTTGACTTGAAAACTCATCAACACATGATGAGTTCCTTTACTTCGGGAACTTGACTTGATGCTCATCAACACATGATGACGTCCTTCATCCCAAGTCTTGATATGCATCAACACATGATGCATCCTTTATCCAAGCTCTTGACTTGATGACAATGAACTCATGATGTCATCCAAAGTGTTTATCATGGAACCTAACCTACTAAACCAACTCATGGAAAATGTTTGTTCCACAATATGATTACCATTAATTACCAAGTCATACCATGAACTCATAATGGTGGAACAAGATATCACAATCTTTCTCTCTTTGGTAATTGATGATAATCACTTCGATTGCAAATAATTTAATATATTGGTATGAGTATATATAAACTACACAAGTTGAATATACTCAAAGGGTATATGAGCATATATGAACTACATAGGTCTCATATACTCATATGAATATATTAACTACACAAGTTATATATACTCATGGATATGTTTCAAGGTAGAGATCCTTAAAGTATGTGGACAAAGGAATATGGATCAATGCTAATGAAACCACAAAACATAGAGTGAACTCCCCCTAAATGTGTGCATACACAAATGTGTAATAAGAACATATGCACATATTCAAGTTAAACTTTTGGTGGAGTTCATCCTATATTTTGGATCCGAGGAATGCAACAAGATATAAAAGTATGATGTCGAAAGCATACCTCTTTGATTTCTACCTTTATATCCAATTGAGACTAATCATGAGATATAGTAATAGAAGAGTTAGTCTCACAACTTGATTTATCAAAATGAATGCATACCTGTTTGGATTTTTCTTTTTATATCCAAACTGAGACTAAACAATAGGTATATCAATAAGAGTGTTAGTCTCACAAATAGATTTGTCATTAATCACCAAAACACTCCATTAACATATAATGACGGGTCTAGATTCTTCACCCACGTCGCCCACCTCCCACGCCTCCAACCTCCATCCATCCACCCCTCCCCCCCCCCACCCCTCCATCCCGCATCCGCATCCCCTCCCGCGTTGCCCTTCCCTTCCCCTCCCCTCCATCCTCACCCATTCATTCCTCTTCGTCGTCGTAGTGCCGACCCTCGAAACCTAGCGGTGGAGGCACCCTTGCACCTTCAGCCTCAGCTCCACGCGCTCCGATCCATCCCCCTCTCCCCCTTTATCTTCTACTCTGCCGGTGTGCCTCGGCCTTGTAACACCTTGGCTATGCGGAAGCCAAGATATTACCTAGAAGTCTAGCATACAACAATAATACGAAATAATTTCTGTAATCTATCAACTAATAACATGTAGGAATCAACAAATGATAGAATGATAATAAGAATTGAAGCAGAATTCAATGACATATCAAACTCTAATTACCTAATCATATTGAATCATGTATGATAGACCTATCAATAGACTATACGAAGATCACAAGCAGCTATTAAATCAACCATAACATAAGGAAGGATAACATCAGCCATCAACCTCCATTTATTACAATCCAATATTTAACGAATGAAAGGTAAGGACAAATTCATATAATTAAAAGTGAAGAATGTGTAGTGAAAGAAGTGATTCATGCGACTAATCCCTCCCATGCATGCTGTCTTCAATGTTTACCTAAAACAAATAAACATGGCAAGAATGAGTCCACGACTCAGCAAGTACAACAGAACAATATGAACAATACTGAATAAGAACATAACATTCACATAATAGAATACGAATATAGAATGGATGAATAAGAACATAACATCACATAATAGAATTCGAATGTAGAATGGCGGAAATCATATGAATGAATGAAATGCATGATCTTTTCTTCTGCTTATACCGGTATAGCCAGTGAATACCCGTCGGTGTTCACTCATGCCCGCATTATCAAAATGCGGGGATCCAAGGCCCATATGAAGAATATTTCATAACGAGGATCCAATCTGCCCACATTGGAATGGTGGGTCTTACATGCCCATACTGGAATTGATGGGTCTTTACATCCCACTCCTGTGGGTGAATCATGAACAATGTATGAATGAATGAATATATGAATTTGTAAGACGAAAACTCAAGAAGCACGTATTCACATACATAGAACGAAACAGAAATCAATGAAACCTACTCACAGACCATAGTACTCAACCATGGCATGAACATAAGACACTATGAACAAACAACAGCAATACATTACACAATGTACTTGCCCATATTGGAATGATGGGACTTCACTACCCACTTCCGTGGTGAACATGAAAGAAGGGACGAATGAATATATTGAACATAAACATATTATCGAAGAATCATGATATATCAATTATGAAGGGAAACAAGAAATACTGAAATTACCCATTTCATATTCATCAATCAAGTGGAACAAACAACAAACAAGACAATTCAATTGTACTTGCCTCAACCGTGAGACAGAAGACAACGATGGAAAGCTCTAGCCCCGGGGTTCACCACCACCTGGCAGCCATCAAACAATATACAAAGTACACCAACCAAAAGTGGACAGCATTGCAATGGAACAAAACGAGAACAAGCGTCCCTAATCGCAATCCAAATATTTAATCAAAACAATCTCAAATTCCCAAATCTGTCCAAACAGACAGCTGTTAAGGAAAAATTCATAACTTTTGAGTCAAAACTTCAAAAGTCATGAATCCAATTTTCCTGCAATCTATATAATATTAGCTACGACTCTTCGGGTGACTGAAAGATCAAACTATCACCTCTAATCCTTCGATTTTAATCCCGAAGACCGTTCTGTCATCTTCGGTATCCATGTCTTGGAAAATTCATAACTTTTGTTTGGCACAACCAAACTCATTATTCTAAGACTCTCTAGGAACTACAGAAATCTAGATTTCTTGATAAAATTATCGCAAATAATCCCACTATGCAACAATGGTTGCAAACAGTCAAGCCTTTCATTTCTGTCCATAACAGAAGGACAGATTACAGCCATAACTTTAAAAATTCATAACTTTTGTTCTATCTGTCCAAAGTTTATGAATTTTAACTTCCTGGAATCACCACAAAATTATCTAAATATCTCATGGAGATCATCTTACCGAAATTGGCCATCTCCCAACTCAAATTCGCAGAACTACGTTCGCTGCCCAAAACTAGAAACTGAATAAGCATCTGGACTTGCGAAAATCATAACTAATTAAACGTTCAGCCAAAAATTATGAATTAGCACTTTCTAGAAAGCTAATGAAATTCCCCATCTATCTCCAGGGGACACTAATCCCTGAATCTGCTCAGATCTAACTCAAAACCATGCGTCAACAGATCAATAGATTAAACCGATCTACAACAGCATGCACTGAACAGCTAATGACAACAAAATTCATAAGAGATATCTACTAAAACTAATGGGGAATGCAAGATTACCCATGAAATACCCTCAGAACCACGTTGAAGTCCTCGCAAAGATTCTCCCCACCTTCTTCTTCTTCCTCTTCCTTCTCCTCTCTTCTTCGGCCAGCAACAGCGGAAGGCAATGCCAGAAGAGAGAGGGGTGGCGCAAGGGCTGCAAGGGGAGGTGGTGCTACAATATACGGCACTACAGTAGGCATACTACAGTACTTGGGATGGCTAGGGTTTGGCTTCCCCCTCTTAAGCTGGTTCCCACATGGGCCAAAGGGCTATGGGCCAAAGGCCCGGGTTCTAATACTCCTCCTAATTTTTGAATTTTTATGCAATTCACTCTCCAAATTATGTTGTTTTCTCCAAACTTTATTGCAATCACTAAATAATAATCAGGATATTACAGGCCTCCTCCATCGCCTCCTCCAGTGACACAGCCCACGCCCACCGACCACCCCACTCCCCACTCCCCACCGCACCCGACGCCGCCTCTCGATCTCGACTCCCAGACAGGAGGATGAAGAGGAGGGGGAGACCATGCAGCTTGACTCGAACGCCCTCCGTTACCTCTCCATGTACGACTTCCGTATCCTCACCGCCGTTGAGATGGGCATGCACAACGTAAGGCCTAAAACCCTACACCAAGCCTTAACCCAACACCATGTGAAATTGTTAGCTTTCGTGCCTGACGGTTTTTGTTTTCTTGATTCATAGCACGAGATTGTTCCCGCGAAGTTCATCGATTGTATCATCGAATTGAAGTGAGTGCCACTTTTGGTTCGAAATCTTGCTGTATTTGGTTGCTAAATCGATGTTTGTGGTCGGTGAATTTAGTTGTTAAGTTTGGGGGATGGGAATTACTAATTAGCACTCCAAGACGAGTTTATGTGGTACCTTGTGAAGTAGTAATTTATTGGAGGTTACTAATGGCGTCTGGACCTTGCACAGTGCATATTTTGTTTTGGCAACTTGGTAGTTTCTGATGCATGATCATCTCAATTTTGTTCTTGTAGGAACGTAGAAAGTCTATGTTTTTGTAATGTTTGCTATTTTTGAGATCAGAATGGATATTTATCGAATGCAATTGATAAAAGCAAGGTCGGAATGACAACTTAGAAGTTTGGTTGTGGTAATATAATGTGCTTTATGTGCTGAAAAAATTTGGGTTTGAGGCTGAAGCTTCAAGCAACGTAAGTTTTTCTGTGTGATAAGGCTTGTTGTTCTTGTCAACCAGTTTACTTATGTAATATGTTGTTTGGTGAAATAGATTTGTCCATTCTTTTGACATTTGATGAATCTGTTTTAATTCTCTGTGGATTCAGGCATGGAGGAACATATAAAGTGCAGCGGAATTTGTTGAAGAACAAATTGGTGCATCATGATCCTACTAAGTGTGAGTCCTTCATGGTAAAATTTGCTTCTTTTCTTTTAGATGAAAATTTGGATTATCATAGTTGCTTTGTTGGTCCCTTTGGATACAAATGATGGGTATCGGCTCACATATCTTGGGTATGACTTCCTCGCCATCAAAACATTGGTTAATCGTGGAGTATTTGCTTCGGTTGGTCATCAAATGGTTGTTGGAAAGGAGTTAGGTACATGTCATTATTGATGTTTGGATCATGTTTTATTTTTAGACTGTACCAAGCATTTGTCCCTTACTTTTAATGTTTCAATTATCCGCAGATATATTTGCGGTTGCCATGGAGGACGATACAGTGTTGGCCATGAAGCTTCATAGGTTGGGTTGGACATCTTTTAGGGCTGTGAAATCCAAGCGTGACTATTTAGTGCACCGGAGGAGTTATAATTGGTTGTATCTATCACGACTCACGGCCCTAAAAGATTTTGCTCTTATGAAGGTTTTTGCAAGCCTATACTTTCCATTAAGTTAGTTAGAGCTATATGCTTATTTGTTTAATAATCCTTTACTGAGTTTTTTTTTAAAAAAAATCCAGGCTTTAGGAGACCATGGATTCCCACTTTCCCAGTTCCCATTGCTGTGGACTGCAATCGGCATTGTGTGGTCATGTCACTTGTGCAGGGATATCCACTGTAAGACGATATTATTGTCTATGAATTCTTATATTAATCCAAGGGTATTTGTTCCTTTATGCAGAAACTGATCTAGGTGTTTTTTTTTGTTATGTAGTGTTCAAGTAAAAGAGTTACAAAATCCAGATGATGTTTTTGACACAAGTCTTGGTCTTGTTGTTCGTTTGGTGGAGCATGGGATGATACATTGTGGTTTTAATGAGTTCAATATCATGGTATTGCTTCTTGTACCTTCTCTTGTCGTTATTATTTTCTAAGCTCACATAGATGAATCAACTTCTGTGTGCCCCTTTTCTATCTTTCTTGTATTGCCTTTGCAATTGTTTACTGTTGAGATTCAGTACTTTCCAATTCAGGATTATGATACCCATTATTTTCTTTTCTTTATATTGTGTGCCCCTCTTCAATGTTGTACCTTTCAAATATGTTTTGATCTGAATAGCTTCCTGGCAAAATATAACATTTTGGATGGCAACCTTTGTCAAGACTTGTGTTTGCCCTATGTAATAAAACTAAAACATATGGTTGTGCTCTAATTACCATAAGAAAAAGGATGACTGCAAACTGTCATGGGGAGTTGAGACAGAATAGTGGTTCCAATTTTTTAATCCTTGACCAAGCATAAAATGAAGTTCTATTATTATGTGATATATGTCAGTATATAATTTACCCTATCTTTAATTCTTCATTAGTATTGATGTTGCACAGATTGACAATGATGAAAAAGTTACGATGATCGATTGACTTCCCACAGATGGTATCTGTTTCACATCGGAATGCTCAGATGTATGTAGAATATTCTGATAGCAAACATAAGATTGCTTTCTATTCATTATTCAAGAGTTTTTCTTTTGTAGGGTTTTTGATCGAGATGTTGAGTGTATCTACAAGTTCTTTAACAAGAGGTTTATTTCTATGCAATGAAATCTCAAGAATTCATTATGATGCCTTACAACTCATTTTGTTATTAAGCTTTCTTTTCTTTATATTAGGTTTAATCTTTCACCCAAGAAAGGTGAAGAACAAGATGGGTTTGAAACTGACATTGTAGGTGCGTGAGGCTGATGTATCTAGGCTCTCGTTTGCTATTGAAATTGCCGAAGAATTCTATGGAAGGTTTGTTTATCTCATTGCATTTTTATTTGCATTTTATTCTTTTTTGACACTGACATTCTCCTCAAAATTTTGTTATGCTGCATGGTGATGAGCAGAGTGAAGGTAATATTCCATTTTCATGAGTCTAAGCCTGCCCAATCGGAATATCTACAACTGTTAATGCAATATGCTACTTGTTTCTTCAGGGTCAAGATATTGCTTTTGAGCCAGCAAAGCTTCTCTGGCTTATCCAAAGGGATTTCCTCTGTAAGTTGCTTCTTGAATTGTTATTACTATTAGCATGATTTCTGTAACAGTTATTTTGTTTATACAAAAGTTCAGACTGGCATATGAATTCAACCTATATCTGACTTTTGGTGATTGTTATGCATTTCATGTAATAAACTACAAATGGGTATATCATTATTCTGTTTGGATCTCATTGTGTGTTGTAGTAGCACACCATGTTTGATAGAGAGAAACAGTGGCATAAACAACCAGTAAGAATGCCACCTCAGTTATTGCATGATCACGTACCATTGAAACCACTTCATTCCCAACAGCTTGGATTCTTATAAATGAAAAATTAATCTAAATATATGGCTCATTTTGCTTGACTTTGGTGTGGCTTGTAAAAGCTAAATGGAGCGAACTCTTAAAAATGTCTATCTTGTCCTTTCTTTCTGTCGAAAAAAATTGTGACATTATAATGGTGTGTGCCTTTTTCCCCTTCCATTTGACACTGCTGGAGTATCAATAGTTTGAATTTAGTCTGTTAACATTTCTACTATTTATTAGATGATGTAGTTCGAATGTTGGTCAAATTGGTGATTGCTATATTCTGGTGAGAGCTATAGTATTCCTTATACTTACCATTTAATCTAAATTATCTAATTGATGGGGGCAAGGGCAATTGCCCTGTACTTTAGTAAAGATCAACTTTTTCCCCATAATGGCTTGCTGAATGAATGGGCTTTTCAATCAGTAGCTGATGCCTTCTATGTTATAGGCGGTGATATTCATTATTTCGCATAGTACGTGTTATGCGACTATGATGCCTATTGCATAAGTGTTTAGGAGCTTAGGACTTGATAGAATGATGTATTGAACAATAACATCGGTCATGATATTTTGGTTCTAAATAGTAAGTATTTCCCTCATTGGAGTTATGGCCCCTTTTTTTGCATTTGTCTATATTTAGTATTTACTCGTGTTAATATATGCAAATTTCCTCTAAGAGTGCTTTAACTTTGCGTGCAGAAGGAAAATCTGTTCAAAAAATGGTCAATGAAGCCCTCCAACGGGTGCCTAATGATAGTGGTTAGTTCAAGCAGCCTCAGTGACTATTTGTTAGGTTAATGATATTTGAGCATCTAGAGATGTCTTATGCATAGTTGAATTGATGTGCTTTTTTGTAGAGATTTTTGCAGGGGACAAATATATTGATGAGGTACAGTTATTTATGAAGTCTACACTTTTGTACGAGGAGATACGAGATCTAAACTCTGCTACAGAATTTGTTTTCTATCTGTTTTTAGGTCAATCGAATTAGAGATTCTTTGGTAGTTATGGGCAACAACAGCACTACTTTTAGCTTGCCCCAGTTGCATTTCTAATGACTTTGTAGCAATATATCTACATTATCCATTGGTTGCTCAATTGTAACACTTTTGAGTGTTTAACATTGTCGTTATGTAAGTGACCGAGCATTACATATGTTCTGTATGATACCGATTAATGTTGATGCTTCTGTCTTGTGCTTTGTATACCCAAAAAAGCATCATGGTGCCGATTTTTTTACAGCCACATCTGCAAAGAACAAAGTTGTGTGAAATGGAGGACAAAGAGCTTGACTCCTTATATGTAAAAAGGCGGGAGAAATTGAAGTAGGTCGTTGCATCCATCATAAAACCAAAAAATGTGCAGGGGAGAACTCTAAATGGGAAGTAATTTGTGTCCTTCCTACAGTAGGTAAAATACTTGATGTGGTTATTATTGACATGTATCTGTTCCATCAGATTTTTTTAAAAAAAAACTTATTTCTCTTGTGTTTCAGATTCTTGAGGCTTTGAATAAAGGAGAGATTCCATCAACGGGATCTCTTGTTGAAATTTTCAATAAGGCCATTCTTGAACAATGTCTGAAAGTGTATAGGGAGAGAATGGATGGCTTAGGTCTACCAGTACCAGTGGACAAACTGCAGCAAATTCATGAGGTGGCAAATGATCAAGCTAGAATGCTCTTTGATAAGCAGCTCTTTGGTAAACACCATGCTGCTCAGTTAATCCTCAAGCTTGATGATGAGATAAAAAAAGGTTCGTTAACAGTGCTTAATGTTCTTTTTTAATGAATGTTTATGTTTATTATTGTATGAAAGAAAAATTATTTTTATTATGCGGTTTAGAATCCCGTTTGTTGATATGTATAACCCTCTTTTGAGGTTTCGTTCCAACGTACGGCACCCTACTATAAATAAATAAATTTATAGTCGATAGGACCATTGCATGCCTGGATTAGAGATGCTTTCTAATGGAGAATTGGAGATCCACTAACCGCTTAATCACCGAAGGGCTTCACCAGCCTGCTCCATAATGTAGGAAACTCTTGCAAATAACTTTTAATCGAAATATTTTGGCATAAATATATGTGATTTTCTCTCTGGTGCACAAATATATGCCTGTGTTTTCTGTAATTTATTTCCTCAAAAACTGGATTCTATGGTCAGATGTCAGAGGGTCATATTTGTAATTTTACCTAATCCTAGGAGCATCAGAGAAAAAGCCTTCCCCTAGCTTTGCTCCCTCCCTTGTGTAGGTCGACAGCTGGTGGTTCATTCCAATTCCCAATTCCCACACACCCAAACCCTTCAAACCCTCCAAACCCCCAAACACCACCTAAGAAACCGAACCAAGAAGAGGAGGCAAGCGCCGCCGCGATGCAGCAACCGATGCCCATGTAGGCGCCGGTGCCGACGATGCCTCTGGCGGCCGGAATCACCACCGAGCAAATCCAAAAGGTGCCGCCTTTCTCCCCCATTCGTGTGGTTCTTGGTAGGGTTCGTGTGCCCCCCTTTGTTGGGCTTTGGCCTTCTTTCCAGTTAAAGATTTGATCCATTTGCCGGTCCTGATCGACAGGCGTTAGTTAGGTTTGTATGCGTTCAGCTCGATCAATGGTGGGTTTATTCTGGTGGATTAGTGAAGATGTTGTTTTTCCAACCTTTCTTGATGTGATTTGACCAGCAATGTTTCAAGTTAGTGATATGGTGCTCATTGAATAGTTGGCATTTTCGTTGTCTGATTTGATAAAGGTCGACTCATTTGGGTATAGTGTTATGACCCTGCTGTAAACATATGGTGATGCTGCTTATTTGATAAGAGACCAGTCTCTGTACTCTTGAGACTAATGTTTACTGGAGAAAATAGAGCAATGATTATGTTCTACTATTACAAAGATGTAAATTAGGGAATAAGATGTAGGCTATTACTTTTGGGGCCAGGTTGTGAATTAAGTGTTGAATCCTTACTTGTGGCATGTCCTTATCTTTACTATTATAAAAGGACTTGGTGGTGGTGGTGAGTTTGCCATCTACCTCCTCACCTCATGAGTTGGTGGGATCTTTTATGGATAGATACGTGTGTACATGTAGCATATGTTATTGTAAGGTTCTTCTGTGGACAGTTAGATCATAAGCATATTTGGTTATGATAAGACTCTTTGTAGCGTGTTGATTGGATGTGAATTTTGTATGAAACTTTTAGATGCAAGGATAATTGCCTTATGCATATTGGTTTTTCAAGTTTAGAACATATACGTGTTTATTTGATATCCGATGCAACGCATGGGCACTCGGCTAGTCCAAACACAACATTGCAATCACACACTACTACAAAAAAGGTCTTCATAGACGGTTCAAAAATGTCAGCACACACGGTTTCATGAGCCGTCCGAGTTTATGGGTCAGTAATGACATGAGGTCATTACAGACGGTTTTTAAACCGTCTGTGAAAAAAGCTATCACAGACATAGACAGTTCTTTTTCAGAACTGTCTGTGATAGTCTATTATCACAGATAGTTCTTGTTCAGAACCATCTATGATAGTTTTTCTATGGCAAAAAAAATCGGATTTTGAGCTAAACCAATCAATTGTTGGATAGTAGCTTCCATATGCTACCTCTAGCAAGACAACTAAAATCCAATTAAAATTCTGATGGCAAACACATTATAGGAAAGGGAAACAAAAATATTTCACAACGTCATCTCTGAATGGGAAAAAAGAATAAAGTTATAAAGTTAAACTAGCTAGAAACAATTTGTGCCTCCAAGCTCCTGAAGAACTCATCAGCTTCTTGGATTGGTCTTGTGAGCTCTTCTCTGTACCTCACCAGTAAATCACAAATTGTTTTTGCATTTCGTCCTAGTTCGACTCAAGCTCATCGGCAAGGAGAGACGAGAGAAAACCTTTAGCGGCACTCCGACCTTAGATAACATAAAATTAAGATCATTTTTTTACAACAAGCAGCAAACAAATTGTGTATGTTTTGGTGATGTACACGTACCTTCCGGCAGTCTACCTCCTGCAGCAGACAAGAAGCTCCTCCGCATCCCTCCTCCTCATCGTCGTCAGCTGTGTCTCCTCGCTGAACCACGACGGGGAATTGAGGGTGGTCGGAAGACAAGGCTGGAGTGGCTATAATATATAAGGACAACGCCAAAACATTTTGCCTCCCGTGCACGCATTCAAAAATTTTTGAACTCCCGCGCTGCGAATCACAGAGGGTTTCATACAAAAACTATCTGTGAAGACATATCACAGACGGTTCTTAATACGAACCGTCTGTGATAAGTATTTCATCATAGACGGATTGTATTAAAAACCGTCTGTGACTTAGAATTTTCCTTACTCTCTGATTTTACCATAGCTTGAAATTTTCCTTACTCTACTCTCTGATTTTACCATGGCTTGAAATGCCAATCCTCTGCCACATCCCTGCCGTGGCAGCCAATCCTTTGTCGCGCCCCTGTCGTGGCAGCCAATCCTCTGCCGCGCCCCTGCCATGGCACCCCATCCTCTACCGCGCCCTTGCCATGGCACCCCATCCGCTGCCACGCCCCTGCCGCAGCAAGCCGTCGCCCTACCAAACCCTACCGCAGTAGAGGATTGGGTGATGCGCTAGGGTTTTGGCAGCCAATCCTATGTCGCGCCCCTGCCATGGCACCCCATCCTCTATCGCGCCCCTGCTAAGCCCTGCCTCGGCAAGCCGTCACCCTGCCAAACCCTACCGCGGTAGAGGATTGTGATTTCAAGTCATGGTAAAATCAGAAATACTTATCACAGACGGTTTTAAATACAAACTGTCTGTTATGTGGATGGGAAGTCACAGACGGTTTGTGTTGAAAACCGTTTGTGAGGTATCACAGACGGTTCTGAACAAGAACCGTCTGACTAAATATCATAACCATCTGTGATACCTCACAAATGGTTTTCAACACGAACAGTCTGTGATATTACTTCTTCACACGATTTTTAGCATAGCTAGTAACACAGATGATCGTTAAACCAAAACCGTTAGTGGTTGTATTTAATACAGACGGTTTTGGTCAACCGTCTGTGATGAGACGTCCAGTATTAGCCATTTTGTAGTAGTGACATCCATTCATGAATATACAAGAGAATAGAATCATTAATATAACTTCAACAAATAGAACCTTATGGTCCAATTTTGCATATGAGGGCCGACCGGCCAAATTTAAGCATAAGAGAATAAATTGCAGCAGAAGTAAATAAAGAAATAAAAAGAGGAAAACTGAGTTGGCATGCATGCCCAAACCCACAAGCAATCAACTAGGGTTAAAGTTGTAGCATCTATCCTACTAAAACCTGATTTGAACGACTTCTCACCTACAACATGGACAATCCAACTGAGTACAAAAATGTACTTGCAAGACATACGAATAGCGACATATAATAAATGCATTCAAGTGTCAAAGGAAGGCGCTACTACACTAGGCAATTTTCAGCATAAAGCAAATTTTTCTTTGATATAACCGATATAGATTCAAATTGCCATTTGTAAAACATTTAGAAAACAATATATATAGTAGGTAATCCCAATTCATCATCAACAACAATAGATACTCTAATTATAATCAACACACGAACTTCCCGTTCGTGACACAATTCATTCCTTAACAAATCAACACGCGAACTTCCCATTTATGACAACATACAAGATCTGAACAAATTCAACACATGACCTATCAACATAACCTAAACCAAGTTCCCATAAGCTAACTATGCATGGTTTCACCAAGCAATGTCCATAACCGGGGACACGGCTATTCGAATAGATTTTAAAACTCTGCAGAGGTGTACAGCTTTACCCACACGATATAAATACCTCATAATGTCGGCCAATGTACTCTTCCGTAGGAGTGTGAGTAAGATATCATATCGAGACCGTTACAATGTCATGTCCTAACTATCAAACCATCCGAGGATACACACCATGGCAGACTATCGTTCGCCTGAACCACAGTTACACCTCATTGTGTAAGTAACTCATTTGGAGTTCAAAAACATTTGCTATGAATTTTCAAAGTTAAAACCATTTTCTAGTGTGAAAATAATTTAGTTTTGGATCAATTTCCAAAGACTATATTTTATGTGACAGTGACATGTTTGAAACCTATTTTAAAATAAAGTTTAGTTAAAATAAAAATTATTAAAACTGGTTTCACTCATTTTGGAGTTACCATGAAGGGAAAATTAGCCGAGTGATATCACATTAGAGCATAATCGGAGGAACGACACTCCGTTCGTGATGCACTCGAAAATAACATGGCGAACACTGAAAAATTAGACGAATGACATCGCCGCTAGTTACTTCCGTTTCCAGAATTTTTTAAATACAGAATCTGAGATCAAAAAATTATCAATTTTTTTGTGGAGCCTCCCGACATAATTTAATTACTTATGTATTTTTAAAAAAATTATACATTCTGATTTTGTTTCTACAATTCATTTAATTTTACTATTTGTAGGAATTTTCTAATATAGAAAATAAGGTCCAAACATTATGAAATAATTTTTTGGACTCTTTACATAGTGAACTTGATTGTGTAATTTTTCTAAAATTTTACAAAATTAAGTAATGCAAGTTCATAATGTCCTTGTGTGAGAAGTCTAATATTTCATAATGTAAGGACATTATGATATTGCATTAATTAATTTTATAAAAATTCTATAAACATTACATAATCAAGTCCACCATGTAAGGAGCCTGAAAAAAATTCATAATGTTTAGACTTTATTTTCTATATTAGAAAATTCCTACAAACATTATATTTAAATGAATTTTAGAGACAAAATTTGAATGTATAAAGTTTTGAAAAAAAAATACACAAGTAATTAAACCGTGTTAGGAGGCTCTACAAAAAAAATTGATAATTTTTTTAGGTCAGTTTCTATATTTAAAAAATTCTGAAAATGGAAGTAACTGACGGCGATGTCATTCATCTAATTTTTCGATGTTCGCGATGTTATTTTCCAGTGCGTCACGAAAGGCGTGTCGTTCCTCTGATTACGCTCTAACGTGAAATCACTGAGCTAACTTCCCCTAAGATGAATTAGTTATGCATTTTGAAGTTATTCTATTTTTTAGTGCATAAATAATTGATTTTCGGATTTTCTTAAGCATTTTAGACTTTTTCTACCGAGTGCTGAGCTAGCCTCTGACTCTGACAGCGGGTCCTGCATAGATTTTATTTTTTTTTTCAATTAATTTTTCAAATTAAACGCCTGACACGTGGGCCCCTCCCGTCAGCGACTCGGTCCACGTAATAGTGCATGGACCGAACCCATGCGCTTGGTTCGCTGGCTCACAACCCCGTGAACTAACCACTTAATGCTTGGACCCGCATGTAAGCGATACACCAAGTACCTTAAGACAACCATTAAATACTAATCATTGCTTTACTTAATCCAACCCAGATTAGGTTAACTAACCACGCTACAGTGACGGTCAGAGTGTAATACCCTGATTTTCGATTTGGAGAGAATTTAATTGGGAAAGGTCTTTTAGTGAAAAATCCAGAGTTTTGGGGGAATTAAGGAGTCAGGCCTCCGGCCCAGGCTTGCAGCCTTGGGGCCGGCCTTGTGAGCCAAGAGGGAAGGCGCCCAAGAGGCCCAAGCCCCATGCAGCCCACCCCCTCCCTTAAACCTAGACAAGGGGGCGCCACCCCTTCTCCTTCCCCCTTTCCCACTCCAAGCCGCCACCTCCCCTTGGTGCCGCCCCATCTCCCCCTGCCTTGGAGCCGCCCCATCACCCCTGGCTGCTGCCCCTACCGTGGTGCCTTCCCTTCTCGCCGTCGGAGCTCCCCACTACTGGCCTTCGCGAGGAAAAGAGGAGGAGGACAGCAATGTAGCCGGCCTAAGGAGGGAAGGAAAAGGGTGAGGAGAAGGAGGATCTTCTTCTTGGGGGATCAACCAGCGTCTCTCTGAGGTTCTTCAAAGGTAACGAAGTGCTTTCTTCGTTGTTTGATGATTATTAGATGCGAATGCGAATAGTTGGATTGGATCGAATTGCTGCCGTTAGACTTTCAGATCTGTCCAGTTGTTGCGCGGTTCGTCCGGCATTCTCACTCACCGGTGCCATACAGGGCGACGGCGGCCTTTCGGCGGGGCGATAAGCGCAGCTTCGGGCGACGCTGGCGCGGGGCGGAGGCCCATGCGGGGCCGGTGGCAGCACATATTGCGCGTGCAGGCGCAATGCCGAGGTGATGCAGAACGGATCCGATGGTGCGGCTTCGAGCTCGTGACGACGCGGCGGAGAAGACAGGGCGACACAGCTATGGACACGCGGCGGTTCAGCGCCGGCGGCTGGTTACGCGTGCTAGCAGGTCGCGCCTGGCACTACATGGCCGGCGACACGACCATGCGGGGACCAAGCGGTGGCTCGCCGTGTCGGGTTGAGCGCACGCGCCCGCAGCGAGGCCGGCGGTGGCTCGCCCATGTGGGGGTCGAGCGGCGGCTCGCCTGTGCGGGGGCCGAGCGGCGCACACCCGTGTGGCCAGCAGTGGCTCGTTTGTGCAGCACCGGTGACAGTTTTTTCTTTTCTTTTCTTTTCATCCAGTCTATAGTGCAATTAATATCTACCTTTTCATGTAATCTACCGATCAGCTTGGCCGGTGACTCCAAATCAATTAGCGGTAGATTAGAGCGGATTTGCACCATAGAATATATTCTAGAAAGTAAAATTTGCGGAAATGAAAGTGATCTAGAAAAGCGATTCAATATATGAGTGCCTTGCTTCGACGATTACCTTATCAATCCGTGTAGGCCGGAGAGCGTGGTCGTGTTGATAATGTGTTGAGGAACCGTCGCTGGCGAGTCCAGTCCAATCGATCAACTCGTAGACGGGAGTAGAAGAATCGCATACACAAGTACAGAAAATAAATGAACACAAAGATATGAGAACTTATTTCTCTTCTTTATTCCTTTCTTGATCAGCCATACATACAATGATTGGAGCCTCTATATATAAACTAAAGGGATAAAGAGCCCACTTATGGGCTAAGGCTGCCGACGTAGGCCCAAGTTTCCCAACAGCAACTATCCTCAAAGTTCACTACAGATGAGGTGCTGACGGGTGCTTGTTTAGCCTGGTTTGGCCCGCCACTAAAGCAGGTTGTTGATGGGTCAACTTTGATCGCACGCAAATTCCTGGACAAAACTTTTATGTAGTCCTTAATAACAGCTGCATCTGAACAGGCAGGTTACTTTGCAGTTGGGCTGCAAGCAGTTAAAAGGGTCATATCGGTACTCGAATTCAAGCCCAGCGGCCCATTCTCATCATGATTTTACCTGCCTCCTTGGTGCCTCTCTCGGAAACAAATTTTATGGCAACTGGATTCATGTTCATGTGTGCGGTGTGCCATAAAAAAAAAGGAAATGTTGACATATACCATTGCTAAATGCCTATTTCAGAGAAATATCATTGCTCATTTCAATATTCAAAATATGCCATTGCAAAGCTTGGAAGATCATACAAATGCCATTAGTATACGTATTCTATCAGTATTGGACCAAATTGCCCCTACCTTCTCCTTCCTCACTCCTCACACTGTCTCTTCTCCATTTTTAGAGCTCCACGCCGCCATCTCCCCTCGGCCTCTTCTCCATTTTTAGAGCTCCATGCCGCTGGCTCCCTACCGCCAGCCCGCCGCCGCCTTGGCCGCCTTGTCCCGGCGCCTCTCTCTCTCTCTCTGGGTTTCCCCACGGCGCCGCCCTCTCCTCCGGGCTCCTACGCCACACCACCGCCACCTACGCCACCTCCGGCGTGTGCCTCTGTCCAGCCCGGTGCTTCTTCGCCTTCGAGCCGACGCCAACGCCGACGCCGCCCCCGAGCCCGTGTCTGCCTCGGATGCGGCTGCCCCGACTCGGATCCGCGCAGCCCTAAGCTCCGTGCACCGTCTGTGCTCCGCCGAAGTGGAGGAAGAAGACAGATCCGACATCTGGGGGGAGGAAGAAGCCCGGATCTTAAGGGAGGATGATCGACCGCCGCCGTGCCGCATGCAGCGCCGCTGCCTCTTCCTAACCAGATCCACTCGGATCTGGTCACGAAGTCCTCGGCCCTACGCGAGACTAGGCTCGTGGAGGTGCC
Source organism: Phyllostachys edulis (assembly GCA_036346405.1). Classification (NCBI taxonomy): domain Eukaryota; kingdom Viridiplantae; phylum Streptophyta; class Magnoliopsida; order Poales; family Poaceae; genus Phyllostachys; species Phyllostachys edulis. The sequence goes on from CM070566.1 coordinate 24,304,530, forward strand.
CAAGGTCTCGTGGGAGGACGTCAAGCTGGAGCTCCAGGAGACGGTGTAGTACCCGGTGGAGCACCTGGAGATGTTCGGCATGTCGCCGTCGCACGACGTGCTCTTCTACGGCCCGCCCGGCTGCGGCAAGACGCTGCTGGCCAAGTCCATCGCCAAGGAGTGCAAGGCCAACTTCATTAGTGTCAAGGGCCCCGAGCTACTCACCATGTGGTTCGGCGAGAGCGAGTCCAACGTCTGCAACCTTGTCATCGGAGAAAGAAGCGGCTGGAGAGCGAGGATGATATGGGAAGAAGACGGAGGCAATAACGTCAATATTTGTGAAATATGTAGATCGGTGGTATTTCTATGAGAAAAAGATGTTTCCAATGGCATATTTCAAATATCGAAATAAGCAATAGTATTTCTCTGAAACAGGCACTTAGCAATAGCATATATCAAAATTTCCCTAACACCCCCCGGGCTCAAAGCCTCAAAGGGTGCCAGAAATAGAGAAAGGGAGAAGGAAGCGGGCAAGGCTCCAGGAGCCCCGTTCATGCAGAAAAAAAACAGTTGATTCGTTACAAAAGCAAAGAAATGCAAAGAGGACTGGCAAATGAAAAGAATTGGAATGTGTCAGGCTGATTCCTACATCCATCGTTAGTTCCCTACGTACCATTCCACTCATTCCATCCTCCGATCCTATCCACCGAGGAACGCTCAACTGAATCGAATCGAACCAAGCGCCGGCGAGGATCCATTATTGACATACAGATAGATCGACGATCGGCGGCGGCGGCGGCGGCAGAAAGCAGGATAGGACCAGGACCGATCCGTCCCGCCCAGCATGGCGCGTTCGAGCGCGGACGACATGGAGCTGAAGCGCGCCTGCGAGGCCGCCATCCTGGGGAAGGAGAAGGACGGGGAGAAGGTGGTGATGTGCATGCGCGTCGCCAAGGGCCGCGGCGTCTGGGGCAAGGCCGGCAAGCTCGCCGCACGCCACATGGCCAAGCCCCGCGTCCTCGCCATCACCAGTCAGTAACTAATTACCCACTCCCATCGATCACCACCTCCCCGTGGTTGTATAAATCATGCATCTCTCCACTCACCATCTCCGTCTCCTCCCCTGTGCATGGCAGCCAAGGCGAAAGGCCAGAGGACCAAAGCATTCCTGCGAGTTCTCAAGTACTCCAATGGTGGAATCCTTGAGGTGATCTCCTCTCCCTCTCTCTCTAACCTACACAACCTAATCAGTTTCCTAAGATGATTATCAGTTTGATTACATGCTATGTTTATACACAACTCATTGCTCTGCTCCCATCCATGCATGCGTCAGCCAGCAAAAGTCTACAAGATAAAGCATCTCTCCAAAGTGGAGGTCGTTCCGAATGATCCCAGTGGCTGCACCTTTCTCTTGGTACATACATCTTACTCTCCATTCCTTGCAGTCACTGTATATAAATCCTCTCCCTCCCTGCTGTAACAAAACAAACTGTACATACTCTCCAAAAAAATTAACTGTATATGTACATTGTACTGTGTCTTGTATGTCTTGTGTGCGTATATAGGGGTTTGATAACCTCAGGATTCAGAGTGTTTCGCCTCCTCAATGGACGATGCGCAACAAAGACGACAGGTGATGCCTCAATTCTATTTCTACACTTCGCACAGCATTTTGTGTCAATGTTGTTATTTTTTCGAAATTTTAATGATCATTTGTGGTGTGTTTTGAAGAGAATGTACGGGGATACAACAAGAGTTAGGATGCACGAGATATGCCCTCTGCTCATATGTATTTATGCTGCATTATCTCTTGTAGGAACCGCCTGCTGATGTGTATTCTGAACTTGTGCAAAGAGATATTGGGTGGCATCCCCAAAGTTGTTGGCATGGACATTGTGGAGATGGCTATATGGGCAAAGGTATGATCGTAGGCGGTACCTGTTGTCTTTTGCTCACAGAACTGTCTTGAAACAAACAGAGCAGCTAGGCTTGCATGACAAATTTTTGTGGGAAATTTAGAAAATGCTACTTGTCCAACCAATAATATTGCTGAAAATAACATCGAGAAATGTGTAGTAGTTGATGTGCCACTCATTTCAACTTTCCTTCTGAAAATGCCATGGTTAGAGTAAGTGTTCTTTTCTCCCAAAAAAAAAATCCACAAATGCCCCTATGCCTTTGTTATTCCACATTCTATTAGGGCATGATTATATTGGTTGCCTGCATGAGTTGCAACGAAGCTCAACCTTGCAGTATCTTTGTGAGCATGATTGAGCCACGCTATGAGATGCAGAAGTGGCTCCCTGGGCTGCGCTGGGTGGAAAGCTCGGTTTCGACTTTTTGCTTAAAAAAGCTAGAAGCCGTACTAAACGATGGCTTCCCCCAGTAGCTTCTGAAAAAATCGGAAGCCGTTTATAACGTTGAAAAGCTGAAAGCCAGAAGTCAACGGGGGTAGCTTCCCACTGCTTCGGCGGGATTAACTTCCGACTTTGCCCCTAAAGTTGTGGGGGGGGGGGGTAATTACCCACCCCTTGCCATGGAACAAAAAACGCCCCAATCCCACCCGAAACCCTAACCCTAGCACCCGCTTGCCCTCAGCCCACCCTCTTCGCCCCGGAACTGATGTGGCTGCCCTCCTCCCTCCTACGCCTCCCCTGGCGCCAGCGCTGCTCTCCTCCTCCCCACGCGCTGATGCCGTCCTCCTTCTCCCGAGTCGCCTCTGCTCTCCTCCAGCTCCTCCTCCTCCTAACCAAATGCCGACCTTCTCCTCCTCCCTTGGCGCCACCCATCTCATTCTCCCAAGCCGACGCCGCCCTTCTCCTCCTCCCCCAACGCTCGCGCCTCCTCCCACAACACAGCCATCGTCCTCCTCCTCCCTCGGCGCCGCCAACGCCGCCGTCCTCCTCCACCGATGCCAGTGCCTCCTCCCTCCTCCTCCTCTTACACGGCCACCGCCCTCCTCCTACTGCCTCGACGTGGCAACCACCCTCCTCCTATTACCCCGACGCGGCCACCCACGTCACCCTCCTCCCGTGCCGTCCCTAACCCTAGCTGCCACTGACTTCTTTTTTTAATTGTTCAAATTTCTTTGTTTCTGTTATAAATGAGTTATTTATGTAATCATTAAATTGATCACTTGTTTAATCATGGAATTGGATAAATTATCGTTAATTATTGTCAATTACGTTAATTGTTGTTAAGATTTACTTCGTGTAAATTGTCGTCAATTGTGTTAATTGACATTAAGATTTTACTTTGTGCAAATTATCGTTAATTGTCGGTAGTTGTCGTAAAGTGTCATCAATTGTCGTTAGTTGCTGTTAATTGCCTTTAAACGACATCAAACAAGCCATCATTTGCCCTAGGGGCATTTCAGACATTTTCCAACTCAGAAGCTCCAACCAATTTACCTAAAAGCCAGACTGGTAAACACCAAACCTATTCAGCTCAGCCGTTCAAACTTACAACCCAATCAGAACTGCTTTTCAGAAAAGCTACAGCGATGCCAAACATACCCTATATTGTGTTCTTAGTATGGATAAGATGCATTAGGAATTATTAAGGTAGAATAAAAAATATTTGTTAGATTGCAAAATATTTTTTTCCAACTATATATTTTACGGCAACCAAACAACATTTTATCCCAATCAACGTGACCTCATGCGGTCAACAAAAAAAAAAAAAAGACCCCTACTTGGATCAGTCGTTCTATCTACGGTCCACCAATCAACCCCTTGAGCACCTAGCACCATTTTCAACGACGATCATGACTATTAAGCCTGTGTTTGGTTCGTGGTTAACAGTGGGTAAGAGGCTTAACCCGCTAAAGACACGTTAGTTGGGAATGATTAACTTAATCCAGTCAAACATTTTTTAGCTCCTAACCTAGGATTAAGTTAATTCAACAAAAAGGTGGATTCATGCGTCACCTGTGCTGAGTTTTGTTTTTCTAGTACTGGTCCTGCTAACTCATCTAATCTAAAAAGAACATTATTTTAGACTAACTATGTGTCATGGGCTTGGGGGTTACTGTTTACACAGTACCTACCCGCGGTTATTAGGAAAGATCTATTATTTAGGAATCTATCTATTAGGTGTTTGATATTATCTATTAGTTGGGCAAGTTATTATTGGTTTGGATTGTTAGAGATAGGTTTTCTTACAAATTATTTCTTAGGGTCAAGTCAAGTCATCCCTATAAAAAGAGGTAACATGTATCCATTATCAATCAAGCAAAAAAGATGAATTAATATAGTCTCACTTCAAAGGTTTTATCATCCTAGTCTATAGTCTAATCTCTCATCCCACAAAGCCGACACCGCCCGGCTTCTTCTTAGTGGTGTTTACACCGTTATGAACCAAGGTTCGTGACATTTGGTATCAGAACAGTCGATCCCTTTCTATGACTTCTGCTACCATGGTTATGGCGACAAATCAGATCATCAAACCTGCCGCTGAGTCATTAGCCATGATAAAGGCTAACGCCAATAAGATGGTCATGAGTACCAACGAAAATGATAAGAAGATGGCGGCCATCTTCATTGATATACATGCTACTTTAGAGAAGATGATCGCAGATCAGAAGGAGAAGAAGACGCAACAAGAGGCAGCGGCAGCGTTGTTAGAGTAAGTGTTCTTTTCTCAAAAAAAAAAATCCACAAATGGCCCTATGCCTTTGTTATTCCACTTTCTATTAGGTTATTCCACATTCTATTAGGGCATGATTATATTGGTTGCCTGCATGAGATGCAACGAAGCTCAACCATGCAGTAACTTTGTGAGCATGATTGAAGCCACGCTATGAGATGCAAAAGTGACTCCCTGGGCTGCGCTGGGTGGGAAGCTCAAGAGGATATGGCCCTGTTTGGACGGCTTGGGATTTTTGCTCAAAAAAGCTAGAAGCCGTCCAAAACGATGGCTTGAAAACATCGGAAGTCGTTTATAATGTTTGAAAGCTGAAAGCCAGAAGTCGACGGGGGTAGCTTTCCACTGCTTCAGCGGGATTAACTTCCGACTTTGCCCCTAAAGTTGGGGGAGGGGAGGGGGAGGTAATTACCCACCCCTTGCCATGGAACAAAAACGCCCCAATCCCACCCGAAACCCTAACCCTAGCGCTCGCCTGCCCTCGCCCCTCCCTCCTCCCCCACCCCCCTCCCCGGAACTGATGTGGCCACCCTCCTCCCTCTTGCGCCTCCCCTGGAGCCGGCGCCGCTCTCCTCCTCCCCACGCACCGATGCTGCCCTCCTCCTCCCGAGCCGCTGCCGCTCTCCTCCTCCTCCTCCTCCTCCTCCTCCTAACCCGATGCCGACCGTCTCCTCCTCCCTCGGCGCCACCCATCTCCTTCTCCCAAGCCGACACCGCCCTTCTCCTCCTTCTCCCCCAATGCTCGCGCCTCCTCCTCCCCCAATGCTCGCGCCTCCTCCCACAACACGACCGTCGTCATCCTCCTCCTCCTCCCCCGGTGCCGCCAATGCCACCCTCCTCCTCCCCCGATGCCGGTGCCTCCTCCCTCCTCCTCCCCTTACACGGCCACCACCCTCCTCCTACTGCCTCGACGCGGCAGCCGCCCTCCTCCTACTACCCCGACGCGGCTGCCCACGTCGCCCTCCTCCCATGCCGTCCCCAACCCTAGCTGCCGCTGACTTCTTTTTTTAATTGTTCAAATTTCTTTGTTTCTTTTATAAATGAGTTATTTATTTAATCATTAAATTGATCACTTGTTTTATCATGGAATCGGATAAATTATCGTTAATTGTCGTCAATTACGTTAATTGTTGGTAAGATTTACTTCGTGTAAATTGTCGTCAATTGTGTTAATTGACATTAAGATTTTACTTTGTGCAAATTATCGTTAATTGTCGTAAAGTGCCATCAATTGTCGTTAGTTGTCGTTAATTGCCTTGAAACGACATCAAACAAGCCATCATTTGCCCTAGGGGCTTTTCAGATATTTTTCAACTCAGAAGCTTCAGCCAACCTACCTAAAACCAGACTGGTAAATACCAAACCTCTTCAGCTTAGCCGTTCAGTCCTACAGCCCAGTTAAAACCGCGTTTTAGAAAAGCTACAGCGATACCAAATAGACCCTATATTGTGTTCTTAGTATGGATAAGATGCATTAGGAATTATTAAGGTAGAATAAAAAAAATATTTGTTAGATTGCAAAATATTTTTCTCCAACTATATATTTTACGGCAACCAAACAACATTTTATCCCAATCAACCTGACCTCATGCGGTCAACAAAAAAAAAGATCCCTACTTGGATCAGTCGTCCTATCTACGGTCCCTTTTTATGACTTCTGCTATCATGGTTATGATGACAAATCAGATCATCAAGCTTGCCGTCGAGTCATTGGCCATGATAAAGGCTAACGCTAATAAGATAGCTATGAGTACCAACGAAAATGATACGAAGATGGCGGCCATCTTCGTCGACATGCATGCTACTTTAGAGAAGATGATCGCGGATCAGAAGAAGAAGAAGATGCAACAAGAGGCGACGGTAGCGTTGTTTCCAAAGACCACAACGACATTTGTCGGAACTCATCCACGGTCTTTGTCGTGATCCTCATCGCGGGCAGCCAACGCCCTACTAAGGCTCGTCGTGGTGTCGCCGGCTCGCCACTACCGAGTCAAAACATTTAGCGGTGCTGCCAAAGTCTGTTGCGGCAGTTGCCGCACTTCCACGTCTTATCGTGACGCTGTCGGAGCCTGCTGTGGCCCTGTCAAAGTTCGTCGTGGCCATCGTGGTGCTGTCAGGGTTGCTGCCATGCCAACCACAGCGACCAGTGAGTTTGTCGCAACCACGCGTGGAGGCAACGATCTCCAAGGACTAATGTAGTCATCGCAACCTCTTGTCGACATAGGGTCTCCTAGGGCTTCAGCCATGACCGCCACTACTGCTCGAGGTCGAGTTGTCGCGAAAGGAGGGGAGTAGTTGTCATAGGCTAGGTATTGTTCATGCATGAACAGTAACTACCCCTATTTATTAGAAAATATTTATTATTTAGGAATCTATCTATTAGGTGCTTGACATTATCTACTAGTTAGGCAAGTTATTATTGGATTAGATTGTTAGAGATATATTTTCTTAAAGATTATTTCTTAGGGATCAAGTCGGGTCATCCCTATAAAAAGAGTAATATGTATCCATTATCAATCAAGCAAGAAAGATGAATTAATCTAGTCTCGCTTCCAACGTTCTATCATTTCAGTCTATAGTCCAATCTCTCATCCACAAAACTAATGTCGTCCGACCTTCTTTTTTGCGGTGTTTACCCTGTTATGAGTTAAGATTCCTGACACCATGTTAGCTGCCCAACACAAAAAATTGGGTTAAGCTTGGTCTTAAAAAGAAATTGTGTTAAGCTAAACTACCGAGGCTAAGGTTAGCTAACTTGATTATTTTAACCGCGAACAGCTAACTAGCTATCACTATTCACCCTAGATTCAGCCATACGCACCCAAGCTCCCGTCGTTGTCGAGCTACCAGACGAACTCATCCTCATTCCTTCGTCGTCCCCGCCGCCACCCCACGCAGCAATGGCAGGGCACGCGAGTGCAAGAAAGCGCATGGGCAATGGTGTCGACGCGGAGCGGCGGCGTGAGCAACAGAGCCGTCACGATCTCGCCGTTCCTCGAGCACCAGGCTCCCGCCCGCCGATCTCGTCGGCCAACGCCGTCGCCATTGGAGCCGTTGCGCACCGCTACCCGCCTCACCGAAAACTACCGTGGCAAGCTGAATCTGCCCGGTTGTCCCGATGCTTGCTGACCGTCGCCGCTTGCCACTGCCTGCAAATTGTTCGACGAAATGCCCAGTAGAGCAAAGCAATGGAGTGACCGAGTGAGTGGCGTTTTTGGACGAAATTTCCCGATTTTTGGAAGTGTAAAAGGGTCATATTGACGCGGTTAAAGTCTGTTCACCTTGTCAAAGTGGCATTTTCAACCTAAGGTTGTGCCAAACTAGTGGTAGACTTGCAATTCGTTAATTTTTAATGGCATTTTCAGCACTAGAAGTTTTAACAGTGGCATTTTCCAAAAAAATACTGATTTTTGTCATAGAGAAATAAATGTAGGAGTAGACAGATTGGACTGCTTTAGACTGCACTTAAGGTCAAATTTGCTATCTAGGACACATAAACCATAGTCTTGGTGTTCAAGCCACATAGGTTAATTTATCCCTGTATAGGTACTTGTACTTTGATTGTTCGATTGTGCAAGTCTCTATTGACGAAAGGTTGTAGCATTTTAAATTCTGAAGTTCCTATAAGTCTGTATAACATGAAAGTGCAACATTAAATTGCAGGAGAACACTCCAGCAAAGGTTACTCAAGTTAGCACGAAAGATGGACCCATCGAATCAGTAGTGGTAGAGGCCAACTCGCATGTTACTGTTGAAAAGGACCTGGTTTCGCAAGCGGAAGAAGAGGACATTGAGGCTCTCCTCGGCACGTAAGTTACCGAATCGCTAGTGACATACTTAGACATGTCCTCGGCTGCTCGGCATGCAAACTTCTGTTTTCTGCACGTAAGAAGAGGATACTGATGCAGGCCATTTTGTTGGTGCAGGTATGTCATGGCCATTGGTGAAGCAGAAGCATTTTCAGACAGGATGAAGCGTGAACTCGTAGCTCTTGAATCTGCAAATGTTTATGCACTTATGGAAACTGAATCTGTGGTAGAAGAGGTATGCGAGCATTTTGCTACTCTGTAAATGCATTGTCGTTATCTGGCTACCAATTGCAGAACTACTGTTCCTGCATGCAACACCCAATGTCAATGCAATAATTGGGTTTTGGGTAGTTTAATGTTGTATCCATATCATTTCGCACATTCTGCTATATCCTCAATTATCATGGGGCACCTACCCAGGTACTATATATTTGAACTTTATAAGCTTTTCAGCTTACCCCTTTCCTGGTAAAACATCTTAACTAGCCATATCCACATTCTAATGTTACGTCCTATAAGCAGTCATGATATTTTTCCAGTCTCAAATTAGCATAGAGAGCTCATAGGATTGTAAGACCTGAATGGCTTCAAAAGGAGGTTTGAGTCAGGTTACAGGTAATTTAACATGGTAATGGCCCATTTTAGCATTGCATGTATGGGTGCAAAAGTGTGCCCAGAAAAATAATTGTGGAAATATAACAGATGCTCTTCCTTTTTTCACCCTCCGATTAAACTTCCTACAGCGGCATGGTTTACTTTTTGTGTCACAAGATTAAACGACTTAACTTTTATATCAATCATTCATTTCACTCTATCTGATTATTTTTGGTAGCTTCATTTGAAAGTCTCAGTTCTGAACTGTCTTTTTTTGCTTGAAATTTTGCCTGTTTATACATTTTATTTAATTGTCAAAGAGAAATCGAATGCCTTGCAGATGTAAATTTTGAGTTCTGCAGGTATTGCAGGGCTTAGAAATAGCAAGTATATGTGTTGAAGATATGGATGAATGGCTTGGCATTTTCAATGTAAAACTCAGGCATATGAGAGAGGATATACAATCTGTATGTTTCCTTTTACCTCTGTTAATCCATATTTGCTAAATATCTTCTCAAATTTCTCTAAAATTTTTATGTATGAGAAATATTTTCTTCTGAAACGCGTGATACATCTAGAAGACATACTTCAGGATTGTCTGAACAAAGAAAGCTAAAGGAGAGTTTAATTATATCTCTGGAATTTTTGCTGTCACAGGCTCATAGCTTTGTTCATCTACATAACTACTTGTCACTTGTCAGTCATTCCAATCTATAATCTTTGGAATTCAAATTGTTAGAACATATAATGAGGTTTCCCCTTCACATGTATATCTAGTAGTTAGAATTTCGAAGTCATAGTGAGCAGCAAGATTACTGAAGATAATCATACAGGACGATAAATTTCAATTTTTGTTTCACAGTTAGTAGAATTGAGTGATCCAATTAAACATGCACCCTCTGTCGGAATTTGGATACAACCAGCCAGGAGCTGCCTTACTTCTTATTTTTTCATATGAGCCTTGTGATCTGAGAGCGGTGGATGGAGTAGGGAGTAGTAGGTTTCAGGTTTGGAACGGATAGGATGGCGGAAGGATGGAAGAGTGCTTGATGCTCACCATCTAGCTGGCAGCAGCGCTCCGCCCCAGCTGTGGGGCAGAGGTTCTGAGGCTGGCAGTAGATGGGAATGTAGGAGGACGTTGGCTTATTTCTTGCTTGAGCAACAATATGAATGGCACCTTTCTTAAATAGGCGCTCCTAACTAGATTGCTAACAAACCGATAAACGTGCAATTACAATTATCCTACCCATCTAACAGATTTGCTAATGCAACTAAGTTATCTTTAAAACAACTTCTCCAAAACACCTAAGTAAAATTTTCAAAATGGCGGTTCTTCATTTGTGAATTAAACCGGCCAGTTCACCTTTCATGATGTGGTGCTGTTTTGCATGGAGAAACCCTTCAAAAATTGATTTCAGGATATATCACAACCCACTTTTATTTCTTTCATCACCCTAAGTATATGTTTAGCTAATTACGTTATTTGGTTTTGCAGATAGAATGGCGTAATAACAGGTTAGAGCTCCAATCTGTAAGTAATGTGGCATTAATTGATGAGCTTGACAAACTGCTCGAACTCCTGCAGATACCACCTGAGGTTTGCAGCCTATTAGATTATTAATGTTCTGCAATATATCCATGTATGATTTAGAAATTATGAAGTTCATGTGATTGATCATGTTGTAGTATGAGGCATCGTTGACTGGAGGGTCATTTGATGAGGGAACTATGGTTAAGAACATTGAAGCCTGTGAGTGGTTGACCAGTGCTATAAAGAACCTAGAAGCATCCAATCTGGATCCATGCTATGTAAAATTGCGTGCTGTATGTCCTCTCTTTTCCTTGTATCATCTGCAAAATTGCGTGTTGTATGTCGTCCTCTGTTTTCCTTGTGTCATCATTTCTTTCCTTTTTTTAGGTTGAAACAGTAGGAAATAGTCCTACTGTATCATCGATTCTTTCCTTGTTAAAGATTAACTTGCAGAGTCTTTTTCCCTTAATAGTTATATAGTTATTATGCATAAGAATTTAGACTAAACTGATTATGTTGAGAGAACTCCATTGGCAGGCAAGCTGCCTACCAATATGAAGGACATATACAAACATGGAATTATTGTTAACTAGCGGAATTACCCATGCAATTGCGCGGCTATATATTACCATACAGTTATCTTTGTTATATAACTTTAATGCCTATAATTGAAAGAATACAGTTGTATTTGTATTTTTTATACAACTCTAATATCTATATATAATTAATTTTCACCGTTATAATCTGGACTTCAAAAGACAAGGGCGTAGATCCTTACCTTTTTCTCTCGTTTAGTGAGAATTTCTATGATTTTCCCCTTTTTACGATTTTTGTGGGATTTTCTTGCCCTCAAAACGAAGGAGGTACCTTGAATCAAGGTTATTACGTCGTAAAGTCGAGTCGAGTCGTAAGAGGGATGACTTGTCGACTTGGTCGACTAGTCGCGACTAGCCACGACTAGTCCACAAACTAGAAAGTATTTAAACAGAGCATGTAGTATACTAAGTTGTATAACAATTAAAACATATACATATTGTAAATCATGAAATAAAGAGAAGAACAACATAATCACGATGATGAGTTGATGACTTACTCGTTTTGATCGTAACAAATCTTTCTTGATGAATGACTTTCTTTGAAATTGAAGTCGGGTGGCTAGCATATCTCGATTAGTCGCCGACTAGCCCTCCTAGTCGAGTCGATAACTCTAGTCGGAGGTTGTGTACCGACTTGTCGACTAATCGTCGATTAGTCGCAATTAGTCGTGCGACTTAATAACAGTGCCTTGAATCTTATTAGTTGTTTGTATATACATAGATAGGTACACCTAAATAGATCCAGTCGTGACAAGAATAAACTTGGAGCAAACAAGCAGACTTCTCCAAATTGGAAGGTTGCAGTAATAATAGTCACCACAAAGAAGATTGCACGATCATTTTAATATTGTTTCGAAGCTTCTGTGTCCCTTTTGGACAAAGCTGACAGCACTTTTCTACCGTACTATAATTTTTTGTTGTGAGATATCTGTTAAATCTAGTTGTTCAGAAAAGATGCCTCTTGAAGCTGGTATTGATTCCTTCACAAGCCAAATATTCAGTTCCTTCTTTTTTTCTACTTAACTTGTGCTATGAGTTTCCAGTTGTGGTGGTACATCCTAATAATATAAAATTGTGCTGAGTGTTAACCATTTCACGGTTCCTGAGTTATACATTATGGGCAATCTGCAATGTATTTAATTTTTTAATATTATCAAAACAATATTTTGTCTCAGCCAATGTGCATTTTCTGTTGAAATTCATACAGGTTAGGGAAAAACGTGCAGAATTTGTACTCCTGAAGTGCACATTTGTTCGGAGGGCCTCAGAATTTTTAAGGAATTACTTTCCAAGTTTGATTGATTTTATGCTAAATGACAAAGGCAACTTCTCTCAGGTAAATTTGACTCCAATAATTGAAAAGAATTTAAGTTTAGGATCAAACTCGGACTTGTGTGAATATATTTCTTAACACTTGCAGAGAGGGCAAGTGCAGAGGCCTGACCATGCTGATATGAGGTACAAATGCAGGACTTACGCTCGGCTTCTACAATACATCAAGGTTACTTGCAAGTTGTCTTGGTGTAAAATTATTATCCTTCTGCAAACAGGAAATGATTGGTTAGCTACTTGTGAAATTTGGCACCATATTCTCGTGCTCACTTTATACTATGTTTTTCTAGAGCCTGGACAAGAGTTGTTTGACACCTTTACGGAAAGCTTACTGCCATTCTCTGAACTTGCTAATTCGACGAGAGGTATGGTTCTTTGAGACTTTGAGTACTTTCTCAAGTGAAATGGTTATGTTGATTATATTTCAAGCAAGGTTGTCACGGCTTCTCCTAGGCTTTGCCTAGTTGATGCCAAGTTGTCCTGTCAGTCGGAGGCAGACGCCGGGGTCCTTCGCCCAGGCCAAGGGACTTAGGCGAGCGACTGGGGCCGGGGCTTCGAGTGAGACTAAGGACGAGGCCGCCGCCGCCCCACTCCATCTCACTTGCGCTGTTGCCGCCCCCATCTCCAGCTAATTGCCGTCGCCGCCGCCGCTGTAGGAAGATGGTCGCCGCATCCCTGCCATAGTCACCGGGATCGCGGGTTGCCCCCACGATCCACGACCCGGGATCGACGTCCCGAATCGTGGGTCATCGGCGATCTGGTTCGCCGCCGGGACACCGTCGGGTCACACAGTGAGAATGGCGAGAGACGAGAGGAGGGGAGAGGGGAGATGGCGGAGGAAGAGAGGGTGGAAGAGCTGCTTCGGGCCAATCATCTCAGGTGAGTAGGAGACTAGAGGAGGAAGATACGAAGAGCACAAGCAGAGCTCTCCTGGAGGAGAGAGGAGAAGCAGCGTTGATTCGGGGTGAGGGAGAAGAGAAAGAGAGTCACGTGCTCTAGGAGGGATGAGAGAGGTGTTAGAATAGGAATCTTTTTCTATTTTCTTATCTGTCTTTTGTATTTTTTTATATGTATATGATATACCCTCTTTGTACTCCCTATATATATTACCCATTGGGCCTTATGAATATACATACAATATTCATAACATGGTATTAGAGCTAGGGCACTAATCTTTCCGCTACCACATCTGTTGCTTGGGCCGTCGCCGCCAGCAGGGGGAACGACGCTCTCAGCGTCATCCTCCTTCCCGCCGCCCGAAGCTGACGCCATCCCGCTGCTGCCTGACTCGCCGCCCAAAGCCAAAGCCGCCGCCCGAGCTGTCGCTCGAGAAGCTCTACGTTGGCCGTTGCTTTGTCGGCCTCTGCATCCCCGACCCCAACATCGGTGGCATTGCTTATTGTCGCTTTGTCGGTGAACCCTCTCTCGTCTTGATCCTCCTTCCGTCGCCGTCGTCGTCGCCACCGCTCAAGCCGCCAGGGGGAACCCTTCGCATGCCTTTTTGGCTTGCCAAATCGGCCAGGGCGGTTTAGTGTGAGTGAGCGCCCCCCCCCACCCCCTCCAAAAAAAAGAAAAGAAAAAAAGAGAATGTCGCTCTAACCGCCGCGCCGTCTAGCGCCGTCTTTAGACTTCGTTGCCTTGGTCACCGCGTCGTCTAGTGCCGCCTACCAATGGCTTCCGTTCCATCAGCTGTAATCCTATTCTCAGGAACAAAGTTTCATAGGACGAACAACAGGTTGCGGTCTTCACTCATGGAGATCACGCTCGATGGTCTATTCCTCTGGGACATGTTACTGGTGCCCGACCTTGTCTGCCGTCGCCGGTTTAGCCTCCTCCCAGACAGCCTACTTCTACAGCTCCTGCAGAAGATGAGCCCGCTAAGGAGGCAGAGGCCGCTGCCGCTACTGCCACTTCGACGCTGCTGATGAGGCCTTTCAGTATGTCATAGACGCTTTTGAGTGCTGGTGTGCTGATGAGACTCGTGCTCGAGCCATCCTGGTGGTCAACGTCGACGACTCCATCCAGCCAGACATTGTTGGTCTGTGTTCCACTCGTCAGATCTGGGAGTACTTGCGCGAGCGATACCAGCAGAACAGCGATGCTTAGTTCTTTTCGCTTCAGCGTGAGTTGGAGACGCTTCGCCAGAAGGACTCCTCTGTAGACGACTTCTTTCGAGCCCTGGCCAGCCTCTGGCGCCAGCTGGACAATCTAGCTTCTCCGCTCTGCCAGGAGTGTCATAAGGTGCAGAAGGCGGATCGTGATCGCCTTTGCCTTTATGATTTCGTCTGCCGTCTTTGCCCAGAGTTTGAGTCTATCAGGCTCAAGCTGCCGTCGTTACCACGACCAAGCGATACCACCGAGGCTCTTCGATGCTTCGTCTTTGAGAGCTTCGCCGCGGGTTAGCAACACAGTTTGTTCTGGCTGTGCTTGCTACCCCTTCTTCTTCGACTACACCGACGTTTTCTGCTTCGACTACAGTTCCTCCTTAGGTGTCTGTTTCCGCTCCTGTTTTTGCACCAACTAGGGTTCAGTGCAATTATTGCAAGAACTTCGGGCACGACGATCCAAGGAGGGGCAGGGAGGCCCTTCCTCGACGGGAGGACGGACCAGCACGTCAGGACCTTCTCAGCGAGGTGACTCTGTTCAGCAGTTCTGTCAGGCTCTACTTCAAAAGATCTCTCACAGCTCAGCAGGTTTTGCCAATCTAGCTCAGACGTCTCCTCCAGGTACTTCTTGGGTTCTGGATTCTGGTGCTTCTTTTCTCATGACACCAAACTCCACATCTCTCACTTCAGTAGGACCTTCTGTTTTTCCTATCTCTGCTTAGACAGTTGACGGTACTCCTCTGTCTGTCAACTGTCAGGGCACTCTTTTGTCCACTGACTTTTCTGTTCCAACTGTTTCCCATGTTCCCCAGCTTACCATGCAGCTTCCCTCGGTGGGTCAGCTCACCGATCTTAGTTGTAGGGTTGGTTTTAACTCACACACTTGATTTCATCCAGGATCGACAGACAGCGACGGTACTTGGGACTGGCTAACGCCGTAGGGATCGTCAGGGTCTCTACATGCTTGATCGCCTCCACCTTCCGTCCACTTCAGTTGCTCCTGTCACCTCTACGTCTACTTCCACAGCCACTGCTGCCACCACCTATGGCGTTTTTGCGCAGTGGGATCACCGTTTAGGTCACTTATGTGGGTCCCGTCTTTCTTCATTAGCTTGTAAGGGTGTTCTTAGACATGTTACTGTTGACACGGCCATGTTTTGTCAAGGTTGTAAGCTGGGCAAGCAGCTACAGCCTCCTTATCATTCTAATGAGTCTTTGTCTTCTCGTCCTTTTGACTTAGTTCATTCAGATGTATGTGGACCTGCGCCTATTATCTCTAAAGGCGGGCATAAACTTTATGTGATCTTCATGGATGATTATTCCCATTTTACATGGATTTTCCCTATGTCTAATCATGGTCAGTTTCTTGCGATCTATCATAGCTTTGCAACGATAGTTCATACTTAGTTTGATTCTCCCATCCGTACTTTTCGCTATGATTCTGCTGGTGAGTACTGTTCTGACGTTTTTAGACAGTTTCTTTTTTAGCAAGGCACTCTTTACTAGTCTTCTTGTCCTGGTGCCCATGCTCAGAATGGGTTGTTGAGCGCAAACATCGTCATCTGATTGAGACCGCCCGCACTCTTCTCCTTGCCTCTCACGTTCCACCACAGTTCTGGGCTGAGGCTGTTTCTACGGCTACATACCTCATCAATAAGCAGCATTCCACTACTCTTAAGGGTGTCAGTCCTATATAGTGTCTCTACTCTCGAGCCCTCCAGTACACTCACCTTCGTGTCTTTGGTTGTACTTGTTTTGTTCTCACTGACCTCATGGCGTACTAAACTATCGGCCCGATCGATTGAGTGTGTGTTTCTTGGTTATAGTTACGAGCATAAGGGTTATCATTCTTTGGGATCCTTCTGCTTGACGGATCAGGATTTTACGAGACGTTGTCTTTGACGAATCTCGACCTTTCTTCTATCAAGATTCGGCTCCTTCTGTTTCCACCGTTAAGTCGATTTTATGGTTGTCTCTTTCTGACTCTTCACCCATTTCTCCACTATCACAGTCTTCCCCTGGTCTATCTCCAGTGGTTCCTTCTGTACCTCCGCCTCCGGTGTCGCCCCCTGCAGCACCGCTTCTTGTTCCTGCAGCACTACCGTCTCGTTTCTCTGGTATTCACTACTCCAGGCGCCCTTGTCCTTCACCAGTCTCCTCTCCTGGTATCTTGCCGACACACACATCTGATCCTTCTGATGATGCTCCTCGTTACGTCCTTCGTGACCGGACATCCCTTCGACCTCCTGATCGTCTTGGATTTGCTCATGCTCTCTCTGTCACTGAGCCTAGTTTTTATCGTGAGGCTGCTCCTCATTCTGAGTGACAGCTCGTTATGGCAGAGGAGCTTGATGCTCTTCGACGTACGGAGACCTGAGATATTGTACCAACACCTGTGCTGCTCGTCCGATCACGTACAAGTGGGTGTACAAGATTAAGACCCGCCTCGATGGTACTATCGGCGCCACAAGGCTCGTCTTGTGGCTCATGGCTTTCGGCGAGAATACGGTCGTGACTACGATGAGACTTTTGCCCTCTGTTGCCCATATGACCACTGTTCGCACTCTTATTGCGGTTGCTTCTGTTCGCCGGTGATCTATCTCTCAGCTAGATGTTAAGAATATCTTTCTTAATGGTGTTTTGCATGAGGAGGTCTACATGCAGTCACCACCTAGGTATTTTGTTCATGTCTCATTTCGGGGGAGGACACTGCTTCTTCTGTATGTTAATGATATGCTCATCACTGGTAATGATTCCTTATTCATCATGTATGTGAAGAAGCATCTCAATGAGCAATTTTTGATGACTGATCTTGGTTCTCTTACATACTTCCTTGGGATTGAGGTCTCTTCCATGCCTAAGGGCTACTACCTCTCCCAGCAGAAGGATGTCTAGGATCTTCTTGATCGGTCTGGCCTGACTGACACTCGCACTGCTGAGACTCCAATGGAGCTATCCCTACAGCTTTGTGCCACTGATGGTGATTTTCTTGAGGATCCTACTCGATGTTGCTATCTTGTTGGGAGTTTGGTGCATCATATGAGCGCTCGTCCTGATATTGCTTATGCTATTTATATCTTGAGTCAGTTCATGGCTCGTCCTACCTATCTTCACTACAGTCATCTTCTTCGTGTTCTTCGCTACTTGCATGGGACTATCTCTCGTTGTTTGTTTTTCCCTAGCTCTACCTCACTACAGTTTCAGGCGTACTCCGATGCGACCTGGGCTAGTGATCCTTCTGATCGTCGTTCTCTTTCTGCTTACTGTGGTTTTCTTGGCTCCTCCCAGATTGCCTGGAAGACTAAGAAGTTGACTGCAGTTTCCCGTTCGAGTGCAGAGGCTGAGTTGAGAGCTATGGCACAGTGACAGCAGAGGTTACTTGGTTGAGGTGGCTACTTGCAGATCTTGGAGTGCTTGTCATGGGACCTACGATTCTTTTGTCTGACAGTACAGGTGCTATCAATATTGCCCAGGACCCAGTGAAGCATGAGCTCACTAAGCACATTGGTGTGGATGCTTCATACACTCGCTCACAGGTGCAGAAGAGAGTACTTGCTTTACAGTTTGTGCCATCAGAGTTACAGGTTGCTAACTTCTTCACGAAGCCATAGACTAGGGCACAACATTTGTATTTTCTCTCCAAACTCAGTGTGTGTGATCTATCATGAGTTTGGGAAGGGGGGGTGTTAGAATAGGACTCTTTTGTATTTCCTTATCTGTATATGGCAACCCCCTTTGTACTCCCTATATATATTGCCCATTGGGCCCTTTTGAATATACACACAATATTCATAACACATGGCTTGTCCTACCCATCTTCATTACAGTCACCATCTTCGTGTTTTTTGTTACTTGCGTGGGACTATCTCTTGTTGTTTGTTTTTCCCTAGCTCTACCTCATTCTGACTTGAGCGTACGCGATCGACGCACTGGCTAGTGATCCTTCTGATCGTCGTTCTCTTTCTACTTACTGTGTTTTTCTTGGCTCCTCCCTGATTGTCTGAAGACAAAAAGCGATCGCAGATTGCTCGTTACAGAGGTGAGTTGAGAGCTATGGCGATGAGTGATGATAGATGTTACTTGGTTGAGATGACTATTTACAGATTTTGGAGTACCTGTGATGGGACCTACGACTCTTTTGTCTGACAGTACATGTGCTATCAGTATTGCTTGTGATCCAGTGAAGCATGAGCTCACTAAGCACATTGGTGTGGATGCTTCATACACTCGCTTACAGGTGCAGGACGGAGTACTTGCTTTACAATTTGTGTCCTCAGCGTTACAGATTGCTGACTTCTTCACGAAGCCACAGACTAGGGTACAACATTTGTATTTTCTCTCCAAACTCAGTGTGTGTGATCCACCATGAGTTTGATGGGGGTGTTAGAATAAGAATCCTTTTTTATTTTCTTATCTGCCTTTTGTATTTCCTTATCTGTACATGATATACCCCTTTTGTACTCCCTGCATATATTGCCCATTGGGCCTCATAAATATACACACAATATTCATAACAAGAGGGCGAGAGCAGTAAATTGGAGAGAGACTGATATAGTTAGTTTTTTAACAAAAGGTGGAGCTGCACACCGGCTTTTCCTTTGTTGTTTGCTGATTTACACCATCTAGGATCTTCTGTGGTTGGCCTATTCCTTTGCTTCTCCTTGTTCATTTTTTCTTTTCCTCCTTTTTCACTTTTCTTTTTCAAATATTCTTAGATTACATTATAACAAATGGCTTTATAATTGGGTCATCGACCTGGATTCATCGAGGTCACGTCCCATGTCCTGAACTAGCGTCCCAAAGAACACTACCCCCTTCGACCCACATTTTTAGCCACCTACGACCTGCATCTCGCGACCTCGTTCCTCTCCTCTACTTCTTTTGATTTGGTCTTCTGCTTTACTTCTTGCTTGTGTTCCTTTAATTGTTATCTAGAGAATTTGGAGTATATTCATTTAATTCCCTGCCATTTGAGGTATTATATGAGGTATATTTATTTAATTCCCTACCATATGAAGTATTATTTATCATTTTTATTTCCATCGTCTAACTCTCGCCATGGCGGGCGCCTAGGCGTCCTAGCATCCTGGGGTTGCCGCGACTTGCCGGAGCGCCATGACAACCTTGATTTCAAGCCACTTGACATATTAGTCTGCTAGAGCCGCTATGACCATGCAAAACATACGACTCTGTTTGTGCCATTTTGATAAAATGAAAAATGACTTTCTTGATGTTGCGCCAGGTGCTTTGAATTATTTTAAAAGCATTGATATGTGCACAAGATAAAGGCACAAACAGCCTTAGCATATTTGGGAGCGTTATTAAGTCACACAACAAAAACAAAAACTGAATATAACATGTGCATGTTTGTTTTGTAGGCCCGTGAATTTTCTAATGAACTCCGTGCTAGTTCAAAAGCATCAAAGAGCAGCACACCATTATTTGAAGGTCCTGCAGGTGCAAATCAGCCAGCAAGTACTACAGATAGTTCTGCAGATGCATACTCCAAGATGATTAATGTTTTCATTCCTCTTCTTGTTGATGAGGTTGTTTCGTGTGTCCATGCATTTGTCGTAAAATTTTACAGCAAATCCTGTTATGCTAATATTATTCACAATGCAATTTTTTTCTTCATGCATATCTACGATGTAGAGCTCCTTCTTTGCACATTTTATGTGCTTCGAAGTTGCTGCACTTGCTCCATCTGATGCTTCAGATAATAATAATCCTGTCGCTGAGGCAAATAGTACTTCTCCGAGCACTTCAGAAGTTTCTGGAAGCAGTGTCAAACCAAGTAATATGATCTACCAACTCCCAAGTTAAACAGTGTTTCTCACGATTAATTGTTCTTGCTTTCTGCATGATGTAAAACTAAGTTCTTATGTCTTGTTTTTCCAGGTAACAATTCAGCCGAGTTGGGAGTGCTAAACGAATGCCTACAGGAGTTGCTTGATGGTATTCAGGTTGATGTTCTTGTCTTTTCCTCTTGCAATAGACAAGTTAAATTCTAAATATTGAGAAATAGAAAGCTGAAATTTATGCCATTATAGGGATGGAGGCTTCACGTGTTTTATACTGTATATTTTCAGGAGGACTTCTATGCTTTAGTTGACTGGGCATTCAAGCTAGATCCATTGAGTTGTATAGCAATGCATGGCATAACAGATCGCTATCTTTCTGGTCAGAAGGCAGAGGTTGCAGGATATGTACACGTGTTGCTTGATGATTTGGAGACAAGAATATCCATTTTGTTTAGCAGGGTTTGACTCTACTGCTAGTCAGCTAGCCGTTCTGCTTCTGCTTTGGGGAGTTTAATTTGTTCCTTACTGTTTCATTTTCTTGGGCAGCACAGTTTGTTGATGATGCCTGTTACCAGATTGAAAAGTATGAGCGCAATGTACGGCAAATGGGAGTTGTGCCCTATATTCCCAGGTCCATTGTTATTTGTTTCATAATATATATGTAGAATCTCAAAAAAGCCCCTGTGAGGATTTATGTGATTCATAGCTTATGTCTAATTGATATTGATATAGTCTCATACTCATTGTTTTCTTTTATATAGGTTCTCTCAACTTGCAGCACGTATGGAGCAGTATATCAATGGATCCAGGGATCTAGTTGACCGGGCATATCTGAAAATTGTAAGACCTTACTATTATTAGAATAGGACTCTTTGTATTTCCTTATCTGTATATGGAAACTCCCTTTGTACATCCCTATATATATTGCCCATTGAGCCTTTTTAAATATACACACAATATTCATAACATGGTATCAGAGTAAGGTTCTAACCTAGCTCCTTCCGCTGCCATTCCGACACCGCCGTCGCTCACACGGTAGCCATCCGCGCGTGCGAGCCCGCCCGACGTCGCCACCACGGTCGCTATCCGCCGGAGCCGCTCAACGCCATCGCCGCCCGACGGTCGCCGCTGCCCGCCGCCGCCGCCGCCTCCATCGCCATCTCGCTCGGTTGCCGCCTACCCGACGATGTCCTCTTCGCCGACGCAAGAAGCCGCTGTCGCCGCCGCCAAAGCCGCCACCGCCGCCATTGCCTCTGTCGCCATCTCGCCGCCGCCTCGCTTAGTTCGGCCATGAACGAGCAAGCAACCGGCCGCCGAAGTCTGCCGCCTTGTCGCCGTCATTGCTTAGCGACCAAGGCTCGCTAAGCGCCGCCGCCAGGGAAACCCTATTCCCCTCTGGCGTGCGCGCGTGAGCGGCCGTTTGGCTTAAGAAGCGAGCCTACCCAACTGAGCCGTAAAAAAAAAGGAAAAAAAAAGAGGAAAAAAAATGTCAATCTAACCGACACGCCGTCCAGCACCGCCTACCGATGGTTTCCGTTCCATTCGCTGCGATCCTATTCTCGGGAACAAAGCTTAATGGGACGAATTATAGGTTTTGGTCTTCACTCATGGAGATCACGCTAGATGGTCTCCGCCTCTGGGGACATGTTACTGGCACCCGACCTTGTCCGTTGTCGCCAGTTCAGCCTCCTCCCAGACAGCCTATTTCTGCATCTCCTACAGAAGATGAGACCGCTAAGGAGGCAGAGGTCGCTGCTGTTGCTGATGCTGCTGATGAGGCCTTTCAATATGCTATAGAAGCTTTTGAGCGCTGGTGTGCTGATGAGGCCCGTGTTCGAGCCATCCTGGTGGTCAGCGTCGACGACTTCATCTAGCCAAACATTGTTGGTCTGCGTGCCACTCGTCAGATCTGGGAGTACTTGCGCCAGCGATACCAGTAGAGCAGCGATGCTCAATTCTTTTCGCTTCAGCGTGAGTTGGAGATGCTTCGCCAGGAGGACTCCTCCGTCGACGACTTCTTCCGAGCCCTGGCCAGTCTATGACTCCAGCTGGACGAGCTGGCTTCTCCGCTCTGCCAAGAGTGTCATCAAGTGCAGAAGGCAGATCGTGATCGTCTTCGCCTTTATGACTTTGTCTGTCATCTTCGCCCAGAGTTTGAGCCTGTCAGGGCTCAACTACTGAGCCGCTCACCACGACCGATAGTCACCGAAGCTCTTTCGACGCTTCGTGCCGAGGAGCTTCGCTGCGGGTTAGCAACACAGTTTGTTCCGACCGTGCTCACTACCCCTTCTTCTTCAACTACACCAACGGTTTCTGCTTCGACTGCAGTCCCTCCTCAGGTGTGTTTCTGCTCCTGTTTTTGCCCCATCTGCGGTTCAATGCAATTATTGCAAGAACCTCGGGCACGACTACCAGCGTTGTGCGATGCGGAAAAAGCAGAACAAGGCATGTGGGGCTGGACGATCCAAGGGGGGGCAGGTAGGCCCTTCCTCGATGGGAGGATAGACCAACACGTCGGGACCTTCTTAGCGAGGTGACTCTATTCAGCAGTTCTACCAGGCTCTACTTCAGCAGCTCTCTCACAGCTCAGCAGGTTCTAACAGTCTAGCTCAGACGTCTCCTCTAGGTAATTCTTGGGTTCTGGATTCTGATGCTTCTTTCCACATGATACCGGGCTCCACATCTCTCACTTCAGTAGGACCTCTTGTTTCTCCTATCTCTGTTCAGACAGCTGACGATACTCCTCTGTCTGTTAGCTGTCAGGGCACTCTTTTGTCCACTGACTTTTATGTTCCAGTTGTTTCCCATGTTTCCCAGCTTACCATGCAGCTTCTATCGGTGGGTCAGCTCACCGATCTCGGCTGTAGGGATGGTTTTGACTCTCACACCTGTTTCATCTAGGATCGGCAGACAGAGACGGTACTTGAGACTGGCCGGCGCCGTAGGGATCGTTAGGGTCTCTACATCCTAGATCGCCTCCACCTTCCGTTCACTTCAGTTGCTCCTGTCACCTCTACGTCTCCTTCCACTGCCACTGCTGCCACCACCTCTGGCTTTTTTGCGCAGTGGCATCACCGTTTAGGTTACTTGTGTGGGTCCCGTCTTTCTTCATTAGTTCGGCAGAGTGTTCTTGGACGTGTTACTATTGACACGGCCATATTTTGTCAGGGTTGTAAGCTGGGCAAGCAGCTACAGCTTCCTTATCATTCTAGTGAGTCCTTGTCTTCTCGTCCTTTTAACTTGGTTCATTTATATGTATGGGGACCTGCGCCTATTATCGCTAAAGGCGGGCATAAACTTTATGTGATCTTCATTGATGATTATTCCCGTTTTACATGGATTTTCCCTATGTCTAATCGTGGTCAATTTCTTGCGATCTATCGTAGCTTTGCAATGATGGTTCGTACTCAGTTGGATTCTCCCATCCGTACTTTTCGCTGTGATTCTGCTGGCGAGTACTGTTCTGGTGCTTTGAAACAGTTTCTTTCTGAGCAGGGCACTCTTTACCAGTCTTCTTGTCCTGGTGCCCATGCTCAGAATGGGGTTGCTGAGCGCAAACATCGTCATCTCATTGAGACTGCCCGCACTCTTCTTGCCTCTCACGTTCCACCATAGTTACGGTCGAATTTGTTTTTATGGTGTATATCTTATCAATATCTGACCTTCCACCTACTCTTAAGGGTGTCAGTCCTATAGAGCGTCTCTACTCTCGAGCCCCCCAGTACACTCACCTTCGTGTTTTTGGCTGTACTTGTTTTGTTCTGCTGCAGCCTCGTGAACGCACTAAACTATCGGCTCGGTCAGTTGAGTGCGTGTTTCTTGGTTATAGTTCTTAGCATAAGGGTTATTGTTGCTGGGATCCCTCTGCTCGACGGATCAGGATTTCACGAGACGTTGTCTTTGACGAATCTCAACCTTTCTTCTATCGAGATTCGGCCCCTCCTGTCTCCACCGTTGAGTCGATTTCATGGTTGTCTCTTTCTGACTCTTCACCAATTTCTCCACTATCACAGTCTTCCCCTGGTCTGTCTCCAGTGGTTCCCTCTATACCCCCGCCTCCGGTGCTGCCTCCTGCAGCACCGCCTCTTGTTCCTGCAGCACCACCGTCTCGTTTCTCTAGTATTCACTACTCTAGGCGTCCTTGTCCTTCACCAATCTCCTCTCCTGGTATCTTGCCGACACCCACATCTGATCTTTCTGATGATGCTCCTCGTTACGTCCTTCGTGATCGGACATCCTTTCGACTTCCTGATCGTCTTGGATTTGCTCTGATAGCTCATGTTCTCTCTGTCACTGAGTCTAGTTCTTATCGTGAGACTGCTCCTCATTCTGAGTGGCAGCTCGCTATGGTAGAGGAGCTTGATACTCTTCGACGTACAGAGACTTGGGATATTGTACCGACACCTGTGCATGCTCGTCCGATCACGTGCAAGTGGGTGTACAAGATTAAGACCCGGTCTGATGGTACTATCGAGCACTACAAGGCTCGTCTTGTGGCTCGTGGCTTTCAACAGGAGTACGGTCATGACTACGATGAGACTTTTACCCCTGTTACCCATATGACCACTGTTCGCACTCTTGTTGAGGTCGCTTCTGTTCGTCGGTGGTCTATCTCTCAGCTCGATGTTAAGAATGCTTTTCTTAATGGTGTTTTGCATGAGGAGGTCTACATGCAGCCACCCCCAGGGTATTCTGTTCCCAATGGGTACATCTGTCGTCTTCGTCGTGCTCTTTATGGCCTCAAACAGCCTCCTCGTGCCTGGTTTGCGCGTTTTACCTCGATGATTCTTCTTTGCCGGTTTCCTTGTCGGTTCAATGATCCTCCTCTTTTTGTCCATGTCTCATCTCGGGGTTGGACACTGCTTCTTCTGTATGTTGATGATATGCTCATCACTGGTGATGATTTCTCATTCATCACGTATGTGAAGAAGCATCTCAGTGAGCAGTTTTTGATGACTGATCATGGTTCTCTTACGTACTTCCATAGGATTGAGGTCTCTTCCATGCCTGAGGGCTACTACCTCTCCCAGCAGAAGTATGTCCAGGATCTTCTTGATCGGTGCAGTCGACCGACACTCGTCATTGAGACTCCCATGGAGTTATCCCTACAGCTTCGTGCCACTGATGGTGATCTTCTTGAGGATCCTATTCGGTATCTCCATCTTGTTGGGAGTTTGGTGTATCTTGTGAGCACTCGTCCTGATATTGCTTATGTTGTTCATATCTTGAGTCCGTTCATAGCTCGTCCTACCCATCTTCACTACAATCACCTTCTTCGTGTTCTTCGCTACTTACGTGGGACTATCTCTCGTCGTTGTTTTTCCCTAGCTTTACCTCACTACAGCTTCAGGCGTACTCCGATGCGACCTGGGCTAATGATCCTTCTGATCGTTGTTCTCTTTCTGCTTACTGTATTTTTCTTGGCTCTTCCCTGATTGCCTGGAAGACTAAGAAGCAGACTGCAGTTTCCCGTTCGAGTGCAGAGGCTGAGTTGAGAGCTATGGGAGCAGTGACAGCAGAGATTACTTGGTTAGGTGGCTACTTGCAGATTTTGGAGTGCCTGTGATGGGACCTATGACTCTTTTGTCTGACAGTATATGTGCTATCAGTATTGCCTGGGACCTAGTGAAACATGAGCTCACCAAGCACATTGGTGTGGATGCTTCATACACTCGCTCACAGATGCAGGAAGGAGTACTTACTTTACAGTTTGTGCCATCAGAGTTATAGGTTGCTGACTTCTTCACGAAGCCACAGACTAGTGCACAATATTTGTATTTTCTCTCCAAACTCAGTGTGTGTGATCCACCATGAGTTTGAGAGCGGGGGGGAGGGGGTTAAAATAGGACTCTTTGTATTTCCTTATCTGTATATGGAAACCCCCTTTGTACATCCCTATATATATTGCCCATTAGACCTCTTGAATATACACACAATATTCATAACAACTATAATGCAGAGTATCTGTTTCTCAACTAATAAAAAAGTAATTTGTGTACAAAACATGGATAATCAATGACAATTCTGTTCAATCCCACTCCAATATGGTATTGGTTGGAGTTATATTATTTATCATGCTCCTGGCTTACTTGATCTATTGCTGTGATTGAAACAGGTGAGCATTATGTTTGTGACCCTGGAAAAAATTGCTCAATTGGAGCCTAAATATGTTGATATTGTACTCTTGGAGAATTATGCAGCTTTCCAGCACAGGTTTTATTCTTTTTTTTCCTTGGTGCTCCTTCACCATTTCAAGTTTGTCAGATTTTACTCCACTTTTTATTAGAGTGCTTGAT
This sequence comes from Phyllostachys edulis, assembly GCA_036346405.1. NCBI lineage: Eukaryota > Viridiplantae > Streptophyta > Magnoliopsida > Poales > Poaceae > Phyllostachys > Phyllostachys edulis. Next base: position 24,331,217 of record CM070566.1, read on the forward strand.
ATCTACCCATGACTATCAGGAATACTCATTAACTTGATATATTTAATCTGATGTGCAGTCTATATGATTTAGCGAATGTTGTGCCAACACTTGCTAAATATTATCATCAGGCCAGTGAAGCTTATGAACAAGCTTGCTCGCGCCATATCAATTTGGTCATATATATTGTAAGTTGTTTACAACTCCATTTGGTTCCATTTTTCCTTTGGCAATGCACAATGTACACTGAGGCATTTATACTAGGCAAAATTGGCTACAAGACACTGCACTTGGTTGACATTTGCCATAACACACGCACAATTGTGTTAATGCCCAAATACACTATAAAGTTGTGTTCATTTGCTAGTAGACACCACAATGTCCACCAGCAAATGAACATGAGTGCCCACCAGCAAATGAGCGTGATTTTTATAGTCAATGTTCTAAAAATCAGTAAGCGGTATTCGCTCGGTCACCCCACTTTATAGTGATTATACGGAAACCGGCCTTGTATTCGGTTTTGAGGTTACCTTATTTTACATTTTATATTTATATATATGTACACTCATACAGTAGCAAAAAGACATCTAATGCATCTTTTTTTTTTTATGAATATAGGCTTGAAAACAAAGCTATTGTCAATGTAACCATGCAAATCAGCAATATAATACAGTAACAGTACAAATATTTGCAATAAAGAAGTAAAGTTCATAATTCATATATTATATATCGTTCCAAAGTTCCAACTATGTCATACATAGGTAATGTCTTGTCACTAAACAAGTAAACCCTTTTCTCATAAGTAAACATCATGTGGGTTGAGAGCCTAGTAAAGCCTAGTTTCTGGTGTTTTTGTAATACGTCACACTTACCCCTAATATACAGGACTCGGCCTGCTTAACCTTGTAAACCTATTAACTAATTCACTTTGCAATATTCGACTCGGGGAGGGGACCTAGTCCTGTTGTTCAGCTATAGTTTGTTTAGGCAGCAAAAATTCACGCCAACAAATGAGATGATTTTACGGTGTGTTTACGCAAATGCCAATCAAGTGCAGTGTCCTGTAGCAAATTTTGCCATACTAATTTTTGCATATTTGTTTTTTGCAGCATTTTGAAAAATTATTCCAGTTCGCTCGGAGAATTGAGGAACTGATGTACAACATGAGCCCTGAGGAGGTAAGTAACGGCATTTGGTTCTGCACTTCAATTTGAAATTAGACATCGTTGATTTATCCTAATTTCCATCCTATTTTTTGTCTGGTGACATCAGATTGCAGTGGTAATACTATCTTCTTCAGGATTCTGTCCACCTAAAAAAATAAGCCTTTTTCAGACCATGGTTCATGTTTTGACCAGATATCTATTCTTGCTAGTGAAGCAACATAATTAGATGTCACAACCAACAGTAACATGAAATTTAAAGAGTAAAGTGCACCGTAGGTCCCTAAACTTGTCCTGAGCGGTCATGTAGGTTCGTAAACTTACGAATTGCACATTTAGGTCTCTAATCTTATTTGAGTGGTTCACTACAGGTCCGAAGCACCTGATAAGGTTTTGGGGGAGAGGTGAATAATGCGAGGCTGTGGATGGTAGATGAGTTTCTTTGCATATTTCACAGGGTTCTGTAGCCCTCACGTGACCTGCACGGTGGACAACTTGCCACATTGGACCACGTGGCGTGCTTGGAAGATGTAGTGAACCACTTAAACAAGATTAGGAACCTAGATGTGCAATTCGTAAGTTCAGGGACCTACATAACCCTTCGGTAAAAGTTTAGGGACCTACGGCGCATTTTACTAAATTTAAGTTATCTGTGTTTTGATGAAAATAGCAACACCTAAATGTTCTTGATGCTTTTTGTAATGAACTCCTCATTGTTCTAGATCCACGTACCAAGCTAAAGGCAAAATTGGATGTAGAACACTCTAAATTTGTGGCATTGGCCATGGGACACTACAAATCCGTGGTTCAACTCAAGGATACTGCAAAATGTTGGCTATTTGCCAAAATACACTTGACTCAGCTGATTTGGAGAGGGAAACATTCCTAAATCATTTGTGGTGCCCCTGAACCCATCTAAATATGATTGAACCCATTAGATTACACCATGCTCCAACCACATTACTTATTAGGGCCGCCTTCTTCTACGTCAACTCAGGCTTAGAGCAGCGAGGTTGGTGCTCGCCAAGCACATACATGCCATGCACACCATGAAGAGGTCACTGTGGTGACCAGAAATGGAGGACACAACTGTGGTGGTAATTGTTCTCCAGCGATGTCTAGGGTCGTCTAGGGTCGAAGAAGTGGTACTTGAGCATCTCCAACATGTAGGGAAGCTGTTGATAGCATTTGATTGGGTAGAGATCTATCACAAGTTGGCAACGACAGTGGCCAAAGGCATTGCTTGGGTCACTTCAGTAGTGCAAATCCTGCAGTGTGGGCAAGAATGAAATGGTTGGGGATTGTTCAGCGAGATGTGGAGGTGGTGAATTGGCAGGCAGTTTAGGTTAAGATGAAGTTGATACAGCGAATTTGAGTGTTTGCGGAGGATTTGGGATTTCAGCCACAGCGGCTTACCGACAAGATGGAATGTCGGCAACAGGGCTCTCGTGAGGCGGTGGTGTAGTTATGGCGGTGAGGTGGATGTTAGATGCAATGGGAACCCGACGGCTACGGAACATGGAGAAACGGCAGGTGCTGGGGATTAAAAAGAAAGAATGATCTGTGCCGCTTACCGCGTCGTCTCCTCAACTGTGTCTTCCCGTGCTCGACCAAACGGGTATCCAAGACACAAGGACAAAACAGACCTTTCACGCATTCTCTCTCCTGGTCGATAACATAATATTATTATAATGGACCCAATGTGTTTTGGCAATTGGCCACCATTTTCCATTGTCCTTGAGCTGAGCCATGAAGTTGTGGTGTCCCTCCACAAATTTAGAGTGTCTTGCAGCCAATTTTCCTAAGCTATAATATGTATTCAGATTAGTGCCATTCCTTTCACATAGCTCTTTCATGTGTACAAAATTTACATATTCAAGGATTGGTGCCCAGTGATTTTTGTTGTTGTTAATATTAGTATACAATAAGCATTTTTTTTAATGGATCCTGCTTTTTACATGATTGTACAGATACCATTCCAAGTTGGAATGTCAAAGGTAGAATTTCGCAAGATGTTGAAGTCCAGCTTAACTGGTGTAAGTAAAAAGTAGAATATTTTTTCCCCTTATGAATTTCATGAACTGTAGACTCAAATCCTTTTTCTTTCCATATTCTTGATTGTTTTGGATGACAGCTTGACAAGACAATCAATGCAATGTACAGAAAACTACAGAAGAATATAACCGCCGAAGAATTACTTCCTTCTCTATGGGAAAAATGCAAGGTATTTTATCTTCTTAAGTTTGAGATAATGAAATGAATAGGGGAGCTATATGTACTCTGTTACCGATGCAAAGTTAGTGAAATTCATGTCGGGAAGCTCTCCTCCATTGATTTTTTTTAATGAGAAGTAGAGCTGTGAGCTGGGTTCCTTAGGATAGATTGCTTCATTAAAGACTGCAAGTACTGATGCTACAAATGCCAGTTCTATATTGATACACATTAGCTTTGTGTGAATTAGTGCATTTGATCACTGCTACTCTTAGTTTTTTTTTTCGAGAACGCGCAAAAGGATTGCGAGTCATTCCATTAAGACGAGATAACAAACAACAACAAGAAGTACGAATACAACAAGAAAAGCGAAAGAAACAAAGAGCTAAAACAAAAAACAAAAAACTAAAGACTGGAACTGAACTTGTAGCTCTCGCAGAACAGGCAAGGCTCAACCGAAGCCAAGTGAGAGGCTAACGAGAGGCTAAGGAGACTAATCCGGGGGTGCCAGCGCCTCTAGTCGGCGAGAAATCACCATGCGCCATTGGCGATACTCCTCACAAGCCCTGGATAGAATCTGGTCGACTGAAGCTGAAACCTAATTAAACACTCTCTCGTTCCTCTCCTTCCAAAGCAACCAAGAAACGAGGATAATGCAAGAGTTGAGAGTACATCGATGGCTCCTCGGAGTGGCATGACGAGCAGCTAGCCAATGGTTCTCCAACGACGAATGGCCAGCAGGAATACCTTGACGCAGCCCTACTAGAGGAAGGAAACGTGCCCAGACTAGAGATGTGATCGCGCATCCTAAGAGGAGATGGTCGATCGTTTCGGGGGCGGAGCGACAAAAAACGCAGGTTCCTTGGTTTGGCAGGCCACGTCGCTCAAGTCGATCTGCTGTCCAGTAGCGCCGACGAAGCCAAAGGAAACACTTGCATTTGAGGGGTGCCCAAGCTTTCCAAATGGCCGTGGCACACGCGAAGGATTGGGAACCAATGAAGAAAGCTTGGTAAGCCGAGCAGGACGTGAACTAGCCCAAGGGGTCCCAACGCCAACTGACGGAGTCTTGCTGCATCTGCGATAAACGGAACGACTGCAACAACTCCCAGAGGCGTAGATAATCCACGAGGAGGAGAGCGTCGAGGGGGCCTGAGATGTCCAAGATCCATCTGCCGCTTTTGGTCCGGATTGTCTCCGGGATAGCAGTGATCAAACGCGGTGCGACGGCCAAGATGCTTTGTCCGTTAAGCCAGCGGTCCGTCCAGAACAAAGCTTGTTCCCCATTTCCGAGCTAAACTTCTAGCGAAGCCTGGAACATGGCGTGCTCTGTGAAGCTAGCCTACGACGCGAGGCCCTGCCATGGCCCCTTCGGCCAAGTCCGCTGTAGCCAAAGCCATCTGATGCGCAACGCATGACTAAGGACTCAGAGGTTAAGCAACCCTAGACCCCCCGAATGAGTCGGACGACAGACCGTTGGCCATACAACCAGACAATGTCCTCTAGCCACTGACTCGGTTCCTACATGGGGAGTGCTGTGAGGACCGTCTTCACTAGGATAAGGCGACCTTCTTGTGATAGCATTCCGGACTACCAATGTTGCAATTGATTGTGAACCTTGTCCAGAAGCGGTTGAAAATTGGTCTTGGTAGGCTTCCGCAAAGAGAGGCAACCCCAGATATTTGCATGGGAAGGCAGACAGGGTATAGTGGAGCTCATCGGCAATAAGCGCAAGGTGTTGATATGAGCAACGGATAGGCGCGAATGAACTCTTGGTCAGGTTGGCTTAGCCGAAAACCTGAATGATGGTTCAGATCGTCAGCAAATCTTAAGGGACCGGGTTGAGGAAGACGATCGCGTCGTCTGCGTAAAGCCAAAGATGGTGAGGTACACTTCTAGATCCTCCAAGCAGTTGGAGTAGTGAGGAAGTTTCGGCCAACGAGAGCGGGCTATTGAGAACATCCATGACTATGACAAAGAGCATCGGCGACAATTGATCTCCTTGACATAATCTTTGACCATGCCAGATGGGGCGATACAGTTGGCCGTTCAGCAAAATCCTGGTGGAGGCGGTCGAAAGCATGATGCAAAGCCATGCGCACCACTTCAGCCCGAAGCCCTTACGCCTGAGGATCTCGAGGAGGAACGGCTAGGAAACCGAGTCTAACGCTTGGGTGACGTCAAGCTTCAATAGGAACACCGACTTCTTTTGTCGACGCAGCAAATGAGCTGAATGTCTTACGAGGAAGAAATTATCTTGAATTGAACGTGCAGCGATGAAGGCTGACTGGTTTGGAGCTACGAGCTTGGCCAGCTCCGGAGCCAACCGTTGGGCTAGGATTTTCGAGAAGAGCTTCGCAAAGCTATGTAACAAGCTAATCGGTCGGTAATCTCTCGCACCTTGTAGCTCCGGTTTCTTTGGCAACAGAGTGATGAAGGCCTGTTTTATAAGATGTAGGTTGTTGCCGGCCATACTCCCTATCTTAAGAATTGCAGCCATGACGTCTTCTTTGATGACAGCCCAACATTTTTGGTAGAAGAGAGCTATGAAACCATTTGGCCCTGGCGCCTTCTCTGCCGAAAGAGTCCTAATGGCCTCCCACACTTCATGCTCAGTGAAATCACCGTCCAGCGAAGAAAGATCATGCACTGGCACATTGAGGACGTCAAAATCTAGAGAGTATGATCTCGCGACCGATTTGCCAATGAGGTTCTCAAAAAATGCCGCAAAAGCCTCGGCAATTTCTCCCTGGGAATGAATCCACGAATCATCGACCTTGAGTTGTGTAATAAAGGAACGGCGGCGACGGTGATTGGCGTGAAGATGAAAATAGTGCGTATTGGCATCTCCCTCGCGCAACCAGTGTATCCGCGACCATTGGCTGGTCATTGTGCGTTCAAACTAACAAAGGCCCAACAACTTTTTCTTCAACTCGTTCGTAAACCATCTTTCGACCGGTGAGAGTAGCCTCCTCTCTTCAGCCACGTCGAACAGGCCAGTCAGATATTTGGCTATACCGATTTGTTGCCGAACGTTTCCGATCTGGACTTGGCTCCAGCTTTGCAAAGCGCAACCGGTGGACTTAAGGAGCAAGTCAAGCTTGCGAATTGGATCCACAATGGATGGCGAGGTCACCCATGCGTTGCGCACCATGTCCTGAAAGCCCTCAAGTTTGGTCTAGAATGATCGAAGCGAAAGGATTTTTTTTTGCGCCAAAATTGAACACTGTAGAAAGTAACAACAGGCAGTGGTCCGAAGTCGTAAATGGAAGAGCCCGCAGGAAACATTCTGGGAAGATTGATTCCAAGTCCGTGGAGACGAGGACCCGGTCTATGCGTTCTAGCGTGGGATGTTCCCTAGCATTCGACCATGTGAACGCCCAGCCATTGAGATACACTTGAGTTCGCAATCATCTACAAACCACCGAAAATGACCCATCATCCGTCTGTTGAGACTGCCATTGTTTTTATCTTCTGCTCGAAGGATAAGGTTGAAGTCGCCAAGTAACATCCAAGGTCCTGATATTGTGCCTTGAATGTCGCTGAGTTCCTGAAGGAAATCCACCTTGTGACTATCCCCTGTTGGACCATAAACCGTCGTAATCCAAGAGGACAGTCCATGCACAAAAATGACCTTGGCTGTGATGGAGTGAGAATGAATGTAAGGCGCCGATTAGTCAAGTTTAACTTGTAAAAGAACCATACGTGAAGTAAAGCATGATTAGAGTTTGGAAAATCCTGATTCATTAGTTCAATTAAACTAAGGGAAGTATCTTGCTAATTCTTTCTTGGGTGATGCGTTGGTTGTTGCAGAAGGAGTTTCTCGATAAATATGCAACCTTCCTCAAATTGATTTCCAAAATATATCCCAATGAAACTGTGACATCTGTGAATGAAATGAGAGAGATCCTAGCTTCTCTGTGACAACTTTGCTCTTGGATTAACTTTACAAGGTAACTTTGTGCACTTCGACTTTTGCTGCTATGTCCTGCTACTTATTGGTATTATTTGTTCCTTGTTGTATGGTGTATGAATTGTTTTATTTTTATCTTTTGTTTCACTCATATGTTTCAGGGCAAGATGAAATGAATTTGGTATTAAACAATACATTTCTTTCTCCTTTTTGTTGCAGATAGTAATATTAGTATAAATTAACAATGGGAACTGGAGAAAAAACATTTGCCTACGATTACCAACTGCAGTGCACTGTTCCTACTATTCTTGCAAGTAACAGTAACAAATAATACAACGTGGATTTTCTGCACATAGGTGCACCTGCACATATTCTTGTTTGCACATGAACATGGCTCCAAAAATCTCTAAACAATCATGGATATAGGACATGTTGGCATATGCCCGCTTGCTAAAGGAATTTCATAAATATGATCATATGTGCACTGTGGTTGAAATTTTTTATACCCCTACATGACAGCCGTATTGTGGTGAAAATGTCTCTGAAAAAGAATCTATTTTCGAGGTAGTTTCTGCAAAACTCCACTAGATTTGCGAGTTTTCAGTAAAAGTTGAAGCCTTGAAGGCATTTTGAAAGAAGCCTTATGTAATATTTGAAGGTGTTTCCAAAAGCACCTCAGATGCTTTAGTGGGTGTTTTTGTTTCTTCAGGTTAATCTGTCTCTTTTGGGGCAGTTTTTATAAATCACCACAATTAACTTTGCTCTTACTAAATATTTGTGATGATTTCTTAAACTTCTTAAAAAGTTTTTCAGCCATTTTTAGAGCTTTTTAAGAAATTATAAAGTTCGTCCAAGATCAACCATGTCATACGCGATCGAAGCTAGCTTTTAATTAAACAATATGTGCTCGATTAATTAGTCTCACCTTGTGTATTTATTTGTTTGTGTATAATTTAATACTATATAATCTACTAACTATTCTTTACTGCGCATGAATGCAGGTACGAGGAGAGGGCCTCACCATGAGGACCTCCCCATGAGCTATTGATTCCTCCTCGATCAACCGAATCAACGGCTGATAGGGTCCCATCGCATTTTCTTCCTACGAGTAGGAGCAGCCTCCAACATCACTAATCCCATCTGCGCCCAAAAAGATCGATGCATGGATGATATTCTTCTTGTTTATGTCTTTATCGTGCACCCACCCTAGCTACATATAACATCTCCAGTCTAATTTGCATGCTTTAGCAAAATGATCTTTGTTTGCAAATACATGTCGTTTTGGTTTTTCTCATAAACTTTTCCCTCGATTCCAAACATTGGTAGGAAAAATGTAGAATATTTTTTGTTAATCAAGTTTCACCCAATAGTTGGACGAAATTCCAGACTTTTCGGTTCCCATCATGTGAATGATTAACGTGTAAGCTAATTGATCTACATGTAGGGGTGAAAACGGATCGAATACGGACGGATAATGGCTCTGTCATATTTTTTTCATATTTTTTTCGGATCCGAATACGAATACTCCGGATACGAATAATATCGAATACGAATACGGAGCGAATACGAATTGAAACGAATACGGTCGCGGATATTTTTCGGAACATGAAAACCCCTTAAATTGTATGTTAAAAATTAACGAAAACATATAACTAGTTTATATGATGCAAACATTCATGAATTGTTCATATTTTCAGCAACCACACATAACATTAGCAATAGCAAGCTGCATTAACTAGTTCATCACAAACATAGTGCTTAGTTTACCATATTTAGCTCATAAGTCATAACTCATAAAGTCACAAGTCATCACAAATTCACACTTAGTTAATCACATACATAAAACTTAGTTCACACCAAATTAATCAGACTGAATGGTTAATTTATATGCAAATGACTTTAACATCCCAAAGTATGCTACCAAAAGTAAAATTAATAAAGTTATTATTTTATTGGATTTTCTAAGATTTAAAATAGTTTTCTTGGTTAAAAAGAAAAAAAAAAGTCAATTATTTAATTTCCTAGTTTTAAATGTCAAAAATAAAATTTATTGAGATTTATGGGATTTTATTGGATTTAAAGTGAAAAAGAAAAAAATAATTAATTTCTTGAATTTTTGGATTTTAAAAGGTTTTTCTATTTTTCAAAAATTAAAAATAATTTATGTGCAAAATAAAAATCAACTTTAACTTGGAATTAATTTTATTAAGTTCAAAATAATTCAATGAATTTATGTGATTTTTTTCTAGAAGTTTTGAACTCTATTTGCTATTTTCTAAAAGGCTATTTGATTTGTGTCATTTTCTGAAATTCGGAAATCAATTAAAATCCCTTATTCTCTTTTAGGTTGAAATCCGGATATCTGGACTTGGTCTTATCCGGATAATCCGTATTCGTATCCGTATCTGCCGGATAGCATGCCTACCGTATTCGTTTCCGTTTTCAACAAAAAAATCCGAATTCGTTTCCGATCCGAAAATTATCCGAGAAAAATCCGATCCGAGACAATCCGAATCCGTTTCCGTCCGGATTGGTCGGAAACTATCCGATCCGTTCTCATCCCTATCTACATGGTCAGCGACCAATATCAATATAGCAGCGGAAACAGGTGTACTTATGGCCTCGTTTGCTTCGGCTTCTGGTTTTCGGCCGAAAAAGCCGGAAGCCGAACCAAACGGTCGGCTTTTCGAAGCCGCTTTTCTCGTAGCCGCTTTCCCAATCTGGCCACCCTAACCCTAATCCCCTCTCCACATGCCCCCGAGCGGCTCTTCTTCCTCATGCGCGCGGCGCTCCCTCTCGCCCTCTCCCCGGCGCCCTCCTCCCCGACGCACCTCCTCCTCGTGAGATCTGGATCTCACGCCTGCTTGCCTCCTCTTCGTCCTCCCCGGCTCCATCCTCCCCGCCCGCCTCCTCTTCGTCCTCCCCCGGCTCCATCCTCCCTGCCAGCCTCCTCCCTGGTGTCCTCCTCCACCCCCGGCGCCCTCCTCCACGGCGCACCTCCCCGGCGCCATCCTCCACCCACAGCGCACCTCCCTGGGGCCCTCCTCCATCCACGGCGCCCTCCTCCACAGTGCACCTCCTCCACCTCCCTCCTCGTCAGCAACCTCCCCTTCGGATGCTACGAGTCTTCCTCTGCTCAGGTAGTACCCCCAACGTGTGTCTCTCTAATCCTCCTCTCCTCCCTCGTCACCGTCCTCTCTCGTCCTCCTCCCTTCTACGGTGCCGGTGCCGTCCAAGTCCCTCTCCTCCCCGGCTCCCTCCTCTCGAGCCACCGCCGCCTCCTCCCTCCACCTCCTGAGCCACCGCCGCCCTCCCCCTTCTACTGATGAGTGCAGCAAATTTGATGTTTGAAATGCTAATTCTTTTGTTGGTAAGCTGGCCCTGCATTCCAACTGATGTTCTAATGTTTCCTTCTACTGATGAGTGCAGCAAATTTGATAGAAAATAACTACTGGTTCTACTTGCACTATCTACTGACTTTTGCTCAATCAAATATGGACTTGTGAGGTGAGAAATTGGAGCAGAATATGTGGTGTTGGGCCTATTTTAATTGCATAATGTAAGGTGATTTTGAAGCTAGTATTTTACTAACAGCTACTAGACATACAATACACTTGGTAGAAATTGGAGCTTGGATGCTTGGTGGTAAGACATCTGAAAGGGGGGGAACTCTTTTGTAATGTCAAATCAGGAGTAATTACTAATTATTTGCAACATGATATTGTCATTTTCTAGATTGGCCAACTCTTGTTTAGCATGTTCTTTTTATAAAGAAACAGGGATTTTGAGATACTAATAAGAGTTACATTTATTGCTAGTGACTTATCAACATTTCACTTTCTTGAGCTCAACATAATTTTGCTTCTGTTATGACATTGACATGAAGCATGTCCTAGCATGATCTTTGTAATGAAACAGAGAACACATGGTACTAGCATTGCTTACACCATTTTCAGAATCTAGGCATACTAGTAATTGATCATTCTTTCATTTTTCTTGACAAAGAAAGAAAGAACAAAGGAAGCTAAATTCTTTGATGCAGGTGGAAAAAGTTTAGTTCTAATTGCTTGACGACTATAATGGACTGCACATTTATTATTGAAATGCCATTGTCTATTATCTTAGCAGTTAGCACCCTTAGTTTTTTTTTATTGAAATGGTGGGGTATTTTTAGTATAGAAACATGGTACCCTTTCTGTTGTAGCATTGACCCTCAGTTGATGTGCTGTGTTGTAGCATCCAGTATTGCTTGTTATTTTCATCCATGAATCCATGCAATTCTCATTATTACTTGTTTGCTTGAAATTACTTGATTTATATTACTAAATCTCCACCATGCTAATGTATATGGCCTCTCTATTCTCATTCCTATATTTGTGTTATCTTATTGCCAATTATTATCATGTTGAATGTGAGCATGAATGTGGTACTAGCCTGAATTATGGTTACTTTTGGTTTGTTTGATCTGGACTTGTGATTCCATTTGAAAATGATGGTGAATTTTATTATTCTGGTGATGTTGCACATGCCATATTACTTGTGCTAGGTATTACTTGTTGTTAAATACAGTCTTGGTTGTGATGTAGGATATTTATCCATGAATCCATGAAAATGTTGACTTGTCTGCTTGTCCATGGAAATCTAGATTCTCTTGCTTCTAGTTTGCATCATTGAATACTTTATTTTGATGATGACACACATTCATTCATTTGTTAGTAGCTTGTTATAGAATGGATTCACCAATAGAAGTGTTGTTAGGTGCTAAGATTTATTTATGACATTGATTATCTTTGTAAGTACTTGATGTTGTTTCATTAAGATATTAACAGACTTAAACAAAGTGCCTAACACTGCCGATGCCGGTCCCAAGCCCGGAAAAAAGTGGATGGGGCATTATTTGTTTGTAATAATTATTTATGTAATATTTGTTTGTAATAATTATTTGTTGTAATAAATGTTTATTGTAATAATTGTCGTTAAATACGCTAATCCTTGATTCACATGGTGGAGAAATTCGTGCAACATACTTCAATTTGGTGCTTGATCAGTTTTATGACTTGGTAAAGTGTACTTGATATCTAGAGAATAAGTGAAACTTGCTCAGAAATAGTTTACAATGACTATGAAGTAACTCTGGATGTCTCAACATCTATAGAAATTTGTTCGGTTACTCTTATTGTAACCTTATTGTCAATGCCTCGTCAATTACGTTAATCGTCGTTAATAATTGTCAATTGTCGTTAAATGTTGTTAAATGTTGTTAAATGTCGTTAAATATCGTTAAATATTGTTAAATGTCGTCAAATATTGTTAAATATCGTCAAATATTGTTAAATGTCGTCAAATGTCAATATTGTTAAATGTCATCAAAATTTGTTAAATGTCGTCAAATATTATTAAATGTCGTCAAATGTCAATATTGTTAAATGTCGTCAAATATTGTTAAATGTCATTAAATATCGTCAAATGTCATGAAATATTGTTAAATGTCGTGAAATATTGTGAAATATTGTTAAATGTCGTGAAATATGGTGAAATATTGTTAAATGTCGTGAAATATTGTTAATTGCGTTAAACGGTATCAAACAAACCATTACTGCCCTCAAGGGCATTTCAGACATTTCACATCTCGGAAGCAGCAGCCAGCCTACCTAAAAGCCAGACACCAAATCAGAAAAGCCCAGCCGTTCAACCCACAGTCAGAAAGCCCTACAGCACAGCCGGAAGCCGCTTTTCAGAAAAGCACAGCTGTTCCAAACACCCCCTTAATATATACACGCTGACGTAGGCGCAGTTGAATCAAACCCAACCCCTGGGTTAATTCAAGGGCACAACTGCATTCGGACATCGTACGCTCTGACACAACATATGAGCACAATGTTTGCAATAAAAAAAATTCTATACGTGTAACAAATACACAAACCGATCGGGTATCTTCGTTCAAGCTAGGGTGCATAGGAAGAACGATGAAGTGAGAGGATGGGGGCAGGGAAAATAGTCGAGTCGATCGATGGGGAGAAGCAAAACGAAATCAGGATTTGGCTGAAAAAAATACAACGTAACATGGTCAACATCAAGAAATTTACAACATTTAAAACTTACTTATGAAACATTTTGATTTCACAAGCGCAACACGGCCATGTGCTAGGCACAATAAAAATGAAGAACGTGTGCAATATATTTCTTTCCAACGGTCGCAACATATCAAAGAAGTTCAAAGAAGCAACAATCAGACACTTACAACAAATTTTTCAATGAGGCGCAACATTGATGCGATCACCATGCAAGAAAAAAAAAATCCTTGTGCAACAAATTCATCCCCACGGTTTGCACACAAACACAACACAAATGCCACTGTAACAAATTTGTAACCTAATTGCAACATGCCACAACATCATATTGCAACAAATAAAAACACTTAGTGCAACAATTTGGAACTTGCTGCAATAAAACAAGAATACCAATTCCTGCTGCTGGAGCGGGAAGTGCTGGCCCCAGCGAGGAGGCTAACGAAGGAGGACGTGTCGGTGGACGAGACGAGGAGCCACGGGAGCTGCGGGGGCGGGGCGAGAAGCCACGCGGCGGAGCAGCAGACCACAGCAAAGTATACGCGGTCGGCGAGGCAGCGTCGGTGGAGGAGGACGGCGGTGAGCATCTCCGTCGAGAGGTCTGACCACTACGGCGCAATCAGTTCCACTTCGTTTTGTTTTGAGACGACTGAGAGAAGTTGTGAAAGAAACTAGGGAATGCTCACTACTCGGTGGATAAGGAGTGGGTGGATAGAGCGAGCCGAGGGAAAGTGAAGTGAATAGCAAAATTAGATGAGGAATGGGTCGCTAGGAACAGCACGTGGGAAAAAGTGAAGTGAATAGAAAAAGTTAGAGAGAGGATGTCTGATCACATGGAACGGTCTGCGTAGTACTGTTACTCTTAATTCAATTCCCCCATGGCAAAGACCAATGCGCCTCCACCGCCTCGTGTACGTACGCGCCTACTTGTCACCTTCCTCCTGACGTTTCCGTAGAGGGGGTGGACCCCACATGGACACGTACGTACGCACCGAGCCGACGTGTAAAAGATAGCAAGCGTAGTTGCTGATAGGGATGGAAATGAGCTGAGCCGAGCTGGCTCGAGCCAGGCTCGCGGTGGCTCGGCTAACCAGTTGGCTCGGCTCGTTTCAGAAACGAGCCAGAGAGGCAGCTCGGCTTGACTTAAAGCTCGAGCTAGCTCGCGAGCCAGGCTCGGCTCGGCTTGAAGATGAAATGAAGCATATCATTGATACATCCAACCACTCAACCTGAAGCATTTGAGAAGCATCTGATTACATGACAAGGAAATAAGTACATTTATACACACACACACTTAACAAGTGATACATCCATGTCCTACATAATTTCAGTCAGTCTGTCTGCAATTCTGCATTGATACTATACCAACGAAATTTGTAGAATATATGAGTAATTTCAGTCAGTCTGCAATTCTGCATTGATACTATACCAACGAAATTTGTAAAGTAGCGCATCCACGCATTTGCATCAATCCCTCATAATGCAGTATATACATGATACATCCATGTCCTACATAACACAGAGCCTTGCATGTTATGGCAAGGCGTCATCTTTGCACATGCACAAAACCCAAATTAACATGAAAACCAGGCAAAATACGAAGGTGTGATCCAACCACCAACATCTCAGTAAAAAAATTCAAACACATAAAATAACCTCTTTTTAAACAAGACATTATAGCATATGCAGACTGAACTACAAAGACTTCATGAGTGTTCTTGATTTTCCAAACAAGACACAGCCAATAGCATATAGGCATAGCAAATAGACTTCATGTTCATGACTCGTGAGTCATGAGTGTCCATAACTCCATGTAACAGTCCATCTATATAAGATATAACAGTCCATGGCTCCATACTAAGCAGTAAGCAATTAATGTACAAGAATCCAAAATAACAATCTAAAGGTCCTCATGAGCAGTCTGGCCCCAACAACAAAATCAGTTTCAAGCACTCTGCCATCCTTTGTTTCTGCAGTGACCTGGTAAAGTGGTAAGTGGAAACAAAGCAAAGTTACAGCATTGGTAAGTTGCAAACTTGCTACCACAAGAAGAGCAGCACAACTGAATTTGGATTTTGAAATTGTACATATATAACCATTGGCTGCAGCATCAAAGTATCAAACAATGAGGCAAAATGACACCAAGTTGTCAACCACACGAACAGTTGAACATATATCACTAGTTGCAGTTCGGCATTATGCATCAATGAACTAAAAGAGCACTTGATATATCTAAAACATTATATATTTGTTATGCACGAATGAAGTAAAAGAGCACTTAGAAGAAGTATCACTCACTAGTTGCTCTCCACAACGCTTTGAGGAAATAGAATGGTCTCAACATCATCCTCATCATCTTTTTCCTTAAAACAACAATAATAATTGAGTTAGCAAGATATGAACAAAAAATATTAGAAAAGACATATTAAAGTATGCAAGAACCTACCACAAATATAGGAGGCCTCATGTCATCAACTGCACCTCTAATCCAGCTAGAGGCACACACCAAATACTGAACCATAGCCGGATGTAGAGAACTCCGATAGTCATCTAGTACTCTACCTCCAGTACTGAAAGTTGATTCCGAAGATACACTGCTAGCTGGTATAGTCAAGAAATTCTTAGCCATCTTTGACACTACCGGGAATCTATGTGCATTCAAATTCCACCACTCAAGCAATTTGAAGCCCTTGTTATCTAAACTCTCATTCACTTCATCTAGATAGATAAGCAACTCTGACTTTGAAGGCTCGGTAGAAGTGGAGCATAAGAATGAGTGGCCGAGATGAGACTGAGGATAAAGAGCTGCTTGTACCCATAGCTAAAGAGGAGGTTACATCACCTGCACTAGGCACCTTGTTGTGTCGATGATCCATCTCGAACTGTGAATACAAATCTTCCAACTCGACCCTCACATCCTCAAGCTCATATGCAGCCTTTGAGGGCTCGTATATTTGGTTGAAGCACCAACCAATGAATCTCATCTTAAATCTAGGATCAAGAATAGTAGCAAGGACCATGACATTGTTCTTTTCTTCCTAATACTTATCAAACTTGTCCAACATTGCAGTAGCCATGAGCTTCAAATGTTCATCTCCCGAAGCAATTGCAGCTCTTAATGCAATCTTCACATTAATTATATAAGGATAAAAATATTTGTTGTTGGATAAGTTGATCCAGAAAATGCACTAGTCACTTCAGCCAAGGACTTCAATATTGGTGCAATTTTCTCATACAATGCCCAATCTTCGCCCGATGGCTGCCATTGGTAGTTTGCATCCGTGTCGGCATAACACACTAAAGCATCCTTATAAGCAAGACAGACTGACAACATCTTGTATGTGGAACTCCATCGTGTGGACACATCAAGGCTCAACCCAGGACCAATTTGCAAAGCAAGTGATGAACAAATTTGTAAGAATTTGTGCATACGAGATGGAGACTTCTTCATATACTTGACTATTTCCCTGAGCTTGTTTATCAAAGGTGCTAATGGTAGTAGGCCATCATTTACGACCAAGTTCACTATATGACAACCACATCGAACATGAAAATACTTGGCAATGAAATGAGCTGATCCTCTAGCAGCAAACTTGGCCATTAAACTACGTATAGCAGCAATATTTGAGGAAGCATTATCAAGAGTAAGTGTGATAATCTTATCCTCTATCTTCCATTCAGCAATGCAATCAAAGACAGCCTGAGCTATGACAACCCTGCTGTGTGGAGGATCCAACTCAATAAAGTTCAGCACACGACATTGCATAACCCAATTTTTATCTATATAATGTGCTACCAAACTCATGTAGCAAAGGTTTTGGTTAGAAGTCCACAAATCACAAGTTAAACCTATGTGGGAGACACTTCTGAGACTCTTCCTAAGGACTTCCCTCTCTGAGTCATAAATCTTGATGCATTCACTTCTTATCGTCTTTCTACCGATGGGTTGATATGATGAATTCAAGTAACGCATCAAAACATTAAACCAAGTGTGCTCTACCATCCTAAAAGGATACTCATGGACAATTATCATCTTAGCAATGATTCGACGAGTTTCATCTTGATCATATTCCCTAGGAGTGGTAATAAGAGGTAAACCAGTATCACCTGCCATGGCGAGACCAAAGTTCAGATTAGCTTGAGCCTTCATCTTAGCCACCTTATTCTGATATGGCGTGCACTTTGGTATGTGCCTCATTAGATGTGAAGTAGCTCCCCCTTGCTTGTAAGACATGAGTTTGTAGCAAAACCTACACTTTGCCCTTGTATCGATCTCCCCCTTCTTTGTCTTCGATGGAACAGTCACCACCTTGAAGATCTTTCAACAATCTGATCTTTGTTTTTGTTTCCCAGTTGGCTTTGGAGATCCCTTCCGTCTTTTTGCCTCCCTCTTTGATCTTCCTTGAGACACGGTAGTACCATCTTCTGTCAATTGCACAGCTCCTTGTTCATCATCATCTGAACTTGAAGAATGCACCGAGACATGTTCTTGTTCCCCCTCCACGTCAGATGGTTGATCATCATTAGCTATATGCTCCCAATCCGCATCCTCGCCAGACGACTGCGATAAAAAAATGGAGATAATTAGACAGCATGTCTAAAACAAGTAGAATATATGAAGCATGTCATATGTGCTCAAGTAGAATATATGAGTCATGTTATATATGCTCAAGTACAATATATGAAGCTCAAGTAAGAATATATGAATCATAGTTTCTGCACAAACAAAGAATATATGAAGCTCTTATGATCTTATCTGATAGGATGACCATTTAGAAGATCCCAATCCCAAACATCATATCATTGTACACTGCACGGACAGTAATTCCTGCTGCTGATTTTTTTCGACAAGAGAGGATCAAATGTATGTCACATTTCATTCCCTTAAAATACCGCTAACATTCCCTTAATTCACAAATAATAGACTAGGACACAAATAGAAGCAAGGATGGTAGACATAATGCAACCAATAAATTGTGCTGATGAGGTAACATTCCCTTAATATTAAATTGTGTTTCTAAAAGTATGTGAAGGGCATTTTCTGCAAATTAATCCAATCATAAGTCATAAAAGTCCATAAACCGAAGTATAGTTGGTGTAGCATAAGAAAGATTACCAAATCAATGGGCTCTAAACAAAGAGGGAATGCAAAAACTACATTTGCACAGAAATGGCAGTATGTTCAGGCAAAAAAAGTTGATGTCCCATGAAGTACTTATGCAAGTTAAGATACGACAGATTTTGCCTAGCATTATGGACAAGTAGCGATTTTATTCACGGTCCACAACCATGTTTTATTATTTGAATAGAGATAGGCATGTGTATCAGCTAAAGGGTTGCTCACAAGAAGAAACACACCAAATCAAGCAGTTCTCGAGCATTTGTTTATCAAATAAATAAGTAACAAGCATACATTGGAGAGAAAAATGTGTGATAACTGATAAGCAGATCAGAAATTCTTAACTGCGTCATGTTACAAGGACTTCTATTGCAGGGCACAAGCAGCTGTATTCGACATCGCAGACAAAATCTTGAATTCAAATGTAAGTGTTCCTGAGGAGAAAGCATGTTCAGCAGCATTGCGTCTGATGAAGACTCATCGAGGGCGAGGATGCCGGTTTGGTGGCGATGACAGGAGGCGGCTGGGAGGAGCTGACGGGGCGACGACCGGTTCCACGCCCGCCAGCTAGTGCCGAGGCAGAGGCCCCAACGTCGGCCGGCCTCTTCCCTAGCACACTCTTCCCTACCGCACGAGACTCCAAGCTTCGTTGGTGCCGATCCATGTGCGTCGATTGGACTTGGACAGCGCGGCCGTGCGGCGGATGGAGCGGGGTTGGCGGGCGCGCGGCGAAGAAGCGAGATCTGGCGGTTAGCCACCGGCAGCCAGATGGCCCGCCGGCGTCGGGCGGTGCCTCTCGGAATTGGCGGAGATAGAGAGCACGAGGCGAGCTAAGGCGAGGATGGGGACATGCGGTCCGCGGCACCACAGTGGATGGGCGGCGGCACCGGGTTGACGGCGGGCGGCGGATGGAAGCGAGGTTGAGGCGGCGCCGGAGTTGATGGCGAGGCGGCGGATGGAAGCGAGGTTGGCGGCGGGTGGAAAGAACGGAGAAAGCAAAAGCCAAAAGGGGATCATGAGCTAGGGTAGGGCAACGCAAGGCCAGACCGGCGGAGGAAGCAAAACAGGATTGGGCTTGGGCCTTCATCGTTCGACCATGGGCCACTCGAGCTTTTTGGCTCGCCGAGCGGCTCGAGCTCGGCTCGAATTTTTCATAAGCTAAAAGCACGACTCGGCTCGAAAAAAAAAACGAGCTCGAGCCGGCTCACAAGTCGCGAGCTTTTTTTCCAGCTCTAGTTGCTGAGTCGGACTAGCTTCATAGCTTGTTTACCGGGCCTCTCTGGGTTGCTTGGATAGAGATGCTCGGAGCGATTAATTAAGTTAGAATCGCTAAAAAAAAAGAATCAGATTCCGTGGACAAGGTTGCCTAGTCAGCAGCGCCATCTTATTCTTCCTTTGGTAGATTCGCACCCGGAGGAGATCGATGCTGATGCCCTCCCTCGATTTGAAAGAATCAGATTCCGTGGACAAGGTTGCCTAGTCAGCGGTGCCATCCTATTCTTCCTTTGGTAGATTCGGGTCCCTCGATTTGGTGCTCGTCTCCGGACTCGCAGTCGTCGCTGGACCTACGTACACGGCCTGTTCTTTTAGACGTATGTCCTCTCCTACGTAGCGTGTCGCATCTCACCCCTTTTTGTTCTTGTTTACATCTTTACATCCCAGACCCATGTTCGGCTAAAATGAGAGAATTAATTAATTTGCCCCTACACAACAATCCGTTATGTTCTCGTAATTTTAATTACGAGAAAGACCCACAAGCACACGCACACCCCTTAGTATTTGGTTTATTAATTACCCCTGTGCATTTATTTTAATGTAGCTACTCATAAG
Source organism: Phyllostachys edulis (assembly GCA_036346405.1). Classification (NCBI taxonomy): domain Eukaryota; kingdom Viridiplantae; phylum Streptophyta; class Magnoliopsida; order Poales; family Poaceae; genus Phyllostachys; species Phyllostachys edulis. The sequence continues at coordinate 24,351,497 of CM070566.1, forward strand.
AAAATATATAGTGCAATATTTAAATTTTTATATGATGACTCGTAGTTAGAAATGTAACTTTTTTAAAATGTTATACTAGTAGTGTATTTGTCATTTTTTTTGTTGGGAGCATATTTTATGCACTCACATTTTGATTTCAGCTCAAAAATAGTATGAAAAATCCCCCAAAAAATTATAGATGTACTTATCAATACATTCTAAATTAAGAGTAACAAAAAATGAGAAAAAAATGATAAATCAAAAGGAAAAGGAAAAGGAAAAAAAATACAATGGTGCTATTCACATCAAACTTTTCTTTTTTATTTCTTCTAATACATTTTGAATTTTGAATTCAAATATAAAGGGTGCTAGAAAACTCTATAAACTACGCTTGGGAAGGAACACCGCCTTCAGATCCAGCTACCGATACGCTAGGGAAGGAATGCATGTTGCCTTCAGATCCGCCGCTGGGACACCAAGAATGGACCACCACTGGGGGTAGGGAAGGGTAGTCAACCGCCGCCGCCATCGCCTCCGAATCCGACATCCATATCTTTCCACTAGATGAGAACAAGAGAGAGAGAGGGGGGAGGGGGGACTGCAGGGAGACAGTGGAGAAGAGGGGAGCGCTGTGGAGGAGAGGAGAGACGACGCTCTAGGGAGGTTGCGACTCTTGTGGCTACCGTTCTTGCGAGTCTGAGGGGAAGAGGGGGGCGGGGAGGAGAGAATTTGAGGCCCCAAGTGGGTTTGGTTATTTTATTGCCATGTGGGGCTATCTTAATACCTACTTGGGCTTTATACACGGTAGAAAATAGAAATAGCCACATCACCACACCATAAGGCCTACTTTTGGAATATACATTGGAGATGCCCTCATCCATTTTGTTTTGAAGTTTTTCATGATGATTTGGTGCCCAAACTGAAAGTCGGGTACATGAGTGCACCACAAAGGGTGAGTGCATGGGATACTTTCTATTTTTGTTAAATATTTTTTGTGTCATGATATTTCCTTTATCTTGTATAGTATTTATTAAACTAGCTTTGATCACATGCAGTTGCACTTTCCGGTACTATAATGCATATATTTATATTTAAAAAAGGTTGTCTTCGTTGTACAGCTTGAACATCTATAAGATGTATTTGTTATACAGTTGTAACACCTCTTGCAAATATTTAATAAATATGCATTGTTATAATCAAGTCCCACAAAACAAACATTTTAATTAGATCATTCTCTTAATTTCTCTCTTGACTAATAAGAGAATTTCTTGTAATTTTTACTTTTCATTGTTATTGCAAGAGTTTCTAGTCTCAAAACAACAAAGAGGCACTTTTTAATATCCCACCATGCTATTTATGTAATTAAAGATAGGTGTAGTTTTGCGATAACATAACATTGGAATTTTCTGGAAATGCTATTGGTCGTAAACAGTGCGGGTTATTTACCATCTTCATACTTTGTTCATTAATGTTATTTTTATTATTTTGATTAATTTATTCTACTTCTATATCTCAATTCTAAACTGGGAAAAGCTTCTGAGCGAACATTATTTTTTATTTTGCACTGAAAATAATACATCACTAAATATATGTGGAAATGTCTTTGTTGTAGGTGTAAAAATCGAACACGAGTGAGGGGATGGACGTCGGCCGTCTGACGGCCATCGTCCACAAGAGTAAAAAATGACACAAGGGTTTATACAAGTTTGGGGTTCGAGAGGACCGTTTTACTCCTGTCGGTGAGCAAACGGGGGTTACCTCCGGGGAGGGAGCCCCCGAGGGCTCACCAGTTTGAATAGGTTCCTTTATTCCTCAAGAGAGCTCCCCTCAAATGAGAGATACATAGGTTATTTATGGGCTCTTGGGGCCTACACAAATGACCAAAATACCTCTTAGGGGATAGCTACACTATGAGTACAAGTGAGGGTACAATCGGTCTTTACAAGGTAATTACATTTTGGAATCTGTTAAGCAGGTGTTAACTTTGTGGGGTCGATCTTACTGGTAAGATGTTGAATTATTCTTCGTAAGATTGGTAATCTAAGCTATTTTCAATGTTACAATATGTGTCCCTTGTATTTTTTATCAGATTTTACGAACGGCTGCTTCCAGTTCACATGGTTCTGATTTGAATTACCTACTCCTTGACCGGTTCCTTCTCTCCATGCAACGGGGATGAAACACGATCGGAAAACTTCTCCTACCTCCGCTTGACAATATTTGTCCACGATCCATCATGCACGCAAATAAAAAATAACATTAAATTTAATAAAAATGAATGAGAAATCATCATACAACCTTCTCTTAAATAACATACTAAAACCACTTAGTCTCTTGCGAAACATTTTAGTACGGAAAGAAAGTGAAAATATTACGATAGCTAGGTCTGCTGCCGCGTCGCTGTGCGGACATCAGACTTCGTCAAACGATAAGTGCACACCCACCTACCACGCAGTTGCGCGACTCGCCGTGACCGAGGCGGTGCAGGCGGAGGCTGGGGTACGCTTCCGGTCATCGCGCCCGCGCGCGCCACCTGCTCGACGGATTGCTTGGCCCACCCGTGAGCAGAAACAGTCTTCACCGCTAGCACAAGGTGAAAAATTCAGGAGAAGCTTCCCGCGTTCGCTGGCGCTCGACCACCCAGATCGGATCATCTCTTGAGGTAAATACGCACGCCTGCATCTGCTGCTACCTCAGTTTTGTCAAAGCTTGTCTTTTGCAAATCCCTTGTTCGGAATACCGGACCACCAGCCCCATTGCAGCAAAGGGAATTCGTCGTACCAGTTTTGCAATCTTTGTATGTTTGAGCACACTAGCTTGGTAGACTAGATCAGGTAGTAGTAAGTTATTTAAGGCATGGATTGCATTTCACATATGATGCAAACCAATTTTATGCAATGTTAGCGGAAACATCAATTTGCTTAAATCGAAAACTACGCTTGATATGATTTTACCAACAAACGTTGTCCCATGCCATTATACAAATATACATCCTTGCAAGAAGATCTTTTTCTCCTCTATTCCGCAACTTCATCTTTTTATGCCATTCTTGTCCATGTTACCAACCTAAAAAAAATCTCTGCTCCTCTCTACCTTTACTTCAACTTTTTATCCTTTCTGATACACATCACCAACATAAAAAAAAAACAAGAAAGATCTTGCACAGCTCCGCAGGCTGAATTCAAGCAGTGCACAATAAGCAGCGTCGTATTTCAAAGTATTTGTATTTCCGGATAGTGTAACGCATAACACAGATTATTCTTAAAACAGTTTCTTTGCTGGACTACCGTGATTAGAGTCATCCCTCAGGATTGACAGATTTCACCGGGTGGTGATATGAAGTGGAGTGTCAACACAGATTGTCACAAATAAGTTATACAAAGCCAATTGTCCATGGACTCATGTAAACTAGTATTATCATGGTTACAAGTTTTGAGTGATGGTATTACTCTCTGAAGCATATAAGTAGATAGGCTATAGCGGCCATTATGTGATGGGCTTCTTGCCTTTTTTTTCTTCTGAAACAGAGATGGGCTTCTTGTCAAACTTATTATGGTGTGAATGTTTTTCCTTGGCTCATAAATTGGCTACCCAATTAATTTTTTTTAAAAAATAGTTATATGTATTTTCTGAAGGGAATTGCTAGAAAACAGACGCTTGCCTCTTAGTTGTCTTTGAATAAACTGTTGCCATAGTTAAAATCGAACATACTGCAGTAGCTGCAAAAACCATGTTGCAATAAAATAAGAGTGGTCTATAATGTATAGTTGCAGCAAGTAGTGGTAGTTGTTAAAAATGTTGCACTACATGTTCTTCCAATGGAACATTATTGTATATCTGTTGTAACATCCTATAGTTACCTGTTGTAGAAAATGGAATATTGCATTAGCTATAAGATGATGTAGTAGTTGTAAAAAATCGTTGAATATATCTGCAGCGATGTTTTGCATGAAAGATTGCCACGAATGACTGATTTTTGGGGAAAGAAAGGGTAAATCATCCCTTGTCACTTCTCTAGAATTAACTGTAATATAGCTATTGATTGTAGACACCCATGAATTGATAGATTGGAATATAGAACATACAGATATTACATTTGAAAGCAGCTGGCAAATGGATTTGCTTTTTTTGTTCCCTTTTCCTTTCATTATATGATATTTTGTAATCTAAAAATTGTACACTTTATGTGTGTTTTCCTTTGCAGCATAGATGGCCGAAGCAGCCCTTCTTGCTCTCTCAAAGATTGGTTCCTATTTAGCTGGAGAGGCTTCCACTTTCGCCACATCCAAACTTTCTAATCTGAAGGCTCTGCCAGACACTGTGCAGCGTATACGGAGGCAACTTTTAATGATGAACCTCTTTATAAGGAAGATGGGTGCATCATATCTCGGCGATGAGCTCCTCAATGGATGGATCACTGAGGTGCGAATGTTGGCCTACCGTGTTGAGGATGTAATGGACAGCTTTTCTTATTACTCACTTCAGTTTGAGCAAGAAAAGTTCCTGAATAAGATGGGCAAGGGGTCATACTATGCTGTGGTTTTCAGTAGAATTGCCGATGAGCTCATTCAAATAGAGAAGGAAATTGAGCATGTTTCAAAGTTGAAGGCACTGTGGGTGCAATCAGTCCATGAACTTGTTCCTAATCAAGTTGTCAACACCGAGCAACGACTTCCCCAATACTGCTTGCAACAATTTATAAAGGATGAAGATCTTGTGGGGTTCAAGGACAGCAGGCAGTTGCTGGAGAGATTGTTGAGCCCCAATGAAAATAAACAAGCTCTCAAGGTGATATCAGTGTTGGGTATGGGTGGGATAGGAAAGACCACCCTGGTCACCACTGTGTACGAGCGACAAAAGGAGAACTTTGACTTGCAGGTATGGCTCACTGTGTCGCAGTCGTACAGTGTAGAGTCTTTGCTAAGGAATCTACTAGAGATGATTCGTACCCAGGAGCGGCATATTACAGCGGATGATAAGAAGCTGAAGATATCAGATGATATCCTGAGGATGAGTTTGTCACAACTGAAGACAAACCTAAAGGAATCATTGAAACAAAATAAATACATTGTTGTACTTGATGATGTATGGCACCGCCAAGCCTTCGATGGAATGCGTGATGTGTTTGAGGATTCCAATAATGGTAGCTGCATCATCATCACGACAAGGAAAGGGGAAGTTGCTGCTTTTGCCAACACAGGTTGTGGGCTTGAGCTTAAACCGTTAAAAGACGAGGATGCATTCCTCCTCTTCTGTGCAAAGGCTTTTCCCAACAAAAATGGCTGTGAGAGCCCATCAGAGCTTAAGCAGCTTGCTACTAATATTGTAAAGAGATGTGGAGGTTTGCCGCTGCCAATTGTATCAATAGGCAGCTTGCTGTCTGCAAGGAAGCAAATAGAGCCAGTTTGGCAACAGATGTACGATCAACTTCCATGCGAGCTAGAGAAGGATGAACAGGTTCGGGGAATTCTAACTCTGAGCTACTACGAGTTACCAGGGGACCTTCGGAATTGCTTCCTATACTGTAGCCTGTTCCCAGAAGATACACCTTTGTCAAGGGAGAACCTTGTAAGGCTATGGATTGCAGAAGGGTTTGTGGTAAAGAAAGGGGATAGTACTTTGGAAGAGGTGGCAGAGGGCTACCTCATGGAGCTGGTTCATCGGAACATGCTGCAACTTGTGGATAATGATGAGCTTGGCAGGGTTAAAACGTGCAGGATGCATGACATTTTAAGAGAGTTGGCTCTTTCAATCTCTAAAGAGGAGATGTTCGGCATAGCGAATGATTTTGGTGCAATGGTACTAATGGATGCAGATGTGCGCCGCCTGTCAGCGTGTCAGTGGAGGGGAAAGAAACATGACACATCAAAGATTAAATTTCCACACCTTCGAACTCTAATGGCAGGTGAAACCATTGCAGCCTCTATACCTTTAATATTATCTAAATCCAAGTACCTTACTGTCCTCGAGCTGCAAGACTCAGGAGTCAGCGATGTACATACATCTATTGGGACTCTGTTTAACTTACGATACATTGGCCTAAGGAACACAGCTGTCAAATCGCTTCCAGACTCTATTGAAAAGCTCTCCAATCTTCAAACCCTTGACGTCAAATCAACAAATATAGAGAAACTACCTAATGGGATTGTGAAGCTTGCTAAGCTAAGGCACCTTTTGGCTGACAAATTTATCGATGACACAAAGTCAAATTTCCTTTATTTCCATGGGGTGCCGGCACCCAAAGGATTATCAAGATTGGAAGAAATGCAAACACTTGAGACCATTCAAGCAACGAAGGGCTTGGGTGAACAGCTTGAGAAAATGATGCAGTTAAGGAACCTTTGGATTGACAACATAAGTACCGATCACTGTAATGAGCTGTTTTCTTCCTTGTCTAAGATGCCGCTTCTTTCTAGCTTGCTTCTTTGTGCAAGTGATGAGAATGAAGCACTACTTTGCTTTGAAGCTCTCAACCCAACATCTACGATTCTCCAAAGGCTAATTATCAGAGGGCGCTGTGCTGACAGGACACTGGACTGTCCACTATTTAAGGACCACGGGAGACATCTCAAGTATCTAGCTCTAAGCTGGTGTCGCCTTGCGGCAGATCCACTGGGGTTGCTCGCATCGCTTCTGCCGAATCTGACATATCTGAGTCTTAACAAGGTTCATAGTGCAGATACTTTGGTTCTTGGTGATCGGTGCTTCCCACACTTGAAGACACTCGTCCTGAAGAACATGCCTGACGTCAAGCAGCTGAAAATTGGAGATGGCGCCCTTCCATGCATTGAAGACGTATACATTGTGTCACTGCCAGAGCTGTCAAGGGTCCCTCTACGCATCGAATCCCTTAACTCTCTGAAGAAGCTCTGGCTTCTCGGCCTCCATACGAACTTCAAAGCTGACTGGAACAAGAAAGAAATGTACCAAAAGATGAAGAATTTGTCGGAGCTCCGCGTATAGCTATGGCAGCTTTGTTGGTTCGTCCTGATGTACACCCTTGTCTGCAAGGATACTTCATTGTGCATTTGGTGTTTCCAAAATTTACTTAGTTATTGTATGCCTTCGTGAGTAAGTCCTTAGTTATTGCTCTGTACGCTGTGTCTACAAGAAATTTCGTGTCCAGTACGTTCTTGTCTAAATGGTATGTATGATCTTGCCTATCAATCCTAAAACAGTGACTTTCCTTGCTGCCAGAAAATCCCCTGTATTTGTAATGTTGCTTCGGTTGCTCGAGCTTGGTTTCATGTATTTGTGTTCTTTCGGTTGCTTGATTTTTGGTTCATGTTGGAAAAAAACATTTCGTTTGAATTACATTTGCGAATAATGATGCTGCTACTTCAATATATATATTTAAGATGCGTCGCAATATAATGTTGAAATACTATGGTGATGCAACGGGAAAGCATATCAACCTTAAATCAGAATGATCACCCAGCTGGAACAAGGGATAAACTAGATGTTAAACTTTTAATACCTTTTCTTATACGCAGCAGCCCCTGAATCAGAACTGAGTTTGTAAAATACGGTATATACGTGCACAATATCAAGAACGAAGTAGATGAATCTCGTGGAGAACCAAAATAACGGCGACAAAACAACCACAACAAAAGAGAGATTTAGCGAAGCTTACCGCAAATTCTTTAAGCACGATCTCAAAAGAGTATAAAGGATTGTCGCTCTCTCACAATCCTCTCGAACCTCATAGGACCCTCAGATCCTTGCTCTATACAAGAATCTGGTGGTAAATAATAATCTAGCTTTTAATCCTCTCGTGTCTCCTGTTCTAGATGAGTTCCTCTTGCTTGACTTGTTTCTTCGGTTCCCATGGCCGCCCCTAATGGGTTTATACAGTCCTCTAGTTCTCCTCCAAAGTGAGGTAGGGATCTCACTCTAAAAAAAGTAAGAATCTTAATCCTATTAGGATTCATCTTGGACTCATGTAGCACACCTAATTAGGGTATGTTTAGTTGGCGGAATCATACGGGTATTACCAGGAATCCTTCATTATTCTTTAATCTTATAAGATTACCTTGTTTGGTAAATAAACCAATAATCTAAATTAGAAATCCAAGATTTCATTCGGAACAAGATTACCATCAATTACAAGAATATGTTTCCTGTAGAAAAGGGTGTCTATCTTAGATTACCAAGATAAATGAATCTTTAGTGTTGCGTTTTTATCATTTGTTTTATTTTTTTTTCCAAAATATGAATTTCCAAACCAAAATATCAAAACTTGAATCCTGAATTTCGACATCTTAAATTTAGACAATTGAAATTTCAAAATTCGAATTTTCATGTCTGGATTTCGATTTTTTTTTATTTTGAATCTTAAAATTTGAAATTTCTAATTCGGATTCCAAAATTCAAAATCTAAGAATTTAAATTTAATAAACTCAAATTATGAATGTTTCAATTTTGGAATTTTAGAATTTGAAATCCCAATAATTTAAATTGCAAAACTCAAATTTTGAAAATTGTAAATTTTGAATCATAAAAATTGAAATGTTTAATGTTGGAATTTTAAATTGTGAGAATATAAATTGCTAACTTCAAAATTTTATTTTTTATTTTAAAATTTATAAATGTTAACCTTCAAGGTTTAAAATGTCAAACCATGTTATTGATTTGTGGACTTGTTGGTTTGAGTTATGAAATGTTTGAACTATTATAAAGACTATTTGTAGTTTCCTTCAAACCAACCAAACGTTAGAATCTTAAATTACTGGTAATGTGTTTACCGGTAATCAGATTGAAGGGAATATTCGATTGCAAGGGAATGTGAGGTTATGCATACCAAACGCACCTAAAGGAACATGATATGACTCAACCTACCTCAACAATCTCCACCTTGACTCTTATCTGTTGAAGACATTTCGCTCCTCCAATAACTCGCTCTAAGTTGGCTCCACCTTTCTAGTTCCTTTTTTTGTTTTTTCCTCCCACCTTTGTGAGTGCCCCACCATAGGGGCTCATGCACATCATCACATTGTGTGTGTCGGTATCTGGGCTAGGTCGCCCGGACCCTCCACCTGAGAGCACCTTCGATGTGTAGTTTGGTTAACCACACCTCTTGTTCCTCTAGCCCTCCATGCCATAGGTTTGTACTGCCTCCAAGCTCCACCTGCTCGTTAGTACCACGTGGCTGGTCTCACCACGTGTTCCTTCTTCCAACAACTTGCACCTTTACCTTTGCGACTGCTAGAGTTTGCAACCATCTATGTAGTTCCGCACATAACTGCATATGAGATCTAAGTACACACCGTTGATGAAACGGTTTTCTTCTCCTAGCTCAGATTTTTACCTCATCTCCCATTGGTTGCCCTTCCTTTAGGTTTACCTATCAACTGGTATCCTTCCTTACTCTAGAAACTTTTCATGATTACCTGCCCTTTGCAAGTAACTAGTATGCATCAACCTCGAAGTGATATCTCACAACCTTCGAGTTCGAGTGACCTCACAAATACTAGATTCTTTTTTTAGCCAGGAACATACCAAACTCTCGCTAATGTGTGATGTTATCTATCATACATCTCCAATGTAACTGTTTGCACCTCGGTAATTGCATACTCCTTCCAATTCGCCAAGTGAACAATTTCGTAAGTTGGGCATAGAGACCCTTTGCCAAACATATGTGGAAGCAATAACCTTAATATAATATTCATCCAATAGAAGTACCTGATTGACTGACGACTAGTACATCCGAATCATCCTTTGCTACCGCCACTGAGCATGTGCCCATCATTTGTTTCAAACTTGAATAATCCTTTATCATATGACCATCCTCATCACATAGATAGCATACACGTGTGCCCTTGCTCTTGCCCTTGTTCTTCATGTGATTATTGTGTTTGCTTGCAACATCTATGGCAACCAATTCTTGATCACCCCAGGACAAAAAAATTCTATGGTTTCTTGAAGGACGCCGGGTCCAATTGGTATGCAATTGCCTCATTGAAGTTGAGAGTGTGTTTCCCGATGAGAATATTCATCACCAATTGCTTCCATGGTACTAGTGTAGATGATGCTAACATGACGACTTTGTTGTTCTTCTCAATTTTCTCATCCACATTAATTAGATGCATGATAAGCTTGTTGAAGACACTGAGATGGTCAACAAACTGTGTGCCTTCCTCCATGCGCAATTTATATAGTTGCTACTTCAACAGCCACCAATTTGTTAGTGACTTCATCATATACAATTCTTATAAGTTACTCTATAATTTCTACGGCAAATCCTCCTTGATCACCAAGTGCTTTACTTCATCAGAGAGATATAGACGAATTGTACTAACAGCCTTTCGCTCCATCACCTTCTAGTCTTTATCGCATGTCTTTTCTGGTTTGTCCCCTTCAAGAGCATCGATTAACCCTGTTGGACGAGAACATCCTCTACCATGTATTGTCACACGCCGAAATTTCCTCCGCCATCAAATTTCTTTACTTGACTCCACACTGTCGACATCAATCTTGATTTTGTGCTTCCTGACGCTTTGTCGACCTTATCGCAAATTAAATTAATTTGGCCTTGGTTGTGATACCACTTGTTATACTCTGGTACCCCTCCTTATTCGTAGTAGCCCCAGATCAGATCAAAGTTTGTGAGATATGGCACGTGTGTGCACGATATCAACAACGAAGTAGATGAATCTTATAGAAAGAACGAAAATAATGACAACAAAGCAACCACGATGAGAGAGAAATATTTGGCAAAGCTGACCACAAATTCTTAAGCACAACCTCAAATGAGCACAAGGGATTGTCGCTCTCTCACAACCCTCTAGAACCTCTTAGGACCCTGACCCTTAGATCCTTATTTTATACAAGAATCTAGTGCTAAAGAATAACCTAGCTTCTAATCCTTTCGTGCCATCTGTTTTGGATGAGTTCCTCTTGATTCGCATGCTTCTTTCTTGGTTCCTATAGTGACCCCTCATGGGTTTATATTGTTCCATAGTTCTCCAAAGTGATGTAGGAATCTTACTCTAAAGAGAAGTAGGAATCCTAATCCGATTAGGATTCATCTAGGAATTCATGTAGCACACCTATCTATGTCCTAAAGGAATAGGATATGAGTCGCCCTATCTCAACACTAGATTACATCCTCTCCCAAAACTAGATGAATAGCCTTAGGCAAGATACAATCTACAGTGTGTTTTTTTTGAAAAAAAATAGAAATTTAGTAAACTGTGCTAATTCTGAGTTTGGACCTATGGCTATGTATTCATAGGCATATTAGTAGAACTAGATGTTGGAAATATGGACAATATTTTAATTCCAGATTTTATTATAAGGCAAAGATCACATAAAACTAGAGATACATAAAGCAATACTAACAACAGGCAACTGATTGCACTTCTAAACATACACAATAAAAAGGATTATAACAGAATAGTTTGGTCGCACAATGAACTTACAGTCGGGTGTGATGAAGAACAGGAAGCAGCGTAGACTCGAAGCAGTGCAGAACATAGATGAAGCAAACAACGAGCGGTTGTGCAGATGAGCTGCCTAGAAATCTTATTACCATCCCGTGTAGGTGAACTCTACGATAATGGTTCAGAGATACCTGCTCACTCTCCTTCTGGGTGCACGCCGAGGAGAAGGGACGTCTTGGTTCAACAGTACAACTCTCCAGCATAGTAGAACAGAGAGGAAGAAGAAGAAAATGGAATTGAATCAATCTGTCTCAGGTCTGGACATCTCTAGATCTTTTAAAGGTCAAGATAATTACTCTCTAGTAACTGCATAATAAAAGCACATATTAAACCACTGGTAACTACTAATTCAAAACCAATTAATGGTAATTAAGAAGTGTTTATTAGATCCTGACTACACACTGGTCTACAACTTCGACCAGTTTATTTCAACCATATTATTTTGACCACACTGGTCCATGTATCCGACCACTGTGTTTCGACCATAGTGCTTCGACCAATTAATTTCGACCATAGTGTTTTGATCACACTGGTCTAGGGCTTTGACCATATTATTTCGACCACTATATTTTGACCACTTTATTTTGACCATAGTGTTTCGACCATACTGGTCTATAGCTTCGACCATATTATTTCGACTGCTACATTTCGACCACTTTATTTCGACCACACTGGTCTATGGCTCTGACCACATTATTTCAACCACTATGTTTCAACCACTTTATTTTGACCATAATATTTCGACCACACTGGTCTATGACTCCGACCACATTATTTCGACCACAGTATTTCGACCACTTTATTTCGATCGCACTGGTCTATGGCTTCAACCACATTATTTCGACCAGTCAGAAAGGAGGGAGAGAAATGCACGGTTAGCAAAAGAAAGGTGGACTAGGTTCACAACATGTTCACGGTTGTGCGTCGTAAGTCACAAGTCACGTAATTGCCATGCGAATATACGTGTGCATGTGCGTACCTGCGTGTGTGTGACTTTAGCTATAGTCCTCCTTATGTCACCCATGTCATGTGTCACATGTTTTAATGGGTGGCAAGGACTCTTACCTTATAAATTGCTCTCCCACCACTTGGCTAGACAATATGAGACTAAACCATGCATGCTTTGGAATTTTAGGAATGAATGAACCTTTACACTTATGTGCCCAATTCTAACAACCCCCACTAATTCCAAGGCAAGCAGCAAAAACGATGATAAGGACTGTTGTGCTGAAGTGTTGTTAATATACCAGTCTTTCAGTGTAGGTCCCGTATGGGTTGAACTTGCACTGAGAATAACAAGGTTCATCTTCTCACAGCTGATGAATGGACTATGCCTTGAATTCACAGCTTTTTGTGACTAGATTTAACTTGAAATCTCAACTGATACTAGGCTGTCAAAGAACCACGCCTAAACGGAGCATTATTTGGTCAAGCTCCCTTATCTGCTCATGAGCTTTCTAGAGAATGCCCTATTCTCGTGAACTGCGATCTCACAGTTAAGCTCAAGTAGATGTATTCATTTTAGGTATCCTGTAGGCTAACACTTTCCCCCTTTGGACACTAGAATACATTAAGGCTTTAAGAAACCCTTCCATACAGTTTAGAGTACTTTGTCTATTAGGACACATGTATAGATATTATTAACTGTACTCTCTTGTTACAACTTCAACTTGTTTTTTTTCCATTACCTAAGTCACGGGATCTCCGATCAAAAAAGTATGGGTTACTGTTGAGTTATAACTCTAATGAGCCTCATTCCCATGTTCATAGACACAACGAAAATTGCCTTCCATGCTAGCCCCTTTGTAAATGGGCCTGCCAGATTTTTCTCAGTGCGAATATAATTCACAGTAATCACTCCGGAGTTCCTCAGTTTTTTGACTGATTTAAGCCTACGCTTCATGTGTCTGGAGGACTTTATGTTATCCTTAGTACTCGTAACCTTAATCAACACTGTTTGGTTATCATAGTATATTAGGATTGCCAGTATTGGTTTCTTAACCAGTGGCCAGTCCAATAGTAGCTCTCTAAGCCATCCAGCCTCAACAGTGGCTCTGTCTAGTGCTACAAGTTCTGCTTCCATGGCTGACCTCATCAATATAGTCTATTTACACGACCTCCATGAAACTACAATACCTGCTAGGGTAAAGGCATAACTACTAGTAGCTTTGATCTCATGTACATCAGAGGTCCAATTTGAATCACTATATCCTTCTAATACAGATGGATACCCACTATAGTGAATTCCATACGAGGTTGTGTCTCTCAAGTAGTGCAACACTGTGAGACCCCGATTTATTAGGCTCATAATACTTAGTCATCCAATTGACCCTAATATTATCAACTAAATAAACCGTGCCTCGAGATATATGTACTTCCCAAAAATGCAGTACACACAACTCATTACAAAAGGTTGCATCAATTCCATTCAAACACATAGAACATAACAAGCAACAAATCAGAAGTTAATATACATAAAGGATAGTTATTACAAAAGAGAGGCCGACCGGCCAAATAACAACAATTCTACTAAGATAACAATGAAGCAAAAGTGCCATAGAGATGGCCCAAAACAAGAGCCAACCAAAGGTGCCTTAGCCCACAAGGCAATGGCCAGGACCGCCAAGCTAGTCGCTTTCCCAACCACCGACAACTCACAAAAGTAAAGCCCTTTGGGCTCTACCTCCTCTGCAACAAAGTTATTAAGCAAAGCAAATGAGTACAAAATGTACTCGCAAGACTGACGTGTAGTATAACAGAACTATAGTTTAACTACATGCAAGCTTTATTTAAGTGGATGAGGCTTTGGACTCATTTTTAGCATAAAGCAAGTTTTCATTTGCAATAATGTAGTAGATTGAAAGCAATTTGGCAAAGTATTTTTAAATGTTGAAGTAACAACGAAATAATAACATAATAACAACACATGAACAACCTGGAAGTGACTAACCCATTAGCCACCACAACAATAGCATGAATTACCCATTCATACCACCCATATCAAGTTTTAATTAAAAGGTTGTAGTCTAGTTCTCACAGGGCGTATCCGAGCGTGTCCATAACCTAGGACGAGGCTATTCGAATAGTTTTAACCCTGCAGGGGTGTACCAATGTACCCACACGTCAGACCGCCTTTTCGCCACATGATTTAGCACACTTCCTTTGGTATGCCGGCACGGCTAAGTCCTACGAGACATTTCCAATGGATGATGCTAATTACGAGCCGAACCCACGGGATAAAGACACATTAGACAACCCTAACCGTCCGCTAATGCTCCCTCCCAACACCACACACACACATTTTATTTAAACATACCCACCGACCAGCTCATAATTAACACCTCCCAAAGTACTTAGTCAAGAGAGGTCCCATATCCCCTCGTGTGGTTAGCATAAAATTGCTTTCGAACGGTGGCGCAAGTAACTCGGTCCTTATTGGCTCAGGCATACTACCACATTCCAAAAACCACACCATCCATCCAATATGCCCAAGTCCAAATCAAACTTTTATTTTCAGATTTTGACTTTACAAAATAACAAAGCACAAGTGCTAGACATAAAGGAGTAATAATTAGATTTGTGTGATCAAGACCATCGACTAAGTCGATGATCGCCCATTACTACCGATAACTAAGCATGTCTAAGCAGTTTAAATCGAAAACTACTAAGTGATAAGAGCTCATCCAACGAGCTCAAACCACAGCAAATAACCTAGGCTCATGGTAGTAGAGGATAAACAATTCCTACAGATTATGCAACTATAGGTTTGCTAGCGATACTTTAACACAAAGTAGCATGCATACATACAAGTAAAACAATATATTAACCTTTAAAGTAATGGGATGATAGAGGGGATATGATCAAACTGCTTGCCTTACTGTTGCTGGTCAAATTGTTGCTGAGGATCGCTCACGGGATCAACACACTCGTCAACACATAATCGAAAAGACGAAAAGAATCGATAAGAACGACGAAAACGACAAAGACAGCACAGCAAACGAACTCCAAAAACTCTGAAATTTCTACAGCAGCAAGAGGATGATTTTTAGGGAATTTAGCAACAAGAACCAATTGATTTGGATTCTCAATGCAAAAGTTATGAGCAAAACAAATCTGCTCAGCCCTAAAATACCAAACTGCCACTATTCACTAATTTAATTATTAGGCAACATTTTCTAGAAGGGTGGTGATACTGAGATTTTTACTGTAAAACCAGCACCTCATGAGATGAATAACACAATTGAGTTCATCTCATTTGGAGCTATTATGCACTTTCTATAATTTTTCAAAAACAAGAACTTGAACAAAATTATAATGCACAAGAACTCTTTTTGACAACAGCAACATGCTCAAAACTAATTTTCACAGTAAGCTCATCAATAGAGGAAACCAACAAAGTTGGATTCACTCAAAAATAATCTACAGAGCATTACCTATGCATTTTACAAGTTAACAACTATTTTGAGTGTACATTTAAAGTTAGTTTTAAGATCTATTTGCAAAACCATATTCTAGAGCTGAACTGGGCTCTTAACCATTTTTAGATTGGAGCCCAGGTCAAACCAGAGCTAACAAAATTTGAATCACCCTATTTGGATTTAAATTGAATTAGTTATGAAATTTTAAAGTTCATACCTTTTTTAGTTTATAATTAAGACCTCACGGGAGGTCCTAAGGACTAGAATGGATTGGGAGGACATGAGCCATAGATTTTGAATCTAACGGCTCAAGACCTCCCAGGCGATAATGCGCACACGCGCTCGCGAGGTCTAGAGGACATGGGCCGTGGATCTTGGATTCCACGGTCCTTGCCCTCCCAGCGGAAACGCGCATGCGTCCGCGCAAGATAGAGGTCGTGGCCGTTGATCTTGGATCCAACGGCTATGACCTCAAGATCTCACGCGCTCGCGCTGCTGGACCTCATGCGCGCGATCAGAGAGGAGGTCGTGGCCATTGATCTGCGAGATGGACGGCCCACGACCACGCACCTCACGCACGCGCGCGCGGACGAGTTAATGCGCGAGACAACGAGGAGGTCCGAGCGCACTAAAGACAGCAGTAATTGCTCCAATGATTGAGCATTTACTGAGCAAATCTATGTCCTAAACCGACAATGGCACGGTCGGGACGTCCGACAAAAATTTGAGGACGTCCCACGGCTAATCGCCGGCGATTTAGAACACGGCGGCGCTGCACCGAGGGCACCGCCGGGACCGCAATAGCCAGCGCACCTAATGGGCCTAATCTCAACGGCGGCGGCGGCCTAGAGCGCCGACGAGCCGGAGAGGAGCAAGGAGACCACATGGTAAAAAGGCAAGAAGCAAAAGGAGCTCCGCAGCTGCCACTCAAGCGGGTGCCCAAGAAAAGCTCCGCAACAACATACACGCTGGTGCCAAGATCTCACGGACTACCAGGAGGGTTACCTGGAGGTCGCGGAGGTGCTGAGGATGTTGGGGACGAGGAGGACCGGCGCTGGTGAAGACAGTGGGTGCTCCACGACCGACAAGCTCCAAGCTCCAACTAGCCCTCACCTGAAAAGGTCAACCCCAAGTGAAGTTAGGGTTAAACTTCCAGGAAGTTAGAGGAGCAAAAATGGAGCGGAGGTTGAGCGAGAGAGCCACTGGAGCACTGTGCCACCGAGGGCTCCAAGCTTTTCAACAATGGCGGCCAAAAGGGGAGGTCAGTGGAGGAGAAAGCTCAGAAGACACAGGTGCAAGCTAGAGCTTGAAAGTGTGCCAAAGAAGCTACGGGAGGAATCCAATGGGGGTTTTATAACTTGGAGAAGCAGGGCACATGAGCTAGGGGTTAAGCTCATGGTGAGCTTAGCCCATGGCTCGGTCCATGGCTTGGACAAGACGTGGAGTGGACATGGTGACAGGCCTGTGTAGACTGGAGAGGCGGAAGGCTGACCAGCATTTAATGCGGGTCAGCAAAGAGTCATTGAAGGTACACAAGTTGACAGGCACGCCTTTTTCTCCCTGCCCAGGAGCACGCATGCGTGACCGAGGAAGGAGAAGAACAGGGGGGGATCGTTTTGACCGTTGGATAAGACTACGGGGAGGTCCTAACCCTCGGATGTTATTTTTGAACCGTTACGTTTTAAGTGACTGGGAGGAGGTCCCAGCCACACGATCTTGGACGGGAGGTCGTGGCCCTCGATTTTTTAACGCGATGCAAAAGGAAAGAGAACAGGAGGTCCAAGGCGTTATATCTAAATCAGCAGTGCGGACCTCTGGAGGACTTAACGTTTGCACGCTACAGCCCAAGATGTGGAGGTCATGGCCTTTGGATTTACATCTAACGGCTCACGACCTCACGTCTTGCCGAGAGGTCTGATGCGCACAAGGCGAGGAGGAGGTCGTGACCGTAGATTTTAATCCAACGGTGCACAACATGAGATGGGGGAGGTTTTGTGCGCTGGATAACGCTGGGAGGTTGTGGGCTGTTGGATTTGATCCAACGGCGCACAACAATTGAAGCGGGGAGGTCCTGGTTGCGATGATTTGCACCAGAGGTCGTGGCCTTTGGATCTGAATCCAACGGCTACGACCTCAACAAGGTGGAGCGGAGGTCTGAGTGGTTTGATAGCGAGTGGAGGTCATGGCCATGGATCTTTGATCCAACGACACAAGACCTCAATGGGTGGAGGACCTCACTGTGACGGTTAAGGGAGGTCTTTGAGGTTTTAAAAAAAACACAGGGGAGGTCATGGCCATGGATCCTTGATCCAACGGCAATGACCAGATGAGGTGGGAAGGTCCTTGAGGTGTTGACCGCGGAGGAGGTCGTGGCGGTTGGATGTAAATCCAACGGCTGCGACCTCATCAAGGTGGGAAGGGAGGTCTGCTGGGTTGCGAAAGAGGTTGGGTTGGACCAGCTTTGCAAAGCGGCTAGCCCAAGGAACAGTGCACCCTTAAAATTTAGTTTTTAACAGCTGAGATTTTGCAGAAATGTTTGGGATAGCAATTCAACTCCAAAATTTATGAAATTTTAACTGGAGCTTGCTGACATCATGATTAACCTTACATAAAACTTCTAGAGGTTATTATGCAATGCATTTTTCTTAGGAAATTCATGAAGGCTGTTCAAGGATTTGTTTTACCTCCAAAAATTATCAAACAAGTTTTATAACTCATGATATTTTTCAGAGGGGTCCCACAACATTTCTAGGACCAAGGAAAAATATTTCTAAGGGTTTGGCACAAGATTTGTGATGAATAGGAAATGAGTTTGACTTTTGGTCAACAAGAGCTTTGTGTTATTGGATTACACAACTCTTGGACAAGAATTACATGAGAGTTTTAGGGGTTTTCAAGATGTGAGAAAAAGTTTTAATTTCTACACATTTAATTATATTTGAACAAACCCTGATTATACAGTTGAGATGTTACAAACACTCTCTTAAGTGCCTCCCAGTGATCATCTCCTGGGTTAGAAGTAAATTGACTTAATTTGCACATAGCAAATGATATGCCAGTCCTTGTGGCATCAGATAGATACATAAGGGACCCAATAATTTTTGAATATCTTAATTGATCTTTGCCTAATCCCTTATTCTTTCGAAGCTTAACGTTAGCATCATAAGGAGTTGGGAAAATCTTGCAGTTCTCAAGGACGAACCGACTCAATATTTTCTCAGCATAATGGGATTAGTTCAATGTTTTCACATCCCCATTTTAAATAAATAGAATTAAGATGTATCTAATGAGCATGCATATCATTTCTGTAGCATTTGCAAATTGTTGCTTTTGAAAATTTCAAATCAATTTGAAACCCACAACTTAAATCGAAACTCAAATTGAACACATAAATAAAAACTCATGATTTTCCTTGGGAAATAATTTAATTAATTTTATAATGTTTATATTGAATAAAAGTGAATTTTCCCAAAATTTTTAGAACTTAATTCAACCTTGAGAAAATTCAAACCAAGTTCTAAAAACCCCTACGATTTTTGAATTTAAAACAAGAAAATAAAACTTGAACAGTGAGGTTAGAAATTTTTATGAGTACTGGGTCATCACAGGAACCTCTCTGAATTTTTTTTTCGGAATTTTATAAATTTAATTGCTATTTTTAGTAGCTCGGTCAAAGTAGAAACACTAGACATCAACCTTATGACACCATCTTTTGGTCTCGCTTAAGTTAACCCAACCTTTCTTTTCTCTCCTCTTAGCACAAGTCATCGTTCCCTCTTGAACCTCATTGCCGACGTCGCCCTCTAACGGTGCCAAGCTTCTTCTGACCTTCTACGACCACCTTCGGCCACTCACAACCATCTACGACCACGTACGACTGCCTTTGGCCACTTGCAACCACGTACGACCACCCACTTGATTTCGACCAGCTAGTCGATTTCGACCAGTCCACTTGATTTTGACCACCCATTCATTTTCGATCAGCCACTCGATTTCGACCAGTCCACTCGATTTCGACCACCAACTCGTTTTCGACCAGCTAGTCGATTTCGACCAGTCCACTCGATTTCGACTAGCTACTCGTTTTTGACCAGCCCATTTGGTTTCGACCAGACCCTCCCACTAGGTCCGACCTAGCCACCTAACTCGACCAACCCGAGCCACTTGACTTGGCTGAACTGCACCCGTCGCACCAGAGTTCGACCCAGCGCCGCGTCGGGCCGCAGACAACCTGGGCCTGCATGTCAGTTGTGTCTCCCACCTCGGGCAGGCGCGCATAGGCACCGAGTGCCACGCGGCCGCCGAGCTCTGTTCCACGCTAGTCCATGGCATCAATCTGCTTCCCACATCAACTAGTCCTGGAGATTCACCTGCTCATGCCGCTTCCATTGCCGTCATCACCTAAGCATAATACCCCTCGAAACCCTCTCATTTCGCTCATTCCTTCTCTCGATGGCTGAGAAGGAAGAGGCTTGTTCTAGAACCTCTCTTGGGTAAGCTCCTTGCCTTTGCGTCCTCTCTTCTCTCCGTTCATTGCCATCTCCATTTTGGCTAATGTGAGCTCATGGTTTTGCTTGTAGCTCCCGGAACACGTGCGTGTCCGGTTCAAGAGCGTGCATTAAAGGACACCATCGTGTCCATCTTCATCAACCATCGCTCCGGTGAGCTCCTTTTCATTTCTTGCGTGACACTTTGTGTCTTAGAGCATGATCACTAAATCCCCTCAATCAATTGTGGCAATGCATGACAGGAGCTCGTGAATCATGGAGTTTCTACAGCTCCGGCTGTCAACCCTATTCCTCTTCTCTAGCTCCGGCTGGTAAGGCATTACCCAATCCCATTCGTTTACACCATCTTTGTACCTCCCTTAAGCATCTCCGACAGCCATTTGTCTCTTTCCAACTCTAGGTTGTCCTCTCTTTGTGAAGCTTGCCGCCGTCGTCACCTTCTTCGTCGCTAGCCATCCACCGTGCATCTCCGACCTTCCTTTCTACTCTGGTGAGCTCCTAGTAGCTCATATGCACTCATGCACGCGTTGGTTAGCTCCAGGCATCGTCGGATTGTAATTTGGCATGAGAGCCCGAAGAGCCCCGCCGCTAGACTTCGCCACACTGTCGCTTCAGGCTGTAGTCGAAAGCTTCTTCGACCACTTGTAGTCGAACCTCCTTCGACCAGGAAGTCGAAACCTACTTCGACCACTTGTAGTCGAACCTCTTTCGACTAGGTAGTCGAAACCTACTTCGACCACTTGTAGTTGAAACCTCATTCCGACCACTTGTAGTCGAACCTCTTTCCACCATGTGTAGTCGAATCGGTGAACAGTAACCGAATGCTTTTTTTCAACTTTTTCCATAAATCTATTTTTCAAACTGCTATAACTCTCACATACTAAATCCAAATGAAATAATTCTTTCACCTAAATTCATCTAAAATCATGATCTAGATACTGTAGAAATTTCATGCATTTTTTGAGCACTTTGTTTTTTTGCCTTTTCTCGGTGTTTATTCGATGTCGTTTTTATATAGATTCTGAAGTGCTCGACATAGACTCTTACG
Organism: Phyllostachys edulis; assembly: GCA_036346405.1. NCBI lineage: Eukaryota > Viridiplantae > Streptophyta > Magnoliopsida > Poales > Poaceae > Phyllostachys > Phyllostachys edulis. The sequence goes on from CM070566.1 coordinate 24,372,891, forward strand.
CCACCGAGAGTGGACAACTTGAATTTCAGCAAGGCAGTCATCATTTGAACTTTATTCTTGCATCATTTTGATCCCAGTTTTGCTAAGTTAGTGATTTGAAATGCGATGATATTGCTTGCATGCTATTTTGATCTGTCAATATTTTTGTGATGTGTAGTTAGTTATATCCTACTCATGATGTTACCCTTGATTATTCCAGTACAGATATGCTTAAGGATAGATGGTGTGATGATATTCTATTTTGTTTATTGAGTTCTTAACAATGCAAGTCTAGAGGGTGCGTTAGTACGGTTGACAGGATTAGCCCGTCGATCATGGGAGACATCTCACACTTATCATTCATGATTTTTGGTCCAGATCTTCGTATCTGGTTATTTGAATCTAAACTTGTTATTTCAAATGGTTTTTGATATGGACAAGAGGTTGTAAGTGAGGGTGCCTTCGTGCACGAGATCGGGTATGTGGTAGACTTGTCCAGGTCATTAAGGACCGAACTTTGGGCTGTCATGCTAAGTAAATTTCGTACTTCCACACGCTGGATTAGGGTCAGCTTAGTCAAGTAAGGGGTAGGTTTTATTGGGTTGGACCACAAGTGGTGTGAGGACATAGAAACCGTAAAATCATATGTTCCTTAGGAACCCAGTGTAATATATACTGTACGGGTGAGCACAATTACTTATGCTGGGGGTCACCCAACATACTAACTACCTTACACTGGCCCCTCTGACACAACTTGTGTGCCCACTTAGCATTTTCTATATGCATATGTACTAAGTGGGATTTCATCTCGCATGGGTGATGTAATTCAACGGGATCTTCTTCCTGAAAAATACTAAATCTCGAACTCCCCGACCAACTCACCAAAGGCAGTGTGTTTGGCTTACGGGCTGGGCGAGTCATATGGGTAAAGGTGTACACCCCTGCAGGGTTTAAAATCTATTCGAATAGCCGTGTCCACGATTACAGACAACTGCTTGGTATTGATTGACATCATTGTTAGTCTCTAATTAAAATTTGCTTGGTTACAACTTGGTTTCGGCATGAATGGGTGTTCATGCATGTTAGTTCATCAAAGTGGGTTGCCACTTTGATGTTGTTTTTCTCTTTTTATGATTCAATTATATTTGTATTACTTTTGTCATAAATCTATTTTTGAAATGGCAATTGCAAAAACTAGTATGTATAGGATAAAAATTATTGCGTTTTCTACAAAACTAAGCCACTAATGCCATCCTTTGAATATCCTCTAAGCATAAATAATTTTTACTTTGTGTAAGAATTGTGAGTACATTTGTACTTAACCCGGGTACTATAAATTCAGGTGAAGACGTTACTACGCCCGATGAGTTCGTTAGCACCGATTTAGGCGACGCTAACGAATAGTGCTATTCTTTAACTCCCAATCGGTTGCCATGGGTTATGGGGCACACCTTGCTGGACCTTTTGGTTTATTTACTTGCTTCCGCTGCTACTTGATGTCATATTTTGAATTTGTCCGGTCGGCCGTTCTGTAATAGTTGTAGACTTGAACTACTATGTCTATGTCACTTGATATATCATGTATGACTTGTGACTGATCTTGGGGGCCAACACGATCACATACTCTCTATTTTGAAATGCTATTTAATTCCTTTAAGTGTGTACTAGGGTTGTTGGAAAACCAGTCACCATGTATAGCTCGTAGAGGAGCAGTTTTGCATGGTCACTATCACTCTAACACAGTCGGGTACTCTCACTTGAATGGAATTAAATTGGATTTCATTTCCTTGAGGCCCAGAGTTATTTTCATAAGATCAGGAAGGCCTCGGTCTTACAAAAATAACCCGGGGTCCTCTCAAATGTGATCCCATCCTCATTTTTGATCAATTTAATATTTAGAATAACATTTGTCTCTCCTAAGTCTTTCATATCAAAGCATCTAGATAAAAAAATATTTGACCTCATCAAAAACAATAGTGTTTGCCCCAAATATATGTACACAAAATCACTCCTTGACCCCCACCATAATGATAATATACACACTTATCTGCCTCATTCACAACAAAACCAGTAGATGTTGAAGTTTTATCAAATTTTTTGTGCCATTATTTAGGTGCTTGCTTTAGGCCACATAAAGATTTGATTAATTTGCACACCTTATTTTCTTGTCCAGAAATCAGAAAACCATCTGGTTGCTCCATATAGGGATTGGGTGGTGCGAATGGGAAATCCGTGCTTTGTTATGGTGGCTGTTGGGAAGTCACCTCCAGGATGTTAATTATATTTATAATGTTGTCTCACTGTTATTTAAACAAATAAAAACAGTTTTGTTAAATTGCCTTCAATCTATTATAATATTGCAAATAAAATATTGCTTTGTGCTTAAAAATAAACTCTATGGCCTTCTCCTTTGATTCAGCTTGCATGTAGCTATGTATAGGTTTGTTTTTCGTAAGTCTTACGAGTACGTTTTTGTACTCAACTGCATTGTCTATTTGCTGCAGAGGAGGTTGACCCCCAAGGGGTTAACTATTGTGAGACCGACTTCGTTCAGGACAAGTAGCTTGGCGGCCCAGTCGGTTGCCTTGTGGGTAAGGGCAAACCGGTTGGCTTTTGTTATCGCCATCTTATGGCTTTTGCTTCCGCTGCTACTTTAGTTATTTACCTTGTCATTTGGCCGATCGACCCCTTTTGTAATAACTCTATTATGTGTATGTCTTTTGTGGTGTTGTTGTAATCTCGTATGGAATTGATGCTTGATTTTGTGAGGTGTATATGTACTGCTATCCTGGGAGGTACATATTAAACCCAGAGTCAGGATATTTGATTTGTAATGCTAGGACCAATTGGATGGTTAAGTGTTACAAGTTAAATATCCAGCGCTCTTCACCACCCGATTTTGGAAGAGATTGAAAGAAGCTATGGGGACTCACCTTTCCTTTAGCACAACGTACCATCCGCAAACCGGAGGCCAAACTGAAAGATTCAATCAAGTATTAGAAGACATGCTCCGTGCTTGTGTTCTCTCCTACGGGAAGAATTGGGAGAAATGCTTGCCATTCACCGAGTTCTCTTACAACAATAGTTGTAAAACCCCGTTAAATTGGCCAGAGACCACCAAAAGACCAATCTTTGGCCCAGATTCGATCGATGAGGCCGAAAGTCTGGTTCAGTTGATTTGAGACCGATTACGCACGGCTCAATCAAGGCAAAAGAGCTATGCGGATCATTGTCGTCGTGAGTTGATCTTTGAGCCTAATGACTTTGTCTATCTCAAAGTCTCTCCTCTAAAAGGGACCCAACGGTTCGGCGCTAAAGGTAAACTAGCTAAACTAGCTCCTTGATATGTCGGGCCTTACCGCATCATCGAGAAGAAAGGAGCTGTTGCCTACAAGTTGGACTTGCTTGCTACACTCGAGGGAGTACATGATGTATTCCACGTGTCCCAATTGAAGAAATGCCTTCGTGTTCCAACCGAGGAAGATCCATTGGAAAGTCTCGATGGTCAAGAAGACTTGACCTACCGTGAGTGTCCTTTTCGCATCGTTGAAGAAGCTGAATGGAAGACAAGGAATCATGCCATCAAGTTTCTTAAAGTTCAGTAGACAAATCATACTGAGGATGAAGCAACATGGGAACGGGAGGATCGCCTTCGTGCCGATTACCCGTTTTTCTTTTCTGAGTGAACGGAATCTTAGGACGAGATTTTTGTAAGGGGAGAGGTTTGTAATGTCCCCAAATCTTTGGTTTGTATTTCAAATGTATAAAAACGAGAATAATTTAAAACTTCTGATGCATCGTGTTGTTATTTGAATTTTTTGGAAATTCTTTCAAAGGTTTTGTTGATTTTAAAAACCTAATGCTTCAATTGACTAGAAGCATAGTACTCTGAAACTTTTTTACAAATCTTGTGATCATCCTCTGGAATTATTTTTCCTAGGTTCTAGATCATCCTAGTGACTACCCTAAACAACTTCATAATTTTTAGATTTTATTTGCTATTTTTAAGGGGCTAGTCAAACCAATTAGATCCTTAGTCAAACCCTAGAGTAGAACCTTGAGAAATTTTTAGAGAAAAATACAGTATATGAAAATCTCTAGAAATTTTATACAAGGTTAATCTTAGAGTCTGTAACCTCCTGTAAAAATTTCGAAATTTTTGGAGTTGTGCAACTCTATTTAAAAATTCCTCAAAGACTCAACCTTTTGCTTTTGAAACTTAGTTGCACTGTTCCTCCGACCCGATCGGACCCGGACCCAAGCCACATGGTTGAACCCAACCAACTTGTGCATGTTTGGACTGTCCAAACTAGCGACGCGATCTGGACCATCCAATCTCGATCGGACCGTCCAAACTGGCAGCGCGATCTGGACCGTCCAATCTCGATTGGATCGTCCGAATCTCGTGGTCCGATCAGCCCCTGGTCGGTCCAAACATTCCGACTCGGCCAACTGATCCGACCCAACCCACTCGCTAAAATTGACCCAGCCACTTCCCTTTATGCCGCTGACTGGTGGGCCCCCGTCGCAGGGCTTCTTCTCCACGCGGCCTCCGTGTCCTTGCCAGCTCCATGGGAGACTATTGTGGTTCTGCTCCGCCCGTGCGTCATCTTCAACTAGCTGCCACTGGTTTTTGACGTGCACCCATGGTTTGGTCGTGTTGTCTGCACCCACCCATGCTCCTATCACCTCGTCATCGCATCATGTGAGGACCCAACTTGGGGAGGTCTCCTAGGTCCACACGGAGGTCCTCTAGGACCACCGAGGAGGTCTAGAAGGTCCACCCGAAGGCCCTCCAGGACCACTTGGGAGGTCTTCCAAGACCACCTGGAGTGTCCCAGCCTCTGTGCTCTGAGCTAGTCCCAAGATCAGTAGCTAGCTCGCACAGATTGCATCCAAAGGTGTCATCACATCCATACAACAAACCAAAGATGAAGCGGACAAATTAACATTAATACCAACAAAAGACCTTATGGTCAAGCTTGTTTACAGGGGTACCACATAGGGCTAAAAACAAAAGAAATCTTGCAGCAGAAACAAAACCAAAAACGGGGACCATTCGACAAGCCCACAGGCTATCGAGTGGAGGACATCTCCTAGCACGCATAGTCTTCCACAAACTCCTCTTCAAAGAGCTCGGAGCTCCCTGGGAGGTCTTCGGCTGCTGATCAACCAGAGGGCACAAAGCCATGAGTACTTTGAATGTACTCAGCAAGTCAGAGAGAAATGTTATGCAATTAATATTCATGCAGGTCTTGGCAAGGATGGCTGTATAGTTAGTTCGCAGAAAGCAACTTTTAATGGAAATACATTATGTAGATTGCAAAGCACAAGTTGAAAAGCTAATACATAAGTAATGAGTTCTTTTGAAAACAACACACGACCACCCAGGTCGTGTGCCCAGACCACTCACGACCACCCTGGTCGTGAGCTAGACCTCTTACGACCACCCTGGTCGTAAGCCAAACCGCTCGGAACCAACCACAACCACAAATTTTGAGAAAGATCTACCCCTTGCGAGATATCACCAGGCGTTGTCCATAATCGGGGACACGGCTATTCGAATAGATTTACACTCTACAGAGGTTGTGCAACTTTACCCACAATACATGATCTCTCTAGTTGGGTTGGCATGGCCAATGCCACTGCTCACTACCTTAGGTAAGCAGTTTAGAGAGTGTGTCAAGGCCTTTACAAAGTTCTGTTATTACCTGGTTCTGCCCGCTAAGGATTCGCCATCCTGGCCCCCTCTTGCGCCAATTCAACCACCACAACAGAACCAAGTCAAAAAAATAGCTAATTAGTTGGCCTAGTCCACCCCATAAATGAACTTGTGGTTGCACGGTATGCCCAGATCAATGGAACAAGGTTAAATCCTTAAAGGCTACTCAGGCAAGACTACCTTATCCCAGTGTGTGTATAACACCCCCTTTATTGCACGATCACTTGCATGAGTAAGAAAACATTTTGGTTCAACCTAGCCAACTGACCACCCTAGTCTTGGCACACATATTTTATCAAAAGTGGTGCTACCAAAGTTCCATATATCATTTAGTCAAGTTTATCATCATTGTTTCATCTGAACGAGAGACCAATCGTCTATTTAGAGCAGGTCTGTAAGACCAAGAGGTTTTTTGGTCATGATATTTGATGATGAACACATTGACAATAAGCTAGACTTAGTCTCAGTACTTAATGATGAATACATTGTCTCTGGAACTTGTTTGTGCTCTTTCACTGACTTGCATTTGAGTTCTGGGTTTGCTGAAAATCGGTTCTTGTCGATTTTCGTAGTACCGCTCTGCTTCTTGCGGAACTACGGGTTCTTGATATGACCGCGGGTGTGCAGCGGTAGTACCGCAAGTTACTGAGTCTAAACGGTGTTTTGCTCAAACCGTTAGATCTTGATCTGACGACTAATATTGAAGTGAACGTTCGGACCGTCCGAACTGCTCAAGGACTATGAGTCGTTGGATTGAAATCTGACGGATGAAATCAAGTGGGCCGTTCGGACTTGCTACAGAGTTTTCTAAATCGGACGGTTGTGAAGCGTGGTCCGATCGGCCATGTCATCTGGAGCGTCCACGTGGCAAAAAGGGCTTTGTTCTGAAGTTTTTGAGCTTTTTCATGTTGCGGTAATACCGGCGTTGTTTTCACGGAACTACCGCTTTGCGGTAGTACCGCGAGTAGTTTACGGTAGTACCGCAAGTCATTTTCTCTGGTGCGTTTTGCTCGGTTCGTTAGATCTTGATCTAACGGCTGATATTGAGATGAACGTTTGGACCGTCCGAACGTCTCAAGGAATGTGAGCCCTTGATCTGAAATCTAACGGCTGATATTGAGATGAACGTTCGGATCGTCCGAACGTCTCAAGCTTTGTGAGTCGTTGATTTGAAATCCAATGGTTGATATTCACGGGAACGTTCGGACCTTGAACAGTAGATGCTTTGAGGTTCATGAGATGTTTTGCCAAACATTTATACCGCTGATGAACGCGGTAGTGCCGTGTGGTCCGGTAGTACCGTTGTGTTAACGGCGGTAGTACCGCGATTGCTTTCTTTCAGAGAGAGAGAAATAGAGTTTCTGACAGGTACTGTTAAGTGAAAATTGGTAGTACCGTAGTCGTGAAGCGGATTACTGCAGATTTGCAATACCGCAGTTTGAACGGCGGTAGTACCTCACAAAGGTATGATCGCAAGGTTGCGGTATGGAAATTCCAGAGAGCATGTTTTTGGAAGATCTTGAGTTTTCCCAATGAGCGATAGTTCAAGAAGATGTTTTGAGCAGACGATCACAGATGCTTGTAGTACCTACCAGATAATGGCGGTAGTTCCGATTATGCTCTGGGAAGTTGTCGTTTTGGGGATTTGACTGAGGATATGTTAAATTCGTGAGCTATATCTTGTTGCATGATGCATGATAGTGTTTATGGGTGTGAGTGAGCTAATGGATGGTCAAGTTGGATAACTTGTGCCAAGAATTGGTTTCCTTGATCGTGCATGTGCAAAGTTAGGTGTTGAGGACTAATCACGGTCGGTGACGGATTGACTCGGACTAGGATGGGGAATCGAGGTCTTGGAAGTCGTGGATGTCAAGAGGTGGTTTGGATCGCGCTGGAGCACGTGGAGATCATGGGGTGCACGCTGGAAGCTACGGGATGGAGTCCTGGAGGCTTACGGCGTGGAGTTTTGGAAAGACGGATTTGGAAGGAGTTCCAAATCTGGTTGTCTTAAGATAGGGTCCGTATTGGTGTCGTGTTGGACATGGATAGGACTCTAGGCTATAAGAAGAGGCAGAGGGTGCGCTTTGTAATAGGGGGATTTTTGGGTTTTTTTTTACCGTAGCTTGTTTTGCTGCGGTTTAGAGGTTCTTTGTTTTGGGGCTTTAAGGGGTGCTTGCTGAGAGTCTTGTAGACACAAATCAAGTTTGATATATAAAGTTCAGATTCGTTCAACTTTGGTTCTTGATTTGTCGATCTTGCTGTGCGCCTGAGGTGTTACTCGCTGTGAAGTTTTTTTTCAAGTCGTCCAAAGAGTTTGCCGGAGTTCTTGATAACAAGAAGAAGTTGGAATTCGAGGGGTCAATTCGCTGCAATCATTCAACCCCCCCCTTCTGATTGCCATTACGATCCTACAAGGTCTAAGCAATAATACGCACCCATGTTGGTATCTCAAGGATGTCTAACTAAGATAACTCAACCTTATGGTGTCCAAAGATACATATCAACATGTTGTTTTCAATTATTCAAGGAGTCTTACTGACAAGTGGGTGAGTTCCTACTCCCAAAACCGTTTTTATACAAATAGCTATGCATGTTGATATAAAACAAGATACTTTTATAAAACAGGTTCAAAATGATCAAAGGTCTATGACTTGCCTTCGCTGAAGTCTTGAGCTGCTTCAGTCGAGGTCGTCGGGTCCACGAATTCCTTGGACACGCCGGGTTCTACACGTGCTAAAAGAGCCAAATTAATAAAACAAATCCAAATAAACTCCCAAGCAAAGCCAAAGAACTAATAAAAAAAGAACTGAGTTAGAGAAAAGCAGAAACGGGACCACTGAGGCTGAGCTCAAGCGAAGGAAGTCGAGAGAGAGAGAGCAAGGGAGAAAGAATGGCGAGGGAAGCAAAAAGAAGGGCAAAAAGAGCTCACCGGAACTCTATTTGTAGCGGCAAAAAGAGCTCCCCGGAACTCTATTTGTAGCGGATTGGGGAACCCAAGCAACCGGATGATGCGGCGGCATGGCGAGGCTCAACGGAGACAACGGCTTTCAATGCCCATGCTGCAACAAGGACAGCAGCACGCAATGCGCACGTCGTAACAGGAAAAAGGAGAAGGGAAGAGAAGGGAAACAGGCTGACCGGTGATTGGTCAGGAGGGTGGTTTTTGCAAAAAGGGCCAAAAGAGGTGGTCTTTGCAAAAAGACCAGCAGGATGGCCTTGACCAAGGAGGAGGTCGTGACCCAAAGGGAAGGTTCTGACCACAGGGGGTGGTCCTGACCAAGATGGTGGTCTTTACAAAAGGCCGGAAGGGTGGTCTTTACAAAAAGACCAAAAGGCAGCTGCATTTAATGCGCACGTCTCAGCAAGGTGGCAGCACTTGATGCCCACGTCGCAATAGAGATAGCAGCAATTAATGCGCACGACCCACAAAGATGGCAGCATTTAATGCGCACGTCCCAACAAGAAGAGGGCAAGGAAGAGAAAGTGAATAGGGCTGACCAGCGACTGGTCAGGAGGGTGGTCTTTGCAAAAAGACCATGAGGGGTGGTCTTTGCAAAAAGGCCATAAGGATGGGGAGGTCCAAGACAGTCCGAAGCGCGCGTGCCCGAACTCAACTTGATCTGACCGTCCGACTTTAATTGGATGGCCAGGAGTGAGCACGCTCACGCGAAGAAAGAGAAAAGGACTAACAAGCGCAGAGATCTGGACCCTTAGATCCAAACGAAGGTAAGTCTGGACCCTCAGATCCAAACAAAAGGAGGTCTGGACCAAGGTAGTCAGAGTCGAGATCCCGAGTCGGATCGATTTGCCTCCTAGAGGATCGAATCGAGATCGAATCGTAGAATCGGCGATTCTACTGATTTGTAAAATACACATATTTAACATCTATACTATAAGTTTGTGTGATTCTTATAAGGTTTACCAATTACTTATTACCAAAAAGGGCAAAACACTTCTTATCACATAACGTAAAAGCATAATGGTACTAACATGATGGGTGATATAGTTACGAACTACGTGAGAATGTACCAATGGCCTTGACTAGTTTACTACAATTAATGAGAAATGTTCACAAGTTTTGTAAATCAATATCTAATTGCAACGCTTGCATGTTCCTTAAAGGCGGCTAGACATACTACAGGAATAAAAATAGCTTATCATTATCAAGCTCAAGATTGCTCATGTCATAACTCATAATATAGATATTTGTAGTAGCATTGCCATAATCGATATAATATTTTGCATGTTCCTTATTTATTTATAGTTTCAATCTCAGAAATTAATATCAACAAATTTTGCTCTAAAACAAAATATCAGCAAAACCGGGCCTCTAAAAAAATTACAAAAAAAAAGAAAAAAATTGCAATTTTTTTTCTTTTTTGCGACTCTACCACGACTCTACTCTACGATTCTACACGATTCTACACGACTCTACCCTTTGGATCGCGACTCTACCACGATCCTACCTGATTCCGATCCAGAGTGCGATCTGGATCGACAGGTCGTCGTGGGATCGTGGGATCGTACGACTTTACGAGTAGGATCGCGATTTTAACTACCTTGGTCTGGACCCTCAGATCCAAACGAAGGGAGGTCCTGACGGTCAAGATGAACACAAGGGAGATTTCGACGGTCAAGATGAAACAAAGGGAGGTCCTGACGATCAAGATGAACACAAGGGAGATCTCGACGGTCAAGATGAAACAAAGGGAGGTCTTGACGGTCAAGATGAACACAAGGGAGATCTCGACGGTCTAGATAAAACAAAGGGAGGTCTCGACGGTTAGGATGAATGCAAGGGAGATCCTAACGGTCAAGAAGAACACAAGGGAGGTCACGAGAACAGGAAGAGAAGAGGATTGAACGAGAGGAAGGTCCAAAAGGGAGAGATTGAACCCGAACTTTGAATTTCGGAAATCAAAGATGTTTGAAACACAAACCCAAGCTTGGAGCACCTCGGGGTGGTCATGACCCGAGGGAGAGTCAAACCCGAAGGAAGGTCCAAACAGAGAAGGAGGTCTAGACCAAAAGGAGGTCTAAACCAAAGGAAGGTCTGGACTAAGGGGAGGTCCAAACAGACACGAGGGGAGGTCCGAACAGGGGGATTTGGACGATCAGAGAGAAGGAAAAACAACGTCAGAACACAAATAAGTCCAAATAAACCAAACTTGAATTAATTGAAGTTCGATTAATTCAAGTTAAACCTCCAAATTCCAAAATCTCCAAGTTAAGCTTGAGCTAATCAACAAAGCCGAAAGGTTGGTTTTTAAAACTCAAATTTTCAAACACATGGAAAAACTGGGGCGTTACACATCACTGTCGCTCGTGGTCGTCCATGGACCAAGCTCACCTTTGTCGGCCTCTCCTCACTCTCTCCATCACTTATGGCTATAAAAGCCCCTGGAGCTTCTCCATTTTCCTTTTCGCAACTCTGAGACACTCCCTAGCTCTCTCCCACTTTTCTTCCTCCTTCATCGAGCGAGAGCGCAATTGGAGCTCAAGCTCTAGAACTCCGGCCGAGACGCCATTGCTACGCCGGCCGCCTCAGTGATTCCTTTGCAATTCTATTCGTGTCACTTTGCGTCCTTGATCACCATCATCATTTCCCCTAACTCAATTTTGGTTTGCATTCACAGGGATTATTGAATTTAGGATTTTTCTTCTCTATGGCCGAAAACAGCCGCTTTCGTCCCTATCTCCGGTGAAATATTTCGTTTCCAAATTGCTCGCTCGAGAACCATCTTTGGGCCTCACTGATACTTTTCTCCGAGTCATTCTGGTATTCGCCGACCTTACCGCCACCGTTTCGGGTTTTCGCCGACAGCTCAACTCCAGCGAGCTTTTCCTCTTTGAGTCATTCTGGTAAAGTATCTAGACCCTACTAATGCTCATGCGCACGTTAGATCATGGGAAGCATTGCCGTATCGGCCTTGCCATATTTCTCGTAGCTCCTCCTCCGCTCTACCTCATCGCGCCGCTGGCTCGTCTTCGGCGATGCTCCGACCACCGTCGGGTGCGCATTAGCGTGAGGATTCCATTTTGGCCCTTGGATGGCAACGCCATGGGCTCCTTCACCGACGATTGGCCGGAGAAGATCGCGGCCAGAAACATCTCTTTGTTGTCGGATTTGGGCATTTTACTGTAGCTTAATGATTAGGGCTAAATCTTGGTCGTTAGGACACAGTTAATGCTTAGTTTAATTCAATGTCTAGTTAGATTTTGTAATGAGTCGGTGATGCATGGGTCTAGCCGTTAAGTGCATAGTAACCCCTTGTGTGGACCGGTGGACCACTGTTCGGTGGACTTCAGTCCACGCACTATTTGGGTGAACCGTGTCTATGACACGTGGGACCCGATTGTTAATAGCATTGTATTTCCAAAAATTAAAAGAAAAGGAACCTTGTGGTGTAGGACCCTTTTTGTTAGTGGCATAGGTTTGCTCAGCTCGGGTATAAAAAGTGCTATATGCTTTTATGTCTTCTGAAATGCTTTATTTGTGTACTGAAAATTGTTTAGACTTCAAAATTACATAAGTAATTCATTTTAACTCCTTTTTTGCATGAAACAAATTTTGTTGGTTTATTTTTTAAAATTATACTTTAATCTAAAATTGGTTTGAGTCATACTTCTGTTCCAGAAAATGTTGTTAGTAGAATTATCTTAAGTTTAGCATTATTTCTTGCTCTAAAAATTGTTTCAACTTGAAAAATACTTAAGTATTTCTCTATAACTCCAAATTGAGTGAACTCAAGCATGTTGGTTGCCTCTCGTACTGTAATTTAATGTAGGATAAGTTTTAAGTATGTTACTATCTCTGAAAATCTAGTTTTACAATTGATTTGTGCACTACTTTCATGACTTTAAAAAATCCTGGAAAATTTATTTTAACTCCAAATGAAGTGAGTCAAATTTTGTTGTTCTTAGAATGTCATGCTCTGTCTTTCATTAAATTTTCATGTTCACCAACTCTCTGAAATTTTTTTGCATGAACAGTAAACCGAAATTTGTTATTTGTTATTTTCTTTTCGGTCAGTTTTGTTTTAGCTATATATTTTGCATGCAACATCCAAATCGATTAATTTTTGTTGCTAAATTATTTTAAAATCATGCTCTACCTTCTGTGTAAATTTCAAGATTTTTGGATGATTTTGAGTTTTGGAGTTTATTCGTCGTTATCCGTTCTTATTGGTTCTTTTTCCTCTTTCGATAGGTTCCGACGAATTCGTTGAGTTCGAAAGTGATCCTCTGTAGCAAGAAGATTATCTCCAGCAAGGAAAGCAATTCTTCCTTTGATGCACGTTGATCCTATTATGTTCGCATGCTAATATTTCAATTTCAAATGTATGTATGCATGCTATGTTAACAAGTATTTTCTCAGTTCGCGATAGTTTACCTGAATAGTTATATGAACTGTAGGTAAACATCCATCCTTTACCATTGAGCCTAGGTTTATATTTGCTGTGATTTAGAGTTTGATGGATGGGCTCTAGTCATTTTATATTTAGTATGTGAGTTGTTGTCGCTTAGACATGCCTAGAACGGTAGTCTGGGGATCATCGCTTTGGCGATGGTCATTCTATCATAACTATATTTACTTGGTTCAGGGTACTCATGTATGTAACTGTAGTTGGAAAAACTAAAACTGAAAATAAAAAGATTTAGACTTGGGCACATGGTTGATGGTGTGGTTATCGGGTGTGTGGATGGTGCCTAAGTCAACAAGGACCGAACATCTTGTGTCACACTATCCAACATTTTTGCGTGCATCCACATGAGGGACATATAGGACCCCTCTTGACTTAGTACTTTGGCTTATGTTAGCTCCGAGTCGCAGGAGGTGGTTGTGTGTTGTGTATAAAAAGGAATGTGTTGTTGTTGTTGGGTGTACGGGGGTGGGTTCCTATCTAGGTTCTCCACACCGAGTGGCATTGTAGTTGTCCGAGGTTTTACCCCGAGGGGTAGTTGATTGAGGCTTTACAATGACTCCGACACATCACACAACGTATGGGTTTCTATCTATACGGGCAACTCGTAGTTAATGCATTATATTAGAAATGTCTCGTAGGACTTCGCCTTGCCGGCATACCTAAGGAAGTGTGCTTTATAGCTTGACGAAAAGGCGGTCTGATATGTGGGTAAAGTTGTACACTCCTGTAGGGTTCAAACTATTCGAATAGCCTTGTCCTAAGTTATGGACACGCTTGGTTAGGTTTTGCAAGAGTTAGACTTTAACATTTTCGATAAAACTTGAGATCGGGTGGTACGAATGGGAAATTCGTGCTATGTTGTGGTGGCTATTGGGAAGTCACCTCCAGGATGTTAATTACGTTTATAATGTTGTCTCACTATTATTTAAACAAATAAAAATAGTTTTGTCAAATTGCCTTCAATCTATTATACTATTACAAATAAAATATTGCTTTGTGCTTAAAAATAAACTCTATGGCCTTCTCCTTTGATTTAGCTTGCATGTAGCTATGTATAGGTTTGTTATTCGTAAGTCTTATGAGTACGTTTTTGTACTCAACTGTATTGTCTATTTGCTACAGAGGAGGTTAACCCCCGAGGGGTTAACTATTGTGAGACCGGCTTCGTTCAGGACAACTAGCTTGGCAGCCTGGTCAGTTGCCTTGTGGGTTAGGGCAAACCGGTTGGCTTTTGTTGTCACCATCTTATGGCTTTTTCTTCCGCTGCTACTTCAGTTATTTACATTGTCATTTGGCCGGTTGGCCCCTTTTGTAATAACTCTATTATGTGTATGTCTTTTGTGGTGTTGTTGTAATTTGGTATGGAATTGATGCTTGATTTTGTGAGGTGTATATTGTTAGACCAGAACGACAACTAGAGGGGGGCTGAATAGGAGCACGATCTCTTTTTCTCCTTGATTGAATTCAATACTAATTTCACTCCAATAGCTATGAATGCTATGAAGATCAATATACAAGCATAGTGCAAGACTTGTATTGAATCCAATCCAAACCCCGAAGCAAATAGACCAAAATCACAAAAACTCAAACCCAATTTAGTTGGGCGGTTAGACCTCCATGTACCTAGCGGTCTAACCACTCCTATGGGCGGTCTGACTGGCAAATAGTTGGCGGTCTGACCTCCAGGCCAATGAACAGTAAAATCAGCCCGAACTCAAACTCACAAATTGGTCTAACTTTTGATCCACAACTCTCAACTTCATGAAACTTGAAACATACCTTTTTTAGGATGTCAGGAACCTATTCCAATCAACGATCGTGAAGATTGTTGCTAAACTTCTGACCTTTTTCCATTTGAGTGAAGGTTGCTTCAAAACTGAGCCAAATACAAAAACGGTGATTAAGAGGATTTCGTGAGAGGAATCAATCCAAGATGGCTAAGGATGGTCTCCCATACGTCCTAGCATCCTCAATCATAAAAAGAATCAAACCAAAAGCCCTCAAAAGCAAAACCCCTAAAATCACCCTTTCTTTCACCAAAACCGGGCAAAATCAAACTTAGATCCAAAAGCTTGCTCGTGAGTGGATGATGACCAAGATGACCTTAGATCATATCCCACACCTCCCAGCAAGCAAGATCACAGCAAGATCCCAAATAAAAACCTAAGAAACACCAAAAAATCCCAAAGGCATCAAAGAGAGAGCAAGAATAAGATAGAACTCATTTTGGGGCAAATCTTGTATGGATTGATTAGAGAGATTGTATGTTTACAACCACTCCACAATGGAGGACAAAGCTCAACACTTGAGCACTCAATCAATCCATCTCTCAAGAACCCTAGCCTCTCCACTTTCCTCTCCTAGCCCTAAATCCCAAATTAGGGTTTCTATAATCAAAGGATTGGAGGTGCACAACCAGCACCCTCCTCTTTTATAGTGGAGGCTAGCCCTAGAGAGACATCCCAAACGGACACTTGTTAAGCCCACACACAAATGGGTTTTACCCACACACGCTTCTCAAAACGCTGTCTTCATCTTCTCTTGACCTAGATCGCCTCTCCTTGCACCATCTTGCACCGCGGTTTCTCCAAGGTCAAAAAGGTGGTTTCGCATACCACCACTTACCACTTTTCCGGCATAGGGCAATTTCCCAAAATGCCCCTCTACCGACCTTTCGCGATTCCTTCACCTTGAAGCATCTCCCATGCTCCGTTATCATCCATGTGGCCCCAATGACTTCCAGCCAAGCCTCTCACGCGTCCGGATCCCATCGAACTGTCCTTGCTTGCAACTGGGACCAAGTCACTTGGCGCACCATATGTCTCACCATAACTACACCCAGCTTCCTTGACCGTTCAGGATCTCAGCTCCTCCCTAAGCCTAGTCCGGACCTCAACTCCTCCTTGAGTCTAGTCCCGGTCAACCTTGCCGCTGCCCGTCATGTTCATCACCAGTAGCTTCCACTCTGGTTCCTTGTCTTCTCGGCTTATGACCACCCCGCTAGCCTCAGTCATCTTCCAGCACCACCTCAATCATTCTGGACCTCGGTTCTCCTAACCCGGTCCCGATCTAGTCCGCCTCACCATGACCTAGCTCTGGTGTCCTACAACTATCACAAACAAGCAAACCGTTACGTAGCACCGCACGATACGCACAATCATCAATTCACATAATTGATGAGGCATGAGCACATACCTTCACAAAGGCCTTTGCTCAAACTTCACCTTCTATGGTTCTAGTTCATCTTGCACCTTGCTTGAGTCCAACCATCTCACCCGGCATCCACGACTGATCTAGACCTTGGTTCTCCTAACCGAGTCCCGATCCTCCTCGTCGTTGACCATAGTTGACTCCAAGCTACATGTACAACAATAGACCAAGCAACCATTTTTGGGCACAAATTCTTCACAACTAGACCCATGTTAGTCAAAACATGCATCATGCAACATCTATGCAATGAAACCCATGAACTTGACCTAACCAATAGACATCGCCGCCAAGCTGGCCGACGAACAAGTCAAAACCGGTCAGACCGCCGCCCATTAGCGGGTCTGACTACCCAGCAGGGACTTAGCTAAAATTTTCTCCCTAAAAATCCGAAACTCTCTGGAAATTTCAAATGAATAGATCTTTTGACTCGAAGCTCCAAAAATTATGAGACCAAGTGTAGAAGAATACCCTCTCTTGCCTACACCCTCTATTTTTGGCTCGACTCCAAACTCAAAAGTCCCTTGTGGCCGGTCCGCATCACGCCTCTTGGTTGGTCGGGATCTTGGCCGCCACTGCCAAAGCTGGCTGGTCTGACCGCCAGAGGTGGCCGGTTAGACCGCCACACAGGCCGGTATGATCGTCGCCTCTTGGCCGGTCTGACCGCCTACAGCCTGACAGCAGCAGGACTTTACCAAAAACGAGGGTTTCTCCAAACACCTCGACGCTATTGTCAATTGTTCAACACACTAAAATTAGGATCATATCCACATGATCTCCACATATATGTACTGCTGTCCTGGGAGGTACATGTTACACCAAGAGTCAGGATATTTGATTTGTAATGTTAGGACCAATTGGATGGTTAAGTGTCACAAGTTAAATATCCGGCAGCTCTCACTCAACAGTGGTTAATCCGGAAATAGGAGAGTAAATATCAAAATAATCATCACCATTTTTCTGGGTATAACCCTTGGCCACAAGTTTTTCCTTGTACTTATCAATAGTACCAGCATGCCTTATTTTATTTTTAAAGATCCACTTGCATCCAACAGGTTTGCACCCGCTAGGATGATCAGTGATCTTCCAAGTCCCATTAGCCATGGTGGAATCCATCTTGCTATGGACTACCTCTTTTCAATACCCAGCATAAGGTAATGCATAAGCCTCTGAAAGAGTTTTTAGCACATCATCCACGAGATATACAATACACTACTACAAAAAAGGTCTTTCTGATCGCTCAAAACGTCATCACGAGGCGGTTACGTGAGCCGCCTCGAGTTTATGGGTCAAGAATAACATGAGGTCATCACGGTGGTTTTTGAGCTGTTTGTGATGCGACTATATCATGATGGTTATTAACTCGAATCGCTCGTGATAGTTGACTATCCTGATTTATTTGTAGATGAAACCGTCCGTGATATCGACTAGCCTGAGCGGTTGTAGATGAAACCGTCTGTGATAACTGTTGTATCACAGACGGTTTGTAAATGAAACCATTTGTGATAGCTGATGTATCACAGACGGTTTGTAGATGAAACCGTCTGTGATATATATTCTCTATAAAGTTTCCAAGCTATGGTGCTTGTGCCTTTAAAACCGGCTTCATATATATATATATATATATATATATATATATATATATATATATATATATATATATATATATATATATTGTTCATAGTCCACCAGCCACTTTCGAGGGGTCGTGAGGATGAGACAGCAGCCACGGGTAACCTCATCGAGCTTGCAAGTTTATAAAGCATGGTTCATGTACCAGCAACCAACCATGGTTCCCAGAAGTGGCTTCATGTACCAGCAACCAACCATTCCTTGGTGTCAAGTCCAATTACCTATCAACGACATCCAGGTAATTGGATGTCCACGCGCTCTCTTGGCAGCCATGTTTCTTGAACTTGTAAGTGGCTTCATGTATCAGCAACCAACCATTCCTTCATGTCAAGTCCAATTACCTATCGACGACATCCACGTAATTAGATGTCCACACGCTCTCCTGGCAACCATGCTTCTTGAACTTGCAGGCTCGATGAGGTTACTTGTGGCTGCTGTCTCATCCTCCTCACGACCCCGAAAGTGGCTAGGACTACTGAACAATATATATATATATATATATATATATATATATATATATATATATATATATATGAAGCTAGTTTTAAAGGCACAAGCAGCCACTGCTTGGAGACTTTATAGAGAAGTGATCAGGAATAGAATGGTAGGACGTACCTGGGACGCAAGGGAGGAGAACTTGACCAGCATGAACACAATTACACAGACAAAGATGAAATGAAAGACAAGAGATAGGTGAAGAGGTGTTGTAGTAGTTTTTGACTCATTTGGTCTTGTTTTAGAATAGAATACACACCAATTAATAAATAATTGATGATCTGAGGCACAAGCTAGGTAAAAATTCCAAAAATTTGTATGTTAATTGCAACTTTACAAATTAGCCTAACCTTTACAAATCTAAAAAAGTTAATTGCAGTTTTCAAAAGCAGAATACCATATAGAAACATACCATAAGATTAGTTACATGTACAAAAAATTGTATGTGTACATATTGATATTTTGTCCCATCCGAACCCATAGCATGAACTAAGCAAGATGCACAGAATGCGCATACACCAATAGCCCTCAGTTTACATCACAGAGCAAGGGGAGGGAAAGCGATAGAGAGTAGAGGGGAGTAGTTACCTCATTGTGACGCAATACCAGTGGCAACACCTCCACCATGCATTAACCTACCTCCATTTCATTTACCATGCTTAATCAATAAATTAACCCACATCAGTAAATAATCAACTCACATCAGTAAACCAAAACAAGCTCAAGCATGAAACTAAATTGAGTTCAGGGAGGAGGAAGCCCCAAACTAATGGGCCTTCAACTGATAAACTGAAGATCAAAGTGACAGCAGTTAGCAATTCATTAGAGCTCAAATATGAACTAATTATCAATTCAATTTCAGCATAAGACTATTAACATCATTGAGCAGTTCATCAGAGTATACAAATACCAATTTGCAATACCTCCCAGTGCTAGGCACAAACAAATCACACAGAGCATACAAACATTTCTATCCACAACTAGCAGCACCAGCAGTCACACCTGAACACAACCCCATTCCCCACCTCCAGATCCATCCATCCATCCAGTCAGCTAGCAGTCACAGAGGGCAAGACAGTAAGACAGCAAGGCCAAGGGTGTCTAAATCGACCATCAACCGACAAGGTAGCCCACATTACAGCTCGGTTCACATGAATACCAACAGCACAAACCAATAGGTGACAGATCTGTCTTACCTTGACATCGCTTGTGTCGGTGGTGAGGTAGTTGAGGCCGAGGTTAGTGGAGAGGTAGCTAGGGGAGGTCAGTGGAGAGGTAGCTGGGGTCGTGCATGCTGGGGGGAGGAGGAAGAGGGGAAGACAGCGTCACCGTAGTTGTGGCACGCCAGTGACACTACACAAGACACTCTTATCGTATGAGTGCCTTATGCAGTGAACCGTGGTGTCACAACCGGCAACGACGGGAAGAAGGGTGGCATCGGCGACAGGGTCGGGTGGCGGCAGCGAGGTCAGGGGCACTCGGGTAGGGAGGGGAACGGATGAGAGTAAGGATGCTGGGGAGTGGCGAGTTAGGGCGCAAACCCTAGCGGGCTCCTACTAATAAAGAGTGATACTTATCACTGACGGTTCCATAATAGAACCGTCTGTGATTCACATACGGTTCTATTATGGAACCGTCAGTGATACTTATTATAGACGGTTCCATAATAGAACCGTCCGTGGTATGGTCACATATCACGAACGGTTCTATTATAGAATCGTCCGTGATATGAGACCATACCACGGACGGTTCTATTATGGAACTGTCTGTGATATGGTTGTTCTCAAGTTCTATATTTTGAGAATATTATCATGTATGCATTTACATGAAGAAATTACATGTTTATATGTCAATTTTGTCATTTAAATACTGCTGAAAATTTGCTTTAACTATGATACAGATCATAGACGGATATAACTAATTTGTTCCACTAAACTTCTTACAAAGATTAAAAAAAGTAGAAACCTAAATAAACAAACTTTTTCCAGTGGCGGAGGTAGGCTGTTATCTTCGTCTTCAAAACATCGTGGGCAGCAGTGTTAGCATTGGATGATTCGTGATCATCAGCGAATGAAGCCTGAAATGCGCCCACTCACGACGCTGCTCGAAAGTGTCTCCAAGACCCTGACCGTTGAATCAAGAAGAATTGAGCTCATAGGCTCTCTTTCATTGCTTGAGGGGTCTCGGCATGGTCGACTTAGTCGCACGCCGCCTCGATTAAGCAGTCCAAGTGACAGCAAGCCTCTTGGAGACGTGCAACGTCATTGTGGAGGACCACGTTGATGATGCGGTACACTCACTGGAAGTGGGAGATCACCCGGAAGATGCGGCGGAGGAGGATGTCAAGATGGTAGAAGGTGGCCATCACCTGCTACGGCAAATCCTCGAACAGAGGAGTGAGGACACTGTTGAAATAGTGTCTTTCCGCAACGTCCGCCAATGTATGGCCAGAGAGGTGCTTGTATAGTATGGCTAGGTAGGCCATTAATGCCGGCGACAAGGAAACAGAAAAGGGAGCTATTTCTCCTTTAGAAGTATATATACTAGAGTTATATGTGGGGATGATCAATTTTGATGGTAGATGATCCTTTTTATAAAACAAGGAATAAATTTGGCACGTGAGACGAAAAGACGTATCGGGGAGCCGAAGCGATCATATTGTAATACTCCAGAGTAGACATCGGGAGAAAACGAAAGAATTAAAGAAAAAGGAGTAATTAGAAATCGATTCAGGGGAAGGATCTAAAAGAAAATAATTAATTAAGCAGTTGGAGAAGGGGATTAATGGAAAACCCTGACAACCTGGGCTTGGGCTTTGGCCCATAACGCCTTTTTTGGTGGCCGCCAGTGAGGTGCCTCCCCCAAACCCTAGCCGCCCCTAAACCCCCCTCCACCCCTTAGGCCGCCGCCCCTCCCCCTTGTGTGTGCCTCCTCCTCAGACCTGCGGCCTCAGGCCTCCCCATCGCGGTGAAGCCCATCCTCCTCCCACTGGTCGTCCAAGGAAGGAGAAGAGGAGGATCTCGTGCACGGTGGCCGGCCAAGCAAGGAGAAGAAGGGAAGAGGGGAAGAAGGGAAGAAGAGAGGGAACATGAAGGTTCGTGGGCTACGTCGTGGTCTACAGCGATTCATCAAGGGTAACCGCTGTTCCCCCTAGTTTAGACGTTTAATTAGTTATTTTAGCAATGTCGGTATTTAGGGCTGCTCAGGACAGATTAGAGTACATCGAGGTTTTGATATGCTTAAAGGCAGATTTAGTTCTTGATGTCTCCTAGATTATTGTAGAGGATGTCTCCATCTTTCTGTGAAGACCTAGAACGTATTATTTGGATCCCTCTAGCAGAAGTTATGATTTTATTAGTGGGACTGTCCTGCAGATTTGTTGGTTTTCTATCATGTTTTAGTAATCTGAGTTAATCAATTAGTTAAAGGGAGAATTGGAGAAGCTAAGTATAATAAAACACGTAGGTTAGTGTCTCAGGTTTCCAGAAAGCTCAAGAACGTCAGATTTGGACACTCGTAGCAAAAGTTATGATATTTTGAGTGTACTTTCCAGAGAACACGACGCGAATTCGACGTTTTGTTAACTAGCTCGGTAGGGGCAATAGATGGCAGATTAAAAAGATCCCCTCAACTAGGTTTAGTTGGAAAATTTAATTACCTTTCCATAAAGTCTAAGAACACCTTATTTGGACTCTTGTGCCAATAGTTATGGATTTTTTATTATGACTGTCCACCGAGGGGACAGATCGACGTTTAGAAATTGGGGTTGGGATCGAGTTAGACACTTTTGTGAGTTCATGGTTGTTATTATATAGTTTGTTTTGGTCCACTACTGTTGTCTTAGCGTGCGTTATAATAATTATTCAGGTGGTGGACTGGTCCCGGGGGCAGCACCTTCTACACGTCCCTCGTTCTCTCGCGGTTAAGGCAAGTATAATGATGGATATAATAGATATTATCGAATGGTATTGTTTGATAAATTCTATGAATATTTGTGTTGTTCATGATTGTTATGGTGATATGATTGGTAATGTTCACGGTTTCTAGTGATATGAGTTATGTGTTAATCATGGATGGTTGAAAGCTACGAAGTCTATGATTATGAGCTTTTGTAGTATGAATAGGTTATTCATATGCAATGTTGTTGCGAATGCATGTTTGTATTAATTTGAGATTTCATACATATGCATCATGTTGGCTTATTTAAGTCTTGGTCATGTGATGACCAAGCAATTCTTGAGGTCCCCGTCATGTTAATGACATGCTAAAGGTCCTCATGCTTGTAAAGCATGGGCTTTGGTCCCCATACTTGCGGAGTATGGGCAATGGTCCCTGTGCCAGATGGCACAGGCATGGGTGTGCATCGATGGATGCGCACTTTGCATTACCGGTAAAATGCAAAAGAGAAAGAGAAGGATAAAGATCATGTTGAGCATATTGCATAGCATGTGTGTGTAAAGTAACTGATATGTGGTTTTGTGGAGTACAGTTGATGAGTTACATGCTTGTATGCTGTTGATACCGTTTATTATATTTGCTGAGTCTTTGGACTTACCTCTTGTTGTTTGTTGTGTTTTAGGTACCTTTATGAGATCGGCATGCATGGGGGGAAAGAAGGATTAGTCTTGTTGCACTAACGCATGATCTACCACAATGGAATGAAAGGAAAATTAATTATTAGTTGAATGAACCATTTAGAGTACTCTTTATGATTATTGCTTGCTTGGAGTAAACTGTAATAAATGGATAGATGTTTTTGGATGCTCATGATCTATATCTTAGTTGTTTAGTTGCTATGGATGTTTTAGTAACGAATAGCTAGTTTTGAATATGTCTTGATCATATTGCAAGTTGGATTACCTATTTATGTTATATCTGTTTTGTTGGAACCTCCGGTATAGATAACTATACAAAGGAGGTTCTGCCGAAATTTTGTAAGGTGTTTTAGTTTAATTTATTAGCATTCCAGGCCTTTATTTGGCTAGGGTGTTACAGTTGGTATCAGAGCGGGCTGTAGGTCCGTGGTTAATGAAACATTAATTTTGACACACTAAGCACAGTAGGTGGGGATTGGGTTTGCATTGCATCTATGCTTCCGTTGATTATTATAGTTGGATGTGTGCTTAATGTTTGAATTTGTGCTTGTTTGTGATGTTTAGAGATGGCAAGGGGTAGAGGCCATGGCCGTGGTCGTGGCCGGCAGGGTGCCGGACGAGGCCGGGCAATGCCCCGCCCGAAGTTTAGAGCTCTGTAGGTGGAGAGGTTAGTTCTGAGGGATCAGAAGAAGAGGTTGATTCAGCGGTTCAGGGGAGTCAGGCTCCACCAGCTGCACCCGCAGCCGCTCCTTTGGCGGCTCCTGCGGTGGTACCGGCGGTGGGTGCTATGGGACTGCATGAGTGGAATGCTTTGAGGTTAGACACCTTTGATTGGTTGGGCACGCCAGTTGATGCTGCTAACTGGCTCCGGCACATAGAGAGGCATTTGGGAGCGTTGGGATTGACTTCAGAGCTGAGGGTTCAGTTCGTAGCCTTTCAGCTGAAGGGGCAAACGGATCTCTGGTGGGAAGGAGTCCTGTCAGCTAGAACCGCTGCCCACGGACCAGCAACTTGGGAACTATTTGTGGAGCAGTTCAGGAGGAGGTTTTATCCTGCCTCATTTGTGGAAAGGATGGAGGTATCATTGAATAGTTTCAAGTAGGGGAAGATGTCGGTGACAGAGTACGAAGTGGGTTTCAATAACTTAATCCGCTTCGTTCCAGCTATGGCTACCAATGAGGCGGAGAAGGCTAAGAGGTTTCGCAGAGGGCTCAGGCAGGAATTTCGTCAAGTGTTGGGGGGCATTGGAGCTGCGTGATTTTAGCTCCCTGGTAGAGCACGCCAGGGGCATGCAGCTAGAGATGCAGCTTGGGGAAGATTTGCAAGGTACAGGAGGTACCATGGTTCCTGAGGGTGCTGGTGGCAGTCAGAAGAAGGGTTTTGGAGGAGGAAGTGGGTCGTCTCTGAAGCCTGTTTCCAAGAAGTTCAAGGGGCCGCAGAATTCTTTCAAGTCCAGGTTCACAAAGCCACAGTCATCCTCCACTTCTCGACCGTCAACAAGTGCTCCTATGATGCGTCCGGTCCCAGGGCAAGGTATGAAGTGCTTCAAGTGTGGTAATGAACATCGTGGCTTCGAGTGTACCAGTGGTGCTTGTCGCCATCGTGGTCAGGAGGGCCACAAGGCATTGGTTTGTAAGCGGAATCCCGCCAGTATTATCAAGTGGGAGCCAGTTCAAGCGTCAGCACCAATGCCAGTTGCTTCTTCTCGAGGGTCTATGCAGATGCTAGCAGCTACTCCTACTCAGTCTTAGATGCAGCCTCAGCCCTACTACCCTACTCCTGGAGGGATCCCACCACTGTAGTATTTTGGCGCCTTCCCCATGCCTTGTTCCCATTGTGGCGCCTTCAAGACCTCCAAGAATTGCCGCACCACCATACCAGGGTGTTGGGGCTCCCGCCGCCCCAGCATCAATCTCCTACGCCATACCGACTGCTGAGTCAGTGGGTTGTCCCGATGTGGTGACAGGTACGCTTCTGGTGGATTCAGTGGAGGCTTTTGTTTTGTTTGATTCTGGGGCTACTTTCTCTTTTGCATCGTTAGAGTTTGCTAGCCGGGCAAAGTTGAGTATGCATTCTATAGCTCAGTCAGTTCTAGTTAATTCTCCTGGAGGAATTCTTTCTAGTTCCACAGTCTGTCCCGGTTGTGTGATCTCTTTAGATGGGGAAGACTTTATTGCTAATCTGATGGTTATGAAGATGGAACCGTTTGACGTTATTTTGGGTATGGATTGGTTGCATAGTTGCCGTGCTGTCGTATCATGCTTTTGGAAGACAGTAACTCTACAAGCTCCATCTGGGCAGGAGATAGTTTTTCGGGGTAGTGCCTCCTCGTACTCACTTTGTGTGCTGGCTAGTTTGTTTCCTGGTAGTCGAGCAGAAGAGTGGATTTCTCTTGTCCTTGGTGGAGACGCCGAGTTCGTCTTTGACTGCTGCAGGTATTCTAGTGGTTCGGGAGTTTTTGGACGTATTTCCAGCGGATCTGCTAGGGATGCCTCCACCTCGCCCAATGGAGTTCAGGATTGATTTAGTACCCGGCGCTCGACCGGTTTCCATGACCCCATGCCGTTTGGCACGTCCTTTTCAAGAGGAACTAAAGAAGCAGTTGGACGATCTAAAGGCGAAAGATCTTATTCGTCCCAGTGTGTCTCCGTGGGGAGCTCCTGTGCTATTTATCGAGAAGAAGGATGGTAGTTGGCGCATGTGTATTGATTACCGTGCTCTCAACCAGCTGACCATTAAGAATAAATATCCTTTGCCACACATTAAAGACTTATTTGATCAATTGAGAGGGGCAAAGGTATTTTCAAAGATTGATCTCCAATCGGGATACAATCAGATTCCTGTCCGAAAGGAAGATATTGAGAAGACGGCGTTCTCCACAATGTATGGGCATTTTGAATTTGAAGTTATGTCTTTTGGACTAACGAATGCCCCTGCCGCTTTTATGGAGACAATGAACATGATGCTGCATGAGTATCTGAATGATTTTGTCATTGTCTTTATTGATGATATTTTGATCTACTCAAAGACTGAAGTAGATCATGGGCGTCATCTGAGGCTGGTGTTGGAGACGCTAAGAGAGAATAGGTTTTATGCCAAGCTGAAGAAGTGCGAGTTCTGGATGTCTGAGGTGGGATTTTTGGGGCATGTTATCAATGATAAGGGAATATCAGTTGATCCAAGTAAGATTTTCACAGTGGTAGAATGGGGAAGGCCGACCAACGTCAAAGAAATGAGAAGCTTCCTTGGAATGGCAGGTTATTATCGGCGATTCGTGCAGGATTTCTCCATCATTGCCAAACCTTTATCCAGGCTCACTCAGAAGGATGTGAAGTTTCGGTGAGATGATGATTGTGAACGCAGTTTTCAGACTTTGAAAGAAAGGCTGGTGACTACTCCTGTTCTCACTGTTCCTGAGCCCGGGAAGCGTTTCATAGTTTACTCCGACGCTTCTCGAGTTGGTTTGGGTTGTGTGCTCATGCAAGATGGTAAGGCTCGCTTACGATCTAGACAACCAAGAAGCATCGTAGAACTACCCAACACATGATTTAGAGTTGGTCATGTAGTGTTCGCTGAAGCTTTGGAGACATTATCAGATGGTGAATCTTGTGATGTCTTTATCGATCACAAAATCCTTAAGTACATTTTTACACGTATGATCTGAATTTGAGGCAACGAGATGGTGGAGTCGATCAAGGATTACGATCTCACAATTCAGTACCATCCGGGCAAGGCCAATGTGGTGGCTGATGCTCTTAGTCGCAAGGCGACGCCTGCTACTCTGGATTGCCTTATTGCTGATTTTGATCGCATGGGAATATCTTATTGCTAATTACTATACAGGCACGGCTCATGTCGAAACACAATTGATCTTAGAGTCAGCCATTCCAGAGAGGGTGCGGGAAGCACAATAGAATGACCAGTTATTGCAGAGGGTCAGAAAGCGTTTGGATATGGGCAAAGAAGGGGATTTCAATTTGGATGGGTCTGGTGCCTTGAGTTTTAAGGGTCGTCTTTGTGTGCCACAGAAGGCGGGGGTCAAAGATGACATCTTGAGGGAGGCACATCGCACCCCTTATACTGTTCATCTGGGTGAGACGAAGATGTATCATGATCTGAAGCAGAACTTCTGGTGGACAAAAATGAAAGTGGATATTGCTAATTATGTAGCCTCTTGTGGCGTTTGTCAGCAAGTGAAGGCAGAACATAAGCGTCCCGCAGGATTGTTGCAACCTTTGGAGGTCCCTCATTGGCCCTGGGATGATATCTCTATGGACTTTGTAGCCGCGTTACCTCGATCACCGCGAGATAAGGATGCGGTTTGGGTGATAGTGGATCGGTTCAGCAAATCCGCACATTTTATTCACATCCGCACGACCAACTCAGCAAGCGATTTAGCTCCTATTTATGTGCGCGAGGTTGTGAGGTTGCATGGTGTGCCAAAGACCATCATTTCTGACAGAGATGCTAAGTTTGTTTCCAAGTTTTGAGAGAGTTTGCAGAGTGCACTGGGCACCCAGCTCCGTCTTAGTACATTATTTCATCCTCAGACAGATGGACAGTCAGAGCGCACCATTCAAACCTTGGAGGACATGTTGCGGTCCTGTGTTTTGTCCTGGAAGGGTAGTTGGGAGGATCAGTTGCCATTGGCGGAATTTGCTTACAATAACAGCTACCATTCAAGTATTAAAGCCGCACCGTTCAAGGTTTTGTATGGGCGTAAATGCAGGTCACCCCTTTGTTGGGAAGCGGTGGGTGAGAAAGCAGTCTTGGGCCCGGATTGGGTCCACAAGACAGTTGAACGAGTGGCCTTGGTGAGACAAAATCTGTTAGCAGCCCAGAGCAGGCAGAAAAGCTATGCAGATATGAGGAGAAGAGACTTGGAATTTGAAGTGGGGAATCAGGTGCTCTTGAGAGTATCTCCCACTAAAGGTGTGGTGAGGTTCGGTACCAAAGGGAAGCTTAGCTCGAGGTACGTTGGGCCTTTCACGATCTTGGCTCGGATTGGGAAGTTGGCATACCGCTTGGACCTTCCAGAGTCCATGCGAGGAGTGCATAACGTATTTTATGTATCTATGTTGAGGAAGTACCTGCGAGATCCGGAGCATCACGTTCCATTAGAACCTTTAACCATTGAGTAGGATCTATCATTTGAGTCCAAGCCAGTGCAAATTCTGGAAAGGTCAGAAAAGGCGTTGAAGAACAAAACTTTAAAGTACGTCAAGGTGCTTTGGTCGCAGCAGACAGAGAGAGAGGCCACCTGGGAATTGGAGTCTCGCATGCGCGAGCAATATCCAGAGTTATTCATAGCAGGTACGTGTTAATGTTGTTCAGTATTAGCTGTGATTATACTTTGGCACAAGCGTGGTTAGAATTCGGGGTCGAATTCAGTTTAAGGGGGGTAGAATGTAATACTTCAGAGTAGACATCGGGAGAAAATGAAAGAATTAAAGAAAAAGGAGTAATTAGAAATCGATTCAGGAGAAGGATCGAAAGGAAAATAATTAATTAAGCAGTTGGAGAAGGGGATTAATGGAAAACCCTGACAACCTGGGCTTGGGCTTTGGCCCATAAGGCCTTTTGGTGGCCGGCCTAGGGGGGGGGAGGTGCCCTCCCCCCCCCAAACCCTAGCCGCCCCTAAACCCCCCTCCACTCCTTGCCGCCCCCTCCACCCCTTAGGCCCCCACCCCTCCCCCTTGTGTGCGCCTCCTCCCTGCTCCCTGCGCCTCCCCTGCTGCCGGTGAAGCCCATCCTCCTCCCGTTGGTCGTCCAAGGAAGGAGAAGAGGAGGATCTCGGGCGCGGTGGCCGGCCAAGCAAGGAGAAGAAGGGAAGAGGGGAAGAAGGGAAGAAGAGAGGGAAGGTGAAGGTTCGTGGCTACATCGTGGTCTACAGCGATTCGTCAAGGGTAGCCACTGTTCCCCCTGGTTTAGACGTTTAATTAGTTGTTTTAGCCATGTCAGTATTTAGGGTTGCTCAGGACAGATTAGAGTAGATCGAGGTTTTGATATGCTTAAAGGCGGATTTAGTTTTGGACGTCTCCTAGAGTATTGTAGAGGATGTTGTCATCTTTCCGTTAAGTGCTAGAACCTATTATTTGGACCCATGTAGCAGAAGTTATGATTTTATTAGTGGGACTGTTCTGCAGATTTGTTGGTTTTCTGTCAGGTTTTAGTAATCTGAGTTAATCAATTAGTTAAAGGGAGAATTGGAGATGCTCAGTCTAATAAAAGTCGTAGGTTAGTGTCCCAGCTTTCCAGAAAGCTCAAGAACGTGTGATTTGGACACACGTAGCAAAAGTTATGGTATTTTTAGTGTACTGTCCAGAGAACCCGACGCGAATTCGACGTTTTGTTAACTAGCTCGGTAGGGGCAATAGATGGCAGATTCAGAAGAGTCCCTCAACTAGGTTTAGTTGGGGAATTTAATTACCTTTCCAGAAAGTCTAAGAAAACCTTATTTGGACTCATGTACCAATAGTTATGGATTTTGGATTATGACTGTCCACCAAGGGGACAGATCGATGTTTAGGAATTGGGGTTGGGATCAAGTTAGACGCTTTTGCGAGTTCGTGGTTGTTGTTATATAGTTTGTTTTGGTCCACTACTGTTGTCGTAGCGTGTGTTATAATAATTATTCAGGTGGTGGGCTGGTCCCGGGAGCAGCACCTTCTGCACGTCCCTTGTTCTCTCGCGGTTAAGGCAAGTATAATTATGGATATAATAGATATTATCGAATGGCATTATTTGATAAATTCTATGAGTATTTGTGTTGTTCATGATTGTTATGGTGATATGATTGGTAATGTTCATGGTTTCTAGTGATATGAGTTATGTGTTAATCATGGATGGTTGAAAGCTATGAAGTCTATGATTATGAGCTTTTGTAGTATGAATAGGTTATTCATATGCAATGTTGTTGCAGATGCATGTTTATATTAATTTGAGATTTCATACATATGCATCATGTTGGCTTATTGAAGTCTTGGTCATGTGATGACCAAGCAATTCTTAAGGTCCCCGTCATGTTAATGACGGGCTAAAGGTCCCCATACTTGTAAAGCATGGGCTTTGGTCCCCATACTTGCGGAGTATGGGCAATGGTCCCTGTGCTAGATGGCATAGGCATGGGTGTGCATCGACGGATGCGCACTTTGCATTACCGGTAAAATGCAAAAGAGAAAGAGAAGGATAAAGATCGTGTTGAGCATATTGCATAGCATGTGTATGTAAAGTAACTGATATGTGGTTTTGTGGAGTACAGTTGATGAGTTACATGCTTGTATGCTGTTGATGCCATTTATTATATTTGTTGAGTCTTTGGACTCACCTCTTGTTGTTTGTTGTGTTTTAGGTACCTTTACGAGATCGACATGCATGGGGGGAAAGAAGGATTAGTCTTATTGTACTAACGCATGATCTACCACAATGGAATGAAAGGAAATTTTTAGTTGAATGAACCATTTAGAGTACTCTTTATGATTATTGCTTGCTTGGAGTAAACTGTAATAAATGGATAGATGTTTTTGGATGCTCATGATCTATATCTTAGTTGTTTAGTTGCTATGGATGTTTTAGTAATGAATAGCCAGTTTTGAATATGTCTTGATCATATTGCAAGTTGGATTACCTGTTTATGTTATATCTGTTTTGTTAGAACCTCCGGTATAGATAACTATACAAAGGAGGTTCTGCCGAAATTTTGTAAGGTGTTTTAGTTTAATTTTGTTTAATTTAGTAGCATTCCAGGCCTTTATTTGGCTGGGGTGTTACACTTATCACAGACGGTTATAATTAAAAACCATCTATGAAGTCTACAATTACTACAAACGGTTCGTGTTCAGAACCGTCTGTAATACTTCACAGATGGTTTTTAATATGAACCGTATGTGATATTACCGATATTACCTCTTCACAGACGGTTTTTAGCGCAGCTAGTAACACAGACGGTCTCTAAACCAAAACCGTTTGCGATTGCATGTAATACAGATGGTTTTAGTCAACCATCTGTGGTGAGGCGTCCAGTATTAGCCTTTTTGTGATAGTGATAAAGTCTTCGCCAAAGGTTTTCTTAACCCTTTATCGCTTGCTCCTACAAGAAGCCTCTTCGACTAAATTGTTATCTTCCTCAGGAATATCACAGACCACTGGTATATCACTCATTGATTTAGAGATGGTGGTAGGTTTAAAATTACTATTATTCAGAGTTTGATTATCCTCAATTCGAGAAGTACTGCCTGTAGTTCTCATCAGATAAATATCCTCAAAAAATGAAGCATCTTCAGACTCCATTATTGTGTTAGCAATAATCTCAGGAGTTTCTGATTTTACTACTAAAAATCTATAAGTCGTGATGTTATGAGCATATCGTAGTAAGACACAATCGACTGTTTTAGGTTCAAGCTTTCTCTTTTCATGCAATGGCTTATTAACTTTTGCCAAACACCCCCTAAGTTCGTAGAAAATTAACATTGGGTTTTCTCTCCTTCCATCCCACATACGGAGTAATCTCACACCTTTTAGTGATTACTCTGTTTAGGATGAAAGTTATTGTCAATATAGCTTCCCCCACCACATCTTAGGCATATCGGCACTCTCCAATATGGCATTCACCAAGTTTGTTAGTGTCTGGTTTTTCCTCCCAGCTACCCCTTTGATTGAGGTGAGTATGGTATTGTAACTTTATAGACTATTCCATATTCAGAACAGAATTGGGAGAATCATGAGAGATATACTCCCCTCCACAATCTGATCTTAGTTTTTTAATTTTCTTTTATAGTTGGTTTTTAACCTTGGCCTTATAAATTTTAAGGTAATTTAAAGCTTCATCTTTTGTTTTCAGTAGATACATATGACAATATCATGATGCATTATCAATAAGAGTTAGAAAATATTTTTTGCCTCCTTTTGCCAACAATCCATTCATCTCACACAAGTCAAAATGGACAAGATCTAATGGTACCAAGTTCTGTTCCTCCTGTAACCCCTTAATAAGTTTTCGAGATTGTTTTGCTTGCACACAAGTTTGACACTTCGATCCTTTGACAATTTCACATTTTGGAATTAAATTTAATCTGGACATTCGAGCAATACTATCAAAACCAATATGACAGAAATGAGAATGCCATATATTGGCCTTACATTTATTTAAACCAGTTGCAACACTCGAATTATAACAATACTCTAAAGTACTTATGCGGAACAAGCCCCCGCTCTCATAGCCTTTACCAACAAAGTTACCAAACTTAGACATTACTACTGTATTTGACTCAAATACTAGCTTATAACCATCCCTGCATAGGAGAGAACCACTAACGAGGTTCTTGTTTATTGTTGGTGCATGCTGCACGTTCTTCAACTAGACAATCTTCCTTGAAGTAAGTCTCAGATCCATCATGCCAGCACCAAGAACAAAAGCATGCGATATGTTCCCCATTAGGATGGAGGAAGCCATGGCTACTTGATAAGAAGAAAATAAGGAAATATCATAACATACGTGAACATTAGCTCTAGTATCAACCCACCAATCAGTGGATTAACATGCTGAAAAAACAACAGGTGAATTACCATACCCTCCTGTTGAGGCCTCGCCTATGATCACGTTAACAACATTTTTTCTTTGGCTGTTCAACATCCTTGCTCTTGTGGAAACGACAGTCTTTTGCCATATGACCGCTTTTTCCCACACACAAAACAGGTGATTTTCCTCCTGTCCTTCTTCTTAGTTTTCTTCTTAAAATTAGTTGTCTTGTTTGGTTTAAAGCCTTTGTTTTTTTTTTTGCCATAACTTTTCTCTATGATTTTTGCATTGATCTGATTGTTCTGACTAGAAGTGTTTGGTGCATCTTTTGCTCTTGCCTTTTCTTCCATGTCAAGGGTAGCAATGAGATCCTCAATAGATATCTCTTCCCTCTTGTGCTTTAAGCTAGTGGCGAAATCCTGCCATGAAGTAGGAAGTTTGACAACAATGTTTGCAGCCACAAACTTAGGAGGCAAAACGCAACCCAAATGCGCAATCTCGTCGACCAATAGCTGAAGCTTATGAGACTGTGCAACTGTCGACTTAGCATCATCCATGCTATAGTTGAAGAATTGCTCACACATATAGAGCTAGCGACCAGCCTCAGCTTCCGCATATTTGTGCTTTAGTGCATCCCACAACTCTATGGCGGACTTGAAGTCTATGTACACATCATAGAGATGATCTGTCAGTATGATCAGTATGCATCCAAGGACTGTGTTGTTATCTATGTCGAACCACATGGTCTATTCAATCATAAATGGATACTGTGGATGGATTACCCACCACAGCCCCAAAGACATAAGCAAAAACTTGACCCTTGTCTGCCATCTACGAAAGTTCTGACCAGAAAACTTCTCAAGTTTGATAGCATCAGAAGAACCGGTCATTGCTGAATCACAAAAATATCCACAATAAGGTTTCTGGATTGTTGGAAATACGAACAACATTTTAATTCTAGATTTTATTATGAGGCAAAGATCACATAAAACTAGAGATGCATAAGGCAATACTAACAACAGGCAACTTATTGCACTTCGAAACATACACAATAAAAGGATTATAACAGAATAGTTTGGTCGCACAACCAACTTACAGTCGGGTGTGATGAGGGACAAGAAGCAGTGTAGACTCGAAGTAGTGCAGAACATAGATGAAGTAGCACAGTGAGCGGTCGCGCAGATGCGCTGCCCAGAAACCTTATTGCCGCCCTATGCAGGTGAACTCTGTGACAATGGTTCGGAGATACCCACCCACCCTCCTTCCCAGTGCACGCCGAGGAGAAGGGACGGCTTGGTTCGACAGCAGAACTCTCCAGCACAGTAGAACAAATAGGAAGAAGAAGAAAATAGAAGTGAATCAATCCGTCTCAGGTCTGGATGTTTCTAGATCTTTTAAAGATCGAGACAATTACTTTCTAGTAACTGCATAATAAAGCTCATATTAAACCACTGGTAACTGCTAATCCAAAACCAGTTAATGGAAATTAAGCAGTTTTTATCATATCCAGATTACACACTAGTCTACAGCTTCGACCAGTGTATTTCGACCACATTATTTCAACCACACATGGTCTATGGATCCGACCACTATTTTTCGACTACTATGTTTCGACCATATTATTTCGACCACAATGTTTCGACCACATTGGTCTATGGTTTCAACAACACTGGTCCATGGCTTCGACCACATTATTTCAATCACTGTGTTTCGACCACACTGGTCTATGGCTTCGACAACATTATTTCGACTAGTCTTAAAGGAGAGAGAGAGAAATGCACGGTTAGCAAAAGAAAGCAGGACTAAGTTCATGACACGTTCACAGTCGTGCGTCGCGAGTCACAAGTCATGCGATTGCCACGCGAATATACACGCGCGTGTGCGTACGTGCGTGCGTGTGACTTTAGCTATAGTCCTCCTTATGTCACTCTATATCATGTGTCAGATGTTTCAATGGGTGACAATGACTTTACGTTATAAATTACTCTTCCACCAATCGACTTTACAATACGATACTAAACTATCTATGCTTTCGAATTCAAAAATTGAATGGCATTTACACTTATGGGCCAATTCTAACACTAGAAACGGTGGGCATAGTTTCCTCCACACGAACGAAACAGTTAGCCTAAGAGACCAGGAATGGTCTAGTGTGTGAACTGTGAACTATTGAATGGTAGAGATGTCTCCTAGGAAGAGGTGGTACGGTGGTATGAAACCTAGCACTACCCCTAGTGCTGGGTTAGGCTATATGGCCGAGCAAAGAAGAGACCAGAAGACGTGTGGTCGCAAGGGAGCTTATTGGTTAGCACAAGACACACGAGAAGAGAGGAATAAAGTGAAACACTAGTTCCTATTCAGATGCTTGAAGGTTGAAGCAGTCCTCCTCAACAAGAAAGCGGTACGGGCCGAAATCGGCCCCCGCCCCCCCGCGCCCGACTCCGTCCTAGCGGGCCTCCTCTCCCACGCCGTCATCCCTCCCGTGCTCCTCCTCTCCTTCGCTGTCTTCTCTCCACCCTCCCCCTTTGTCCTTTGTGGGTGCTGTGAGACTGGGATCGGGGGTTGAATGGCGCCTGCGGCGGCGGTAGAGACCGGGGAGGACGGAGGAGGGAGCGAGGCCGGGGTGGTCCAACGGTGGCGGCGGATAGTGGGAACCGACGTCGCCATCCCTTCCCTCTCCCTCCTTCTCCGCCGACTCCCTCTCCCTCCTCCGTCGCTCGATCCCCGCCGTTGATATCCACCGTGAGCCCATCACCGCGTAGCTACAGCCTTGGAAGAGGCGATTGTGACTGCAGTCATTGTGGGCCTAGACGAGGGTATCACCACGAAGTGAAGAACGGTCGAGCACCATGGTGGCTGTCGTTGTGCCCCTATACGGGTTGACGGCCTTGGCGTGATCTGGTAGCATGCGCTGCCCGGTTCTCGGGACCCGGCGTTGAGGCCTCCGCTTCGCTTCACCGGGTGGCGTGCGCCACTGAACCCATGGTCGCCGGCCGTGGCTCTGGCGATGGAGGTCATAGATGGGGTAAGGCTGTGAGGGAGGGCATGGGAAGGGCAGGTGTGCACATCATCATCTTCTTCCTTTTTTTTTTCTTCTTTCTAATTTTCCCATGTTCGTTTCAGCATTGCATCTGATTTTGCTGTGTGCTGCTTTTAACTAAGTTTATTTGCTATTGTAGGTTATTGGAGATGTCAGCTACACAGAGGCAAAGTTTGGTTTTTCACCTATTGCGACATGGGTGCTGCTCTTGTTTGCGGTGAGCGCTATTTGTACATGATATATACCTTTGTCAATTGATTGATATTTTATTTGTTTCCCCTTATACATATGTTAGATCTGTATGTTCACATTAGTAAACAATGTTGTATATACAGAGCTAGAAGACTCAATATTCAAATCTAATTTTCAGGGCCAAGTAGAAATCTTCTTTCATTGAATTGGATTTCAATGGAAGAATGATTCACAAATGGTAAGCACAAATCATTCTTCCACTGAAATCTGCCATGTTAAAACAATTTACTAATTGCTTCCTTACAGTAAAAGAAGCTATCTTGCAATCCTGGCCATTAACTAGGAAAAGGTTATTGCCATTTGATCTCAAAGATAGCCTCTTACGTGTCAATCGGATATGACTAGGAGGAGCTCAGATATAGGGACCGGAGAATTATTAAGAGGTAGGACACGGTAGTATGATGTTATCAGTTTGAAGTTGTCAATGTGAGTCAAACTCAGGTTTAGGATTTTCCTTCAACGTGGTAATTTACTTCGCTGCTACCATATGATAAGCATGTTTTGGTCTTTTTTAGTACTCTTACATCCAATTTATGATGGTGTCAACTTCAGATGACATGGAAACCTCGGCTCCTTTTGTTTACATTCTGACCAATTAAGCACAGACATTTGCTACACCGAATTGTACCGAACATAAGCTCTTGAAAGTGTTCAATAATCCATATGCAACAGTCAAATGAGATGGTTTCAGCTCAAAATGAGCAGCTGAGCTGTTTCCAGCTCTTAGATTGTCATGTGTTATATGTTTCTTCTCAAGTTAATTATTTGTTTCTAGCATTTTAGGGCATCTCTTTTGTTGGATAAGTCAGACCAAAAAAAAAAACAAGCTTTGCATGTCACATTACATCTATGGTCATAGCAGCTAGGGGTGAAAACGGATCGGATAGTTTTCGTCCGATCGCATTTTAAATGTATTGATTATCTAGGATCGGATTTTTCTTGATAATTTTCGGATCTAAACGAAACGAATACGGTAGGCATGCTATCCCACGGATACGGATCTGAATCTGGAATATCCGGATAAGACAAGTCCTGATATCCTGATTTCGCCCAAAAGAGGATTTCAACCCAAAAGAGAAAATGATTTTAATTTCGAAAATACAACAAATCAAATAGCCTTTTAGAAAATAGCAAATAGAGTTAAAAAATTCTAGAAAAAATCACAGAAATTCCTTGAATTATTTTGAACTTAATAAAATTAATTCCAACTTAAAGTTATTTTTTATTTTTGCACATAAATTATTTTTAATTTCTAAAAATTGGAAAAACCTTCTTAAAATCCATAAAGTTCAAGAAATTAATTAAAATTTCCTTTTTCACTTTAAATTCAATAAAATCCCATAAAACTCAACAAATTTTATTTTTGACATTAAAAACTAGGAAATTAAATAATTGACTTTATTTTATTATTTTTTCTTTTTAACCAAGAAAACTCTTTTAAATCTCAAGCAAAAACAATAAAATAATAATTTTATTAATTTTATTTTTAGTAACATACTTTGGGATGTTAGAGTCATTTATGTATAGATTAACCATCCAAATTTAATCAATGTTAGTGTGAACTATATATATATATATATATATATATATATATATATATATATATATATATATATATATATGTGTGTGTGTGTGTGTGTGTGTGTGTGTGTGTGTGTGT
The DNA here is from genome assembly GCA_036346405.1 of Phyllostachys edulis. Classification (NCBI taxonomy): domain Eukaryota; kingdom Viridiplantae; phylum Streptophyta; class Magnoliopsida; order Poales; family Poaceae; genus Phyllostachys; species Phyllostachys edulis. Next base: position 24,410,417 of record CM070566.1, read on the forward strand.
GTGTGATGAACTAAGTGTGAACGTGTGATGATTTGTGACTTTGTGAGTTATGCCTTATGAGCTAAATATGGTAAATTAAGTGTTATGTTTGTGATGAACTAGTTAGTGCAAATTGCTAGTGCCAATATTATGTGTGGTTACTGAAAATATGAACAATTCATGAATGTTTGCATCAAATAAACTAGTTATATGTTTTCGTTAATTTCTGGCATACAATTTAAGGGGTTTTTATGTTCCGAAAAATATCCGCGATCGTATTCGTTTCGATTCGTATTCGTATCCGGGGTATTCGTATTTGTATCCGGATCCGGGGAAAAAAAAAAGAAAACAAATATGGCAGAGTCATTATCCGTTCGTATCCGATCCGTTTTCACCCCCAAATAGCAGCACAAAACCAATAGGTCATTGCTTGATTTGGCGCTAAGAAAGAAAGAGGTGGACATGGCTTTGATGCAAAGAAAGAGTTCAACCATGTCTGCCTTCATAGCCTTTTCTTCCTTGATTGTGTGATGTTAAATATTAGTATGCTTATGTTATGTTTGATGCAATGGCTGAATCAGCTAGGAACCATTGTTGCAGTCTGCGGAAGTTCAAAAGTAGAAAGCTTTTCTTCGTTTTGTTACAGTGAAGTTAATGGACGCAAAAGGTGCGAACCTTTTCCCCATGTTTTTCTGCCTTTTCAATTTGAGTGGTCCTATACTAGTGTTGTATGGTTCGTGTAAATCGTAGTGTCATTTGGACAGATTTTGGTGTCTTCTTTGTAAACTGATTCGATAATCCTATAGGACACTGCATGATCTCATAGTATGATTTGTGTGCAGCTGATTGATAACTTCCTAAAGCATGTCAGATTGATAAATACCCTCCTGTCTTTGGTTTTGAGCTTTATGATATTCTACGCAGCCTGAGGTTAGCTCTGCATGCCTGTGTTATGTTTGATAGAATGCGCAAGCCATCTGAGTCAATTGCCTACGCTGTATCTCAGTAGAAAATTACCCTATTATCTGATTTTTTTTTGTTGTTGCCAATATTGTTTTATTTCTTCTATTATTGCTCATCTAAGATAGTTCATTTCTCATAAATTTCTAGGTGGTTCCTAACCAGCATCAGTTTAATGGGAAAGATATATGACTCATCGGATTGTCATATCTCCACGGTTGGCAACCATAGAAGTTTGCTGCTTCATGGTGTGTATGTTTATATTTTGCCCTTCAACATCCGTTCTGACAATGACAGAAGAAGACCAGGGGAAGTTGACACTAAAGGTGGTATTCTACATGTGCTTTTACATTTGGAGATCTTTCGGTTTTTTTACAGCTATTTAGACAAATGCGTGTGACAAATGTGTGTGCAACCATTGCCTCAATTCATTTTGACCATCATGGCAGTGCCGAATTTAGGTGTTTGATTCTACTTTTTTTTACTCCTACTTCAGATATTGACTGATATGTTATTTATATCAGGCAAATAAATCAATCCTAAAAAATTGCTAACATTACAATTTTCGGCATGTATACAGTTTGAGCATCAGTTACTTATATGAGTAAACCATCCAGAATTACATTTTCTTAGTTTTGATGCAAATGTCATTAAAACCACCTAACTAACAATTTTTGTGTTACGGTTTGTTTCACTAGAGCTATTGATATGTTCTTTCAAGCATAGAATTCTTTTGGGTACCCTTTAAACTAACTTTGTTGTTGCTGCACACCTAAAATAGATGAAGCACATGATAACTATTGCAGCCATAAACCTTGGATGACAAGAATAACTTATTTTCTCCGAAATTGCTAGGTTGTTCTAGTAGTATTGAAAAGCTATAGGCCTCTGAATATACAAAATTACAACAAAAGCACTGAAGCTCCAAGCTGAGTCCAAGAGTAATGTCTTTCCTTAATTCCCTACTCACCATCTCAAGGATATTATTCGTGGAACACCATAGTTAGTTGTAAGTTAGCGATACTTCTATTTGTACTGTTTGAAAATCTCTATGATACCGTGATTTATGGAAGGACACTATAGTGTCATTCTTATTTGAATTTTTGTTACTTCTATTTGTCTTTTTCCTTGGGTAAAGCTTCGGTAAAATCTCAATGATACATTTTTCGATGAGTGGGAGAACCGATTGCACGAAATATGTTGGGCGCACTATATATGTTCTCGTGCTCTATAGCGTAATTCAATTTTTATTTGGGTATTTAACCATGAGTTTAGATGTTTAGTACAGAAAAGTGACTACAATTAATATATACACACACACACACACACTATTATGTAGCTAAACGTATAATATCTATTGTACACGCCAACCACTGCGCTAGACCGAAGGCCGCCGCTTCTAAGCGAAGTCAGGCGGCCCTCACGCACGTAGACCCAATCCGAACGGGTCAATCCCAATAGTTATGGGCCAGGAACCCCCGACCCCGACGCGTGACGTACATCTGTCTGTAATGTATGTGATAGTAATTTTAATATCCTTTTTATTGCCACAACATCCCTTGGGTGACTCCTTTTTTTTCGTCCCATGGACACACGATCTCCACACACGTGACAGTAACTTGCAATGTATGTGAAAGTAACTATGATACCCATTTTACTCTCTCATCATCTCTCAGCAGACTTTTTTTTTTCGAGCCATGATCCCACGACCCCTCGCTGCTTGACGTCACATATGGCAGTGACTTGCAACGTATGCGAAAGAAATTATGATACCTATTCTACAACCTCATCATATCTCAGCGAACTTTTGTTTCTTGACCCACGAACCCATGACCTCCCCCACGCGACGCATGTGACCAGAATGAGGAACACCCCAAAATTTATTCACATTGATAGTAACCCTCGTAATATATGTGAAGTATTTTGTGATACACATTTTACTGCCGGAGTGGAGCATCTCTTAGTGGTTGTTTTTCATGATTTTTTTTAGAAATCCCCTGGTGTGGGGGCACGAATCATGCGCCAGTAGAGTCTAAAGAGTCGTACAGTAAATTAATGAGTTAGGGAAGGAAGCTCATTTTTCTGGCAGTAAATTGTAATATATACATAAGTAAAAGAAGCTGCATATGTCAGTAATTTCGGAGGCAAGGGGAAGTTGCATTTGCATTTTACCTATATGGGCGCGGTATTTTGGGTTCTCCGCTCTTGTCTCTAGCATCACTCTGTCCCTGGTAGGGTGGGAGCTACGGACATGTGCGATACAGCGGATGTGACAATAAAGATTAACAAGGTATACAGTAAAATCGTGAGTACAGATGTCCGGGGTCAATCCCCAATGTCTCTACCCACACGAATGATGTCACATGGCCAGCGCTACGACACGCAAGGTGTGCGAGTAATTTCTAACGAGACGTCCAGTAAATTTGGTATAACACTGAAAGCACATTGACATAGTGGTAAATTTGAAATTATATATATATATATATATATATATATATATATATATATATATATATATATATATATATATATATATATGGTATTAAATGCGTTATCCATTTTTTTTGGTTTGGGCCTTGACAAGTTACCCAAGAAATTCTAGGGTAATAAAATGTAAAGTTGAAGACAAACAAACTTTCTTCATTAGATTTTTGGGCCAAATAGTGTGACCAATCGCACTTTACAAAAAACCATCTATTTTTACATCATAGACGATAAAAAAGGAAGGTAAAAGAAGGATTCTAGTGGCCAATTTAGGATCCTATCTTAGCCTCCAAATCTTCGTAAGCCTTCCCATTGGCTTCGATGGTGGTGGGATCGGCGACGGTCTCCATCTGCTATCTTGCGCACTCAATTCGTGCTTCTAGTTGTTCAGATTCCAAAACCAATTTCATGATAGCCCATAGGCTACCAACCCTAGCTTCTTCTTCACTTTTTTTGGAGTTTACAAAATTAAAAAGAACAAATTAAATTTTATTTGCTTATTTAAAGCTTAATTTGAATTTTTAGAAATTAAAAACATTTAATGTGATTAAACGAAACTTCAATTAAATTCAAAACTAATTTATTTGAGTTCCTTTTGTTCCAAGAAATTTTCTTGGATTTTTCCAAGTCCATTTTATTTTTATTTGAGCTCATTTGGATTTTTTGTATTTTCAGAAATTCAGAAATCCTTTATATCCTCATTTTCTCTTAGACCGAATTCCTTTTTCCCCCGTGGCCCATTTCTTTTTCCGGCCCAACCCGTCTTGCTTTCTCCCTTTCCTCTCTCTCCCCCGTGCCAGCCCAACTCCCGATTGGCCCATCGGACCAGGTCGCCTCCCTTCGCGTCGGCCCATGCGCTGCTTCGCTCTTTCTCTCTCCCTCTCGCCGACAGGTGGGACCCACCTGTCGGGTTCATCCCCAACCTTCAACCGCTAATCCCCATCTGCCATGGCCGCCCCCAAAAGCTCTTCACTCGAGTCGTTTCTTCCTTTTTACAAGATATTTAAGAGCACCGGTTACCCACTTGTAGCCTTTCACTACTGATCGCTTCCGCCTTTTATACATGCATTTGCACCGCCACCGACTCCAGCGAGTTAACACCGCTCTACGATCTCCCTCCTCCGACCTCCCCTAGCCCTATAAAAGGGAGCACTAGGTGCCCCTTCTCTCCCTCATCCCTCCACCTGCGAGCTTCGCTCCTCCCTCCCTCTCTCCTTGCCGCAATCTGCAGTTTGAAGAAAGAGAAGTGTAACATCCCAATTTTCACTTCTTTTGGAATTTTCAAAATTAAAAAGAACATTTGAATTTTCTTCATTTATTTAAAGCTTAATTTGAATTTTTAGAAATTAAAACAATTTAATGTAATTAAACCAAACTTCAATTAAATTCAATACTGATTTATTTGTGTTCCTTTTACACCATAGAATTTTTTTGGAATTTTCTTGGAATTTTCCAAGTCCATTTGATATTTATTTGAGCTCATTTAGATTGGTTGTATTTTCAGAAATTTACCATTTCCCCTGTGGCCCATTTCTTTTTCTCGTCTGTGCTTTCTCCTTTCTCTCTCTTCCCGTACCCATTAACTCCTACTTATCTCAACAAGACTGAGACCACCTCCTTTGCGCTGCGGCCCACACTTCGCTTCCCTATTTCTCTCTCCCTCTCGCCGACAGGTGGGACCTCCCTATCGGGTTCATCCCTAACCTCTAGCCACTCACCCCCTTCTACCATGGTCGCCTCCAAAATCTCTTCATTTCAGCCATTTCTTCCCTATTTTCACGCCCATTTAAAAGCATTGAAGTTACCTAATTGCGAAGACTTCACTCCGGCCGTTTCCCTGCCTTTATGCGCGCATTTGCAACACCACCGACTCATGCGAGTTAACGCCACTCCAGGATCTCCCTCTTCTGGCCTCCCCTTTCCCTAAAAAAGGGAGCACCAGGTGCCCCTTCTCTCCCTCATCCCTCCACCCTCGAGCTTCGCTCCTCCCTCCCTCTCTCCTCGCTGGAATGCGCATTTTCTCTCATCGGCTCTCAAGCACCGCCGCTACCGATTGTGTCACCATCGAAGGAGCCCCACCGTCATTTTCCACACCGTTGGCTTTGCCATCGCCTGCTTTACCTCAGGTTTCTCTCACCATCGCTGAGCATCACTGAGCGCTTCTTGGCATTCTTGGACTGTCGCGCGCCGTCACCTCCGTCCTCGCCACTAGCTATCCCTGCACGCCTAGGTGACGAGACCGAGAGCATCACACTCCCCATCGCCTCCTCTATTGCAACCATCAGTGCCCGCCGTCACGTCGCCGTTTGCTGGCGACCATGGGATCCCGAGCTTCACTGCCGCCGTTGTGCCGACATCGTCGCCACTTGTCCGCCACCTCAGTGCCACCTCGCCGCCCGCTCAGCAAGCCAAGCCAGTCATGTGCCTACTTGTCGTGCTTGATTGGCAAGCCATTGCCCCTTGCGCCGATCCATTGTGGACCAAGGCGTTGTTCTGTGGACCCAGTCCATAGACGTTGGGCCCACTTGTTAGTGAGTCAATGTCTTTTTTTTAGGAAAATAATTCCGGCTGAAATTCATTTTCCTCACTGACGTCATCCTAACGCAATATTTCATAATTTCCTTTTGAAATAAAATTCCAAAAAATCCCAAAATTCTTGAAATATTGTTTCTCTCTCTCTCTCTCTCTCTCTCTCTCTCTCTTCCTTGAATTTAATCTTCTAGAAGCTCATTCTCCTTCATTCGAATTCCGATTGATCACATTTCCTCCCCCCCCCCTAAATTCATCTAAAATCAAGATATCTCTTCTAGTACTGGTTTTGTTAATTTTGGATTTTATTTGAATTACTTTGTAATTTATTTCTGTCTCATTTGTTTTCTCTCTCTCATTTAGACATCGATTTCCAAGGAGTATGAGCATGATATGAATATCAGAGTGTGGTAATTGAGTAAGGTCAAGGCAAGTCGTAACCTTTGATCTTGTTGTACCATTTTTGCAAAAGTATATTTGTCAGGACCTAGATTACACATATGAAACTCTCTGTGTTTTCTGAACTAGTCCCAGATCACTAGCTAGCTCACACAGGAAACATCGATGAAATACCATCCATTTATCGATTTAACTAAAAAGATCTCAAAATAACAAATAATAGTAATAACTGGACCTTATGGTAAACGTTTACTTAACTTACCACACACGGCTAAAGAAACAAATAAACTCTTACAGCGGAATGGGAAAACTTGGAAATGCCAATCAAGATGCCCACATGCAATCGAATGGAGAACGTATCCTAATTCGCAAAGTCTTCATAAAACTCCTGTTCGTAGAATTCTTGAGTAGCTTGATAATCTTCAACTGAGCAACAAAGTTTAAAGTCGTGAGTACATAAAGTATTCAACAAGTCGTAGAGAACAGTATGCAATTAATATTCATGCTAGGCCTGAACAAAGGATTAGCTGTTTGATTCTTTTGTAGAAAGCAGTATTGATAGTAAATACGGTAAATAGATTGAAATGCGTAATTTAAAAGACAATAAGTAAATAAAGTAAACAGATTCACTTTCCAATCAAACCATCCAATGAACATCTCATCCACCAAGTGAACATTATATTCACCAAGTGAACTCCCCATTCACCTTCCGACACAAACCACCAAGTGAAATTCACATTCACTAAGTGAACTTTCCATTCACCCCGATACTTTTTTATAAAGAAACTCTACCTCTCATGTGAAATCTCCGAGTATGTCTATGACTGCGGACATGGCTGTTTAAACAGTTTTAAGTCTGCAGAGGTTGTACAGCTTTACCCACAAAAGATAAATCAACCCAAAGTGTCTGACCACACTTCCGTAGGTGTGCGACTAAGTGATCATTACAAGGCTTTTACAAAACTCCTTCTTAACCCAATTCTGCCCGCTAAGGTTTCAATGCTGCATGTCTTTCCGACCAGACATGGCCCCTCTCTTGCGCCATTGTGAGTATAAGTCTATCCTGTAACTCACGCTTACAAGACAGAATTGAAATTAAGACATTGCTAATTAGTTAGCGAGGTCCTTCCTATACTAGACATGTGGTTGTATGATATTGCCCAGTTCAATGGCGCATAAGATTAAGTCCTTGACAAGCTACTTAGGTGAGTCTACCACAACCCACAATGTGCTACCCGCACTAACTTTACTTCACGATCACTCGCCTGAGCGGAAATCATTTTGTTCAACCAAGTCCAACGTAACATCCCAAACTCGGGTTTGTATTTCAAATGTATAAAAATGAGGAGAATTTAAAACTTTTGGTGCATCATGTTGTTATTTGAATTTTCTGGAAATTCTTCCAAAGGTTTTGTTGTTTGTGAAAAACCTAATGCTTCAATTGACTAGAAGCATAACCTTTTGAAACTTTTAAAACAAATCTTGTGATCAGTCTCTGGAAATATTTTTCCCAGGTTCTAGATTATCCTAGTGACTCCTCTGAAAAATTTCAAAATTTTTAGATTTTATTTGCTATTTTTCAGAGGCCAGTCAAACCAATTAGATCCGTAGTCAAACCCTAGGGCAGAACCTTGAGAAATTTCTAGAGAAAAATGAAGTACATAAAAATTTATGCAAGGTTAATCTTGGAGTCAGGAACCTCTAGTAAAAATTTCGGAATTTTTTGGAGTTATGCAACTCTATCTAAAAATTCCTCAAAGTTTCAGCCTGTTTTTCAAACCTAGTCTTTGCTACTGTTTGGGCGTAGGTCGGACCTAAGCCACTTGGTTGAACCCAACCGTCTTTGCGCTCGGACCTGGTCCGTACAAACGTGAAGCGTTTTGGACCGCCCGATTTGGTATCAACCGTCCGAATTGATTGGGCCGTTCGGACCGTCCGAATGCGTGCGCAATCTGGATCGTCCCTTTTCAATCAAATCGTCCTCATCGGTTGTGCCGTTCGGACCGTCCGAACAACACTCTCGATCAGGACCGTCCATTTTCAATCGAACCGTCGAAATTTTTCGACTCGACCATCTGACTCAACCCAAGCCACCCATCAAAACACCGACCAAACCACTTTGGTTTGTTTCGCTGACTGGTGGGCCCCGCTGCGCAGTTCTTCTTCTCCATGCGGCCTCCACGTTCTTGCCAGCACCATGGGAGAGCGTCGTGGTTCAGCTCCGCCCGTGCGTCATCTTCAACTAGCCGCCACTGGTTTTTGACGCGCGCCCGCGGTTTGGCCGTCGTGTACGCGCTTGCCCATGCCCCTATCACCTCGCCATCGCGTCACTGTCGCTCGTGGTGGAGCCATGGACCAAGATAACCGTGGACCTCCATTCTTGTGTTTCTTTGCCCTAGAGCTTATAAAAGCTCCTCATTGGCTTTACTGCTTTCTTTTATAAAAGCTCCTCATTGGCTTTACTGCTTTCTTTTCGTCACTCTCGAACCATCCACACCTCCATTTTCCTCTTCCACCGAAAGAAATTGCATAGAGCTCAAGCTCTCCATTCCGGCCGCCGCACCTCAACGCCGTTCCAGCGCCCCAGTGGTTCATTTCCATTTATGTTCGGGTAATTTTGCGTCCCTCATCACCATCATCATTTCACCTAATCCAATTTTGATTTGCTTTCATAGGAATCATCAAATTTTGGATTTAATCTTCTTTGGCCGAAAATTGTCCCCTTTGTCCCCAACTTCGGTAAGGCGCTCCATTCTTCAATTACTTGCTCCATCTCTGAGCATTACTGAAGCTTCCTGTACCACTCGGTCCTTTTCTTTTTCCTCAAGACATCATCTCCGCGTTGGAGCGCCGCCACCGCCCTTGGTTCCTCGCCGCCGACACAACTCTGGCAAGCTTTTCCTATCCGGGTCATTCTGGTAAGGTCTTTGAGCCCTACTAATGCTTGTGCGCAAGTTAGATCACGGGAAGCATAGCTGTATCGGCATTGCCGTATTTCCCGTAGCTTCACCTCCGCTCCACCTCGTCGCGCCGCCGCTTGAGTCCATATCCAGCAATGATTCGACCACCGGTGGGTGCGCAATAGCGTAGGGATTCCATTTTGGCCCTTGGCCGACACCGCCATGGCCTCCTTCGCCGGCGATTGGCCGGAGAAGCTCACGGCCAGAGCATGCTCTTTTGTCGGACGCCGACACGCACTGTAGCTCATTGATTAGGGCTAATCTTGGTCGTTAGGACACAGTTAATAATTAGTTTAATTCAATGACCAGTTAGATTTTCGTAATAAGTCATTGATGCATGGGTTCAGCCGTTAAGTGCATAGTAACCCCTCGTCTGGACCGCACGTTTTGATCTCAACGGTTCGGATCGTTTGGGCCGTTCGGACCATCCGAATGTTCCCAACACTTTGGAACGTCCATTTTGATATCAACGTTCTAGATGGATAGGGCCGTTCGGACCAGTCCGATCAACCCTCTCATTTGGACCGGCCGATTTCGTTTCAACCGTCCGAACGTCCCTTTCGTTGGACCGTACGATTTCAATTCAACCGCTTGGACCGTTTGGGCCGTTCGGACCGTTCGCGTGGACCATCAGATTAGTACTCAACGGTCCAAACGTTTTCAGCTCAGGGTTTATAAACAAAATCCGTATATCAATTATTTATGTACTGTAAATTGTTTTAAACTTCAAAACTGCATAAGTAATTCATTTTAACTCCTTTTTGCATGAAACAAATTTTGTTGGTTTCCTTTTTAAATGTACTTTAATCTAAAATTGGTTTGAATCTTGTTTCTATTCTAGAAATTTTCGTTAGTAGAATTATCTTCGGTTTAGCATTATTTCTTGCAATAAAAATTGTTTTAACTTCAAAAATATGTAAGTATTTCTTTGTAACTCCAAATTGAGTGAAATCAAGCTTGTTGGGTTCCTATGTTTCTGTATTTTACTGTGGATTAGGTTTTAAGTTTGTTTCTATTTCTAAAAATCTTTGTATTCAATTTATTTGTGCACTACTTTCATGACTTTGAAGAATCATAAGAAAGTCATTTTAGCTCCAAATGAGGTGAATCAAATTCCATTCTTCATCCCATGAGGTGCTTTGTCTACCATAAAATTTTCATGTTCACCACCTCTTTGTAATTTCGGATGAACAGTACTCGATAGGTATTTTTCAGTATTTTTATTGAAAGCTGATTTTGTTTTGGCTATAACTTTTGCATGCAGCATCTAAATCAATTGATTTTTGTTTCTAAATTCATTTAAAATCATGCTCTATTTTCTGTGTAAATTTCATGATTTTTGGATGTTGTTGAATTTCTGAGTTTATTTGGCGTTATTCGTTCTTATTGGTTCTTTTTGCTCATTCGATAGGTTCTAACGAATTCGTTGAGCATGAGAGTGATCCTCTGCAGCAAGAAAGTTATCTCCAGTAAGGCAAGCAGTTTTCCTTTGATGCACGTTGGTCCTTTTACTTTCGCATGTTAATATTTCAAATTTTCAACTATATGTATGCATGCTATGTTGACAAGTATTTTCTCTGTCGCGATAGTTTACCTGATTAGTTACTCGAACTGCAGGTAAACATCGATCATTTACCACTGAGCCTAGGTTTATATCCGCTGTGATTTAGAGCTCGATGGATGGGCTCTAGTCACTTTATATGTAGCATGCGAGTTGTTGTTGCTTAGCATTGCTTACAACGGTAGTCTGGGGATCATCGCTTCGGCGATGGTCATTACAACATCACTTTAACTATTTGAGTTAGAGTACTCATGTTGTATTTGGAAAAACTAAAACTGAAAATAAAATATTTTGGACTTAGGCATATGGTTGATGATGTGGTTATCGGGTGTGTGGTTGTATGCCTAAGTCGACAAGGACCAAACATCTTAGACACTGACCCAAGCACTTTTTTGTGCAACCACATGAGGGCATATGGGAACCCTCTTGACTTAGTACTTTGGCGTGTGTTAGCTCCGAGTCGCAGGAGGCTGTGTATGTTGTGTTGAAAAAGAAATATTTTATGTGTGTTGGGTGTGCGGGAGTAGGTTCTTGTCAATGTTCTCCACACCAGGGAGCATCAGTACTTTTTCAAGGCCGATGACTCCGACATAACGTATGGTTTCCATCATACGGGCGACTCGTAGTTAATACATAATATTGGAAAACGTCTCGTAGGACTTAACCTTGCCGACATACCTAAGGAAGTGTGCTCTATAGCTTAGCAAAAAGGCGGTCTGACATGTGGGTAAATTTGTACACCCCTGCAGGGTATGATCTATTCGAATAGTCTCGTTCTAGGTTATGGATACGCTTGGTTAGGTCTCTACAAGAGCTAGACTCAACATTTTTGATAAAACTTGAATTCGGGTGGTACGAATGGGTAATTTGTGCTTTGTTATGGTGATTGTTGGGAAATCACCTCCGGGATGTTAATTACGTTTATAATTGTTGCCTCACTGTTTTTTTAAACAAATAAAAACAGATTTGTCAAAATTGCCTTCAATCTATTACACTATTGCAAATGAAAAATTGCTTGTGCTACAAATTAACCCTATGGCTTTCTCCTTTGATTCAACTTGCATGTAGCTATGTATAGGTTTGTTAATCGTAAGTCTTGCAAGTATAATTTTTGTACTCAGTTGCATTGCTTATCTGCTGCAGAGGAGGTTGGTCCCGAAGGGATCGACTTTTGTGAGACCGATTTCGTGCAGGATGACTAGCCTGGTGGCCTAGTCGGTTGCCTTGTGGGTAATGGCAAACCAGCCGGTCTTCTTTTGGTGCCATCTTATAGCTATGTTTCCGCTGCAACTTAGTCTTTATTATCATTTGGTCGGTCGGCCACTTTTGTATTATGAACTTGTATGTCTTTTGGATATTGTAACTATGTCGCTATCGGTATTGTAATCTTGTATTGGAATTGATGATTGATTTTGTGATGGTGTATGTGTACCGCTGTTCTGGGAGGTACATGTTACACCGAGAGTTGGGATATTTGATTTGTAATGCTAGGACCAATTGGATGGTTAAATATTACAAGTTAAATACCCCCGGGGCTCTCACATCCAATGACATATCCTGTCATGGCACACAAATTTTAACAACAGTGGTACACAAAATTTAAAAACAGTGGCTACTTGCCATAATTTCATATCTCATTAAGACAAATTTAACATCTTTGAACATGTAATCATGAGCCTATCGCAATTAAGCATGACTAAGCATCTCTACGAAACCCATGTTTATGATGCAATTATGTCCAACTAAGATAATGACTATCCTAAGGTGACAAGTGATTCATGGTATTCAGATGTTCAGTGGAGGCATAATGACAAATAGGTGATTAACTATTCCCAAAAGCAGTTGATATAAAGATAGCATGCAATTCGATATAAAACAATATAATTTTAAAATCATAGGTTCAATATGATCAAAGGACTACGACTTTCCTTAGCTTTGGCTTTACTCAGTTACCACACTTGGACCTTCAAATTTTGCTTCTGCTCCTGCTTCTTGAAATAGATCGTCTAACGAGAGAGAATACAACAGGCGAATCACAAATAAATCTAAAAGAAATTCAAATAAAATTCAAAAATAACAAAACCAATTCTAAAATAAAGATCTTGATTTTAGATGAATTTAGGAATTTGAATGGACTGAATCGGAGTTCCGGCGGAGAAGAACATACTCTCGGAAGATTTATCAGAAAGGAAAAAGAGAGAGGAAATAATATTCAAGGAATATTCCTTTGGATTTAATCTAAAGAAAAACCCTAAAGGCTGACAGGTGGGCCCTACTGATTTCCTGAATTTCCAAATTAAAAGAAAATCTGGAAAAAGGATTAGAGGATGACAAGTGGACCTTTGGTCCATGGACCAAGTCCACGGAGAAGTTTAGGTCTACGGTGAACTAGGTCTACGGTTTTGGCTCGGCTCGCCACGTGGACTACCATGAGTGCTGCTGACGAGGAGGCCACCTAGGCGCGAGGCTGAGGTGGCAGCTTAGGTGGCAGAGAGAGAGAGAGAGAGAGACAGTGGGAGAACAGAGGAAGGAGATGGCTGCGCTGGCGATCGATGGCGACGACGGTGAAAGGGTGGCCAGTGAGTAGCACAACAGAACGCTAGGGTCTCAAGGGTTCTTTTGGTGGCGGTGGCATGGAAAAGGTGGCGGCGGGATGGCGGCGGCGACGGCTCAAGGAACTTGAGGAGCATCTTGGGGTGGCTGGAGGAGAACAAGAGTGGCGACATGACAATAGCCGGCGGCGGAGAACAACGATGTCGATGGCAGGACACCATGGCGACGGAGAAGCAAAAAGTAGGGGGTGATTTGGAGGAGAAGACCCGAGAGCACGTTATGATGCGCACGGGAAGGCGAGAGAACTCACTAGCGAAGAGATCGATGGTGGATGCGACGGCCGGCTTTGGGGAGGAAAGGGCTATAGTGGTCTGGCGGGGTTCGGGTGAAGTGGACGGAAGCAGCGTGTAGAACGCGATGACGCGAGTTCAAGTGCGACAGAGACATGATCGGAGGACGATGGACGACGATGGAACACGGCAGAGAAGAAGCTTCAGCAGTGGTGGTTTCAAGGCGGATTCAGGCATGGAAGCTTGGGGCTCTGGAAGAGGATCTCGGGGCGACTCTCGTGACGTGGGTGGTGCGGCTTATAAAGGCCAGAAAGGGAGGATTTGGGTGAAGCACAGTGGCGAGACGTGTGTGAGATGAAGTCGGAATCGGAGTCGGGGGGAAGAAGAACACCGGTGATGTGGCACTGACAGGTGGGGGCCACAAGGAAGACAGAGGAGGGAGGAAGAGGTGGGTTGGCGCGAGAAGGAAAGAAGGAAGCGGGCCAGGCTGTAGGCGCGGGAGAAAAATGTCGTCAACGAAAAAGAATTGAGCCGGGAAAAAGGAAGTGTGGGCCAAAGGAAAAGAAATTCGGCCCAAAAGGATTTTTCCGAAATTCCAAAGGCTTTTGAATTTCAAAAAAGAGATTAAAGCAAATCGAGCTCAAAGAAATAACAAATAAACTCCAAAAATTCCAAGAAAATTATCTGGAACTCAAGGAACCCAAATAAAGCAACTTTTAATTTAACTAGAAGTTAACTCGCGCCAACTGGCGTGGGGTGTATACAGATAGTGTGTATTAGCTGGCTTGTATACAGATAGTGTGTATTGGCTGGCTTTTGGCCTTTTGTAATCTTTCTTAAACGATCGGTCACAGTGAAGCTGTTATCTTTGTGTATTTCATACGTTTTAAGTCTATAAAGAATCATAGCTATTCTAGATGTGGATGTTTGCTTTGTTTTTTTTCGGATGTAGTACGCTGGTTGTAGCACGCAGTATAGATGATATGGAAAACGGGCTGAGAAATGTTAGGCTTGATAAACATTACTTATCAAGCGAAGTGTTGGATGAAGCAAAAGTTACTATGAAAGGATTGAGGACAGTTTACATAGTTGAGTATCTATACAACTGAAAGACATACATAAAAGAGTACTCAACATGTTGGGCATGTGTAGTATATTATACAAAACGGTTTACATAGCTGAGTATCTATACAACTGAAAGGCATACATAAAAGAGTACTCAACACGTTGGGCGTGCGTAGTATATTATACAAAACGGAAGGTTAGAGATGTGAAAGCATGTTCTAATGAGACATTAGGATTAGTGATTACAGCTGAGTCAGGAATATGCACTTAAAGGTTCGACAGCATTAATAGCGGTACCAAAAGGATAGCGCCACTATATATCAGTGCTAGATAGTATTATAGAGATATGTACATTAAGACTGCTTGTTGCTGCTGCAGAAGCTTTGATTGTGTTGCTTGCTGGTGATAGCGTTTATAGGAACCGAACAGAAAAGGGAGTTAGATAAAGAGACAATATAGCAGGTTGGGAGGATTTTGTAAGTGTAAAATGATAGGTTATTTTACCTGAGACTGTGCAGTCTTATATAGAGTGGTTTTGTAACTCCATAGATGTTATGGGTGATTTTTTTTTAGTGGGCGGTTGAAGCTCAGAATGGTAAGGGGGCGACACATTTCTGTGCAATAAATTAAGGCGTAGCGTTATGCCGCACGAAATTAGATGAACTAATTAACAGAATAGATGGAACTATATGCATTTTAATTTGTTAGGAGAATATACCTTTTAGTTGGAAGAGTTTGTGGAGGCTTCTCAGCTGGTGTGGGTGAGTGCTGAGGGTATGACTCTTCAAGTTGCTGTTTTGGACAGGAGAGTTGTAATAGTATTTGTTAGGGAGTAGTAAGGAAAAAGAATAAATCTATATATGTAAGATGGCGGGAAAAATTCTTTTGATGGTAGCACAATCTAAAGAGCTATATACGCATGGAACAGATCTTTGGTATACGTGTTAGAGTATGTGTTCTTGCTTTTTTTCCGTATAAAATTTAGTTTGTGGTAGTGTCTTTGTATAGGTGTATTTGTGGTTGCATAGTGTAAAAGCGGTAACATAAAAGTGGTAGCGTTGTAGGAGACTATAAAGGCTTATCTAATTTTTCTATATAGATATATATGTAGATCTTTAGTTTGTTTGTAGAAGAAGAATATAAATTGTGGACTGTACATAAATTTTGAAATGATGCTGACTAATATAATGTATATTCGAATTGAATCTTTCATGTAAAATTATGAGGCGTACCTCTGTGTCCATTGTTTGTTTAGCAGCTCACGATCGATAAATAAGGTTCTATGAGCAGGTGTGATTGAAGGATGGTTTTCTCCTTTGCATTCAACCTAATTTGAATGGCTATATTGTGAGTTCTGAATAGGAACAAGAAGTTCGATGCGTAACCCGATCCTCAATCACAGTATCATCTTAAAATTTAAAGAATAGGCTAACTCAAGTATATTTAGAGTGCAACACTGGAGTTTTCTAAACTGATCTAAATAATTGCATTGTTTAGTAAAATAAGATTGATTTAACTATGATATGGACAATCAGTCTTCTCATTTATAGTGAAGTACTAACACAAATAGGAAGGGGTATGTTTAAAGCGATTAATAACCTCTGCAATATGGTATAATTAAACGAATCTTGTTTTTCTCATTGGTGATAGGATTGTAACATGCACGTAAAAATTTGGAAGTAGATGATCACACAGACACACATTTGAGAAAGGTGAGAGTTATGATGCTGAAGCATTTGAAAACAATAAAGTCTGGGCCGAAAGGTAAGAGTTATGGTGCTGAAGCATTTGAAGCATACAAATAAATTTCTGATTCAGCACCATCTGTTCTCCTTCCAAGGAGAAACCTACCTGGCCTTCCGTTTGACCAAATTGTGGGCCATGACAGTCAATCGCGAGAAGCCTGGACTCCTCGTTCTTATTGTCTAGCAACACAACATAGGGAATGTTTCTGCAAAACAATTGCTTAAACAAAAGTTTCAAACCTTCTGCAAGAACATGGTGGAGGTCGATGTTGAACATGGATTTGGCTCGCGCGCTTCCTAGACTCTCCGCTGCAGCCCTCTCGGCCGTCGGCGCGCGCCACGCTGCTCGAGTTGCCCCGACTTGTCCTCTTGGCCTCCGCCGCTCCGGCACCATCCGAGCCTTCGACCGCCGCCCAATCCCACGGCGGAGAGGAGGAGGAGGCGGAGAGGAGTCCGGAGGCGAGGCGAGGATGCACGGAGCGAGTGGGGTGGAGCGAAAGAGGAAAGGAGCGAGGAGGCGAGAGGATACCGCTGTCGGTGGAAGATGGCGGTGGCGGCGGCATGAAGGAGGAAACGATGGAGAGGAGTTCGGAGGCTAGCTCGAGCGACAAGACAACAAGCCAGCGTGGGAGAGGACGACGCTGACCGGCCATGAGGCGGCGAGGTGAGGAGGGGGCGGAGCGAAGAGGACGAGTGAGGCGAGATGAGAGGGAAGGCGCATTGGCGGTGGAGGGATGAACGGCGAAGAAACGGAGGTGGCGCAAAAGGGGATAAGGGCGAATGGAAGGCCCGGCGGAAAGAAGGAGCGAGAAGACTGGAGAAGAGCCGCCGACACACTCGAAGCACGTGGGACGCGGTCAACCACTCCTGTCCATGACGCGCAACGGACGTAATCGTACGGGCGTGGAGCGATACGCGTGCGATCGAAGGGCCAAACCTTTCCGGGTGACGTGGTCGCATGGCCGGGGGAGAAATCCTCCGGCTGTTAAATAGGGTAATTGAAGTTTAGATTAATCTCATTAAATTATTTTGATTTCTAAAAATTCAAATTAAGCTGGGACTTAACCAAGAAAATTCAAATGGTTATTATTTTTAAATGCTTCAAAAACATTCCAAATTTGGGATGTTACAATATTGTTTTATACCACCATGCATGCTACTAGAAGAGACGCTAGCCAACTACTCAAACTTTTTTTGTAGGGGCACAAGATTGTTCACACGATGTAGAGCATAAAATCATAATAACGTGCGATGTAAACAACCCTCTAGTTGAAGCAGTAAACAACAGCTAGTCTCAAAAGATGAAAATGCAAAGTTTTATATGGCTTATATATACTTTTGTAAAGGTTTCGACGAGATATACAACTTTGCAGTTGAGGCGAACCCCAAATTCCAAAGGGAAGATCGAAAGAAACAGCGAAAACAAAAACCAAAAACTTGCGACGTGAATTCGGGGCCGAAGATGGCCGATTTTGGGGCCCCTAGAGGGAGACAAGTGGCTTAGGTGGAAAGGATGCGCCTCGTCGTTAGCTTTTCAACACGCACAAGAACGCCCAAAACGGACACCGTATGCAAATGTTATGCCCGTTTTACTGAAGGTGTCTCGGAAACGGAATCCTACTCGGACTCAAAACCGTATCGGGTTCAAATTTGAAACTACTATATCTTTCAAACCCGTAGGCCAAACTTGCTCAATTTTTTTGTGAGAGCTTGTGCCTATATGTAGAAGGTCTCCACCAATTTTTACGCTCTTTTATTTTATTTTTTTCTCTCTACCATGGCTTTTGTTCTTGCGGTTGCCTCTTTCTCCTTCTACTATCTGGCCGGCCCTAGGGTTTGCCGCAAGTCATAAATAATATCAACTCTCCCAAAAGATCACAGCAATCCTCTTGGTTTTTTTTCGGATTAACAACAGCACGAATTTTCTGTTTTTGGTGCAGATTAGAGGAGTTCTAACCCACGAATTTTCTATTTTAGAAGCAAAAAGTAAGAATCCTAAAAGAACGATCAAGCGACGCGAAGGAAAACACGAAAAGCAAACTAGACAACGACCAACTAGACAATAACTAGAACTAAAGATCAGCAACTAGACACGATGATGCAACCAATGATTCAACAATGCAAAAAACCAAAAAGAAAAATTGCGGGGCATAGATTGGTTTGGACAAGATGAACTAACCCTATTTTTTTATTTTTTCATGGACTATAGGTAGAGGAAAAAATCTCACCGATTAACTTAGCTCTGATACCACTTGATACGACAATGGGTGTCCCGATCATTCAATGAGAACGATAACTCGATTTTGGTGGAGACGACTCTCACGATTCAGCTACCAATCGTACATGACCAATATGCTCGGCAATCGCTGAACCAACTCTGAGATCGTTATTGACCTTGCTAAAAGCACGGTCGACCTAACCACGAAGGTCTATTCCTGTATGCAATCGAAGAACACGCAAGAACAAGATAATAAGCAATATGAAATTGCATATAGGATTGAAATATTTGACAAAGTTGGGATTCTATAGCGGTATTATGGTTGGTCTAATCAACACAAGCTAATACACGAAGTTGCAATAAATCTAACTTTTAACTAAACAAAATCGAAGGAAGACTAGAGGGGTGCGGCCACCTTAAATAGGGGAGGGGGAGCTGCATATAGTTAAGAAAATAGAGGGTGGTACTATTTATGGCATTGTTCACGTGTGAACAGTACTCCCCCTAGGGTGGCGCCTTCCCTTGGGCCCAAGCATTACAAGGCCCAATTTGGCCCAAACAGGTGACGCAATACCTTCTTTTGGTGATTGCGGTGCGCACAGAAGTAATTTGGAGATGAGGCTAGATCCGTTGGAAAGAGGATGAGATAAGCTTTCCATCAAGTACTCGTGGAGCTCCAACGGACTCCGTATGTGAAAGTTATGCACGTTTGAAGTCAATGTTGTCTCCGAAGGCCGAATTGAATTCCAAAATGTGTCCAGATCGAACTCTTGCTTGGACAAGTGATGTGGTGCTACACAAATATATATTTTCATCATTAGGTAGCATCATATAATTCATATAATATAAATGCGCTCCTACAAACGTGCTCACCTGATAATTTAGGTGAAGCATACGAGCTCTTATAATTGGAACAGTAAGCATAGCAGATATGGTTGTATCCATAGGGGTCATGTCCTCATCAGTATCCTTTTGGTAGTGTGCTCAATATGTATCAAGTAGTGGTGGTTGTCTGCATCAGGGATTCATATATGAACGATGTTATATGCTTTTTACTAATTACAAGAAGTCTTTAACTTTTGGCAATTGGGTTTGTGCGAACGTAACATGATAAGGTATTCACGTAGGAACTTCGGTATTACACTAGTCACGCCACCTTCTAAAAATGAAAAGGTCATACGCTACCTTTGTAGACAGAAATGATTGCGCCCTGTTAGGGCACGCACTGCCACCTTTGCGGATTGAGAGGACAGCACACTGCGATGCTACCTTTTAGGATCAAAATAACCACACTCTACCACAACACCTTTTCAGAACGAAAAGACAATAGTAGGCCACACTACTTTTTCAGACGAAAAAGACTGCACACTGTCAGGCCACACACTTCCACCTTTGTAGACAGAAATGACAACACACTGCCACCTTTGCGTACCTAGAGGATAGCACACTACAATGCCACCTTCTTATACCGAAATGACCACATTCTACCATGACACCTTTTTAGAACGAAAAGACAACATACTGGAATGCTACCTTTTCATACCGAAATGACCACACTTCGCCATGCCAACTTTTTAGAGCGAAAAGACAACACACTGCGACGCTACCTTTTCATTCCGAAATGGCCACATTCTGCCACCCCACCTTTCCTTTTCATTCTGAAATGGCCACACTCTGCCACCCCACCTTTTCAGATCGATGTCTTCGCACTTCTCCTTCCACCTTCAGCACTACACCCTATCTGCTCATAAAAGGAGGGAGAAGAAAGCTGGAGGACAACACTACACCATAATACCCAACACTTCACTCCAACTTGGTTCACACAACAGAGAGGAAGGAGATGTCAGACTCGTCGCCGAAATTCTATGCGAAGATGCCGTGGAAGCGCAAGTGGCTTGTCGAGAGGGTTAAACCCTACCCTAATTGTTCTATGAAGGATGTGTCGGTATCACTAGAGTTCTCATGCCTGAAATATGTGTGCGAAGATCATTTAGTCCGCACACTCGGTGACCGTCGCCCGGGCATATGTCGGGACCCAAATATGCAAATTTGGACCCTATGTGTATAACGCACTAGTCTAGGATCACACAAAGTGTCAACATAGATGAATATCATTCCA
Source organism: Phyllostachys edulis (assembly GCA_036346405.1). Classification (NCBI taxonomy): domain Eukaryota; kingdom Viridiplantae; phylum Streptophyta; class Magnoliopsida; order Poales; family Poaceae; genus Phyllostachys; species Phyllostachys edulis. Next base: position 24,431,279 of record CM070566.1, read on the forward strand.
CACAAGGCGAATATAATAATAAATGACTAATTTGATTATTAAATAATGGTTATGACCTTATGGTCGAGTTTACATTTATTAAGCCACATAGGGCTAGCACTAATTAAAGAGATGGCAGCGAAACAGAAACAACTTCAGCGGGAACCCATTGACTTGCCATAGGCAACCAACTGGGATTAAGACCTAGCGATCACCCTCCTCGTGAAACTACTCCTCAAAGGCAGGCGAAGACTCCTCCACTTCAACTAAATGATTATAGCAAGACTGAGTACTCCGAGTATTCAATAGGTTGTACCATAGAATGCAATTATAGATGATGGCTTATTTAAAAGGAAATGGTTTCTGTGGTAATTTTGCAAAAAAACAACACCTGCATTTGAACACAAATAATAGATTGAAAGCGTAATTAAAAAACAATAATAGTTTAACAAGTATTTTCAGAAAGCTCACGAAGCCTAATCAATTTCTTTCACACAGCCACATGAGTAAACCACGTAGTTGTACCCTTCCCATTATTTTTATGAAAATCTACCCCTCGTGTGAAATCCCCGAGTATGTCCATGACCGCGGACGCGGCTATTCAAATAGATTGATTAACACTCTACAGAGGTTGTACACTTTACTCATACGATATAACTAGTGTAGCTAGCACCAATCATAACAAAACCTTTCGGAAATTTGATCTCAGCAATTGACTCTCCCGATGTGCATACTGTCGGCCTAAACCTCACTCATTGGTCTAACGCACACCGTTAGACCTGGAGACGGCAAACCGCCTATAAATGTGACCTACAGAGTAGTTCACACCTTGACCCATCACAGAGCGCTTAACCTACTACCTAGGTAATCAATGTCAAAACTCCATAACTTACTAAATTAGGCCTATCCCATACCAGACATGTGGTCATATAGTTGTGGCTCAGTTCAATGGCGCACAAAGTTAAGTCATTAATTGACCAAGGCGTGACTACCAATTTCTAACTAAGTCACCACAATTCACATTTCCCAATTACATCATGCCACCATATCACAAATCCTTCCCACTCGCCCTAGTCTAAATCTTTTTCCCACCCTATTGATTAAGTGCATCACATGCCATCAACAGGTGACAACATACATCACACGACTTTTCATAACATGTTCCATAATCACTTTGTCAGGTATAAGATTAATATTTTAAAATGATATCAATGTCTCATTGCATGGCTAAGCATACTAATCGTGTGTAACTAATCCACGTTGGTGCTATGATAATACCAATTAGTAGTTAACCAAGCTAGGGTGACAAATGATCATGGTAATATAGTTATAAGGTGGGCATAATCAAATAGGTTCCATAGCTAACCCCAAAGTATTTAATAATTGAAATAACATGCAATACTTTGAATCAAAGTAATTTTAAAAAATTGCGTTCAACATGGTTGAAGGTACAACTTTCCTTGAAACAATTCTTGACACTGGTCTTGAACTTGATCAACTCCTTCCTCGAAAACTCTTGAAGTATCAGCGTCTACTTGCAAACAAAAGCGAAACCCAAATAAATACAAAATAGAGCAAAAAAAAATAAACTCCAAAAATTAAATAAAAATCACAGGGAGGTAGAGCTTGAATTTATATGAATTTAGAAACTTGAATGGGCTCAATCGGAGTTCGTATGAGGAAGAGCGGGCTCTCGGAAGATTTAATTCTAAGAAAAAGAGAGATGAAACACTATTTCAGATTTTTTGGAATTTTCTTTCAGAAGGAAATTCTGAAATATTGCATAGCACAACGTCAACAATGAATTTCAGAATTAATAGAAAAATTACGAAAATATATAATAGAGACTGGCAGGTGGGACCCACAGTCTATGGACCGAGTCCATGGTTCTGGTCTAGGGTCTATGGTTCACAGGTTCACGGAATAGTGTACTAACATGTGCGGTCCACATGTCACAGGCACAGCTCATGGTAGACTAGGTTCACCAAGGGTTAGGTTTAGGGTTTGGGTGCAGGTGGCGCTGAGGTGGCGGTGGAACACGCGTGGCAGACACATAGGCGACAACTGGCGGACACAGGGATGACACATCGGCAAGATTGACAGCCACGACTGTTTGACGACGGCGACGGCCAATGGCGGCGGCCAGCGGCAAACAAAAAACACCTCCGACGTCACCGTGCCTCGGCGATCACATCTAGCGGCTCAAATGCGACTGGATCAGCTAGAAAGGTGGTCGATGGCGAGGTAGGCGACGACAGTGGCTCGGCTCAACGGTTAGACAGCGGCGAAGGGCTCCGGTGAGGTCTTGGACACGCGCATCTTGCTCCTGCTGGCAAGGTGATGCTACCGGGTGGCGCACGAGGACCAATGGTCGTTGGCGGCGATGGCAAAGTAGGGCATCGGCGCAAACTCAACAACGCGATGACACAACGTCGACTCTTTGGCGAAGTGAGTCGAGACTTTCGAACGTTGAAAACCTTATATACCCGACCCTATTGAAAAAGCACCAGAGGAGCCTAAGAAAGCTGGGTGGTGGTGGAAGACTCCCGAAGAGAAAGTTGACTATGACCGGGCCGAGCCCGAGGTGGACAAGGGAAATGCTCCTGCTAGTAAGACCGACAGCTGTCCTAGCGCTCCCCATCGCTTGGGCGCACTCCATATCGAAGAGGTAAGTTAGGTTCAATTTGCATCCTGATTATTGATTTGACCCTATATTCGGCTATCCTCACATCATTCAATCGTCCAACCCGTCTCGCAGAACATGGCTAACTTCGAGACTGGTGCAGATTCGAATCAGCTCATCGCCGCGACCGACCCAGATACAAGGGGAAGAGACCGATGGGCCGCCAAGACCAATCGACTTTGTTCCAATCAACCTTTTTTTTTATTCCAAAAAGGTGCAAATGTATCGTAAGTGTATTTCGGTTTGTTGATTTGTGCATGTTGTCGTTTCTAATGCACGTAACCAAACCCGGCACGTCATGTAATTCACAATTAAATTATGAAGTTTTTCATACTTAAATCTCTTTTCCCAAATATTTCGACTATTAAATATTTCGTAATATTTTTCCAAAGGAATCGGTACCACGAACAATACAATCGAGCCAACAAGAAGCATGACAACACTAATCGTCTCCAATTTCGGATTCCGTACTATGCGGACACTTAAAGAAATTACCAAAAAATTTCATGAAAATTACTAAATTTTTAGGCTGAATTTTTTACACACAAATTTTTTTTTAAAAAAAGCAAACAAACGAGCTCATGTCGAATTGGCGATATATCTCTATCACCAATTGGAACAACGACAAAACCCTATCGCTAATTTAACTAACAACAGGAGCCTATCAGGGCTACTGTCGTCAGTTGAAATAATGGCAGTAGTCTAGAAGTGCAATTGTTTTTTTTTTCGACTGTTAAATTTTGTAATTTTTTTAAAAAATAATATTATTAAAAAATTCTCCAATGGTCAGGAGAGGTGGACTGGTGGACGCCCAGGATGGGAAAGGAACGATCGTACGGCTCAGTTCGGGCGAAACACTATAGTTTCTACCGGAGAAAATGGACGCATGGCTGGACGAGCAAAGGAGCAAAGTGCATCTAGAAAAATCTATATATAGATGGATTATCCAAATCTTACATCAAACCCTATACATATTTAGCCGTAACAAATTATTTTTGGGAAACTCGTGGATGTGATATCCACAAGGGAAAAAATCATGACATGGGCCACATGGCATCAGCCTACACTAATTTAACCATAATTTACCAGCCAACACTGCCGACTTATATGTGACTGCATTACTGTCCTATGGACCGGAAGCACATGCACTCAGGATGCTCATGGCTGCTCTGCACTTTTTCCCACTAGCATGGGATAAGTTGACTGTGTTCTAGTTGTCCAGCAAACAAAGGCTGTGCTCCAAAATTAAGTTTCAATTCTGAGAGGAAATCTAGGATTTCATTCTGAAGAGTTCTGAACAATGCTGAGATAGAGTATAGCATTAGCATCCTAGCATTGTAACATCCGCTTGCTAATCGAGAAATATGTACACAAGGAGGAAGATACAGCTGGTATCAAAATGCCAGGATAAACATTATTGTAGGTACTGATGCGCAGTTCCAGTAAGATGGTAACGACCCGCGTGAAACTACCGCTCAGCAGGGCAGATATCATCCAAGCTGCAATAAAAAAGGCAGGAAACATGAAAATGAACAACTGTAATATAAACTGAAAATCTAGTGCAGCCACACAAACCTTTTGCCCAAGAACTCAATGATATCAGTGGTGACAGTTGATCTCTTGTTCTTCTCAAAGGCAAGCGATGCAGCTTTCCTGAGCAATAAAGAGCCAGCTATGCACCCAAGGATCATAGGATTCACACTGCATTGCACGAAAACAAAAAGCAAATCTTATTTAGTATGAGAGAGTCGGGGTAGTGAAGAACAGGCATGAAGCCACGAAGTATAACCTCTTCTGCGTTGGTTGCTCATTTGACAAGAGAAAGTGCTGTGCCCAGGATGAAAATACTGCCACGCTGCCACCAGTAAATCAGATTAGATGACAAACCAACGGTGATTTCAACTGTAGAGTTTGAAATCTAGGAAGTATAAAATGACAACGTTCAAGGTAAAAAAAAGTGAATATAATATGGATACTCAATTATTTTGCCAAACAAAACACGTCAAAAAACACAATATTGATGTTAGAAACTAACTGATGAGCTATCATGGCTTTGTTCAGGGAACACTAACTAAACCATTACAACTAACACACAGAATTGTCATAAGAAAGTAATGCAATCAACAATGGTAGAAGTGAAACTATTACAAAATTTTCAAATCATACCAAAATAAAGTGTACCTCCGATATTGCAACTACAATAATATATTTTAGCAGAGAACAATGGATCCAAAACATATGTTTCTGTGCGAGGTACATAAATCAACTATATCTCACACTCAATAAAAGTGTGCTTGCATGGAGCAGGTTTGGTCTATTTCATATGGAAAATGTAGCCCAGCAATAGTAATCCCAAATACACTTCGAGAACTTGTTTGTGTTTCACACTGACTAGGATTACAATTATAAAGCCTTTATAGAGAAAAACAAAGTGGGTTAGAATAGAAATAACCAGGCTTTTTCAAAACGCAACCCAGATAAGTTCACAAGCAGTACAAGTTCATTCAGTTGCCTACAGGAAGATTTTCCATTTTTTTATAGAAAATTTTCTAACATGCCACTGCTTAGTTCACCACTCCAAATTTGCCACTCGAAAGTTTTTTCTTCTAAAAATGCCACTCCCTAGGGAGTGGCATTTTTAGAAGAAAAAACTTTTCAGTGGCACATTTATGAAATATCATCTAAGCAGTGGCACATATCAATTAAATCCTTTTTTTTATAAAAAGAACTACAAGAAAAAAGAAGCTGATGCATGTTTCCAATTAAAACACTAATTTTGGTGAAATCTAACATAAAAATAAAGATAATAAGTATATTGAGGGTGTATGCTGACGTAAAGCTGTACAAATCACCATGAGAAATAAACTGTGAACACGTCACAGGATAAAGTTAGAGAAGGGAATACTCAGCCCCGAGGAGGCAACAAACCTTCCAGAAAGAATGTCACCTTGACCACCACATCGCCTTGGGGAACCGAAGGTACTCACTTGTGTCACTTTAGAAAAAAAAATCCAGTAGTCGAAAAAAATAAAATCAGTAGTCAGTAGTAGTCCCAAAAGAAATGCAGCACTGTGCACAGAAAGATGAGGTTACACTGTTACAGTCAAAGTAAAGGTCAGATATTTCAAGCTCGAGCATTTTAGTTAAGTTGCTAAGCAGCTTTTTAATATACCTGTTTTACCATCACTAATTAGATCTGCTTTTCCTTTCCTCATGATGGTTACACCACCAATTCTGAATAAAAAACAGAAAACATTACAAATGAGCATTAAAGAAACAAATGGTAGTAAATTTTATGTTCATACTGTTGGCAAAGTGCACTCAGTTGCTCAGAAGCATTTTCCTCTTTTACTTCACAGTTAAGAACCTTCTGAACAAGACGCTTGTACTCATATACATTTGGTGTTAGGATGGCAAGAGAGTTATCTTCAACAAGACCAAGATTATTGGTTACAAGGAAAAGTCCATCCTGCATATCATACAAAACAAATTCAAGATTAACTCATAATTTGAAATACAGAAAGTAAGTTAAATAAGTTCAAATAGTACCCCATCAACAACAGTTGGGATATTAGCCTGCCGTGCGTGCCTCATGATATTACTCACACAATCCTACAATAAGTTTAGTGAAGCAAAGGTAAGACGGAAGATAAATCTCAATATTATTTCATTGTACTTAGACCTAGATGACAGAATCTAAACAACAAATCATTGATTTGGGGCACTGATACAAAAGGAAAAAAATTATATTAAAAATTCTTGCATGTTTTTTTAAGAACTTTGCATGGATGCCATCTTTACATATGCATATACATATTACCAGCCCCTTACAAAGAATATCACCACTTACCATCTAGCAATTTTATAATTTCAAACATCTTTAAAAATACTGGAAAGATACCAAAGTAGAGTCAATCTCAGTTCTTAACTTAAACTAACACAAATATAAATATAAATGCCACCTGATGGAAGGTTCAAGCTGGACAGAAAAATACAAATGCAAAAATAAAAGAAAACAAAGGGAATGCAAAGATGTTTCAGCTGTCAATAATAAATTAAATGCTCTTAAACAGGACAAATTGCGATGGTAGCAACCAGTAACACGCAAGAAAAAAGAACTTAATAATAGGGCAGAGATATTAGCTATGTTCTTCAAAAATGTATGTATGTAAGCAAACCAGAAGAAATGAGTCCCTTCCGAGGCCAGGACCAACAACAATGCAATCAAAGCGCTCCATCCACTTTGCAACTTCAGTGAGAACTCTAGAAGAAATAGATTCTCTTTCATCATCCCTGGCAAAGTAGAATGAGGATCTCCAAGACATCAAATTGATATTACCACAAAAATGCAAACATAAATTCAAAGTTACCTTACACTGTAGGATTCCTCTAGTATTGGATGTACAATCAACTCAGGGCTATAGCTCTTAATTACTGTTGCCGCATCTTTCGTGCAGAAAACATGTGAGAGATCTGCACCCTGCAAGACATCATGTGAAACATTTGCATTGATGTGTAATGCATGTAATTAAACTTTTAGAAGATACTGACAACTTTCAAGGCAGAGATAGCGGCAAAATAAGGAGCACCAGTATACTCTCGACATCCACCGATTACTGCTATCTTCCCTGGAAAACATAATTATAGATTACCTCCTGAGAATATATTTTTCGTTGAAAACACCCAAGAATGAATGGGAATGCACAGGCCACATCTTCAAACCAGATGTGAAAGACTGCAAAGTACGTACCAAATTTGAAGCTTGTTCAAATTTAAGTCCCCCTGCCCTGTCCCACCCCACGGCAATTGTAAAACCTACGTAGAAGTGTATCTCGACTTGAAGGATCATCTCCCTATTCCTCAAACCTAGCTTACATACTGATTGAGCTCCATCTACTGAAGAAAAAAGCTCAATAGTTCCTAGAGTATCAGACCTAATCACCTAATCCTTAATCCACATCACTTCTCTTGGGCATATGCATTGGTCCTGCCAAACTTTTCTATCAGATAAGTCCACACCAGAGCTGAAGGAATAGTTTTCCAGTGTGACGGCAACACATTGGCCACACAATTTGCGCTGTAGGTTTGCTTACCTGTGCCCCTATATTACTTTCAGGGTTGGATTGAGTCACTAAAAGGGCACAATCATATATTAATGAACAATCTTAGTACGCTTGAATTGCTTATCTTTTCTACTCCTAAAGGCTGCCACATTGCCCGTTGTCTACCTTTTTTGTTAGCATATCCAACACCTGAGCTGAATCCCTTCCACAAAAAACTAGATGACTAGAAACGTTTTTTCCACGGTCCCGCATCCCAAACAGGGACTTCAAGTTCGAATTGAGCAGAACTAATGGCATCACCGGAGCACCAAACTCATCTTGAATTACTTAACGCCCTTATCCATTACATCATCATATCATAAAAGTATAAAACAATTGCAATCCTAAGCTTCGGCCAATTTAGTTCAAGTTCCAAACCAGCAACTAACTAATTAGGTACAGCGCACCAAATTATACTACTGAGACATCTGGTTTTCTTGCCCAATAGTACAAGCACAATACTCTGCACTTGTAAAGAGATCTCCACCACAGCAAGTCAGCAAAGAGCCAATAACACCACAAAATGACCCCCTCCCGTAATGGGCTTCCAAACGTGAGCCGGTCTGCAAATCACTCTACACAAACACCAATTCTCTCCCAAGATGCCCCACGGTCTCCCCGAAAATTCCTCAAATTTGAATTAACCTCCAATCTGTTCGACATCCAGAACCCCAATTTAAAGAATAAGAAACGATATCTTACATCCTCAATACCCCCACAAGTCCTTGAACCCCCACAAGTCCTTGAACACAGCATCCAAGAGTATTCCACGCTGAGGCATTCCCACAAACACAAACACAGAGCGCGCATGACCACTACCCGATTCATCAACCAAACACACACACACACACACACACACACACACACAGCACCGCGTGCAAGAGACCAAGACGGGAGGGGGCGGCGCACTCACCTGCCTGTCCCTTGTGCCGGGCGCGGTCGAGCGGTGGCGTGATCCGCCGGACCACCGCCTCCGCGTCCGCCTCGTACACCGGCCCAGCCGCCGCCGCCATCGCGTGGATCCGAAGGGAGCTCGAGAAGGCGCAGCCGCAGCCGGCGAGGACGCAGGGAGAAGCGAGGGAGCGGAGCAGGAATAGCCGCCTGCGGAAGGCCGGGGAGGCGGCCCACATGGGCCCGCGGTGCTGCGGATGCTGCTGCTGGTGGCGACACGCGCCCATGGGCCGGCTCATTGCCTCACCCTGTTTGGCATTATATAGTCGCCACGCCCACGCGTGGTGTGCCGTGGGAAAGGAAAGTTATAGAAGCTGTTGGTGTGGCGACCGGACAGAGGTCTGCATTTTGCAGGTTTTCTTTTAAAAACAAAGGAAAAGAATTATGTATATGGAATAGTTTGATGATACGGCGAAATGTATAGCGTAAAGGGCGGAGCCAGAGTTGGGCTAGGCTCCGGGCTAGATCGGCTCATCCCAGGCTAGTCTCTCAGACCTTTGAATTTAGGAAAAAGTATATTTTACATCTCTGAATTATACGTCGAGTCTAAAATACTCCATGAACTCTAAAACCGTCTGATTTGCACCCTCGAACTCATAATACCATGTGAATCCACCCCCTCGGACTGAAACTGGTGGTTTTGGGCCACGCTAGCATCCATGTGGGGCGGTTTCGTCGCGTCAGCGTCCATGTTGGACGGTATCACCGCGTCAGCGCCTAGTTAAGTCACCACGTCGCTTGCACATCGCATCCCGATGCCAAAAAACGAAGAGCTCCCAAATCGTAAAACCCTAGTGGCGGCGACCCTACGGCGGTGCGCGAGGACCACTCGGAGGCGACCTCGCGGCGGCGCGCGACTTCCACTCGGCGGAACCCGTGGTGGCAAGACGCACGACCACTCCGCAAGCAACTTTCATGGGATGTCCGCTCACGAAGCGTAAAGGCGTCGAGTCTTCGCTTGTGTAGACCGGGTTGGTGGCGAGGAGGGTCGCGTCGTCACCCATACCGCATCATGGCGCTTTGTTGGAGTATTCGCGCAAGATGATGTGCCACTGCGGATGGAAGGCCGCGCGGTGGATTTCGTGGAGTGATTCAAACCCAGGAAGGAGGTACATGACTTATATGAGGGCGCGGGTGAGTAACGTGATGCTATAAATTGGTATTTCCTTGATTCATTGAATTGGTTTTCTTCACTGCAATTATTTTGTATTATGGTCAATTTGGTAGGCTGGAGGTTGCAATTTTTTGGTTTGGGCAGACAAAGAGACGGCTCCCTTTGTGAAGGAGGTTATGCTTGATCTGCGAGACACTGTGAGGTCTCTTAGGAGGCAGAACAAAGCTCTGAGAGCTTCTGAAGCTGATTCGAGCGCTAAACTAGAGGGTATGATGGATGCGCACAAATCAGAAGTGGCTACTCTGAGAGGAATGTTGATTGCGAAGGATGCAGCACTGGATGAAAAGAAAACTAGAGTTGTGAAGTATAAGAAAGAAAGAACATGCTGTTTTGCAGTAGTGGTGTTATGTGTTTTGCTTGTAGTTGCTCTCTTGTGTAACTAGTAACTGAGATTTCTGGTTTTAATTGATAACTGCCATCTTTGTGTAAGCATGTGTTGTCAACTATGTGAAAGAAAAGAACATTTTGTGAAGTATGACACTTGTCATGTTTGGTTGATTAATGGGAATGGAAATGGTAATGGTGTATGCAAAAGTACTAGTAGAACAATCAACTTGTAATGTCATGCCAGTATGCCAGGTCTTTGCATCTGGTAATGTCATGCAAACAAGGCCAGGTCAATTCTTCCTAGTTTATGAGAATACAGCCAGTTCTGGAACCAACTTGTAATGTCATGCCAGTATGAAATCAGAAAAGATTTGACAAACCAACTTGTGATAACAACAGAGAAAATAACCTTGAGAGTATCATACAAACTTGTTCATCAGCATATAGCCATAAGAGGATATACTGGCTAGGAATTTATGCATCTAGTAAGACCAACTTGTTGATCTGGTAAGACCAACTTGTTCATGCATACACTGAACTCCAGGAGTATCAACTCGCCACAGATTGACAGATTAGAAGCAGTTCATGCATACACTCAACACCACAGATTGACAGATTAGAAGTAGTTCATGCATACACTCAACACCATAAATTGACAGATTAGAAGTAGTTCATGCATACACTCAACACCACAGATTAGAAGTAGTTCATTAAAGTACTTTCATAAACACGCGGGTCTGTGAAAAGTATCCTCTAGTCTGGCACATTACATCCAACTTCTACAAAGTCTGGCAAAATACATGCATAAGTCTATCACATTACAACCCTTAGTCAAGTCTGGCACATTACAATCACTTGGAAGCATCTGTTTCTTGCCCCTAGTGAAGACTTTCTTCTTGGCCTTGCATGAAGGTTCCTGTGCTATGACATGAGCTCTTGCAGACCCTGAGTTCAGATTGATGTTTACTGTCGAGCTAGCTTGTGAGCCTGGAACATGAGCCTGAAGGTTCATAGTAGCTAACCCCCCTTTGGTGGTTATCACATTGGCCCTAGCTGATGTCTTGATTAACTCATGAACAGGCATACCAGACTGCAATATGGAGACATGGCCAGTTATGTGCATGTTGTAATCAAAGTGGGAAGCAATATGTTAGTGTAGTCACTTACATCTTGGATTGTTGTTCTTGTATGTTGTGAGTGCAGGTTTCCTGAACCACTTATCCTCTTATGGCTATAAGCTGATGATGCAGTCACTGCCTTCCTCTTTCTCAGTACACTCTCCTGGCTTCCTGGTGGTAATAATACCTGAGAGCAATTTACCATTAGCAGAAAATAGCATCCATATTATGTAAACACAAGAAGGTGACAACGCACATTACCATTGCATCCAGTGGTGGCATAGGAGCATTTGTAGCAGCTTCCCCTCTTCTCTTCATGCAGGATCCCCTATTGTGGCCAATGCCTTTGCAAAGTCTGCACCTGATGATGGTGCTAACCCTAGATACTCTTGTGCTCTTGGGTTTCTCATTCGGTTCCCTTCTCCTCTCCTTCCTTGGCCTTGCTGGCATCTTGACGTACGCAGGAGCTCTTGGTTTTGGTCTTTCAGAGGTGGGCCATGAAGTAATACCCTCCACTGATTGCAGACAGTGCTCATAAGTCTTATTGAATTCTTCAATTGAATAGCACTTTACAATAAATTCATTAATGTCCTTTGAGCTGTAGTAGATGCAAGATATAGCATGGCACACCAGAAAGTTGCCAATACCTGCAGGAGCAGGTTTTGTTCTCTAGACTAACAGTGAACCTCTTGTCATGGTGTTTAACTTCATAACCATCTTTTCCATTCCACAAAGCATGAAAAAAAACAAGATTCAGTTATGTAAGACTTTAATTTCTTGAATATGTTTGGGCATACTTGTCCCTGCCATCTTTGAGACTTAGTTCTTTGTTCTTGAATCCTCACCATAACTTTGCATCTAATCACCTCAAGCATGCTAATAATAGGTAGAAATCTAGCTGAAATGATCCAATTATTGAAAGACTCACACATGTTATTGTCGACTGAATCACAGTTAGAGTCTAACTTGAACCAGGCCCTGCTCCAGTGATGTGGGTCATTCTTCATCATAGCTTTTGCAAACTTCATACCCAATGCAAATGTTGGGACAACAGCACGGCGATCAAACCTAGGATACTTGGACTTCTTCCTAATCAGCTCATCACCATCCTCTTCAAAAGAACCTTCATCATCAGTAGTGTCATAGTACTCAGTCTCATTCTCATCATCACCAATGGCTTCATCCAATGCATCAATAGACTATGGATGGGATCCCTCAAAGAAGATGGCATCAGGATTCAATGTCTCTCCTGCCTTAAACTTCTTCTTGAACTCCTTCAACTTTTCCTTGATCTCTATAGCCTCCTCATCATCCTTTGAACTCTCACAATCACCTGGGAGGTAATCACTACCACTGCTACATGTGTCCTCCATAGCTACAATAGCTTGCTTCTTCTTATCCACCTTGCTCTTTTCACTGCTACATGACCCATAGAACCGCCTAAATGAAGCTAGTTCCTTCTACCTATCCTTAGGAGTAGATGGAACAATGCCCACTTGCTTGCTTCCAGAAGTTACAAATTCTATGGTACCACTCTTATTACCCACATCTTGGGTAACAATCTTCTTGCCAATATCTTCATCATCCTCTGCCTGCATTTCTACAGCCTCCTCATCTTACATCTCTTCCTCAAAGTCACTTTCTTCCTCATGGTCGTCATCTCCATCAATTTCTTGTTCAATCGAGTCGACATATATCTCAGCAACGCCACCATCAGTAATGCAATCCCTCATTAGTATGCATGTCTTGTCATCAGTCAAAACCCTCAGACCAATGGCAAGCTCTTTCCCAGGGAATAGCCAGTGGAGCAAAGTGTCTTCGGTAATTCACAATGGTCTTGCAGGTGGCCTCTAATCTCTGGCAAAGAAACTTTGTCTCTATCGATCCAAGATAGTGCCTCAGAACCGCCCAAATAATGCACACACTTGCCATCATTGAAAAATTCTCCTCGAAAATGATATCGAACATACAAATGGTCCAACAAATCCATGTCCTACATGCGCAGATGATGAATGTGCTTACAAACTACTCCCTTCCACCGAAAACAAGCATCCTAATCCAAGAACCGACACAAATAAAGAAGAACTAACCTCACAATCGGTTCCGCCGCCACGAGTGGAAGTCGATGCCGCCTAGGGATTTCGGAGAGGGAGTGGTTGTCGCACGCCGCCGCGGGGTCACCGCTGAGTGGTCGTTTATGATTGCGTGGCTCGCCGCCGAAGTGGTCGTTCTTGCGGCGCAGGCCGCCGCCAAGATGTCATCGCAAGCTAGGATTCAAAGATTTGGAGAAAATGGAATGGGGAATTAGGCGATGCGTTGCGGACGGCAAGCGACGCGTTGACTTAACTGGGCACTGACGCGGCGAAACCATCTAATGTGGACGCTGACGTGGCGAAACCGCTCCACGTGGATGCCAGTGTGGCCCAAAACCACCTGTTTTCGGCCCGAGGGGGTGGATTCACATGGTATTACGAGTTTGAGGGTGCAAATCAGACGGTTTTGGAGTTCATGGGGTATTTTGGACTCGGCGCAAAGTTCAGGAGGGGGGGTAAAATGGACTTTTTCCTTGAATTTATTCTAATTTATCAAAAGGAGATCTATTGGCTTTTGGACCTATACCCCGAACTAGAGGTGGGAGTCGTGTCGGCCAAGACGCGAGACGGCACGACGGTTGCAGCCACGACGGCCGCGACTGACAAGCTCCTCGACGCGCCGCGTGTCGAGACGAACACCGTCGCCGAGGCTTAGCATGGCACGCTGGTCCGTCGTATCACCGTCTTGGTCAGGCTTCAAGACAGCACGACACACAAGGTAGTCAGAGAGCGGCGCGAAGAAGCAAAGGCGATGTGGAGCGATGGAGGAGGCAAAGCGGGCCGAGGGCACATCTAGGCTCGGGCGAGGCCGCTAGGGGGGCGGCGAGCCGCCGCCGGGGCCTCCTCCTCCTTGTCGTAGCGAGCCCGCCAGGGTTGGAGGCGAGGCCTCTTGGAGATGCCCGAAGGTCGGAACCGGTTGGGGTTGGAGGCGGGAGGCGGCGGCTTGGGGGTTGGGGCATTGCCGCTTGCCTTGGGCAGCTGGGCTGAGGAAGAAGAGGAGAGATAGAGTAGCATGCGGCTTGCGGGCTACGGGCATGCGACAGAGGCACATGCGCAATGCGGCAAGGAGCTGGAAGTGAGAGTGGACTACAACAGCGAGATGTAGCGCCTGCTACTCAGCATCTAAAAATTATTCGGTAGGTATCTCCATTTTGAGACAGATATGGACAATATGGTTAGTACATATATACAATTGACCATTACTGTCCAGTGTCCACGGCACACTACATTAATAAATACTCCCTCCATTTGTAAAAATATATGACGTTTTCCGTGAGCAAAAAACTGGTCAAAGATTACCGAGTTAAACGGGTCAAAATCAGAGAGCGTCAGAAACGGAGTATGTAGCAGTACAGCAGGTAGAAATGGGGAATAGGCATGTTATTGTTGGGGTTTTCAGTGAGCAAAAAACTGAGCACTGCTGCCCAAACTGATGGTATTTTGTATTACTAAAGTTCAATTGTGTATTAGCTGAGTACTTTATAACCTTTATTTCCTTTTAAGCTTTGAGCTTCTCTGTAAGAAGAGGAATTTTTTTTAAATAATCTATTTTTTATTAGAAATTACAAAAATATTCATGCGTTCTTTTTTTTTTTACAGAAATATGCGTCTGTCACCGAATGATTGGGCGACTGGATCCAGTCGCTTTACGATTAGGCGACTGAAGTTCTGTCGCCCAACTATTGGGCGATCGAAGTTCTACGTGGCTATCAAGCGATCAAGTGCTATCGCAACCGTTGGGCGATAGCACTTGATCGCTCGACAGGTTGGGCGACAGGTTCCTGTCGCCCAACCGTAAGGCGACAGGGGGCCCCACCAGTTTTGTATTTAATTAGTGTTTATTTTGTGGGTTAATTACATTTAGCAAATATGATTGTATGATGTTATTTATTTTGAAAATAATAGTATTGTGACGATGTTGGTTGGTATGTTTGTTATTTTCGTAGAATATCAAGGGTACGAAATTTGTCAGACTCGCAATAAAATTTCTGTAGAATTTTGGGAGGACGATTGAGATAGTGATGAGTTGTAAGTAGAAAGGTAAGTGATATTATGATGTACCAGGGATATGATTGAACGGGCTGAGAACGCTCGTTGTAATTATGAAGATGCCCTTAAATATGGAGGATTCGACGTCGGTGCGAATGGTTCTTTCTGGGATTCCACTAGAAGAGCCATACTTGCAATGTAGGCTTGCTTTGATGGCTTAGCGAATACACAGAACCAAAACTACATTAGAGTCCGTGGACAGAAGCACGTTACACATAGTCACATGGCCTTTCCCTTGCCTTTGTCGCGGGACTGTCCACGTCGGGCTGGTATGTCGAAGTCGTCCATATCCTACGATTGTATGATGTAAGTACACCGTATAGGGAAACCTTATGTAATAAGGATGTAAATTATTCATAACTGACGTCGTCGATATGGATTACGCCCGGGTGAGTATTGGGCTCCTTCGGTGCCTCCTCAACAGGGTCCGGTATGTAAGGTTTTATGTTTTTCTTAAGCCAGTTTTGCTTCTGCAACATCCTCGCGTAGAAGTTTGCCGAAGAGTCCATAGCTGGGTATCTATTGTGTAGTGTTGTGTAGTGTTGGGTTTGGTTCAACCCCCTTTTATAAGCCCCATGGTTGGCATGGTGTGGTTAATTTCATGCAGAGTATAGAGTCCTGTCTTTTAATTCTAAAAAGCTGAGGAGGTAGAGTGTTGTCATGTCGATCTGGAAAGCTGGCAAGACATAGTGTTGTCACATCTTACTTTGCAGTGAGAAGTTATGTCTTGCTTTGCAGAGTGCTGTCTTATCGGTCTGAAAAGCTGGTGAGGCAGAGTATTGTCACGTCTTTCTTTGCGGAGTCTTGTCTTTCCGGTCTTAAAAGCTGGCGAGGCGGTCAGGGTTGTCAAGCCGATCTGAAAAGTCTAACCCTAAACCTAAACCCTAAACTACGCAAAGTTATCTCCTTTAGTCTTGTCACTGTGCAAAGCTGCCCTGTGTGGTCTTGTCACTGCGCAAAGCTGCCAGCCCCGTCTGGTCTTGTCACTGCGCAAGGGTGCTTGATGGCCCGTATCATTTCTACCAACACGTGGTGGTATGGCAGAGTGTGTAGGACCGTGCAAGGCATCTTGACTTGTATCTCCGATCACATTGACCTCATGCCTCTAGCAGCAATCTTTCGACGAGCTTCCATCATAACTAATGGAGAGCCTTCCAATGCTTCTGCTAGGAGTTTCCACGATGGAGAGCGGTCGGAGATGAGCACCTCCTGAGGTCTTCGTGGTGGGCTCAGCCTGATTCGACGGATTGCTGATCGTATGCTAAGTCTTATCGTCCCCACTTGGCCCACGACTAGTGGGGGTTTTATCGACACTGTTACCAGATGTCGGTTGGCTACTGGAATCGCTAGAAGCCGTTGGTGAGTACCTTTCAGCCATGATTTCATCAAGAGTATACTGATTCTCAAGTTGCGGTGCTGAATTTTCGTCACCTTTTTCGCCGGTCGAAAAGACCAGGCTTGGAGAGGTCTTTGGACATTCTGAGCTAGTCGGAATGGCTGGTTCCTCTGAAAGTGCCATTTGTCATAGTGGTGTATCCTCATCCATCCGGTCGATTTCGCTAATGTCGGCGACGTGCGAACCAGCGGAGGAAGAGGATGATGACATGCCGTTTTCTTGCATGGCGGGGATGCATGTAAAATCCCAATTTTTGAAGCTTTAAAAATTCTTTGAATAGTTAGTAGGGAGAAAATTCACCAATTGGTTTTATTTGAATTTAATTCAAAAGCTTAATATTGGACCTTGAGTAACAAAACAATTTAATATGACTAAAGTCAACATGAGCAATGGTCAAAACTATTTTTATTTGGATTCTATGTGCTTGGATATATTTTCTAGATTTTTCTAAAAATTTTCCAAGTTTATTTGCTAATTTCTATTGCTTATTTGAATTCTCAGTATTTTCTAAAAAAGGAAAATGTATTTTAAATCTCAATCCTCTCTTGGGCCGAATCTCTTCAGCCCAACTCATATTCCTTCGCACATGGCCCGTTTCTCAGCCCGTTCCCTCGCGCAGCCCACCCTCTCTTGACTGTTCGATCAAGGGGGAACGCTCGGATCAGAGCCGCCACAAGACGCTTTCGTCGCGTTCTCCTTTTTTGACGGTGGCCCCGCCGGTTGTCTCCTTGGCCTTCGTTCTCCTCGCGTCCGAGCTGCGTCTGCCATGTTTCTTCATCAAGCTCGTCCGACAAAAGGGGAAACAGTCCCGATTCTTCACGTGGACGACTCCATCTAGAAGCCTTATCCTTCCCGCACCTGTTTGCTTGAATTTGAAATTGAATTGTCTTTATCTCGTTTCTCGACGCTGCGTTTGGGCGGTTTGATCTCTGCCGCCAGCACGCCCCTCCGTGCACGCCCTGACCCTATAAATAGGCTCCCAGGGATTGCCAGCTCCTCCACATCTCAGAGCCGCCACCCACTTCACCCCGTTCGGCCTCGAGCCACCTCAATTTGGAGTTTAGGGTTTTGGAGCCACAAGCCAAAACTTTGAATTCTGCCGCCATCGATCGTGCCCCGTCCCCGAGGTCTTCGCCGTCGTCTTCCTTGTCGCAGCCGCAACCTTGTGCACCCCTTCGTTACTCCAGGACGTCTCGGGTGGTCATCCCCGACAACAGCCGATCATCCTCCTCTGCTCCGGCACCGATTCCGGCAGCCTCTGTTCCTCTCCGGTGCCAAAGAATGTAGCCCCAAGTGCGCAATAGCATCCCCTCTCCAGTGCATGCACTTGCCGTTGCCGCTGTACCCTGAGTCGCCGTTGCCGGTTGGTCCAAAGGCACTCGCCGCCGTTGTCGTCCCCGCCGACATGGACGCTAAGTCACCCGGCCACCTCAACGCCCCGTCTGCATCTGTGCGTGCGTGTCAGCCCACGTAGGCGCTGACTCAGCCGCCACGTGCGCGGTTGTGCCACCTCACCCCGAACCAGATCCCAAACCCTCAGTGAACCCGGTCCATGGTGCACTGTCCCTATGACAGTGGGCCCCACTTCCAAATATATTTCTTTTATTTGTTTTCAGTTGATAAATCCATTCTTGACGCTATCCTTATGAAGAATCCGGTTTTCTTTTAAAGAATAATCCGGGTAATTCTGAAAATAGGATTTCTTTTAGATTCAAAATTCCGAAGCTCATATCTTTCACATCCGAACTCCAATTGAGCCCATTCAAATTTCTAAATTCAAGATCTATTTATATGAGATTTTTATTTAATTTTTAGAGTTTGTTTTGCTTCTATTATTTATTTATTTTGTTTGTTTGCTTCGTTTGTGAGTAGACGTCGACACTTCGGGAAGATTTGAAGAAGGAGCACCTCAAGACCAAGATCAATTTCTGGACCTTTTCCAAGACAAGCTATACCTTTGACCATCTTGACTCTGAGTTTTCTAAAAATTACTTTGATTCAAATTATTGCATTTAATTCCAGTAATTATTTAAATGCTTTTGGGTATAGTTAATGATCCAAATTGTTATAATTCCTTGTCTACTTGATATGTCATAATCTTTTGTCGCCCTAAGATTGGTTTATCTAGTTGGTAATATCGTAGCACCAATGTGGGTTGGTTAGATTCGACTAGTTTGCTTAGCCATGCCACCAGTCACAATTTCATGTAAACTACTATTACAACCTGACTAAGTGATTATGGAACTGTGTGATAAAACTGTGTGTACTGTGTGCTATTACTCGTGATGGCATGTGTTGCACTTAACCAACTGGGTGGTAAAAGATTTGGATTGAGGCAAGGGGGTGGATACTGTGTGAATTGCTGGACTGTGTGAACTGTGTGCATGGGAATATTGATCTGTGTGGCATAGTTAGCATATGGAAGTCTTGCCTTGGTCAATTAAGGACCTAACTTTGTGCGCCATTGAACTGAGCCTTAATGTACAACCACATGCCTATTATGGGATGGGCCTAACTTAGTAAGTTATGAATTCTTGACGTTGATTGCTCAGGCAAAAGGTTAGGCTCTGTGAAAGGGTGGAGGTGTGTACTACTAGGTAGTCACATCGCGGGACGGTTCGCCGCTTCCCTGTCCAACAGTGTGTGTCGTACCAATCGCTGTGTATGGCTTGGTGTGACGGTTCGTAAGCACACTGGGAGTGCCAATGTTAAGATGAAGTTTCTGAAACGTTTTGTTATAATTAGTGATTGCAATGCTAGTAATATCTTGTGGGTAAAGTGTACAACCTTTGCAGAGTGTTAATTAATCTATTCGAATAGCTGCGTCCACGGTCATGGACATGCTCGGGGATTTCACACGAGGGGTAGTTTTCATAAAACATTTGGGAAGGGAGCTGTGTGATCTAAATCATATGGCTGTGTGAATAACCTATTTAGGCTGTGTGTGTCTTTGTGAAATCAAACTGTTAAAATTAAATATTGTTTATTTGTTTTACTTTATGCTTTTAATCTATTATTCGTATTCAAATTGCAAATGTTGCATTTCTGTAAAATAACCACAGAAGCCATTCCTTCGGAATAAGCCATCATGTATATTTGCATTTCTGTGGTATGGTTTGTGAGAACGGTTGTGTACTCATGCTTGTTGTAAAACATGCAACAGAAGAGGAGGAGTCATCGCCTGCATTTGAGGAGGAGTTCATCGAAGGTGCTTGATCGTAGGGTCTTGATCTCAGTCGGTTGCCTGTGGTGAATTGATGGGATGCCGCTGCCGTTTCTGTTTCCGCTGATATTTAATTCTCTGCAGCCCTGCATGGCTTAATAAGTGTAAACTCGACCATAAGGTCAAAACCATTATTTGTTAATCAAATTATTCGTTTATATTATTAATCGCTTGTGTGGATCGATATATACCTATGTTGACACTGTGTGCACTAGCGTGCTCCTGGACTAGTGCATTAAACACAGAGGGTCCAGAATTATATTTTTAGGTCCCGACAGAGATGGTATCAGAGCCATACTGACTGTAGGTCTAGACCTTAGTTAGATCGGCCGTTTGAGTGTCCAAATTGTTTTCTAAAAGAAAAATTAACTTGCAAGATTAAGCGAATTGCTTAACTCCTCTCATATCTTTCTGGACTCATCTATTGCTGGAATTTTTCCTCTCCCACCTGTTTTAACTTAGTTCCTGCATCTTGTCTGTCTTGACAGATGCCTTACCTTAAGACCTATGGAGATCGCAATGGAGGACTTGCCGCAGAGCTTTGGAAGCTGCTGCAAACGCTTGCAGGCTTCGATTGCCCAATGTACCGTGGCTGCGAGTACATGGTCAATGGGTGAGATCGTGGTGTGATCTGCCGTCTGACAGTCTACGCCAGGAGGAACACTAGAGCCAGCCAGCCGTTGAACATCTCAGTCAGGAGGATCACCTTTATGTAAGGAATCCAGAGTCGCCACGCTCGCCATCCTCTCGAAGTCTGCAACGCTCTACGCGAAGAGTCGCAGAACACCGCCTTCCGCTACCATCCTGCATCTTCTTTAGTGGATCTATCGCCGCTTCCATCTACAAACGGGGAAGGCAATGCCACAGTGGTGCACCTTGCCCAGTTCGCAGCTGCTCAGGAGGAGTCACTGGACTTGGTCGCCACCGAGCTGGAGTGCGCCTACGAGGCCTGGGAAAGAGCCGAGGAAAGGATCGCCGTTCTAGAGCAAGCTCTCTACGGTTAGCATGATCCCGAAGATGATCAAGAAGAAGAAGATCCGGAGGAACCAGAAGAGCCAGAGGAGGATCCAGAAGAAGATCCAGAGGAGGTTCCAGAGGATCCAGCAGAGGCTGCACAGCCAGAGGGGCCATCAGAGGCTGCTCAGCTGGAGGAGCCAGCTAAGCTTACACCCAGCATGCCTATTCCTGCTGCACCAGTCCTGGGGCATCAGGACCAGTTCACGAGGATGCCAGTTTGCTTCTAGGTCTACAGCACGCAGGCGCGCCGCCGTGGCAGCGGAGGCTACCTTAGCGGCTGAGTTCGCTAGAGTTTTAGTTTGTCAGGCTTAGCCAGTTTTCTTTTTCAGAGTCGTCCTTTAGGTGGTAGCTTGTGTGCTTAGGTTCGTTTTATTTTCTTGTGTGCAAGTATGAGCTACAAAGACCCTTTGGCATTTGTTGCAGCCATGCTAAGGCCCTAATAATAAAGTTATTTTATTTCAGTTTCTTGAGCTGTGTTTGTTGGGTTTAATCTATCCCCTCGTTTAGTTCTTAACTCATCTTGTGCTTGCTACCTTATCTAACCTATGGAGCTTCACCAGATGGTTCAGACTTGTCAAGCTACTGCAAATGGTTCCGGCACCCCAGCGTTAGGAGAAAATGAGCAGACCCCCGCAGGAGCAAATCTGCCACAAGCACCCCCTCTTGACTTGCAGAACTTTGGAGCCTTCATGGCAGCACAAATGCAGATGATGTACACCATGATAAATCAGATGCAGGCTATGAGCAACCAAAACAACAACAATCATCACCCTGGAGCCCCAGTCGCTCATGGACACCAAGGACCATCCAAGTTGGCTGAATTCATGAGGACCCGTCCGCCAACTTTCTCTGGACATGTCACGCCAGTGGAGGCTGACGATTGGCTTCGCGTAATCGAGAGGAAGCTGCTAATCACTCAATGCAGCGACCACGAGAAAGTTCTATATGCCACTCATCAGATGGAGGGCATAGCTGTTGAGTAGTGGGAGAATTTTTGCGCAGCGCATGAGGCGCCACAAAATATCACTCGGGAAGAATTCTCCTCAGCTTTTCGCCAGTATCATGTACCTGAAGCCATAATGGATCTGAAGAAGGATGAGTTCCGTGCTCTCAAGCAAGGAACTATGTCGGTAACTGATTACCTGAATAAGTTTTCTCAGTTAGCTCACTATGCTGTAGAAGACGTCGCTACTGACAAAGCTCGTTAGAGTCGCTTCTTGAAGGGATTAAACTCAGGACTGCAAGTTGGTTTGCTTGCCCACACTTTCCCAGATTTCCAGGAATTGGTTAACAAGGTGTTGGTTATGGAAGACAAACGCATAGAGCTGGATGACAACTGCAACGGAGGATGGTTCAGCAAGGAAGCCACCATTCACAACAGCAGAGAGCAAGGGTAGTGCCACAATAGTTTAATCGTTTCCAGCCACAGAATTCTTTCAGGACACCTGCACCGCCATCAGCACCCTGTCCTTTTATTCAGAATTCTCGCAACACTACACCAGTCAACCCTATCCCTGGGAACAACAGGAAGAACAAGCAAAGAGTGTGTTACAACTGACGTCAACCAGGGTATTTCGCCAATTAGTGCCCACAGAAGGGAGCAATCACTCCAGTCCACTTCAACCTTGGAGCTACACCAACCAAGACCCCAGCACAGGGCAACCAAGGAGTTTCTCAAGCTACTAGTCAGCCAGGAGGAGCACCCCAATTAGTTGTCAGAGGTCGTGTCAACCACGTCACTCTGGAAGGAGCCCAGGAAGCACCAGATGTCGTACTGGGTAAGTTCCTAGTAAATTTAGTACCGTGATCGATTACATTTGATTCGAGCTTCAGATTCGTTTGTTTTCGAGTTTTTGCAACTAAGAATAAATTGGAAGTTATGTATCTTAAGCATACTCTGTTAGTCCAGTCACCTGGAGCAGAGCTAAGTTCTAAAGTGGGTTGTTTAGGGGCTAAGTTACTCATAGATGGAGTTGAGTTTCTAGCCAATCTAATTGTTCTAGACACTCAAACCATAGATGTCATTCTTGGCCTGGATTGGTTAACCAAGCACAAAGACGTGCTAGATTGTGGCCGAAGAGCTGTTATAATCAAGGATACTAAGGGAAAAAAGGTAGAGTTCCTAGCTACCTCAGTGCATGATGGACATCTGCTAGTCAATAGCCTGAAGACAGTTGCTTTGGAAGATGTGCCTATCGTCAGAGAGTATCAAGATGTGTTTCCGAAAGAATTACTAGGGATGCCACCAGACTGTGACATCGAGTTTGTCATCGATCTAGTGCCAAAGACAGCACCAATCTCGAAGAGACCTTATCGGATGCCAGTCGATGAGGTAGTAGAGATGAAGATGCAAATAGAAGAACTTTTAGAGAAAGGTTTCGTGAGACCTAGTTTGTCACCTTGGGGAGCACCATTCTTGTTCGTCAGGAAGAAGGATGGAAGCATGAGGATGTGCATCGACTATCGATCTCTCAACAAATTCACCATCAAAAATAAGTACCCGTTGCCTCGGATAGATGATTTGTTTGATCAGATGAAGGGAGCTTGAGTGTTCTCGAAGATCGATCTGCGATCAGGTTACCATCAGCTGAAGATTTGTCCTAAGGATATACCAAAAACTACTTTCTCAACACGGTACGGACATTATGAATTCTTAGTCATGCCCTTTGGTCTGACTAATGCCCCTGCCTATTTCATGAACATGATGAATAAAGTATTCATAGAATATTTAGACAAGTTTGTAGTTGTGTTCATTGATAACATTTTGGTTTACTCCAAGTCAGAAGAAGAATATGCTGAACATTTGAGATTAATCCTAGAGAAGCTCAGAGAGCATCAGTTGTATGCCAAGTTTAGCAAGTGCGATTTCTGGAAGAGGGAAGTTGATTTTCTTAGTCATGTAATGACAGCCGCAGGAGTAGCAGTTGACCCCGGTAAAGTTAAGGCAGTTTTCCATTGGGAACAGCCCAAGACCGTTACTCAGATTCGCAGTTTCTTGGGATTGGCAGGATATTATCGTCGTTTCATTGAAGGATTCTCATCGATTGCTAAGCCCTTTACGCAATTGTTGAAGAAGGAGAAAAAGTTCACTTGGACCCCAGCTTGTGAAGAGAGTTTTCAGGAATTGAAGAAGCATTTGACTTCAGCCCTAGTGCTGATTTTGCGAGATATTCGCAAGGATTTTGATATCTATTGTGATGCTTAACGTCAAAGATTAGGTTGTGTCCTGATGCAAGAAGGAAGAGCTATCACTTATGCGTCTAGGCAATTAAGGCCTCATGAAGAGAATTATCCTACCCATTATCTGGAATTAGCTGCAGTAGTGCATGCTTTAAAGATTTGGCGTTATTACCTCATCGGTAATCGCTGTGAGGTATACACAGATCATAAGAGCCTAAAATATATTTTCACTCAGTCGGATTTGAACATGAGACAGAGAACATGGTTAGAGTTGATAAAGGATTATAATCTTGGAATCCATTACCATCCCGGTAAAGCCAATGTCGTTGCAGATGCCTTAAGCCGTAAGAGCTACTGCAATGCTTTGGAAGTAAAAGAGGTTTGTTTAGAACTTCAAGAGGAATTTCAAAGGCTGAAGCTAGAAGTGGTATCTGAAGAATTTGTAGCCAGTCTAGAAGTGCAGTCTACTTTGAAGAAGCAGATTCGTGAAGCTCAACCAAAGGATTCAGAATTTTCAGACATCAAGAAGAAGATGGCAGAAGGGACGTTCAAAGACTTCACCATAGATGATCAGGATATACTGTGGATCAATGGACGTATCTGCGTACCCGATGTTGATGGTTTGAGGCAGCTAATTTTGAAGGAAGCCCACGATTCAAAGTATTCGATTCACCCTGGTAGTACTAAGATGTATCAGGATGTTTAGAATAAGTTTTGGTGGCCAAATCTGGAGCGTGACGTCGCAGAGTTCGTTGCCTTGTGCGACGTGTGTCAGAAAGTCAAAGCAGAGCATCAGAGACCAGCAGGTCTGTTGCAACCTTTGAAGATTCCAGAGTGAAAGTGGGAAGAAATCGGAATGGATTTCATTACCGGTTTACCCAAGACTCAATCGGGTTACGATTCGATTTGGGTAATAGTGGATCGTTTGACTAAAGTTGCTCATTTCTTACCAGTCAAAACCACTTACTCAGGAGATCATCTTGCAGAGCTGTATATGTCAAGGATTGTCAGTTTGCATGGTGCGACTAAGAAGATAGTGTCAGATCGAGGATCTCAGTTCACCTCCCGTTTTTGGCAGAGTTTGCACGAAGCCTTAGGGACTCACCTGAATTTCAAGATCTTGATATCATCCCAGCACGGATGAGCAGATGAAAGAGTTAATTAGATATTGGAAGATATGTTGAGAGCCTGTGCTCTAGCAAATGCTACCTGCTGGGATAAGAGTTTGCCGTATGCAAAATTCTCATACAACAACAGTTATCAGGCCAGTCTGCAAATGTCACTGTTTGAAGCTTTGTATGGTTGTGCCTGCAGAACCCCGTTAAATTGGTCGGAAACGGCGGAACGTTCGGTTTTTGGCCCAGATATAATTCAAGAAGCAGAAGAGCAAGTGTCTATGATCAGAGAGAGATTAAAGATAGCTCAGTCGAGGTAGAAAAGTTATGCTGATAATCATCATCGTGATCTCAGCTTCGAGCCGGAGGATTTTGTTTATCTTTGAGTTACACCACTCAGAGGTGTAAAAAGGTTTCATGCCAAAGGGAAGCTTGCTCCTCGGTATGTTGGTCCATTCAAGATTTTAGATCGCCGTGGAGAAATAGCTTACTAGTTAGAGCTGTCGCAGTCACTGGCAGGAGTACATGATGTCTTTCATGTCTCTCAGTTGAAGAAGTGTCTTCGTGTGCCAAAAGAACAAGCCCCGTTGGAATCAACAGAACTGAAAGAAGACCTCACTTACAAAAAGCAGCCAGTCAAGATTTTGGATGTCGTGGAGCGTCAGACCAGAAGCAAGACAGTTCGTTTTTGCAAAGTGGAGCAACCACTCAAAAGGTGAAGCAACGTGGGAGCGTGAAGAAGATCTGAAAGCCGAGTTCCCTAGCCTTTTCTCCAGCTAGCCTGAATCTCGGGGTTGAGATTCCCTTAGGGGGGGGAGGTTTGTAACATCTCAATTTTTTGAGCTTTAAAAATCCTTTGAATAGTTAGCAGGGAGAAAATTCACCAATTGGTTTTATTTGAATTTAATTCAAAAGCTTAATATTGGACCTTGAGTAACAAAACAATTTAATATGACTAAAGTCAACATGAATAATGGTCAAAACCATTTTATTTGGATTCTATGTGCTTGGATATATTTTCTAGATTTTTCTAGAATTTTTCCAAGTTCATTTGCTAATTTCTATTGCTTATTTGAATTCTCAGTATTTTCTAAAAAAGGAAAATGTATTTTAAATCTCAATCCTCTCTTGGGCCGAATCTCTTCAGCCCAACTCTTATTCCTTCGCGCACGTCAAGTTTCTCGGCCCGTTCCCTCGCGTAGCCCACCCTCTCTTGGCCGTTCGATCGAGGGGGAACGCTCAGATTAGAGCCGCCCGCGCACATGTTTCGTCGCGTTCTCCTTTCGCTGACCGGTGGCCCCGCTGAAGTCGTCGTCTCTGCCGCGCCTTCGTTCTCCTCGTGTCCGAGCCACGTCCGCCATGTTTCTTCATTGAGCTCATCCGACAAAAGGGGAAACAGTCCTGATTCTTCACGCGGACGACTCCATCTAGAAGCCTTATCCTTCCCACTCCCGTTTCAGTTGAATTCGAAATTCGAATTCGTCTCTATCCCCGTTTCCTCGCATGCTAGTTTCGGGCGGTTTGATCTCCGCCGCCAACACGCCCCTCCGTGCACGCCCTGATCCTATAAATAGGCTCCCAGGGATCGCCAACTCCTCCACATCTCAGAGCCGCCACCCACTTCACCCCGTTCGCCCTCGAGCCACGTCAATTTGGAGTTTAGGGTTTTGGAGCCGCAAGCCAAAACTTCGAAGTCCGCCGCCGTCGATCGTGCCCCGTCCCGGTGGTCTTCACCGTCGTCTTCCTCATCGCAGCCGCGACCTCGTGCACCCCTTCGTTGCTCCGGGACGTCTGGGGTGGTCATCCCTGACAACAGCTGATCATCCTCCTCCGCTCCGGCACCGATTCTGGCCACCTCCGTTCCTCTCCGGTGCCAAAGAAGGTAGCCCCAAGTGCAAAATAGCATCCCCTCTCCAATGCGCGCACTCGCCGTCGCCGCTGTACCTTGAGTCGTCATTGCCGGCCGGTCCAGAGGTGCTCGCCGCGGTTGTCGTCCCCGCCGACATGGACGCCAAGTCACCCGGCCACCTTAGCGCCCCGTACGCATTCGCGCATGCGTGTCAGCCCATGTAGGCGCTGACTCAGCCGCCACGTGCGTGGTTGTGCCACCTCACCCTGAACTAGATCCCAAACCCTCGGTGAACCCGGTCCATGGTGCACTGTCCCTATGACAGTGGGCCCTACTTCCAAATATATTTATTTTATTTATTTTCAGTTGATAAATCCATCGCTGACATCATCCTTGCGCAGTAATCTGGTTTTTCTTTTAAAGAATAATCCAGGTAATTATGAAAATAGGATTTCTTTTAGATTCAAACTTCCAAAGCTCATATCTTTTGCATCCGAACTCCAATTGAGCCCATTCAAATTTCTAAATTCATATAAATTCAATATATATTTATTTGAGATTTTTATTAAATTTTTGGAGTTTGTTTTGCTTTTGTTATTTATTTATTTTGTTTGTTCGCTTCGTTTGCGAGTAGACGTCGATACTTCGGGAAGATTTGAAGAAGAAGGAGCATCTCAAGACCAAGATCAATTTCTGGACCTTTTCCAAGGCAAGCTATACCTTTGACCATCTTGACTCCTAGTTTTCTAAAAATTACTTTGATTCAAATTATTGCATTTAATTCCAGTAATTATTTAAATGCTGTTGGGTATAGTTAATGATCCAAATTGTTATAGGTATAGTAAATGATCCAAATTGTTATAATTCCTTGCCTACTTGATATGTCATAATCTTTTATCGCCCTAAGATTGGTTTATCTAGTTGGTAATATCGTAGCACCAATGTGGGTTGGTTAAATATGACTAGTTTGCTCTTTATGATTTTAATCTATTATTCGTATTCAAATTGCAAATGTTGCATTTCTGCAAAATAACCACAGAAGCCATTCCTTCGGAATAAGCCATCTAATATATTTGCATTTCTGTGGTATGGTTTGCGAGTACGGCTATGTACTCATTCTTGTTGTAAAACAAGCAACAGAAGAGGAGGAGTCATTGCCCGCATCTGAAACTTTCTTGCCCTTTCCCTTTACCCAAGTCCTAGCCTTCTTCTTGAAGCTTGTACTCTTTTGCACCATCATCACATGAGCTTGCTTTTCTTAATCTTTGTCCTCTGCGAATTTTAAGCATCATATGATTCAAATGATATTCTTGTCTAAGCCATTCATATGGAAGTTCGTAATGAATCGACCATAGCTTGCAAGAAGCGAAGCAAGAATTAAATCTGTAGCCAACTCTTGACTAAGTGGAAAACCAAGTTTTTTCAAGCTCTGTGTGTAACCAACCATCTTGATCACATGTGGGCTCACCGGACTACCCTCAGCTAGCTTACACCCAAAAGTGTTCGTTGAGATCTCATATCTCTCAGTTCTTGCTTGTGTCTCAAACATGCCTTTGAGCGCCACGATCATATCGTAGGCCTCAATGTTCTCAAACTGCTTCTAAAGGTCTGAGTTCATCACAGCAAGCATGAGACACATCAAGGGACTCATCACATGCCTTTTTATAGGCGATTTTAAGAGTAGCAGCAGCATTATCAGCAGGCATATCTAGAATTGGTTCCTTTAGAACATGTTCCTTTTTATCTTGCCTAAGAACAATTCTTAGGTTGCGGGACCAATCCGCAAAATTTGGTCCATTCAATTTTTCCTTATCAAGTACCGAACGTAAAGCAAAACTGGATGTTGGTACAGCGAATGGTGCCATGATCTACAACATAAAATATGCAAAACTAAGATATATGTTCAAGAAAAGTAACTTCTATTAAATAATTTAATAAAGATACTCCCACTAAATACCATATCCCTCTTATGACATTTAGCGATTCAAGATCAACAATCAGATAATCTAGTAGTGAGCTTTAGCATCACTGCTAGAAGATTAGTGAATTCGGTAAGCAACCCTTTGCTAATCATATCTCTATATGACACTTGTTGTTGGGCAGCATATCTATGCTTCGGCACCCAACCATATGCCCTAAGGTCCATAACCTTTATGATGACCTTGTCAAGTTAAACCAATGCAATGTGTGTAAGTGTCCAACACAAACCCATCTAGTCAAGGAAAGTTAATGGCATTCCGCTTTAGCAAGACCTACCATTAAAATACAAGACTTTTGATGGTGCAGCTTATTGGAAGGGCATCAATTTAACTTAACATTATGTGAGGGAATTTTACTTTTATCATGTTAAAAGCATCTAATGAAAAACATGACTTAATATCATAACAGGAATAAACACAGACATTCATAGATAATCATATCACTGTGAAATAGTATGGCCATTAACATGACGATCTCCATCAGCATGCTTCCTATCCTCCGACCACCATGCTTGAAGTCTCCAACCGCATTCATTTACTAAGCAATTACTCCTAAGAGCTAATAATGAATTACATAGGATATTATCAAGCATCACATGTCGGTACGCAGACCGTTATACAATAATATGTAGCTCGAAGACTATCTCACAACATGACACGCAGGTCATGAAAATCCATACATGCATCACATACACAATGGGCCATACTATTCACATCAATCCCTGCAAAAACAAGTTAAGCATAGAATCCAATTCTATCGGGTGACATGAACACATACTACCTATAACGCGCGGTACGATTAGCCAGCACGACGGTCCCGCTAGCCAGTTAGCGGGCGGGGATCGAAGGGGTAGCGCCCCTCGCTGGTCGAGGGCAGCGCGCTCGGAAAATTTTTCCGATACATGAATCTTATTCACGTTTCTGAGCCTTGGAAATCATCGGATTAATCATATCAACCCTATTCCGAACTAATCTGATTACTGCCTTGATACGACCACATAATGTGGCAAACTCCGATGGTGGAATTCCGACCGGTAGGAGTATCATGAAAGGTAGTCGAAAACAAGTCGAGTAAATCATCTGGTGCTCTTAACTTATACCTCCTCGTATACCCATCTACTACCACCGAAAACTGATCGATCTTATCGACCAGGGCCTAGGTTACCAGAATCGACCAGTAATAGATCCAATCTACTACTACCACATATCAAGTATATGCGACCGATCCAGATCAAAAACTACGCAGGATGGCTCTGATACCACTGAAGGGATACGGGTAGGCTACGATAGCTACAATTCAAAATTTCTACCACGTAAACCAAGAAGCCAAGCAAGAAGATGATCACAGATCGTTACCACTAGACGCGCAGAGCAGCGGAAGAAGCATCGGAGCAGCCTGGTCCAACGAAGAGCACGTCGATGTACTGGTCGTAGTCGATCGTCCAGCGTCCTCGCGAGTCGATCATCTCCTCCAGCACCTCTGCAGTTCCTTGCGAGGATCGCGGATCGTCCTCAAGCACAACAACGTAGAAGCGCCTTTATGGTATCCACACGTCCAGGGAAGGAACAACCGTACGCCGGTGTGCTAGCACCAAGTCGCACAGCAAGGCTCTCAAGAAGATGGCGGCTAGGATTTCGGGAGAGCAACTATAGTGCCCATGACGGATCCTATCCGAACACGTTTTGTTCCAACCCGTTAAGTGTGTGACCCATTAGGTTCATGTGTAGTTCGGATGTGACTCGGAAACCCTTTCCGACCACGAGTCGTAGCGGTTCCTAGTAGGACATAACGATTTCCGAATACACACAAATTATATCGGACAAACCTTAAAGCAATATGATCTACGACCAGGTCCCCATCACTTACGACCAGGTCCTATCTCTATACGACCAGTTCGTATTTGGTCACGACCAACTCGTAACTCCTTACGACTTAGTTTCGACCACTCTGTGATTACGTTCGACCAGTCTACGACTTGCTTGTGTCTCCATACGATCGATCAGAATCGGTCGAATCTGCTTAACTACTCATGTATTCTCCCTTTGCCTCACGATATCTGGTTGAACTCGGGTGAGATGTTGTGTCATCCATGGATCGCTCAATACTTTCTCGATCGAGTATCGGATAACTTTATGTGGTCGAACTCTTGACCACCAAAGGGCATGGCCATGCACTTTCTTTATCCGACCACTTGAGGGGCCCAGAGATATCTCTCTGTTATGTTAGGAGGGCAAATCCCATATCCCACCAAATCACATCCCTCCGCATGTTTCATAGCAAACCCAAAGCTACCTTTATAACTACCCGATTTGAGTAGCGTTTGGCAACTCCTAAGAGTGCTATTACACATGTAGGAAACCATGCTGATCTCAATTCTAAGGATTATACATCATCATTGCTTGAGACCAACTAACGACACATAGAATCATAACAATCTCAATAGTGTCTCAAGGTGAGTCTTATCTAACACCAAGTTCTCTAACATGTGTCCACATTATCGATTCAATATCCCTATATCCATGACCGGTGAAACATGGCCATCAATCAATACATGTGTTGGTCGAGAGTCACTAGCGCCCAACCAAAGGACATTCAACTAGGGATACATTTAGAACGACATCATCATAAGTTAAAAGAGCTTCACCAACAAGTCGCATACTCATTTAATCTTCATAACTGATGATTCATTCATGGAAGAGAATAACATTTATCTAATATTATGAATATAAAGAAGGATAATCATCTCTATGATTGCCTCTAGGGCATATTTCCAACAGTTTCCCACTTGCACTAGAGTCAATCATTTAAGTATCTAATACCGATAGCTCTTGTGTGCGCCTCATGCTTTGGCTGTGTGAGAGGCTTTGTTAACGGATCAGCAACATTTAAATCCATATGAACTTTGCATATCTTAACATCTCCTCTATCCACCAATTCGCGAATGACATGATAACGCCTGAGTATTTGCTTGGACTTCTGATGGGATCTAGGCTCCTTAGCCTGCGCAATAGCTCCATTGTTGTCACAATAGAGATCCATTGGGCTGGAGGCACTCGGAACCACACCCAACTCAGCAATAAAATTCCTTATCTAAACACCTTCTTTTGCAGCTTCTGAAGCCACAATGTACTCGGACTCCGTCGTAGAATCAGCAACCGTCTCTTACTTGGAACTTTTACAGCTCACCGCACCTCCATTCAAAATGAATACAAAACCAGATTACGAACGATAATCATCTTTGTTGGTTTGGAAGCTTGCATCGGTGTAACCATTTACAACCAGCTCTTCATCACCGCCATAAACTAGGAACGCATCCTTAGTCCTTCTCAAGTACTTAAGAATGTTTTTCACAGCTGCCAGTGACTTTCACCGAGATCAGCTTGGTATCTACTCGTAAGACTTAGAGCATATGATACATCTGGTCGAGTACATATCATGGCGTACATGATAGATCGATCCAATAGCTGAAGCATATGGAATACCATGCATGCGGTCTCGCTCATCAGTGGTCGTAGCACACTGACTCTTGCTAAGACTTATGCCATGTGACATAGGCAAGAACCCTTTCTTGGCATTTTGCATATTGAACCAAATCAACACCTTATCAATATAAGTACTTTGGCTTAATCCAATTAGCCTTCTCGATCTATCTCTATAGATCTTTATTCCCAAGATATATGCTGCCTCTCCTAGGTCCTTCATAGAAAAACTATTTTTCAATGATGCCTTAATGGATTCCAGCATAGGAATGTCATTCCCAATCAATAATATGCCATCCACATATAATATTAGAATTACAAGTGTGCTCCCACTAACCTTCATGTAAACACAAGGTTCTTCTTTGTTCTTGATGAAACCAAACCTTTTGATCTCCTCATCAAAGCGTATATTCGAACTCCGAGATGCTTGCTTCAATCCATAAATGACTTCCAAAGTTTGCACACTTTACTAGCATTCTTTGGATTGACAAAACCTTCAGGTTGTGTCATGTACACATCCTCACTTAGGTTTCCATTAAGGAAAGCCGTTTTGACATCCATTTGCCATATCTCATAGTTGAAATATGCAGCAATAGCTAGAATGATCCGTATAGATTTAAGCATCGCTACCGGTGAGAAGGTCTCATCGTAGTCAACTCCTTGAACTTGTCGAAACCCTTTTGCGACTAGTCGAGCTTTATGAATGTGAACATTTCCATCCATATCAATCTTTTTCTTATAAATCCATTTGCACTCAATGGTCTTAACACCATCGAGTGGATCGACCAGGTTTCAAACTTGGTTGTCTCTCATGGAGTCTATCTCGGATTTCATGGCTCCAAGCTATTTCTCAGAGTCTGAGTCCATCATCGCTTCCTCATAAGTGTTAGGCTTATCATTATTCAATAATAATACGTCATTCCCATACCTTATAGGCAATTGACGTGGCCTTTTAGATCTACGTAGGGTTGATGCCTTATCTATAGGTTCAACAACATTTTGTTCATCCTGTAGAGGTTCAGTAGGAGTTGAAACACTTTTAGATGTTTCCCGAATTTCTTCGAGTTGCACCTTTCTTCCATTGACTCTTTTGGAAAGAAACTCTTCTCCAAAAAGACACTATTTCGGGCAACAAACACTTTGCCCTCTTCTTGGTTGTAGAAATAATATCCTTTGGTTTCCCTAGGATATCCTATAAAGAAGCATTTATCCGACTTGGGCGTGAGCTTATCAGACGTCAAACGTTTAACATAGACATCACATCCCCAAATCTTTAGAAAAGACAAGCTAGGACTCTTCCCAGTCCATATCTCATATGATGTCTTATCTGCTGATTTAGATGGTACCCTATTTAAAGTGAAAGCGGTAGTTTCTATAGCATAACCCTAAAAATACAATGGCAGATCTGATTGGCTCATCATCGATCGAACCATGTCCAACAAGGTCCTATTACATCGCTCGGACACCCTATTCCATTGTGGAGTACCCGGTGGCGTAAGTTGTGGAACAATTCCACATTGTTTCTAATGATTACCAAATTCCTGGCTCAAAAATTCACCTGCACGATCAGATCGCAAAGATTTAATTGTCTTGCCAAGTTGACTCTGTACCTCATTCTGGAACTCTTTGAACTTTTCAAAAGATTCCGACTTGTGCCTCATTAAATAGATATATCCATATCTACTATAGTCATCGGTGAAAGTAATGAAATACTGAAAACCACCTCTAGTTGTCGTGCTCATTGGTCCACACACATCAGCATGTATGAGTGCCAACAAGTCGGACGCCCTCTCATTCCGATTAGTGAAAGGTGTCTTGGTCATCTTTCCGAGTAGGCAAGATTCACACGTTTCAAATGATTCCAAATCAAATGAGTTTAGAATTCCATCATCATGGAGCTTCTTCATGTGTTTCTCACTTATGTGACCCAATCGACAATGCCAGATGAAAGTGGAATTTATATTATTAGGTCGAAGCCTCTTTGCATTAATATTAAAGATGGGTGCATCATCAAGATTTAAAATAAACAACCCGTTCAAAACAGGAGCATAGCCATAAAACACATCATTCAAAAATATAGAACAACCATTGTCCTCAATAATGAATTTATAACCCTCTGCCATCAAACATGAGACCGAGATAATGTTTCTACTCATGGCTGGAACGTAATAACAATTATTTAATTCCATAATAAATCCTGAAGGCAAAAACAATGGTAAAGTCCCGACGGCTAATGCAGCAACCTTTGTTTTATTCCCAACGCGAAGATCCATCTCGCCTCTTGCAACTCTCCTATTCTTTGTTAGACTCAGATCGAATTGCAAATATGAGCAACCGACCGGTATCAAATACCCATGAGTTAATGTAAGAATCAGCAAGAAAAACATCTATAACATTAATACGAAGTGGAAGGTTTAGTCCCACCATTCTTTTTCAAATCACCGGTATTTCTTGCGCCTTTTCCAATGTCACGGTTCCTTGCAAGAAAAGCATTCATTCTCTTGAGTCGGGCCGGACTTAGTCTTGGGTTTAGGCTTGTTAGTTTGGATCCCTCCAAACTTTCTTGCCCTTTCCTTTGACCCAAGTCCTAGCCTTCTTCTTGAAGCTTGTACTCTTTTGCACCATCATCATATGACTGTTGCTTTTCTTAATGCTGTCCTCTGTAGTCTTAAGCATCATATGTAGTTTAGTGAGATTCTTGTCTAAGCCATTCATATGGAAGTTCAGAATGAACTGACCACAGCTTGCAGGAAGCGAAGCAAGAATCAAATCTGTAGCCAACTCTTGACTAACTGGAAAACCAAGTTTTTCTAAACTCTATGTGTAACCAACCATCTTGATCACATGTGGGCTCACCGGACCACCCTCGGCTAGCTTACACCCAAACAAGTTCTTAGAGATCTCATATCTCTCAGTTCTTGCTTGTGTCTCCAACATGTCTTTGAGCGCCACGATCATATCGTAGGCCTCAATGTTCTCAAACTGCTTCTGAAGGTATGAGTTCATCACAGCAAGCATGAGACAGCTAACATCAAGGGACTCATCACATGCCTTTTTATAGGCGGTTTTAAGAGTAGCAGCAGAATTATCAGCAGGCACATCTGGAATTAGTTCCTCTAGAACATGTTCCTTTTTATGTTGCCTAAGAATAATTCTTAGGTTGCGGGACCAATCCATAAAATTTGTTCCATTCAGTTTTTCCTTATCAAGTACCAAACGTAAAGCAAAACTGGATGTTGGTACAGCGATTGATGCCATGATCTACAACATAAAATATGCAAAACTAAGATATATGTTCAAGAAAAGTAACTTCCATTAAACAATTTAATAAAGATACTCCCACTAAATACCATATCCCTCTTATGACATTTAGCGATTCAAGATCCACAATCAGATAATCTACTAGTGAGCTTTGGCATCACTGCTAGAAGATTAGTGAATTCGGTAAGCAACCCTTTGTTAATCATATCTCTATATGACTCTTGTTGTTGGACAGCATCTCTATGGTTCGGTACCCAACCCTATGCCCCAAGGTCCATAACCGTTATGATGACCTTGTCAAGTTAAACCAATGCAATGTGTCCAAGTGTCCGACACAAACCCATCTAATCAAGGAAAGTTAATGGCATTCCGCTTTAGCAAGACCTACCATTAAAATACAAGACTTTTGATGGTGCAACTTATTGGAATGGCATCAATTTAACTTAACATTATGTGAGGAAATTTTACTTTTATCATGTTAAAAGCATCTAATGAAAAACATGACTTAATATCATGACAGGAATAAACACAAACATTCACAGATAATCATATCACTATGAAATAGTATGGCCCTTAACATGACGATCTCCATCAGCAAGCTTCCTGTCCTCCGATCACCATGCTTGAAGTCTCCGACCGCATTCATCTACTAAGCAATTACTCCTAAGAGCTAGTAATGAATTACATAGGATATTATCAAGCATCACATGTCGGTACGCAGACCGTTATACAATAATATGTAGCTCGAAGGCTATCTCACAACAAGACACGCAGGTCATGAAAATCCATACATTCATCACATACACAATGGGCCATACTATTCACATCAATCCCTGCAAAAACAAGTTACGCATCGAATCCAATTCTATCGGGCGACATGAACACATACTACCTATAACGCGCGGTACGATTAGCCAGCACGACGGTCCCGCTAGCTGGTTAGCAGGCGGGGTTCGAAGGGGCAGTGCCCCTTGTTGGTCGAGGGCAGCGCGCTCGGAAAATTTTTCCGAGACATGAATCTTATTCACGTTTCTGAGCCTTGGAAATCATCGGATTAATCATATCAACCCTATTCCGAACCAATCTGATTACTGCCTTGATACAACCACATAATGCGGCATACTCCGATGGAGGAATTCCAACCGATAGGAGTATCATGAAAGGTAGTCGAAAACAAGTCGAATAAATCA
This sequence comes from Phyllostachys edulis, assembly GCA_036346405.1. Classification (NCBI taxonomy): domain Eukaryota; kingdom Viridiplantae; phylum Streptophyta; class Magnoliopsida; order Poales; family Poaceae; genus Phyllostachys; species Phyllostachys edulis. The sequence goes on from CM070566.1 coordinate 24,468,445, forward strand.
TCTGGTGCTCTTAACTTATACCTCCTCGTATACCCATCTACTACCACCGAAAACTGATCGATCTTATCGACCAAGGCCTAGGTTACCAGAACCGACCAGTAATAGATCCAATCTACTACTACCACATATCAAGTATATGCGACCAATCCAGATCAAAAACTACGCAGGATGGCTCTGATACCACTGAAGGGATACGGGTAGGCTACGATAGCAACAATTCAAAATTTCTACCACGTAAACCAGGAAGCCAAGCAAGAAGATGATCACAGATCGTTACCACTAGACGCGCAGAGCAGCGGAAGAAGCGTCGGAGCAGCCTGGTCCAACGAAGAGCGCGTCGATGTACTAGTCGTAGTCGATCGTCCAGCGTCCTCGCGAGTCGATCGTCTCCTCCAACACCTCTGCAGTTCCTTGCGAGGATCACGGATCGTCCTCAAGAGCAACAACTTAGAAGCGCCTCTATGGTATCCACACGTCCAGGGAAGGAACAACTGTACGCTGGTGTGCTAGCACCAAGTCGCACGGCAAGGCTCTCAAGAAGATGGCGGCTAGGGTTTCGGGAGAGCAACTCACGTCAACTCATATCTTTATATAGTGCCCGTGACGGATCCTATCCGAACACGTTTTGTTCCAACCCGTTAAGTGTGTGACCCGTTAGGTTCATGTGTAGCTTCGGTTGCCAGACTCGAAAACCCTTTCCGACCACTAGTCGAAAGCGGTTCCTAGCAGACATAACGATTTCGAATACACACAAATTATATTGACTAACCTTAAAGCAATATGATCTACCACTGTGTCCCCATCACTTACGCACCAGGTCCTATCTCTATAAGACCAGTTCTTATTTGGTCACGACCAACTCAGTAACTCCCCACGACTTGGTTTCACCACTCTGTGATTACGCTCACCGCCCACGACTTGCTTGTGTCTCCATACGATCATCAGAATCGGTCGAACTGCTTAACTACTCATGTATTCTCCTTTGCCTCACAATATCTGGTTGAACTCGGGTGAGATGTTGTGTCATCCATGGATCGCTCAATACTTTCTCGATCGAGTATCGGATAACCTTATGTGGTCGAACTCTTCGACCACCAAAGGGCATGGCCATGCACTTTCTTTATCCGACCACTTGAGGGCCCAGAGATATCTCTCTGTTATGTTAGGAGGGCAAATCCCATATCGACCGGTCACATCCCTCCGCATGTTTCATAGCAAACCCGAAAGCTACCTTTATAACTACCCAGTTACGAGTAGCGTTTGGCAACTCCTAAGAGTGCTATTACACATGTAGGAAACCATGCTGATCTCAAGTCTAAGGATTATACATCATCATTGCTTGAGACCACCTAACGACACATAGAATCATAACAATCTCAATAGTGTCTCAAGGTGAGACTTATCTAACACCATGTTCTCTAACATGTGTCCACATTATCGATTCGATATCCCTATATCCATGACCGGTGAAACATGGCTATCAATCAATACATGTGCTGGTCGTAGAGTCACTAGCGTTCCGACCAGTGACATTCAACTAGGGATACATTTAGAACGACATCATCATAAGTTAAAAGAGCTTCACCAACAAGTCACAAACTCATTTAATCTTCATAACTGATGATTCATTCATGGAAGAGAATAACATTTATCCAATATTATGAACATAAAGAAATATAATTATCTCTATGATTGCCTCTAGGGCATATTTCCAACATTAGTTGCAGCAATTGCATCTGCCTTCTTGTTCATCCCTAAAACCTTCGTTTCTAATGGAAGAACCTGAAATGAAAATTTCAAGGCATTAGTAAACAGGCACATGCACGTGCATATGTAACAACTTAAATGTAGCAACGCCTCGCTGCTGTAGAAGAATGGTTTTTGGTTATTTGCTTAATTGAAAGTATCTCTCTAGGGATACCCACCTAAAGGAATGCATGAGCACAAAAGACTAGGGGAGAGACCCACCGTAGTCCCCCATGCCTGGGAGAGCTGACGAGCATCGATGGGAGAGTGGGGGGAGGAGGAGTGTGGTGAGGAAATGAGCCGCATATGCATTTTTGTTGGCAAAGAGCATCGAAAAGAATCTCCCATTGCCTCTCAGCTTTGTGTTTGTGCCTGGTGGCTAGTGCTGCTACCTTCTTTCAAAAAAGAGAGTACAAAGTACCAATGTGACTTAGTGCAGTCTACTCCATGTGAGAGAGGGAAAATTACTCGTCTGTACAACCACTGGTGCGCCGATAAAAAAAACTGCAGTAGTCATTCCATCTGATGTGTCACTATAGTAGGTAGTCAAGAGAAAGAAATTAATGCACACACTGTGCTCTAACACTCCAATAGTCCAATGTCCAATCAATCTAATCCCATGTCCAGCAATTAAAGAAGCCAGCGAGACAATAGTGAGTGCCTCTAAAGTCAAGGGGGCAGCTAGCTCTGGATGTTTTTTTTTTTTTGCTCTCGTCTCTTTTCTCTGAATCTTTGCTCGTGGTGGGACGAAACTACGAATCAAGCCAAGAAGAACAGTGTGGCCATCTCCCCCCAACGAGATGTTGCACGGTGCCTTCTTCCAAGCGAGGCACACGAAGAGCTTCGGGAAGCGTGTGCTCTAGGCGAGGCGCACGAAGAGCTCTCCGCCGCTCACGTACTCCATGGCGAAGTAAATCCTAGAGCGCATGGGCTGGAGGGCATCATGCTGTGGGACAGTGGGAGTGCGCTGCATCTCCACCTTCTCCCCCTCTCCCCTACCCCTGGTGCTGGCGACTCTCCTACCTCCCCCTTCTCTCGGTGGTGGTGGCGGCGAAGATGGTGTGCTGAGCGCGTCGGTGCAGCCATGCGGGGGTCGCGACGCGGGCTGGCTTGGCGTGCTGCCGCCGTGCTGCCACCGTGCCAGGCAGGTCCGAGCACGGCCCCATCATCTGTGTCGTGCCATACCGGCAATACCGCCCATCGTGCCACGTCCGTAGGCCCGGCCCGGCCCGTCTGTTCGTACTGTGCCGACACGGTCCGCCACGTGGCGTGGCATGCCAGTCGAGCCCCGTGCCAGCCCGGAATAGCCCGGCCCACCTCCCCAGTAGCACAAAGCCTGCCTCTGCCCTTGGAAGTGTTCGTTGCACAGTATCCAAAAGTGGTAACATAAAATTGTGGACTATGATGTCTTGCTTGGCTAAGCTTGAGCTCTAACTCCAACTTATTCTATACAGAATGTGGCTTCTTTGATTTTTGAAAAAGTTTCCAGCTCCAGCTCCAGACTTTTCTTTATGGGCAGCTTTTCTCGCTATATTTCCCTAATCACAGCTCACGGCCCGATCCTGGCCACTTCAATGAGCAGGTGACGAATTTCTTTCGAAACGAAGGAAAAGCAAATTACAATGTTAGTCGGTGCAGCTACAAAAGGATTATGTAATTGGCGGATCCTAGCACACCGTGTGACCGATACATCTTCGTCTTTCGTCTTTACTAGAATGTGATCCGCGCCAATGGCACATATATGGTTAATGGTAGTGAAGGGGAAAACAACTAGTTTAGCGAAGGATGATTTATGTCAATTAATAGTGGCTATCGTGTTTTAGGAATCCGATTTAATACGTTGTAGGTCTCAAATTGTAAGGCTAAAATTGTAAAAATCAAGAAGACGAAAAAATACATCAAGATGTTACATTCAAATCAGGTATTCCAGCAGAAAGGTGCAAAGACAAAAACAATTTAGATCTATAGCATAAATTTATGCTGAACATAGCAGGCGAGAGGCTATTAAATAACATTGGTCCCAAAGGGGAAAAAACAATTGCAGAAGCAAACACATGACATCACTAACAAAATGTGGATATCATGAGGATACGCTCACGGTCTTAGGATGATGATACAATTGGCAATGCCGTTGAAGGTTTGTCGAAACACGCGTTTTTGGCGAAGTTCACAAGGTGTCAGCCTCAAATCGGTCGACCGCCTATGTGGTGATTAGATCGCCACCATCGGCAATGACCGCCAAGCCTCGGGTCAAGTGACTGGCGGTCAGACCGGCCTTTGGGCAGTGGTCTGACCGGCCATATAGGAACTTTTGAGTTTGGAGCTGGGCCAAAAATAGAGGGTGTAAGCAATAGAGGGGATTCTTCTACACTTGGTCTCACATTTTTTGGAGCTTCGAGTCAAAAGATCTATTCGTTTGAAATTTCCAGAGAAGTCTCGGATTTCTAAGTTAAAATTTGGCTAAGTCCCTGCTGGGCGGTCAGACCGGCCAAAGTGGCGATCAGACCGGCCAGAGGGTGGTCAGACCAGCCAATGTGTGGCGATCTGACCGATTTTTACTTGATTCATCGGCCAACTTGGTGGCGATGGTTATTCGTTAGGTCAAGTTCGTGGGTTTCAGTACATATGTGTTGCATGATGCACGTTTTGACTAATGTGGGTCAAGTTGTGAAGAACTTGTTCCTGGAAACGATTTCTTGGTCTATTGTTGTGCAGGTTGCTTGGAGGTCAACGACGGTCAACGGCGAGGATGATCAGGACTAGGCTTGAGAGCTGAGGTTTAGAACGATTGAGGATGCCGGGGTGAAGTCAGTGCATTCAAGAATGGCACAAAATGGACAAGGATGACCGAATGGGCAGTTCGGTACGACGGGTTGCATCAAGCGGCGCGGGGGTCAGTACAAGTGCCATGGTGGTTTCGGTGGGAGCCGGATGGGAGAAACTTATCGGCATGAAGAGAGTCGTTGATCAACCTACACGTGACGAAACATGGGATTGCTTCATGAAGATTGGACTCGGTCTTCGGAGAGGATCGAGAAGGGGTATTTTGGTAATTTCACCTAAATACCGCCTTGGTGACCTTTTGCTAGCCCGCGGCGCAAGACGGCGCAAAGAGAAACGGTTTAGGTCAAGAGGAGACGAAGATGACGTTTTAAAATATGTGCGTAAGTGAAACTCGTTTGTGTGTGGGCTTAACGGGTGCCCATTAGGGTTATTCTTCTAGAAGCTAGCCTCCACTATAAATAGGGGAGGGTGCTGGCCAGCACCTCCTTAACTATTTCTTTGAGAAACCCTAAGTTGTGTTTTAGGGAGAGGATAGTGGAGAGGTTAGGGGTCTAGAGAGATGAATTGATTGTGTGCTCATGTGTTGAGCCTTTGTTCTCCTGGATAGAGTGGCTGTAAACCAACATCATCTCAAATCAATCCAAGAAAGATTTCGCAAGATGAGTCTCTTTGTGTTCTTGCTCTCTATTTTGTGATCTTGGAGCTTTCTTTGATCCATGAGTTTTTCCTTGGTTTCTGGCCTAGATCTAGCTTGCTGTGACATGTGGAAATACATCTAGGATCATCTTGATCATCAATCATCCACGAGCAAGTGTTTGGATCATATTTTGGTTTTGACTCGGTTTTGGAGCAACCTTCACTTAAACGAAAAAAGGTCAGAACTTTGGCAAGGATCTTCACGATTTTTTATTGGAATAGGTTCCTGACATCGTAGAGAAGGTATGTCTCAAGTTTGGTAAGGTTTGGAGTTGCAAATCAAAAGTTATACCACTTTGTGATTTTGAGTTCGGACTAATTTTACTGTTCATTGGCCTGGAGGTCAGACCGATTTCTAGTTGCCGATTAGACCACCAACGGCTTGGAGGTCAGACCGCCATGTACCTACACTACTACAAAAAGGCTAATATCGACGCTCATCATGCACGGTTGACCAAAACCGCTCAGATAAATACAATCATAGACGGTTTTGGTTTAGCGACGAAATGCGTGTTGTTGCTACGCTTAAAACCGCTCTGCGAAGTAATATCACGACGGTTCAGATGAAAACCGCTCGTGAAGTATCACGAGCGGTTTCAACAAGAACCGCTCGTGATACTTAGTAATATCACGAGCGGTTCTTGTTCAAACCGTTTGTGATACTTCATAGACGGTTTCAACACGAACCGCTCGTGATTTCCGTGCTCATCACGCAGGCGGTTCGTGTTGAAAACCGTCAGGAAGTATCACAGACGGTTCAGATAAAAACCATCGTGATACATATCTTATCACGCAGGCGGTTTGTATTAAAACCGCTCAGTAACTTTCCTTACTCTGCAATTTTACCATGGCTTGAAATCACTAACGCTCCGATTTTACCATGGTAAAATTCCATGGCTTGAAATCACTAACGCTCCGATTTTACCATGGTAAAATTAGAAAGGAAGGAAAATTCCAAGTCACGACGGTTCTTAATAAAACCGCTCGTGATAAGATATATATCACAGACGGTTTTAATACTTAACCGCTCTGTGATAGTATCTTATCACTGCACGGTTCGTCAGATAAAGAACCATCGTGATATGTCATCACGCACGGTTTTTGTATGAAACCGCTTGTGATTCGCAACGGGAGTTTGAAAAATTTTGAACGCTGGAGGCAAAATATTTTGGCGCTGTCCTTATATATTAGACACTGACTTTGTTTTCCATCGCCTCCCTCTCCTCCCCACACCGAGCTCTAGCGACCACCTCGATTCCCCGTCATAGATTCAATGAGGAGACACAAACCGACGATGACGATGAGGAGGGATGCGAAGGAGCTCTTTGTCTACTGGAAGGTACGTGTACATCCCCATAACATACATAATTTGTTGGCTGTTTGTTGTAAAGAAAATTATCTTAATTTTGTGTTACCTAAGGTCTGAGCTTGTTGGAGGTTTTCAATGCTCTCCTTGCCGATGAGCTTGAGTCGAACTCGACGATATGCAAGAACATCTTGTGATATGCTGGTGAGGTACAGAGAGGAGCTCACAAGACCAATCCAAGAAGCCGATGAGTTCTTCAGGATCTTGGAGGCATAGATGGTTTCTAGCTAGTTTAACTTTGTAACTTTATTCTTTTTTCCCATTCGAGGGGACGCTAGAAACCTTTTGGTTTCCCTTTCCTATAATGTGTTTGCCATCGAATTTTAATTGGATTTTAGTTGTCTTGCTAGAGGTTGCATATGGAAACTACTGTCTAGCACTTGATTGGTTTGGCTCAAAATCCGATTTTTTTTTTTGCAATGGAAAAAACTATTACAGCATTTGCTCAACAAGAACCGCTCAGGATAAGTAATTATCACTAACGGTTCTTGTTCGTAACCGCTCGGATAGAATTTTCACAGACGGTTCAGAAACCGTCTGTGATGACTCATGTCATTACAGACCCATAAATTCAGACGGCTCACAAAACCGTCTGTGATGACGTTTTTGAACCGTATGTGAAGACATTTTCTGTAGTAGTGCTAGAGGTCAGACCGCCCAACTCATTTGAGTTTTAGTTTTTTTTGATTTTGGTCTATTTGTTCCGGGGTTTTGATTGGATTCAATACAAGTCTTCCACTGTGCTTGTATATTGATCCTTATAGTTTTCATAGCTATTAGAGTGAAATTAGTATTGAATTCAATCATGAAGAAAAAGAGATCGTGCTCCTATTCACCTCCCTCTAGTTGCCTTTTCGGTCCAACACAAAAACACTAATAAAACTAATTACTTTAAACCTATCCTTGTCGTTTTCTGAATGAAGGAACTCTGTATTTTTGTCTTGGCTCATAATCACAAAAAGGATTTTCAACCTCAATAAGAAAGGTGAAAAAAAAAGAGATTCACAACATGAATGTTTGCTGAATATGACATGCGAGAGCGAGACCTTAGTAGGCTAAAATCACAAATATGATCACCAAAGATGATTGCCCAGGAGTTGTACCTATCAAGAAAGATCAATAAGGCGTTATTCTAAACAAGACATAATTCAGTAGCTGGCATCAAGGAAAAATAAAAGGTGTTTTTAAATTAAATATATAATGTAAAAGAGCGTGTGTTCAAGCAATTTCTTTCCACAGGAAAGGAAAGTTTTTGGTAATAAGTTTTGAATTCTACATGAGCAAGGAGAAATAACATGAAAAAACTAATGAAACTAATTACCTTAAACTTGTCCATGTCATTTACTGAACGAAGGAATCATGTACCTTTTTCTTGGCTCATAACCACACAAGGATTTTAAACATCAATTAGAAAGTCACTTGAAAAAACAAATGAGATGTACAATATGAATGGCACAAATGTGGTTGTTGTGTGCAGGTGGCAAGGGTCTAGACGAACATACTTATTTTCTTTGAAAATTAGGAGCTAATGTGTTATAGCACATAAGGAAAATATGCGTAATAAAAAAGTTGAATATACAAAAAAAAAATCCATGTCTGTGTGAGAACTCATCATCCTTCGTTCTAACTTGATGTAAAAAAAAGCTAGAAACATTGGACTGGTGTGAGAACTCACCATCCTCCACTATTTATGGGCAAATTAAGTAGGGAAAAAAATATAGGTCTTTCGTTTATACAAAGATAGAAATAGTGGAAACATTGTCTTGATAACTGGATCAATCATATCCTTATTTGACGATATTTTTAGATATAATCCTCCTTCAAAGATCCATTGTGGCATAGGTGGTGCATAAATATCTATAACCAACTTTTAAAAACACATAGCTAGTAGAGGATAACCCTCTTCAGCGATGCATCAAAAAATGGTAAGCCTCACAAGCCTAGGTATGGCCGGTGAAGCGTTGTTCAAAGGTAAAGATACTCTAAAAGGATGGACGATGAATACATACTTGAGTACACGTAGAGATGAAAGGCATATGTAAATGAGTAATTAAAAAGGAAAGCAAGAATAGGTCATTATATAAAGCGGAAGGACCAAGCTATAAAAGTGTACATATTAATTAGGTATCATGATCGCTTATATTTTAGCACACTATAGTTGAGCTACTGATGCATGGGATGAGACAAACTGAACTACAATATTGACTAAATGCATTACAAAAAATAATGACCCAAAGGGCTAAAGATGGACAGCTACTACATCTATACTTACTACTCGAAGCAAGTTTTGAGGTAATGATATTTAACTACATGGATTAAAATGGTTACTAGACCTGGACTTCATGCACACACTATGGACATTTTTTTTGTACTGCTGCTTATAGAAGACGGTTGCGTGAGTTTACTATGTATTGTGCAATACAGGTTTTTTTTTCAGCCTATCAAGATAAACATTTTAGAAACTGAAATATTGGTTTGTAAGTGGCACCTATACAAAGCTTTAGCTCTACTCTTGATGCTCCGTTCATCTTCTTAGCGAGCTTTTCCAGATCAATGGTGTGCATCAAGCTCATTTTTCTTGAGTGGATCTTAAAGATATCAAAGCGGTACTGAAAAGAGGGAAAATAGGTAAGTAATGCAAAATTAGCATCGCTTCGACGAAAGCAAAGACGACATTGACTTCACAGCAAAATTAACACTACTATGGTGAGTACTGCACCGCTAACATCTTCATTAGGATTTGTGAATTTAATCTTCCTATCAATGTGGCCAGGCCTCAGGAGAGCTTGATCCAATATATTTATCCTATTCATCGCCATAAGAAATGTAATTTTGTTTGATGCTTAAAAACCACAAAGTTGGTTAAGAAGCACAAGCATTGTGTGCTGAACCTCACTATTACCATTGCATGTTCCTTACTCCATTGTAGCAGATCCAATGGAGTCTATTTCATCCATAAATATAACGGATGGTGCATGATTCCTGTCGAAATTCAAATAAAATACATTAGACTCTTGAACTATATATAGTCTGCAAGAATCCTTTCCACAGAAGGATTTTAGAATCCCATAGAAGCAAACAATAATAATTCAGTGCAACATATACAAAGAATGTTTACCTAGCTATCACGAAGAGTTAATGAACCATTCGGGAACCCTATTCAATATACCTCTGAACCAACTCGGAAGCTGACATCATAATGAAGGTGCAATCGGTGTGATAAGCAACTGCACGAGCAACACGAGCAAGTATTTTTTTTACCTGTACCTGGAGGGCCATAGAGGAGGACACCTTGAAGAAAGGGTGGGTAAATATGATCCACTGAAAAATGATTCAATTGATGTCAAACAAAATGCAAACTGGTAAACAAATTCTAACCTTTGGCCATGCAATTCCAAGGCTCTCAAACAGGGCAGGATGACACTTCGGAAGCTCAATCAGTGGAAAATCGAATTGTTAAGACAGGGAGCTAACAATACGAAAAAATGTAATGTGCATTAAGTTGTTTACAAACATCTTTGATCTCTTTAATTTGCTGATCAAGACCGACAATCATATCATAAATACAATTAGGAACCTTCTCAGCCTTCATAAGATTAACCAATGGATCAACTTTGCTGGGCAGGAAAAGATGAAGCAAAGATGAAACAGAAAAGTATGAGCTGGAAGGAGGTCCGACCTGAGATCACCGACGGTGATGCTGGTGGCCACCACCTCCCCACCCTACGACTCTATTGTAGCTGCTCCGTCCCTGGACAGTGAGGAGGAGGGGTGAGCTGGCGGCAGCAGGGATGGGCCAAGCCGGTGGCAGGAGGCGCCCACGGGTGTGGCGCAGGAGCGGGCCGAGGGAGGAGCACGGGTCGTGGGTGCGGGTGGCAGCGCCGGTGTAACATCCCGGTTTTTCTGAGTCTTTTTGAAGTTTTCAAAATAAAGAGAACCATTTGGTTTTGATGAGAGTTCAAAGCTTAACTTGAGATTTTAAAAAGAGCTTTAAATGACTAAATCAAACTTCAACTAAATCTCAGTTCGGTTTCTTTTGGAGCTTGTTAGAGTTCTCCCTTTTCTCTGTTTGCTTCGTGCTCTCCCTTGACCCAGTTCTTCCTTTCTTCTTTGGACCTCCTCCCTTCATTTGGATTTGAGGGTTCAGACCCCTTTCATTTGGATCTGAGGGTCCAGACCTCCTTTCGATTGGATTCGAGGGTCCAAACCTCCCTTTGTTTGGATCTGAGGGTCCAGACCTCCTTTCGTTTGGATCTGAGGGTCCAGACCTCCCGTCGTTTGGATCTGAGGGTCCAGACCTCCTTTCGTTGGATCCGAGGGTTCAGACCTCCCTTGCGTTTGGATCTTCCTCTCAATGGAGACCTCCGGGTGGTCCTAGAGTTGGTCGCGACCTTCCTTTGGCACGACCTCCTCCTTTTTGTCGTGACCTTCCTTTGGTCACGACCACCCTCCCGGTCTTTTTGCAAAGACCACCCTCCTGGGTCGCGACCTCCCCTTGGAGTCATGACCTCCCCTTGGAGTCGCGACCTCCTCTTGTGTCCTTTAGCCACGACCTCCCCTTGGAGTCGCGACCTCCTCTTTTATCCATTAGCCGTGACCTCCCCTTGGAGTCGCAACCTCCTCTTTTGTCCTTTAGCCACGGCCTCCCCTTAGAGTCGCAACCTCCTCGTTCGTCCTTTAGTCGCGACCTCCCCTTTTGCCATGACATCCCTTGGGCTAAGACCACCCCATGTGGTCAAGACCTCCCCTTGGGTTAAGACCACCCCCTGTGGTCAAGACCTTCCCTTGGTCACGTGCACCCTAGGTCACATGACACCTTTTGGGTCACGACCTCCTCCAAGGTCACGACCTCCCCATTGGTTTGACCATCCTTGTGAGTATTGACCGGCCCCACCTGTCAGTCCTACTCACTTTCTCCTTCCTCTCGTTGTGTCACTGCTGACACATTTGTCCTTGCGTATTAAATGTTGTTGTGTCGCATTTAATGTTGTCACTTCTGCAACACCTGCTCCCATCATCTCCTTCACCTGCTCGACATGCTTTGTCCTGTCACACGTGCCCTTGATCGTGTGCACCTCTGAGTCCTCCAGTGACTCTCCCCTGGCTTTATAAGCCTGGGCAGCCCTCTATCATCACCTTTTGTCAATTCTCTTGCTCTCGCTAGTTCTTCCGTGCTTCAAGCTTTGTCACCAAGGAGACCGCCAGAGCTTGTGTCGTCTTCAACCGCCTCATCGCCCGGGATTCACCGGAGCGCTGCGCCATCTTCGACTGTCGTCATCGCCGTCGCCGTCCTCCTCCAGTCTCCTCCGGCCTCTTTTCCTCTCTCTCTCCCTTTCTCTCTCTGTCTCGGTGAGTTCCTCCGTGTCCTGCTCTTTTCCCTTGTTCTTACGACTACGCTGCATAGTCGTATCTTGTTTTAGTCCTTGTACGACCCCGTTGTGTAGTCGTACTATCCTCAGGACCTCCTCGTTGAACCTCCTCCCTTGAGCTTTTTAGTTTCTTGTGGTTGGTTTTAGTTTGGTTTGTTTGGAGTCATTTGGTTTTATTTGGTCTTTGTCTGAGTTGCTTCGTTTTCACGTGTAGATTTCTACGACTCCGGGGAGCCCAAGTTCTACGAAGAGGAAGACCCTCAAGATTTCGAGCAAGGCAAGTTTCTACGACTCCGGGGAGCCCAAGTTCTACAAAGAGGAAGACCCTCAAGATTTCGAGCAAGGCAAGTTACACCCTTGATCATATTGAACCCAATATTTTAAATTATTTAAGTTGTGTTTCAAATTAATACTGCATGCTTATTTCAATGCAGGTAATTTAATCCCTGTTTTAACTTTGTAGTTATTCCTGATTCCTTTGTACAACCGAACTTGATTACTGATTCAATCACCCCTTGTCACCCTAGTAAAGAGCTAGTTGGTACATTAGTATGAACTAGCATGTTGCAAAACTCTGTGATTAGTCAAGCTTAGACCAAAATCTTGATTTGGGAGTTTTACTACCAAAAGACCAATGTTGTCTAATTGTTTTATCCATGATATTGGGTTGTCGTGGAAGCTTTGAAAATGTTTTTGAAAAAACAAAGAAAAAGAAAATTTAGTTTTGACTTGGGCGAACTGGTTGTTTAGATGGGTGCATGTTCATGCACGAGATCGGCCCATTTCTATGGTCGAGGCCCAAGGTTTTGTTGGATGTCGCCCAAGTCAATTAAGGACCAGTCTTTGAGCGCATCTTACTATGCCTCATCGTGCAACAACATGTCCTATGTGGGCAGGACCTGGCTGACTAATTTGCAATATTCCACTGTGGTCGTTCCATCCGGTTGTGTGGGTGGTCTTTCATGACCTACATACATGCATACCCACTGGCGCAAGAGGAGGCTAGGAACTCTGTGGGTTTCTATCCACATGGGGAGAAACCTTAGCGAGGGGGGACTGCGGTAGAATGGCGCATTGTAAAGGCCTTATCATGTTCTCTAGACCGCTTACCTACGGCAGTGAGCAGTGGTATCGACAGATGCCAAATAAACTAGAGAAGTCGTGTCTTGTGGGTAAAGCTGCACACCTCTGTAGAGCGTAAAACTATCCGAATAGCCGTGTCCACGGTCATGGCATGCTGGCAAAGTTGCTCCAAGTTAGATGTTGGTTTTGTTTTCAAAAGACCTCTTGAACTGGTTTTTGGATGTCTATCCAATTGGGTTTCGGGCAGGGAGCCTTGTGATAGGAGGGTATCCTTCAACCCTTGTTGATGAATGTTATCCAACTATAAAACTATTTTAGAAAATGAATTTTAGTTATTGTATAACTATTTTGGAACTTAGTACATGTATTTGGAAAGAAACATGGCTTTATGCAAAGACAACCCTATAAGACCTCCTTTGAAATATCCTTGTATGCATGCATTCAATCTGTTATTTGACGGGTGTGACTTGCGAGCAAGGTTCTTGTGCTCACTCTTGCTTGATTCTGTTGAGCAGGAGAGGACATCTTTGATGGGCCAGAAGACCTTCAGGACGACTAGGCTACGACCTCCAGACGATTACCTGTGGTGAATCATGTGGACCACCCCACTCTTGTCTGTTGTGTTTTGCTTGTTGGCTGTTAAGCCACCCTTGTAAACAACTATGTTAATATTTTAATAAAGTTGTGTTGATGGATGTTACCACTTTTGTTCGCTGTGTGAGCTAGCTGTTGGTCTTTGGGACTAGCTCGGTTATGCACAGAGGTTTCGGGACCTCCTCTAGGGTGCTCTCGGGTCAGGCCTTCAACCTCCCTGAGGTCCAGACCATCTCAGGACCTCCCTTCGAGATGCTCCTGACTGCTCGAACTCCAGTGGTCCAGTCGTGATACCGGGCCGAGCCGGCGGGGTGGCGGGCTGAAGTAGCAATGCCGGCGCCGAGGCCGAGCCATGAGGGCGGGCGCAATGGCGAGCCGAGGTCGAGCCAGGCCAAGCCCGGCGGTGGCGGTAGTGGCGCCAGGGGGATGGTGGCGCCCGGGGGGGAGGGGGAGAGCCCGGGGAGGAGGTGCCATGGAGCTCCATTCGACCATAACAAAGCACCAAGAGGGAGATGAATGGAGTGGGAAAAGGAAGAAGAGGAATCTCACGCCACACCGGGGACTTCAGGCCAGCTAATCCAAATCTAGAGCCCGATGAAGCAAGACCCGACGCCGGAGAAGACCCGCCCTCGAGGCGTAGGGCTACGGCAAGGCGGCGCCACCATTTGGCGCCGGAGAAGACGGCCGCAGGCTGCGGGGGACCTTAGGCCGCCCAATTCAGATCCAGCCCCGCCGTGCGTGTGGTCAGGCTCAACGCCACACCGGGGGACTTCAGGTCGGCCAATCCAGATCCAGAGCCCGATGAAGCAACACCCGGCGCTGGAGAAGACCTGCCCTCCAGGCGTAGGGCTGCGGCGAGGCAGCGCCACACCGGAGGACTTGAGGGCACCTTCGTCGACTGCAGCGGGTCCGAGACCGAGGGGAACGGAGGTAGACGGGTACCGCGGTGTGGCAGCGCCACACCGAGGGACTCGAGGGCGTCGGAGAAGACCCGCCCTCGAGGCGTTGGGCTGCGGCGAGGCAGCGCCACACCGGAGGACTTGAGGGCGCCTTCGTCAGCGGCGGCGGGTCCGAGACCGAGGGGAACGGAGGTAGACGGGGACCGCGGTGAGGCGGCGCCACACTGGGGGACTCGAGGGCCCTGTCGTGGACGGCGGCGGTGTCGAGACTGAAGGGAACGGAGGCACACACTGGCAATGGGGAAGGGAAAAGGAAGCGTCCCTAGCTCGAGCCGCCGACACACTCGAAGCCCGTGGGAGGCGTTCGACCGCTCCTTTCCACGACGCGCAACGCACGCAATCGTGCGGGCGCCGAGTGTTACGTGCGCGATCGAAGAGCCGCCAAAATCTGGACTACGTGGCTGCTCGGCCGGGGGAGAAATCCTCCGGCTGTTAAATATGTTAATTCTTGACAAAATTGTCTCGTGCGTCTGTGCTTTTTTAGTAAATTGAACACGCATGGCAGCGCAGTTCGGGCTCAGATGTGTGTCCCGACAGAACAGAGCTGGGCGTGCTCGGTGGATTAGAAGTGGGCCGTCGTCAATTGCTGGGCTTGGTGTGTTGGTGTTGCTCGAATGGACCAAAATGATTTGGCTTGGTCGAGACACAATTGCCGGTTAATGACACATGCCCTTCGTGCGTTGGATTATCTGCCAAGCTGCGACGTCGTTATGCACATGCATTAGATCAACGCCTGCAAGTGGCTAATGTGTCAGCCACTCGTCAGCCGTTACATGCAGCTCCAGTGTGGCTAATTTTCAACGGTATATGCCAGTGGCCAATGCTTCCTTTGGTTTTGGTACAATGGTGATTTTCTAATATATACCTTTGTCTCGCTACCTCAGTGTAAACAGAGAAATCTGGTAAAGATTCTCCGCATATTAGCCGATTGGGATTTCTCTCAAGGTACTGTCTTCTCGGAATTCATCCGCTCTAAGTGTGCTTCTACAGTGGATTTTGGTACGTCTGGTTCAATGGTTTTCTTCTTTTGGCCACTTTCTCTTGTTTTGCTTTCCGTTTAACGGATTATTCTGTGAGCCATGCGTTACAATGTTGTCTTGGTGGCAATGCGGTTGGATTTCGAGTTCAAAAAGCTTATGATTGTGGTTTTCGATTCTCGGTTGCTTCTAAAAGAATGGGTTTTCTCATCTAGTCTCAACGTAAATGTGTCACCAAGCATTTCACTATTCATTTTCATCTTTGGAGAGATGGTGGCCTGAATTTTCGTAGAGAATACAATCTATGGTTACATGAAAGTGACAATGAATGGACATTGACATTGGTCTCGTCCCGGAAAAAAAAATCAAGATTCAACCATGCCAAAAAAAAGTATCCTTTGCAGCTAGACTGGAAACAGTTCGTCATTTCTCTCGCGATCCATATGTGAAGGTGGGATCCGTCTGTGTGATTATTTCAGAATCTCCAATTGCCAATCTCCATTCTCAAATCCGGTACTGATTCAAGCAAAGATCTTTCGGTGCATTCGACTTCTATGGCCATTGATGGGCAGCCATTTACAAATTTCAAATCTGCTAAATGCGACGCCCCGTGTCATTACCCAGGAGGTAATCACACTTAAGCATACGGATTACTATTCGTTTGCCCAGTAGAACACTGCTCCAACGAATAGTAAGTCATTTATCAGAGATAACGCAGCAGAACAATAAAATAGAAACTGCTATTTATTACAACAGTTGCCACACAGGCCTAAGGTTTTAAATACAATAATTTATTTACCAACAGGGGAAAACACTTCCCTCTATTTACTGCTAAGTTCCTCCGGCAGTCTCCTCGTCCCACGAGTCAAAAGGGGCGATCATCTCGCCCTGCTTCTAGCACCCAACGCCCCCGTCACCTGCGGCCTTCTCGGTACCTACAAGATTCCTTATCCCACTCGGGATAACTCCCGGTCAGATTAAGAGCTAAGCAAGGGGAGAGATAGCAAGAGTGAGTACTATAGTGTACTCAGCAAGCATTAATAGCTAAAATGCAATTGATGATTCTAACATTTCTTCCTTAGCAACATTCTTATCTCTTCTCCTACTCTGAAAATAAACTTTAAAACTTAGGTTGCAAATTTTATTTCTGAAAAGACTACTTGATTACTCGGAGAGAAGAAAGACCCCTAGCGGTTCCCGTAGACTCCAATCCGTGAGGCTGGCATGAATTCATGATTTTGTATAGCATCGCGAGCTTGTACCACTTTACCCATAGCTATCCTGAACTCTTGATGCTAGGTACACCGCATTTCCTTTGATGCGATTTCAAGCTCGTAATACGTAACGTTTTCGATTCGTGATTAATTTCTCCACCCATTACTTTCGTCGGTCTTGACCTTGCCACCACCGAAGTTCGGATAATGTTGGTTGGGCCATTCATCCTCTCGCACCCAACACTCCACATAGTGATATAGCACCTCTTCTTTACACTACACTCACACATAATACATACCCGGTGTGGAGAGCATAATTACGTAACATGGTAGCATTTTCTGCCTGCCGAAACAGGAAAATGGTTGGCACTGAAGATACGGCCTCTGACCGAGTAAGAGTTTTGTTTGTCCTTATATTATAACCATATGTAAAGGGCTCCCACCTCTTGCCCTCATTCATCCTGACCAAGGGCCCCCTTTACCCACCATAATATTACTCTGCTTTTCTTTCATTTCTCAATTCTCATTTCTCAACTCTTTTCATCTTTCTCATCTTTTCATCTTTAACTCATTTGTTTGATTTGAGTTTTGAGAAATAGTTTTAATGCAATATATATATGATAGAATAAGGTACGGTTTACATTTAATATAGCTATATTAATGAACAAGAGAGTAGCTTGCCTTCAATCGAGTAGTAAAGCTCACTGTCGATATAATCCGATTCAATTACTGTCGCCTGCGTCATCTCGTCTGCTGCAATTATGCGATGGAACGGATAATAAATAGTAAAGCAAATACTTAGTGACATTTTGGTGCTACTAAGAGTATATTAGTTAGATGATCCTGTTTATTAGTGGATTTTAGATCAATAACATTTTCCAAACCCCCGGTTAGTTAGCACTCTCCCATTATTGCTGTTCTAGCATACCGGTTCTAGGGTTAGTCTCGACGATGCACACGATTTAGTGAGCTACGAGAAAAACTACACACAAACATATTTTAGTAAGTCTAACAAGTTTTATTTATGATTTACCTCTATTAGATTTTAGGATTACGACTAAAAGATACATACGATCTAAAGAACGACGGAAAAAAAACTATACACGACTGAGTTTTAGCAATTCTAGCAAATTCTACGCACGTTCAAACATCTATTTGATTTTAATTAGCTCGGAAGTAAAACTCAACTTTCAAACTAAGCGCAAATGCAATTATCTTAATTATTCGAATTTACCTAAACAAATGCTAAGATTCAGGATTATCGGCTTAAACTACAAACACTCACAATTAGCACTTAAAAACTAGTACTTAAATTCTAATCCTAATTCTATTTACTCTATTTAACCCCTACTCTCTCTAATTACTCAACCAGCCACTCTTCTCTCTTTTTTTTCAATCACTCGGCCGACCCCAGGGAACCACACATGCACACGCACATACAGCTAGCTCTCCCCTACCTTATCTTCTTCTTCTACCCCAAATCCACCTCACTCCCTACTCTCAAATCTCTCTCTTTCCCCTCAAATCTCTCTCCCATCTCTCAGACCAAGCCAGTGGGTCTCTCGGCCTTTGGACCACGCCTTGGCCACCGCCGCCACTACACTGCCGCCATCCACGCCGCCGGTCCGTCCCATGGCGCCGCCGTCGCCGGCCTCCGCCTCCTCACGTAGCCACACCGCGCCTCCACCAGGCTCGGCTCGGCCCGCCTGCCTCCTCGGCTCCCGGTGCCACCGCCACCTCTTCTCTCTCGAGTCCGGCACAGTGGGGTGTTGCCGTCATTGCCGCTGCCCATCGCTCCGGCCTGACGCCGCCAGACGCCCTCCTCCTCGAGTCCCGTGCGCGAGGGCGCTTCGCTCGCCGCCTCGGCCTCGGCTCCTCCTCGGCCATTGCCGCCTAAGCTCCATGGTCCCCGCTGACTGTTGCCACCACGGCCCGGCCCATACGGCATGGCCTTTGCCTTCCTCTCGGTTCCCCATTAAGCCTACCTCCCTACCTCTCCCAACCCTCTTCTGAAGCTTGATTTTTACTTTAGTTGATTTAATCGATTTGCTTAATGATGCTTGAATGGTATGCATGGCTAACTGTGGTTTGATTGCTCCTAGATGATGCAAATGGGAGGTGCTGGTGGTGATTTGAGGGTTGTTTGGCCGATGCAATACTAAGGTACTAAACCCCCTGTGCTTGATGACTCTCAACCTTCCCCTCTGCTCTGTGATGACTTGAATATACTGAGGGTGGATGGGATTGATTACCTGATGCCTGCTGATTCAATGGATGCTAGTGGATGATTTAAACAAGCATATATGTGGGCTGGGTTACCTCCTGCTAGGGTTTTGGGGATGGGGAGCAGGTTGTAGTGCCAGCTTGCTGGTGCTCTTTGCTTCCCTTCCTTTTGCTCCACTGGTTTGGGGTGGTGGCTGTGGTGGGGATTCTCCTGGTGCTTCTGGCTGCTCCTGGCTGCTCCTGGTTCTCTTTGTGTCTCCCCTTCTTCCTCCTTGTGGCAGTGCTGGGATGGTTGAGCTCCTGGCTGCTCTCTCTCTCTCTCTCTCTCTCTCTCTCCTTGCGGCTGTGACTGAGAATGGGGAATTGCTATGGCTGGGTTGGATACTTAAGGCTGAAGGAAATGGTTGATCTTATCCTGGGTTGTGGTAATTTTGTTTTTACGGTCTTCCTATTCCTATTTACCACAACCTTATCTACTTCCTTACTATTACTTCCTGTTCTGATGCATATGAGCTGAAATGATGATGCTGTGGGCAATATGGTTACCTCTGCGGGCTTTCCGGTTAATCGGAACTAAATACTGTGGGCGTTGGTTGAGGTTGCCCGATGATGTGTTGAACAGAGGGCGATAATGAATAGGAATGTATTGATGGCTTTTAATGTGGCTAAGGTAATTGAAACCAGGTGGGTGTTGGCTTCCATGATGCCGGATGATGAAACCCCCTAAGAAAAGGTTGCCTACTTACTTAGGTTGGCATCGATGCCTTAATCATCAAGAGCCGATTAACTTCGGTTAATCCGGGTATTTTGGTGATTAAGGAACCGGCTGACCTATGTGAGTATGGAAGGCTATACTGACGGCAATCCCCTTTCCTCTACTCTAATTGGTACTACTGATTTAGGCTTTTCTAATTACTTCTTGAGCTTTTGGTTGCAAGACAGGTAAAACGGAGGATAGCTGAATGAGGTGGCTAAGGGAAGCTTAGATGAAATGGATGCAAGCACATTAATTTGTAAATTGACTTATTTTTGTAATTGGTGTTGTAAAAGATTTATAACCTTAAATTTGAATTAAGTATTGGTTTGTAAAATTTTAATTTCATTTTGTAAAAAGGACTGATGTAAAACTGGGTTGTGACTCATTAATGTTTGCTTGATTTCAGGGTTCATTTCGTCAATTTTATAATTGATTACTTACTGAGATTATGCTTGACATGTTTTAATGAAATTTTTTCTTATGTTAATTACATGATTACTGTTGATAAGCTTGGTTTAATTACGCGGGTTCTCACACTAAAACTCCAGATATGTTGCCGTCCGTTGGAAATCTCCCGTTGATTGATATTTCCTGTCAAAACTGTTTGGGAAAGGGGGCATAATAGGAACGAGTGTTTAAATTCAATCTATTGTTCTTTCTGTTACAATTAATCAATTATGGGCATGATCGCAAATTCTGCCTCACCAAAAAGAAAGCTAGTAACGAATCTTGGATCCGGAAATCTAGCGCCAACAGTTTTAGGCCCACCCATCCTTCCCAACAACCAGTCCCCGAAGCCCAAGTATCTGAACTGCTCGACCCTTCCCCTTCATCCTGTAGTGCCTCGAATCTGCCATTGCTGCGGCTCTTCTCCCCCAGAATTTCACAAAACCCTCTTCCTTCCTCTTCTCCATCCATCACGACCTACAATATTGCTCGTCCAGAGCGGTTTGTGCCAGCCGGTTTGGACCTTGATGAAGGATCCAACCATCGCATGTAGCGTGCTGACCTGTTGTTTGCTGGTAATCCTCCTAACGACCATGATGATTCAATTGTGGTAGTTGAGCCAGCAGTTCATCTGGACCATATTGCTCAAGCACATGATGAAATTAGGGACCTTCTTTGGGAGGTCCAAGGGGTCTGTGTTCTTAGCTGTGCCCCCCATCCTTTGGGATTTGGAATTTTTAAGTTTGCATCTATTCTTCAAAGAGATATCATGGTTTACAGAAGCCCCCATGACATTGTTCCACATCATCTAGTTCACTTTCTTAAGCATGATGAAGCAATCAGCTAGCGATCTTCTGTTTTCACTAGGGTTGGCTGGATTATGATGCTTGGATATCCGTTAGATTACACACGAGAAGTGGACATAGGTAACAAGAAGAAAGATAAAAAGGCTAGAAAATCCAAGAGCAGGACTAAAGGCCAAAAACCTTAAGTCAAAAGCTCTAAGGAGGTCATAGCCGTGAGCAATACGGAGCCTCGGAGCTCCAAACTATACTCCGATCGGAGCAAGGGTAAACGTCCCGAATGGAAGAATGACAACCTTAGGTGGTATCTTTTTCACAAAAAAAGAAGGACACGACCTTCACAACTGTCGAGTTTTTCAACAGAAACTCGAGGATTACTACTCCGGTAAAAGACCGCTTACTACACTTGAAGAGGCAGGACAAACGAGTGGTCGAAATAGTCGGATGATGATGAGGAGATGTTGTTTCAACATCCAGAATACACCATCGATCACATTTATGGGGAATCTTCATCATATGAGTCGAAACGACAGCTTAAAACTGTCGAACGTGAGATAAATTCCATCGACCCTCCTCTTGCCAATAAAGTACCAAATTGGTCAAAAATGATCATCTCCTTTGAGAAAGGTGACTATCCAACCCCTTCTACTCAACTTGGTCATTTTTCGACCGTGGTTGAGCCCACTATCAACAGCTGTCGAGTCAATCGTATGTTAGTTGATGGTGGAAGTTCATTAAACATACTATTTAAGAGTGCCCTGGATAAAATGCAAGTTCCCATGACAAAGATCAAACCAGTACGGCACTCATTTAATGGGATCGTACTGGGGTCTTCGGCCAAGCCTATTGGTCAAGTTTTCCTTCCTGTTACATTTGGATCACCAAACAATTTCATGATGGAAAAAATCTCTTTTTGTGTGGTCGATTTCGAGACGGCATATAATGCTATCCTTGGTCAACAAACTCTAACACGATTCCTAATGGCTGCTCATTATGATTATCAATATCTTAAAATGCCAGATTCCAAAGGAGAAATCATAATCCGCTATGATAAAAAGATGACGGTTACATGTGACTGTAAGTCTCTCGAGATGGTTGGCCAAATATCAACTCGAGAAGCAAGCAAAGTGCAACCTTCGACCAAACAGTCGAAGTCTAAAATTGCCCCAAAGCTGAATGACCAAGTCAAAGAAGTTCCACTTAATATAGAGGAGCCTTTGAATACCGTTCGCATCGGAGTTGCTCTCGACCCCGTATAGGAAGACGCCCTCGTCACCTTCCTCCGAGCAAACACAGATGTCTTCGCGTAGCAAGCATCCGACATGCTCGAAGTTCCCAGGGAGGTGATCGAGCACAGACTAGCTCTATGGCCTGATAGGAAGCCCGTAAAACAAAAATTACGGAGATTTGCACCTGATCGACGAGATGCTATTAGATCAGAATTGGACAAGCTACTTAAGGTAGGTCTCATAACCCTGTAATGGTTAGGAAGTCTAATGGTAAATGGTGTATGTGTGTAGACTTTACTGATATAAATAAAGCTTGTCCAAAGGATAATTTTTCCCTTCCTCGTATCGATCAGTTAGTTGATTCCACTGCTAGTAGACTTAAGGTAGTTGATTGAAATTTGGGGGGGATGGCGATCTATGCTGTGAAGGGACAAGCTGACCACGGTGCCCGCCATGCTTGAGGTTACGTTAGGGTCCAAGTGGACATGGTACATGATAATTTCATGGCCGCCCCGTTGGAGATTCGCCCGAACGAAGACATCAGAACACTAGGGGATGCTATGCACACTTTTATCCAGTAGCCCAAGAAGGACATCGCCCTGGAGCCAGCAGTGCCGCGATCTCGACACAACCATTCCTCTCCAACAAAACTCTCGATGACTCCACCTCATGTTTCGCCCCAGAAGGCCACCTCATCGGTTCCCGTAGAGAAGACGCCGAAGGAACAAGAAAAGCGTGCCGTCGTATCGGTTCCCAAGTCGTTTCGCAGGAAGACGCTGCCAGTCGTTAAGGCCAAATCGAAATCGATGAACATTAAGGCGTCTCCCGAGTCCGGAAAGTACTCCATCGGAAAACTGTTGTGCTTCGACATAGAATTACTCTACGCTGGAGTAGGTTGTCAAGCTTTGCATGCCTGGTATGTGCGGAAGACCAAAGAGAAGGGGTACTACGATACTGGAATCACCGTCAGATACAAGGATGAGTATTTCTTCAACGGGCTGGGCCACTTCGTCGTGGGCTTCGACGACTTATACGACCTATTCAATCTCGTTGCCCTCGACACCTCGCTTCTACGATGTTGGACACTGTAAGTGTGTACAATCAAGTTCTACATTCATGTAATACCGATAAATATCACAACTCATTGCTTATGTATAGATATATGATGAAAAAAGCCCGAGAATGGTCCGAACAGGTGGGTTTCCTCGACCCACATGTGGTCTCTATGCAAACCATCGAAATAGACGCATCCTTCGTCGAGAAATACATAACAGCGGCATTGCTTCGTCAGGACAACAACCAGTACATAGTGGTGCCCTACAACCAGGGGTAAGTGCTTCACTACTTGCTATACAAATTTCATTTGTACTTTAGACGCAGCACGAACTTAGGTTTAATGACTAAAGCGACATACATGAGTAGGTACCACTGGATCCTTTTAGTCATTATACCAAAGAGGAATAGGGTGATATACCTTGATTCCCTAGTCGAAACAAGCACGACTTCAAAGATTCGAAGGAATACTCGATGTGTATGCTCATTTCCTCCATACATAACTCCATTGTAGTCTTCCTTCAGTTGAAATGGCCGAGGATAACCTTTTGGAATCATGTAGGTCGTTCATCGCCTATGTTGCCAAAGAAGGATCATACAATGGATCGAGCGTCACACTAACACACAGGATGCAATTTTCGATATGTGCTATAACACAATAATCCAATATCATACTTTATAATAATACGTCTCGAACTGACTATACCTATATATGTAATTCTATTTTTGCAGTGCCGCCAGCAAAAAAATGATGAGCTATGTGCATTCTACGTTTGCCATCATATGCAGCAAATTATTACTTCTAAGACGAAGGATCCCAAGGTTTGTCAATCTCGAAATAATTATTTCCGAATTATAAATTTAAATTTATATGTTTACCACTTTACTCTTGCTAGCGAAAGGGTATGATCATAGATTTAGATGCACTCGTTATGAAAGAGATCATGGACGTTCGAGGGAAGCTCTGCGCCTTCATCAAGACAGATATCATTAACCCCGATGGAGACTTTCACTCCGTCACCGATCCAGAGTTTCACCCTGTCGACACCTCTCAACCACGTGCAAACAAATGATTCAATTGAAATCCAATTGTAACTATAACGAGAATACTTGAACAAATTCTTTTGTAATTTATTTTGAGTAATGATCACTTTGAGTTGTCAACAATTGATTATCTGTGATGTTTTTCTGTATGCTTGTTTTCAGAAGGCATGGCTAGCAATTCCTGAGGCTAGCAAAAAAAAAAGTAGTTAGGGTAGTGAACTATCATAGACGGTTTCCATTAAAAACCGTCTGTGATACGTAGAATATCATAGACGATTTTTAATGGAAACCGTATGTGATACTATACTTTCACAGACGGTTTCAACAAAAAACCGTCTGTGTTATTCCGTATCACAAACAGTTTTTAAACCGTCTGTGATAACCGCCTGTTATCACAGACATACAAATTCAGACGGTTCGGAAACCGTCTGTGATGACGGTTCCGAACCGTCTGTGATGAGATTTTTCTATAGTAGTGTGTGATCGGACATCCAGTATTAGCATTTTTATAGTAGTGGTTTCTGGTAGAGTGGAGACTGAGGAGTGGTCGATCGGCCAGCGAGTCGGTGGGCCGCACCTGTCTACACTTTCTCCTCACTCCTCTCCTGTCCACGTGCCACCATTAATTCGCTCCCGGCACATGCATGTGTTTCGTCCAACCATGCACAGTATGCACATCCCTCGTGCAGTCGTGTGTGTATTGCGTGTACGTACCATGCGCCGCCGTAGCAGACAAGTGTACATATAATATACGTACGTAGAATCCATCCTGCATACAAAGGTACACACGGCGCGCTGCCAATTGCGCAAACGTATACGTAAGCAATCCGGGTCCGAGTAGGATTTGGGAAGGAACCCCTACTCGCCGCCATAAGCCATTGCAGACAAAACTGATTAAAACTGAGTACGTAGCCGCTGTTCTCTTGATATACAATCCATGCTCTTTCACACACGTGAGAAGCCGAGCGTGGATGATCGATTTAGTCCATATATACACGCTGACGTAGGCGCAGTTGAATCAAACCAACCCCTGGATTAATTCCCCCTGGCAAAGACCAATGCGCCTCGTGTACGTACGCGCCTACTTGTGACCTTCCTCTCCTGACGTTTCCGTAGTGGGGGTGGACCCCACATGGACACGTACGTACGCACCGAGCCGACGTGTAAAAGATCGCAAGCGTAGTAGCTGAGTCTGACTAGCTTCATAGCTTGTTTACAGGGTCTTTCTAGGTTGCTTGGATAGAGATGCTGGGAGCAATTAATTAAGCTAGCATCGCTAAAAAAAAAGAATCAGATTCCGTGGACCAAGGTAGCCTAGTCAGCAGTGCCATCTACTTCCTTTGGTAGATTCGCACCCGGAGGGGATCGATGCTGATGCCCTCCCTCGATTTGGTGCGCGTCTCCGGACTCGCAGCCGTCGCTGGTTTTTTCGTTCCCGGTCTCTCGCCTATGTGGAGTTAGAGAGGTTTAGGGGTGGCCCTGTCTGGTGACCCGTTCGAGCCTGACCCAGTCTGTGCCAGGCCCTGAGACTCTATTTCTGGCTCGATGGTCCAACCCGAAAGCCCGCAGGTCTGATAAAACGAATAAAAAAATATAAAAAGACCCTTTTTTTATTCTTAAACTGAATTAAATATTACTGTTTATTCAAAAAAACATTAAAATAATATTTTTTTTGATGGAAAACGCAGATTTCGGGCTGAGCTCAGGCCTGCCTATTTACGGCCGAGCTTTTCAAGCCCGGCCCGGCCCGGCATTTAAACAGGTCTACGTGGAGTGCATAGCATCAACACATATTACGTACACAGCCTGTTCTTTTACACGTATGTCCTCTCCTAAGGCTGCTCCCAATGGGCAGTATCTTAGTGTATGATGAGTGTTAGGATATTATCTTCTCAATACATGGTTTCTTATGGTGTAGTATCTTAGACTGTTTCATTTAATTACATGCATGATCTTTACTAGTATTTGAGCATTGTGGTCTATTTGTGGCATGTACTAAAGCAATTACATGCACCGTACGGGATCGATCACAATAAATTTTATGCGTTGAATTTTGAGACCGAACCGGTATCCAGATTAGATACTAAAGTACTATCTCTCTTCATTAACTATGGTGCCACATCAACATTTTGCCTACATGGTAGGCTTAAGATACCAACCTGCAGGCTAGGAGCAGCCTCAGTAGTGTATCGTGTCTCACCCCTTATTGTTCTTGCTGTTTACATCTTTACCTCCCAGACCCTTGTTCGGTTAAAATGAGAGAATTAATTAATTAGCCCCTACATACTGGCGACATATCAGGTGAGTATGAGTCTTTGTGTGCACACGTGGACACAGGACATCCTGGCCTTCTATTGTGCAACGAACGATGACAAAGATCGAGCATCAGACACCTCTCGTAATCGTCAATTTTGCACCCCCCCCACTCCCGAGCGCGCGCAAATTTTGCCTTCCCCCCTCGCCGAGCTTGCCTTGCACCATTTTTCCAGATGCCGAGCGCTAGGGTTTGACCTACCGCCACTTCTCTGTGCCGGTGTTGTGCGACGTAGCCCCTAAGTCGCCCCGCTCCGCCGACTTCGCATTCGCCGTGAGTTATTCGCCGCCGCCTCTTCGTCACTTTGCTGCTGTGCCCCGCGCCGCCACCCCTCTGTTGTGCGGCCGCCACTGCGTCGCAGCACTGCGTTCGGCCCTCCTCCCGAGTCGCCTCGAGTCGTAGCCCCCGAGCCGCCCTGCATCGAGCCGCCACCCCTTCGTCATACGGCTGCATTCGTCTCGGGTGATTCGTCCCTACAACGCCAGTGCTCCACTGGCCTGTGCCCCAGGTAAGAAAAATGTCTGGGATGAACAATTGATATGAACTGCTGTCTGAGATGAACAATTGATATAAACTGCTGTCTAAGATGAACAATTGATATGGCCTGTTGTTTGATTGTGGATTGTTCATCTTTGTTTTGATGTCCAGCCGCATGGACGAAATGGAAGATGTGAGCAGCTCCGTGCGGCCACTAGCTTTGCCTAGTCCCGAACCCGAAATGGCCGATGCACACTCTCTCATTTCGATATCGTATTGTAAAACCCCTCGGAAGGCGGCTAGCATCCCATTCTTCATGAGTGTGCTAACAATTTTTAATTTGAATGATTAATATCGTTCTAGGGCTAAATCATCGTTATCGCTGCAGGGATCGTCATCTGCACTGGTAGTTACTGACTCTTTGACACCTGCCAAGGAGATGATTTTTGAAGATGAGGATGCAGCCCTGGAGTTTTACAAAGCATACGCGTATGTTGCGGGCTTCTCCGTTCGTATCGGACAGCGGACGACTACGAATGAGGTGTTGCAATGGAGAAGGTACTATTGTGCCAGACGTGGATAGAAGGAAGAAAAAGGTAAGGACAAGGTGGATGTTAAAGTGAAGAGGACATATGAGTCTAAATTGAGTAGATGTGGTTGTGAGGCCATGTTTGGTATCAAACAGACTAAGGACAATAAGTTCAGATTAGAGACATTTATAGAAGTCCATAACCATAGTTTTGTCGCACTTGATACGTTCTAATAGACAAGTAACTGAGAAGGCTAAGACTACATTGTTCGTATGCCATCAGGCTAGCATTGGTACTTTTGGGGCATTTAGATATCTCCATGTCAGCGAGGGTGGATTTTAGAATGTATGATGCACAAGAAAGGACTTGCAAAATTATCATCGTACTTAATTTGAGAGAGAGTATAAAGTTCTCAGATGCTCAGATATCTCCATGTCTGTAAGGGATTGTAAATTCCTTTCTAAATTGTTTGTAATTATTCACTCTTCTTTAATTTAATTATACTGTAGGGGCCTTCCCTACCGTCCTTTGTCCAAAAAAAAAAATCTCCACAGCTAGTATATTTCCAGCAGCGTAGCGCACATAGTGCTGTCGATCGGACCTGAATTTTTTCAGGTGTATGTCTGTGACTGTGGACGAGCTGCAGAATACGCTCTTGTGATGAGTGGATTTCTTAAGGGAAAAAAAATACAAAAATACAAAAAGAAAAGAGGAGAAAAGAAAGCTTCTGGTCGAGTGGAGACTGGAGAGTGGTCGACCAGCCAGGCGAGTCGTTGGGCAGCACCTGTTTACATTTTCTCCTCCCTCCTTCTCCTGTCCACGTGGCCACCATTAATTCGCTCCCGGCACATGCATGTGTTTCTTCCAACCATGCACAGTATGCGCATCCCTCGTCCACTCGTATGTGTGTACGTACCATGCGCCGCCGTAGCAGACAAGTGTATATATAATATACGTAAGTAGAATCAAACCAGCATACATAGGGAAATACACACGGCGCACTGCCAATTGCACAAACGTATACGTAAGCAATCCGGGTCCGAGTAGGATTTGGGAAGGAAACCCTACTCGCCGCCATAAGCCATTGCTGACAAAACTGATTAAAACTGAGTACGTAGCCGCTGTTCTCTTGATATACAATGCACGCTCCAACTCATGCTACACACAATACATGCATGCTAGCCCGTGAACACTACGTATTTTGCATTCCCTAACACCCCCCTCTCCCTTTTACTAGCGATCGGATTAGTGGAACTAGCTCGGAATGCGTGCTCTTTCACACACGTGAGAAACCGAGCGTGGATGGTCAATTTAGTTAATATATACACGCTGACGTAGGCGCACTCGAATCAAACCCAACCCTGGATTAATTCAATTCCCCATAGGGATGGTAATCATGTCCGATTACTCGTGTGCCCGTAGACGAATATCCTAATGAAGATGGGTATTAGCGTTTTTCTTTGCCCGCGGGCATAGAAACGGATACAATTTTTTGCCTATCGGGTAAACGGGCACGGGCATGGATAAACTCCACCCGTGTCCGCTTCGTCCGATTACCCACAACCTACACTGGTAGGTGGGGCTATTGTCTAAAACCCTAGTCACCGCTCGACGCTCGTCGACTCGCTCCAAGTCCCACCAGCACCAGAATGCATCCCACGCTCTCAGCACACTTCCCAGCTCCCAGCCGCCAGAAGACCCCTCCCATCCCGCGCCCCCATCCCCACGCAAAATCTTCCTCCGGTCCTTCCCCAGTCCGGCCAGCCAGCCAACCGCTGCCCCGTCACCCGTCCTCCTCCTGGCCAGCCACCCAAGAACTCCAGATCCGTCGCCCCCGTCCAGAACTCTAGATCTACCGCCCCCGTCTGCTCCGGCCAGCTGCCCAAGAACTCCAGATTCGGCCAGCCGCTGCCCCGTCCTCCTCCCAGCCAACCGCTGGCCTCATCCTCCTCCCGGTCGGCCGCAGTCCAGATCCGCCCCTATCGCCCGTCAGCCCGGCCTCCTCGTCCCACCCAAGCACCGCTTCCTCGGTCTTCGTCGCCCCCAGGCCACCGGCAAGGCCAAGGGGAAGTTAACAGCTGACGAGGTCGATGCCGCCGGGGCCACCTCCTCCACCGGCGGTACCGGGGGCGATGAGGACTCCGCGCAGCTCCACAAGCGCCGACTACCCCCTCGCCGTTGACGTGCCGAAGGGGAAGGGCGAAGTAGTTATCGAGGAGAGCTCCACCGCCTCCGTCGAGTCCCACTTCATCCCGTAGGAGCCGGCGTCGGTGCATCTTGGCCTCCTCATCGCCTCCACCGGTTTCTCGGTCGGCGCGGGCGGCGCCGACTCTAACAACAGCGAGGACCAGAGCAGCAAGTCCTCCACCACCGCGAGCTAGTCTAGGGAAGTGGTGATTCTGATGATGCTGATGTTGAGGACACAATGGATGACTGATGGGGGAGTGTTGGGAAGGGTGAAAACAGATTAGGGATGCATTTTGGTGCTGACCCATACGCCAAATCAATTTTGTTACTTCAGAGAACGTAGGAAGCTCTTGAGAATGGTATAGTTGAATTCTCACCCAGTTTATCTTCATGCACTAACCAGTTGCTAATGAGCTTGTCCCTTCAGAGAAATAGGGCATGCGTTGAGGTTATTCAAGTTAAACTTTGTGTCAATTATCTGTGTAAAGTGTAAACCAATGTTCTTTCTTAGTACATGTTATCTGACAACATTCTGTAAGAAGTTCAAGGTCAAATTGAAAGCTTCAGAATGTGGTTTTACTTGGCTACTGCTGCTGATACTAGAGCTTGCAAAAGAAGAACTGTATCATGTCTTCGCGGGTAAACGAGTATGCCCGCGGGCGACGGGCACCCATGAGCGACGGACGTGGGCGAGATTCTTCGCTCGTCGTCCTTCACGGATATACCCACGAGGAAAAATCAGGACCGCAGATATAGATATAGACGAACACTACTAATACCCGCCGCGCCCCTAATTCCCCCGTAGCAAAGACCAATGCGCCTCGTGTACGTACGCGCCTACTTGTCACCTTCCTCTCCTTACGTTTCCGTAGTGGGGGTGGACCCCACATGGACACGTACGTACGCACCGAGCCGACGTGCAAAAGATAGCAAGCGTAGTGGCTGAGTCTGACTAGCTTCATAGCTTGTTCACCGGGTCTCTCTAGGTTGCTTGGATAGAGATGCTCGGAGCATTTAATTAAGTTAGAATCGCTAAAAAAATGAATCAGATTCCGTGGACCAAGGTAGCCTAGTCAGCAGCGCCATCTTCTTCCTTTGGTAGATTCGCACCCGGAGGAGATCGATGCTGATGCCCTCCCTCGATCTGGTCGATTTGGTGCTCGTCTCCGGACTCGCAGTCGTCGCTGGTTTTTCCGCCCCCGGTCACCTGTCGCCTACGTGGAGTGCATAGCATCAAGCCTGTTCTTTTACACGTATGTCCTCTCCTAAGTAGCGTATCGCATCTCACCCCTTTTTGTCCTTGCTGTTTACATCTTTACATCCTAGGCCCTTGTTCGGCTAAAATGATAGAATTAATTAATTAGCCCCTACATACTCCGTTATGTTTTCGTAATTTTAATTAGGAGAAAGACACACGCACACGCACACGCACACGCACACGCACACGCACACGCACTATTACGCACGCACACCTTAGTATTTGGTTCATTAATTACCCCTGTGTATTTATTTTAATGTAGCTACTCATAAGAAAATATATAGTGCAATATTTTAATTTTTATATGATGATTCGTAGTTAGAAATGTAACTTAATGTTTTTTAATGTTATACTAGTAGTATATTTGCCATATTTTGTTGGGAGCATATTCTATGCGCTCACATTTTGTGGCTCACTCATGCATACACTCAACTTTTGATTTCAGCTCCAAAATAGTATGAAAGATCCCCGAAAAAAATTCTAGATGTACTTATCAATGCATTCTAAATTAAGAGTAACAAAAATGAGAAACAAAATTTAAAACTTGCCATAAATAATACAGCACTAAATATATGTGGAAATGTCTTCTTCATATGATTGGTAATCTAAGCTATTTTCAATGTTACAGTATGTGACCCTTTTATTTTTTATCAGATTTTATTATGACTACCTTTTCTTTGGCTGCTAAAATATTTAATTGAAAACTTGTCATAAAAAAATATTTAATTTAAATTGGCGCGGTTTTGCTCTGACATCATCCTGAACATAGTATTTATCTTAGAATGCTCTTAATTAATGCTATGATGCATTATACTTTTTGTGCTACTTTTCCTTCTGTGTCAAAAAATAATACAACATTTCACTACAACAGAACTAACTGATGGAGGCGACTTCCTTGTAAAGTAAAAGTGTTTTTTTTACCCCTAGGGAGTTGTACATGTGTTTTTTTAAAATGTCTCATAAATGTCTTCCGATGTATTGTCGCTACGACAGTAGTGACGTTTTTTCAAGCGTCTCTACAGGATATGTGATGTTATGTAGAGACGTTGCACTACACATCAACCAATAAATATAAAAAATGTATGCACTCTTGCAAAGGTTGTTACTTAAACTCAAGACCTTATGGAAAATACTTCTCTTAGACTTGTTAGACTAGCTAGCCACCTCAACCTCACAACCTCAAATATT
This sequence comes from Phyllostachys edulis, assembly GCA_036346405.1. Taxonomy (NCBI): domain Eukaryota; kingdom Viridiplantae; phylum Streptophyta; class Magnoliopsida; order Poales; family Poaceae; genus Phyllostachys; species Phyllostachys edulis. The sequence goes on from CM070566.1 coordinate 24,500,743, forward strand.
TAGTTGTATGTTGCAATATTATTATGTAGTTCTTTTAACACATATCAACCACAAAACAATGTCTGTAGAGAGTTAGAAAGCGTATCAAAAAATATCTTTATACAACATAACATTTAAGTGAATTAGAGACTATTTCAAAAATATCTCTACAAGATAAAATTCTGTATGTATCTTGAAAATGTCTTAAACCCGTCTTTAGCATACAAAATTTTGGGATGATTTTTAAAGTGTCTCTAAAAAATGTCTCTACACTATATAACTTCTTATTTTAGAGACAAATTGGAAAACACCTCTAGAAAAATGGGTGGTTTTCTTGTAGTGATTAAATCTAAACATATATTCTCCTTCATATAATTTGCATTGTTGAAGCAAGTTACATCTCAATGAATTAGATCCACATGCATGTATATTGTACAATTAATCACTCGCTTCCAAACTTCTCCCTGTCAAATCAAAAATAGACCTCATTAACAATTATAGTTTAGTCCTATCAAAGGCAAAACCCATCAGCTCATGAAAGCATCATTCTAGTAGCATGCCGTATATATATCCATCTCATTACTTCCATATCTACACTTAATGAAGATGGCTTCACTTTACTGCAAGTTCCTTGATATTAATATTTTCAAGGCTGGACCAGCCAGCTTCATCATTATTCAATCGAGCAATGAAATTTTGGATATTTTTAATCACGCTATTAAATTAAATTAGGTGTTTCTTGGAACATAAACTGATTGCATGGTGGAGCTTATTGTCTTGCGAATTTGGAACCCTGGCCCAGTAGCATAAGATTTGGAATATCATTCTGGAGTCTGGACTGGAGTAATTACCATCGTTGTCAAAAATAAAATTTGAAACTAGTCCCTGTCAATTTATTTAGGGAATTGCTATATAACTTCTGACAGTTTTTGAAGCCAAAACTATCTCTTTTCTGTTCATTAGATGTGCTATAAGATTCGTGTTCTTGATGTGCTGTAAGAAAAAATCGTAATAGTTGAATTTTCATTTGTCCGATATGCTTTGAGATTTGCACTTTTTTCCATCTGACGAATTAGGTCCAAATTTATTATGATTTTTTATTCGGAACATAACGGGTTCACCACATTGCCGTATTTTGTTGGTATATAATTTTTTTTTGTCTTTGTTTTTGCTCAACCTCTCAAAGTACATGTAAAGAATATAATGGGTTCACCACATTGTTGTATTTTGTTGGTATATAATTTTTTTTTTGTCTTTGTTTTTGCTCAACCTCTCAAAGTACATGTAAAGAATATAATGGGTTCACCACATTGTTGTATTTTGTTGGTATACAATTTTTTTTGTCTTTGTTTTTGCTCAACCTCTCAAAGTACATGTGAGATTTTGAATCATGTGATGGAAAGATGAGTTATTAAGACTTTCAAGAATAATTACAGCGACCAAGAACCAAAATTACATAAATAATTCACTGTAATCTATGTATAATAGAGTTATAAATGAACTTTCAGAATGTGACAGTCTTTTACATAGAAAATAGTCGAATGGTGTGTAGACAGACCGCCATGCAATAAAAACTAGTAGGAAAAATATCTTCATTTGTTGATGAGATAGAGACTACAAATGATGCCATTTTGTCTACCCTAATCCCCATATCCTTACCTAAGGGTCTGTTTGGTCCCCTGCATTACATTGGCCCGCACCAGCTCATACAAATTTCTGTGTGTTTGGTTCCCTGCATCATTACTCTAGCCAGGCTCCGCTCGTGCAAAAGGCCGCCCTCAGCCTGGCCCGACGCGAACGCGGATTGGGAGCTTCCCTCGCGAGCCTGGCCACGTGCGTGCATCCAAGTCCGCAGCCGCCTCCTTCGTCACGTGAGTTATTCCCTTCCCTCCCCGTTTACCCGTCACCTCCACCTCCTCCGCGCATCTCCTGGCGACCACCACCACCCACCTCCGGCCGCCGCTATCTTACTCTCCCGCGATGGCGCATGCATGCAAGCAGATCCACGGCTTCCCCATCTCTGCGCCTCTGGCTCCCCTTGCCCACATCCTCAAACCCTCCCTCCGCCGAGGAGGCCGCCGATCTTGACGATCCGCCGCCGATTCCTCTCCATCCCCGCCCCCAAGGCCACGCTGGCGGCAGCGGCGAGGGAGAGCGGCGTGTCTAACGCTTCGTCGTTGCGGCGCCGACCCGCCATCGTGAATTGGGAATGTGAGTTCCTATGCTACTTTTATGGTGAATCTGAGCCAAATGTCGCATTGTATGTAATTAGCGATAATAAATGTGTTCGTGGTATACTCTAAGATCGGTAGTGATTACAAAAACTTAGCCTACTTGGGTTGTTCGTTCTGTGCAAAGTGTCATAGGAAATCTTGTTGTTGTTGCTCTTTTTTAAGCCTTGAAGGTTGTTATTTTTGCTCTTTGTTTGATAGGTGAGCTACTACGGACATTCCTGCTATTCCTTTTGTTATGTGGCCTAGGGTGTTCCATTCTAGAGGATAGTTTGTTGTAACACCCTGGCTATGCGGAAGCCAAGATGCTACCTAGAAGACTAACGTACCACGTCAATACGGAATAATTTCAACCATTTTTCAAACAATAATACTTTAACCAAATAGAACTAAGACGTTTCTCTAAAATCCGACAGAACCTCCTTTGTATAGATGGCTATACTGGGGATTCAAACAGTTTAATATAGCATCAATCAACAATCAAATCATCCAATTTAACGAATCACCAAAGGACATCCCGAATAAGCTAAACAACTATAGCATAATCAAAAGGACATCCATAATCTTCTAATCAACCCTATTACAAATTATTGAGACTCTACTGAACCAATTAATTTCAACATCTCACTAAACCATCAACCAAACATTCTAGTCGATCAACGAGAATTAAATGAATTCAAGCAACGAAGGAACATGATCATAAATGGATCATCCACGACCATAATTAAAACATCCACCACGAAGGGTGGACACAATATGAATCTAGAGCAATTATCAAGAATATGAATTGTGGATAAATGGACTAGGTTATTCATTGTGGTTAGTGATTATGTGACGTGCACCAAGTCTACCCCTTCCATGCATATCGCTGCCTCGAGAGGTACCTAGCAAGCACAACACAGCAAGTGTGAGTCCACGACTCAGCAAAGTGCAATAGTAAATCAAACATAGCATCGTAAGTAGTCAAAGGGGAAATAAACAATTACATCATGAACAATATCATTATATACTACGAAACCATCTCTTAGGATGGCATCAAAAGCATTCAATGGGAATAAACGATCACACCTTGAACAACAATATTATATGCCGAACAACCAAATCCAAATCTTATGCAGAAATGAGATGAACGTGTCATGAATGCATCTCTTCACTTCTTAGCAATTACCGGTAATGCGGAGTAGTACATCCGTCGATGTATACTCAAGCTGTGCCCTTAGGCACAGGGACCTCATGCCCACACTCCACGAGTGTGGGGACCCAAGCCCGTCCAATGCATGATGGGGATCTCAATGAAAAATGTGAGCACACCGGACTAGTCATGTAACTTTCTCACCGACCTCACCGGATTAGTTACATGTCTTTCTCACCGACCTGGCTCGAGCACACCGGATTAGTCATGTAACTTTCTCACCGACCTCACCGGATTAGTTACATGTCTTTCTCACCGACCTGGCTCATGCATCCTTACCATGATGCAATGCACATGACCAATGTCATTATCATGATTCATCATTGTCATTATTACCAAGGTGGTCTCATTGCTCATCTTGGCCCATCGTTATTGCCATCAATCATGAAACCATTATCATGCAAATATCATCATTTAAACATTGCCATGTAAGCATTCTCATGTAAACTCCACCATGTAAGTGTAATTACATAAACATTAGCTTGCATTGTCATCTAAACATTTCCATGTAAACTTCATCACATAAGCATCATCATAAAACATTATCATTAACTATGGCATTTAGGCTTATCAACTTCACCAAGCAACAATCAACCTCAATCAACTATGGCATTCATCAAGTATATAATATAACCACTCATTAGTAATACTTGCACTTGCCTCAACCGTGAGACAGCAGTCGAAAAGGCGAAACGTTCTAGCATCGGGGTTCCCCTCCACCTGGTAACCAAGAATGACAATAAGCATCAAATCTTTGACATGCAAGACCTTTAACTCCTTTGCACCAAATGTGACATAGCGAGGGTTGCCCGCATGAGCTTGTTTATGGAAAGATAGGAAAGCACAAGTGATTTCATAGACTGAGTGGAGCAATGGTGAATGTTGCCGCGTGATCACTATGATTATATGACACCATACAGGATATGCCCAGTTTGCTATGTAGTTCCATTCAATCCCTCCAACCAAACATAGAACAGTAACCTCACCAACCTATAACATGCAACAATAGGTTCAGACGGGCTACCTAGCAGCCCCTAAATGCATGGGCAGCTAAAGTAGAAAAGCTTAAGCATTTAATCAAACAAGTCAATGGCAGAATGTAATGCCCATGCCTACTATCGTTAAACAGCTCAAGAGATCCCCAGAAAGCCTCGAGGACAATCCCCCCACTACTATCCACCCAATCGTCACGTGCCTACTATCACTGCACTAGGCATGCCAATCATCAGTTCACCACCCAGTGCATTTCCATGTATGTGGTGCATTTGTTCATGGAGAGAATGGCTTATGCTAAAAGCTCACTTGCAGAAACCACTATCCGAGCACATACACATATACAGTACAACTATAACAGGATTAAAGCGGGGCAATGAAACATCGAGAAGGCGGCATTTGATCGAACAGATACGCTCTATGTTGTGCGGGGCTCGGGTCATTCGAGAGCTCAAGAACCTCGCGAAGCGGCCGAGGCGATTCAACGGCGATACCGATGGTCTCCCGAATATCATGTACCTCCTTCACAGACGCGATGACTGCGTGTTGCCGCCGGAGACGTCTGACGACGGGGTCCACGGCGCCGGTGGCCGTCGCCCCATCTCGATGCGCGCGACGCGATGGTTGACGCCGACGAGCGGCTTTCCCAGAGGAGCGACAGAGCCGCCGCCGCCGCCGTGACTGGAGCGGCGCGCCCATGTCGAGCCTTGGTGTAGCAGACGCAGCGAGGTCATCGAAACCCGCCTCGGCGGCAGCACGGAGGAGCGGGAGGAGGTGGGCGAGGTGGTGGTGCGCGGTCTCCGGGGCAAGAAGCCGTGGCGGCGGGGTGATGTAGGTGTGGCGAGGTTGGAGAGGATGTCCTGGAGAGGAGACGACGCCGATGCCGATCTTGTTGGCCGAGGACTCCATCCCGGCACACAAAGAAGACAAATCGCTGGAGCCGGCCGACGACACATGGCGGCAGGTAGGGTTTTGGGGGAGACGAGGGAGGAGAGAAGAGGAGGCTACTGCTAGCTAGTTTTTATTTCTTTTAGGGTAAAGGGCACCCCTCCTTTAGAACCCTAGTGGGCTGGCCCACTTAGGGCCACGAAGCAAAAGGACCGAGGACCCAAGGCTCACCCTTCCAAATTTTCCTGAATTTTTATGTAATTGCCTCTTCAAACAACATTCTCCTAATTGATATTTGGGGTATTACATTTGTGCTGCTAATTCTTGTACACAAACCTCTAATGGTTAGAAACTAAAAATGAGATCTCGAAGTAGTTCGGACAATTCAGATTATCATTTCAATTTGTACTTTTTAGTTACTTCTCCCCAATAGAGCTTAGAAGTAAGAATTTCTTGGTTGATTGTATCCTTAACCATTTTTTTTTACACAAGGAACTCACCATGAATCCACTAATTGTTTCTTTGCTTAGTTATTCTTCTTTGGATTGGCCATACCTAACTGTGGCCAAGTAAAATTGCTGCAATATTGTTGATCTTTGTACTAGTTTGAATCTCTTCTGACCCACCATGGTCTTGCAATTGCTCCACAACTTACTATGATGAGGCAACAATTGGATGTCATATCTGCTCATGGTCTTGGAGGTGAACCATCTACTTCTACCCCACAAAAGATGAGATCGCCAGTTAAGAAGCTTGCTAAAAAGAAGCTAACCCCTAAGAAGAAGAAGTAGGTCGTTCATATGTAATGTGATGCTTTTGTGATGACAGAATTTATGGTAAAGACTTTGATGTATGGTTAAGACTTGATGTATGGTTTAGACTTAATCTCACTTTGTTGTATGGTTAATACTTGATGTATATGGATCTGACAATGTATATGGACATGTTTTTGGAATGTGAATCAACATGTTTTTCTAGATGTATATGGATCTGACAATGTTTCTGGACATGTTTTTGGAATCAAAGATTATCTACAACTCTTTTGGAAGCTTTAAACAAAAATGGAAATAAAAACTTGTGATAATCTTCTGGGAACAATTTATTCAAATATTAAATTATTTATATTGAATTAAAATGATTTTTCCCAAATTTTTGGAACTCATTTCGACCCACAGAAAATTCAAACTCAAATCAATAACCTAAGTTGGTTTTGAAATTAATTTAAACAAATAAATATTGAACAGTGGGTTTTCAAATTTTATTTGAGTTCTAAACCATCCCAGGAACATCTCTGTTTAATTTCATAATTTTTAGAATTTTATTACTATATTTAAAGCCTTAGTCAAACTCATGGCTTCTCGGTCAAATCTGAATTCAAAACCCAAGCATCATTACTCGACTGACCGATCGAACCAAATCCACGCGGTCCAACCCAACCCACTTGAGTCGGGCACGCGTGCGTGCCTCTGTCACACTGACAGTGGGCCCCGCATGTAAACCAGCTCCCGCGCGCCGTTTGAACTTGAATCGTTGTGCACCGTTAGATTCAAGATCAGCGGCCCACAGCGGAGTAAACGTTCGGACCACTCCGATCGTCTCGCGCGCTGTGAGCCGTCCATCACTTGATCAACGGCCAAGATCGCGGGAACGTTCGGACCGTCCGAACGTCCCCTTGATCTCAGCCCTCCATCTTAAGATCGATGGCCCACGTTCCATTTGAACGTTTGGGCTGTGAATAGTTCCAAATCAATCTCAACCGTCCAATCTTGATCCAACCGATTGTTGCCATTTCGTGAGCACGAGTTACTGTGCGTTGGGCGCCGTGGGCCGTCCGATTTCTAATCAGCGGCCAAGGTTTTGCCACGTCCTTTTCCTCTCGATTAAGTTGGTTTTAATTCCCGGTAGGTTTATTTATCAACTGGAAATTGTATTTAACTTCAAAAATTCATAACTAATTCATGTTAAATTATTTTCGGTTGATTCCAATTTTGTTAATTCTGGTTTAATTAAACTTTAATCTAAAAATGTTTTTAAGCCTAATTTTGCTCCAGAAAATTGTTGTATTACATTTAATTTCAAATTAGCTTTATTCATTACATCAAAAATTCCCTTTAACTTTAAAAATGCATAAGTAATTCATTTTAAGTCCTTTTCGGGTGGAATAAAATTTGATAATTCTGTTTTGAGCTATTTTTTTTTCTAAAAATGGTTTTAAGCTTAGTTTTGCTCCAGAAAAATATGAGAATGGATTTAATCCCTGTTTAGGTTTATTTTGTGCATTAAAAATTCATTTAACTTGGAAAATACATAAGTAATTCTCTGTAACCCCTTTTTGAGTGATACCAATTTTGTTGGCTTCCTCTATTAATGAACTTGCTGGTAAAATAGGTTTTGACTATGTTACTGTTTCCAAAAAGTTTACTTATGCATTTAACTTGTGCTCTTTTTCATGTCTTTAAAAATTCATATAAAATGCATCCTAACTCCAAATGAGATGAATCCAAATCTATGACTTGGTAAGGTGTACTTGATATCTAGAGGATTAGTGAAATTTGCTCAGAAGTAGTTTACAATGATTATGAAGTAACTCTGGATGTCTCAACATCTATAGAAATTTGTTCGGTTACTCTTATTGTAACCTTATTGTCAATGCCTCGTCAATATCGTTAAATGTCGTCAAATGTCGTCAAATATTGTTAAATGTCGTTAAATAACGTCAAATGTCGTCAAATATTGTTAAATGTCGTAACATATCGTTAAATATTGTTAAATGCCGTTAAATATCGTGAAATATTGTTAAATGTTGTCAAATGTCATCAAATATCGTTAAATGTTGTCAAATATTGTTAAATGTTGTTAAATATTATTAAATGTCGTCAAATGTTGTTAAATATTATTAAATGTCGTTAAATATCGTCAAATATTGTTAAATGTCGTCAAATGTCATCAAATATCGTTAAATGTCGTCAAATATCGTTAAATGTTGTTAAATATTGTTAAATGTCGTCAAATGTTGTTAAATATTGTTAAATATCGTAAAATATCGTTAAATGTTGTCAAATATCGTTAAATATTGTTAAATATCATTAAATATATTGTTTGTAATAACACGTCCTTAGCGCTTTTTCATCCTACTAACACATACTACTACGAGGGTATTCTTACCTCCCAACACAAGAGGTGATCACACACTCTCACATGCAGGCAACCAAACAACCCAAATTTGCATTCAGTCATGTGTCCACTTCCTGATGCAGCCAGCCAAACAACATCTCAGCATAGCCTGACTCAACAGAAACAGTCAACCAAATAGCCCCTCTTGCATCCACTCAGCCTGGCTAGCCCTAGCCTGAATGACGCGTACGGGACAGGCTAGGGATATGCAGGCAACCAAACACACTCTAAGTGCATGCAGCAAGACTACAAGAGAGAAAGAAGAAATTATTGCAATGTATTTACCTTTATGATTGGGTAAAATGTATTCTTGTGCCCTACAGCCATGCATGCATGTAAAAGCAAGCATACATAGCATAATCTTCTTGCATGCGCACAAGAGAACTCTGCAGGATCGATACCATGCATGGTGTCGCATCTGTTCAGGTTCAGGCATGTTCATTCTATCCTGCAGCTGAGACGGGCCCCACGACACGATACTAGCTACTGACCGCAATTAGCGGAGGTGGCTAGAATTGGTTGCGCGAATTAAGAATTGTGTGTCCAGATACGGACAGAGCTTTCTAGCTTCTACAGGACAAGCATGTTACCGCCCGATACTAGCTACTGACCGCAATCAGCGGAGGTAGCTAGAATTGGTTCCGCGAATTAAGAATTGTGTGTCCATATACGCACAGAGCTTTCTAGCTTCTACAAGAGAAGCATGTTACCCTCAAGCATCAACAATTTAGTTTTACTAGTTGTAACTAGGAAAGAAACTGGATCAGAACAGTTCGAACACTACCGTCCAAGTTGTGACCTAACTGAGCTGCTCCAAGACATGCATAAATTTTACTCAAAATTTCCACAATTAGGTCCTAAACTTTCATTTTGAGGTGTAGCTAGTGCATCCCCTGTATCAATGTAAAATCTGCGCGTAGTGTGGCCCATGTGCAGTTATGTAGTAGAATTAGTCTCACGTTGCTTGTCTAAAGTAAGTTGTAGTAGTATATAATGTCTATTGGGTCCAAACGCAGTACCTCCAGATTAACTATTTTACATGAAGCGAAGATAAACGTGTAAGAGGGGTGCTATGTGTGCGCGGGTCCGCCCCACAATGGGCTAGACATTGAGCGGATTTTAGGCCGAGATGTTACAAATGGCATCAGAGCATCAACCTTCGTTTTCCGGGTGCGTGTGGGACAGGGGTGCGGGCATATGGCGCATGACACGTTTGGGTTCCGAGTGGACACACCACATGGCATATGTGCCGGCACTGGACGCACGGACGTGTATCGAGGGATAATTCTAGGCATTTGCCGTGTGCGGTATGCTGCCGAGGGCATCAGCCCCTAAGGGGTTGAATGTAATACCCTGGCCTACTCGTAGTGCGGCCTGTGTGACCTATGTGGAGTTGTGTGGTGGAATTGGTCCAACATTACTTGTCTAAAGTGAGTTCTAGTAGTATATAATGCATATTGAGTCCAAACGTAGTGTCTCCGTGTTAACCCATTTACATGAAGCGGTGACGAAAGTGTAAATGTGGTGGTATGTGTGTGCGGATCCGCCCCATGGTGGGCTGAGCATTGAGGGGATTTTGAGCTAGGGTGTTACAACCAAATTAATCCACAATATATTTGATGACTATATCATGTCCATGGCGTACATGACATGGCCGGATGATCGACGTACGATATGGAATGGCATGGTATGCCACATCATCAACCCGTCGATAGGATGGCATGCCATGAGTTTTCGACGTGGCTGCTAATGCTGCATTATTCATATTAAAATTTTGTTTTGAACTAGCACTACTACAGAAAAGGCTTTCACAGACGGTTCAAAAACGTCATCACAGACGGTTTCGTGAGCCGTCTGAGTTTATGGATCAGTGATGACATGAGGTCATCATAAATGGTTTTGAACCGTCTGTGATGTATACTTTCACAGACGGTTTGTGGTTCAAACCGTCTGCGATAAATAATATCACAGACGGTTTCAGCCACAAACCGTCTGTGATAAGTATATATCACAGACGGTTTGTGGATGAAACCGTCTGTGTATGTACTTATCACAGACGGTTTGTGGCTGAAACCGTCTGTGATGACTTTTCTCTATAAAGCCCCAAGCAGTGGCTGCTTGTACCATTAAATCCGACATCATATATATATATATTGTTCGTAGTCTCTCAGCCACTTTGAGGGGATCGTCCACGCAGTATGAGAAGGATGAGACAGTAGCCATGGGCAACCTCATTGAGCCCTTGCAAGTTTAAAAAGTATGGATGCAAGGAGACAGTCAGGACATCAAATTACCTAGATTGGACGTCGTTATGTTTAAAAAGTGTCGTTGATGCGCAGGTACTCCGACTGGGAAGTGGCACCATGTATTAGCAAACTAACCATTCTTGATCATGTAATCGTCTTTAAACCCAACAAGAACACCAAGCAACCATTCTCATATTTCAAAAGAATTCTCAACTTGTTGCTGGGTGTTCTTGTTGGCTTTAAAGACAATTACATGCTCAAGAATTGTTGGTTGTCGATGGATGATGCCACTTCGGTAGTTAAGCATCAACGTCACTTTCTGAACATAGCGACGTCCAATCCAGGTAATTGGATGTCCTGACACTCTCCTTGCATCCATACTTTTTAAACTTACAGTGGCTCAATGAGGTTGCCCGTGGATACTGCCTCATCCTTCTCATGTCAAGGTGGACTAATTCCTAAAGTGGTCAGACTACTTATATATATATATATATATATATATATATATATATATATATATATATATATATATATATGATGCTGGTTTTAATGGCACAAGTACCAACGCTGGAGACTTTATAGAGAAGAGATTATGAATGGAATGGTAGGACGCACTGTATGCAAGAGGTAGGAGAACTTGACCGGCATGAACAAGGGGACTATTAATATGAACTAATTATCAATTCAATTTTAGCATAGGACTATTGACACCATTACATCACGAGCAAGGGACTATTAATATGAACTAATTATCAATTCAATTTCAAACATAAGACTATTGACATCATTACATCACGAGCAAGGGACTATTAATATGAACTAATTATCAATTCAATTTCAAAGATCCATCGCAGAGCACTAGCTAGCCACTTTCATCACAGAGCAAGGGGGTAGAGACAGAGAGGACCTTAGTACAACAAGAACCACGGTGGCGACCCACCACCAAAGACAACCCTCATCCATTTCCTTTACCTTGCATAAATCACACAAACATCAGGACATAACTTAAGGCTCATGCATAAAAATCAAACTCAACAAAAGACATTAAGCTAACAGATCTAGAGGAGAATGGAGGGAGGATGGGAAAGCAAAGCCCGACCGGGGCCCTAAGGGCGCAATGGGGTCGGGCGGCGGCGGCGACGAGGTCGAGCGGCGGTGTCGAGGTGGGAGGGAACAGAGTTAGGGCGGGCGCAAACCCTGAAGTGAGCTGGGAGTGACGAGTTAGGCGTCATCAGTGGTTGTGGCTGCGGTGACGCCGCAAAAGACACTCTTATCGCACGAGTGTCTTTTGCGGTCACCAGATGCTGCCAACCGTCATGACGGAAGAATGGCGGCGTCGGCAAGAATGACGGGAGGAACGGACGAGAGTAAGGTCACTGGGAGTGACGAGTTAGGCGCAAACCCTAGCGGCGGCCGGGCTCCTACTTATAAAGAGACTTATCGCGAGCGGTTCTATTATGGAACCGTCGGTGATAATTATCACAGACGGTTCTATAATAGAACCGCTCAGGATATGGGATATATCACAGACGGTTCCATAATGGGCTATGCGTGAAATGGTTTTTCTCAAGTATATTTATCTTGTATATACACTTACATGACATGAAGAAATTACATGTTTATATTAAAAAAAGCGTAAACCTATAATTAAACAAGGTTTTTCTAGTGGCGGAGGTAGGTCGCTATCTCCATCCGCAATACTTCATAGGCGGCGTGTGTCGGCATCGGACGGTTCACGATCATCGGCGAACTAAGCTCGAAATGCATCCACCCGCTGATCGCCATTGCTCGAAAGTGTCTCCGAAGACCCTCGGACTATTGAACCAAGAAGAATTGAGCACATAGGCTCTCTTCCTTGCTTGAGGGTCTCGGCCGTCGACTTCGATGCGCTGCCGCCTCGATTACAGTCAAGTGACAACAAGCCTCCCGAGGCGTGCAACGTCGTTTTGGAGGACTACGTCGATGATGCGTAAACTCGCCGAAAGTGGGAGATCACCGGAAGACACGGCGGAGGAGGATGTCAAGACGGCGGAAGGTGGCCGTCACTGCTCGGCAAATTCTCCGCCACAGAGGAGTGAAGACACTGTTGATCAAGCAGTGTTCTTCCAAGAAGACAGTTCAACTTACACCGAGAGAGGTGCTCGTGACAAGGCGGCCAGAAGGCCATCAATCTTGGCGACAAGGAAGAGCAGACCATTTGCTTTTTTATAAGTATGTGGGGATGATCATTTTGGATGGCGGATGATCCTTTTTATAAAACAAGGAATAAATTCGAGCGTGAGGCGAAGAGACGATCGGGAGCCGAAGCGGATCGATGCGATGAAGAGACGATCGGGAGCCGGGCGGATGGCGGCAAACGAGCGCGATCGGCGATGAAGAAACTCACCGTGGAGCTGTAGAGATATTATCACAGACGGTTATTGTTAAGAACCGTCTGTGATACTAATTAATATCACAGACGGTTCTTGTTCAGAACCGTTTGTGCTACTTCACAGACGGTTGTGTTTTAAAACCGTCTGTGATACTAATAAATATCACAGATGGTTCTTGTTCAGAACCGTCTGTGATACTTCACAGATGGTTTTCAACATGAACTGTCTGTGATATTACCTCTTCACAGCGGTTTTAGCACGGCCCGAGTACGCAGGCGGTCTCTAAACCAAAACCATCTGTGATTGAATGTAATACAGACGGTTTTGGTCAACCGTCTGTGATGAGGCGCCTAGTATTAGCCTTTTTGTAGTAGTGTAGTGAACTCCCAGAATATATTTTAGCCTTTTATACGAAGGATTCTCCTAAAAAATAGTGATCTAACTCAAACAAAATCTGGATCACCATGCTGTTTGGTTCATGACCCTAATGAATAAAGCCATAATTTGGCATACTTAAAATTTGGGCAAAGCCAAAATTTGACAAAATGAACTAGTACGGATCAACCGACGGTGAACACTGATCGATGTGCGAATAGCCCAATCTTTCACGGTACACTCACGAAATCTTGCAAACCGATCTAGTGTGATCGAATTGCAAGATGGATGCCTTTGCGCAATCTAAGAGCAAGGAGTTCTCAACTTGCGCACATGAACTAGTCTTTCTCCCTTGCTGAAAATCACACGAAAGTCCCTCCTCTCTTCTCACGCAGTAACTCTCAACTCAACTCAAGAACACATGACCATGGTGCCAAGTGGCTTTTTTGTTTTATTCCATAGTCTAAACATAAATTCTCTCCCTTACATGAGGTATGCCCCTAGCCTTATATTGGCACCTCAATGGCACGACCAAACAAAATACACGCACGGCCTAAGGCCTAGACTCACGCATGGCACAAACTCATGGTCAAAGAGGCCGAAACAAACTCCAAAACATGATCTTCCTGGACTCTATCCCTAAGAAACAAACTAAGCATCAAAACAGACCCTTATTTATCCTAAAAACTGATTTGAATTGGTATGGAACCAATTCAGATGCATCTACTCTGAGAAACCATGCCTCCTTTTGTTCCTAGCTCGTGGCTCGTTTCTTCCTGGTTCAATATGAGTTCTTGGCTTGGTCTGTTCTTGGCTCGGTTTCTGGGTCAAGCTTTCTTGGCTCGATTTCTGGCTCATATGCACGCATGACAACCTTTGGCTCAATCCGAGTTGAACTCCTCTTCCTGGCTCCTTCCCAAACGTACTTCCTCTTATATTCGGCTCCATCTCCACGTGATGAGCTAGCTGTGTACGTGGTCCAATCTAGCAACCCGACTCCCTTTCCTGCTTTCTTGCTTTCCAAGATAAGCTCAGACTCTTTCCTTCTCTCCACACACGGTTTTCACACGTGCTTTCCCTCCTATTTGACCGAAACCCTTTCCTGGCTCGAGCCACACATTCCCTTGGCTTGGCTAGCCTGAACTTGGCTTGGCTTAGCTTGGCTTGCACCTGGCTCTTTCTTATGTGCTGGAATTAGTCTCACGTTGCTTGTCTAAAGTAAGTTGTAGTAGTATATAATGCCTATTGGGTTCAAATGTAACACCTCCAGATTAACTCTTTTACATGAAGCGAAAACAAAAGTGTAAGAGTGGTGCTATGTGTGCGCGGGTCCGTCCCACGATGAGCTGGGGCATTGAGCGGATTTTGGGCCGAGGTATTATAAATGGCATCAAAGAATCAACCTTCGTTTTCCGGACGCGTGCGGGACAGGGGTGTGGGCATATGGCGCATGACACATTTGGGCTTTGAGTAAACACACGACATGGCATATGTGCCAGCACTGAGCGCACGGACGTGTGTCGAGGGGTAATTATGGGCATTTGCCACGTATGCGGTATGCTGCCAAGGGCATCGGCCCCTAATGGGTTGAATGTAATACCCTGGCCTGCTCGTACACACTACACCATAGCATAGTATTAAGGGCAATTATCTACTTGGAAAAAATTGGATTAGTGGCAAAACATGTGCTGGCAATATCCAAGAGATTAAGGGTTCTATTATCTGCCGAAAATAATTATTTATTTAATTCAGGAAGTTCTAACAGTGATTGATTTATTTATAAAGTCTCAGATTCATTTTATGCATTTTTCCCGCTTTTATTTTCTATCAATCGGTCTACTGGTATTTATTCGTACATGGTTTGCAAGATTTATTCGGTCTAACAAATTCACCGTCGATAGGCATTAATACTGGCGTTCATTTTTACTGCTAATTTACTACTAATAATATTTATTAGAAATTACCTTATTACTTAATTTCTAGTTCTTTGTCTAATCTTTTCTTATTCCTTATCTCTTTATTAATCCCTCTCTTTAATTCCCACCTAAACCCTACTCTCTCTCTCCTCATCCATCCATTTAGCTGAATGCATAGCTTCTGGTTCATCTCTTCTTCTTTATTTCTTTGCTTCTTTCTTCTTTTCTTCACTTCTTCCATTCTTTCTCTCACTAGAGCTTTGCTCCCTGGTCGCATCTCCTCCTGGCATGGTTCCTACTTTCAGCCGAAGCTCCTCCTAGCCTAGGCGCCACCCCGGCCCACCGCCACCGGCGCCGCTGCCGCCGTCAGCCCCTTGCCCGCCACCTCCTCTTGGCTTGGTCCTGTCGTGGCCCGCGCGTGTGCACTCCCGCGCAGCTCCGGTCCAGCACGCACCTTTGGCCCACCCCGCCTACCCCGCCCCTGGCGCTCGCCTGCACTTGCGTCCTCCCCTGCGACCCACTCGGCCGCTTGGCCCGGTTCGCCCCCAGCGCTACCTCCCCTACGGCCTACACCGCTCTCGTGCCTGCGCCTCCCTCCTGGCCAGCTCGGCCTACCGCCCGTGCCTCACCTCCCTCCCATTTTCCCCCTTTCCTCTTTTTACTTTCTGTTGTGCTTTGGTTCTACTGATGGTGTTTGATTTACTTTTGATGTTAGATGGTTGATGCATGGTGAGTAGATGGATGTGGGTTGAGGCATGGTGACGGTGCTAATTGTGGGTTACTACTGGTGGTGGGGTTTTGCCGCAGATGCACTGAGGTATATTGCTCCCTTTCTCTCTATCACTTTCCCTCCCTTTGCTCTGTGATGGCTTGGTGATGCTATTAGGGTGAGTTCGGCTTGGGCACAAACAGAGATGGGGGAGAAATGGTGGGTTTGTGATGGTGCTATTTCTCTTTGTGATGGACGATATTGCTACTATTAGTGTTCTTGTGAAAGGTTTAGTTCTTATTGGGTACGCAGTTCCTTTTTGGATAAACTGATAGTGGGGGTTGAATGGTGAGCTACCTTGAGTGGTTGTGGTCGGTTTTGGGGATGGCAGTGCTTGGTGATGATGGTCGCGGTGATGGTGGTGGTGCACTCTTGTTCCCTTCTGGTCCTTGTTTCCTAGTCGTCTTGGTGTGGTCTCGATGGTCGTCGTTGTCGGTTTGAGTTGTCGCTTGTCGTTCCCATTCTGTCGGTCTTCCCCTTCGCCTTTACTCCCCTTCTCCGGTTGCTCTCTCTGTGGTTGGTTCTTGGCAATGGTGGTGGTGTGATGTTTGGCTTGTGCTTTGCTTGGCTATGCCATTTGAATGGCAGTGGGAAGGCAGTGGGATGGCGGTGTTGTGCTGGCTTGGGCTCTTGCTCTTGCTTGAGTCCTTGCTCTCTGTGGGTTGTGGCTTTTCCTGCTTGCTCTTGCTTGCCTTCGGCTAGGAAGGAAAGAGAGGGTTTTGTGATGAGGAGGCTTGTGAGCTCTTGTGCTGGCTTGGGAATGAAACGGTGGTGTGAAGTGAGGCAAGGTTTCACTTGGGGGAGGCTTCGGCTGGGGCTCTCTCCTGCACTGTGTATTGCCCTATCCTTTTCCTTCTCACATCGAACTATTGAGGTATGGACATTTGGTCCAAAGGGTGTTTCGACTACTATACTCCGGATTTTCTGTGTTTAGGTAAGTCGGTATACGTGGGTGTCGGATTTCTAAAAACTGTCGGGTGATGAAACCCACTGGATTTGAGATGGTACCGACTAACCTAGGTTGGTCTGGGAACCTCAATGATCCTAATTTATTCTGACGACAGTCTTTCTTTATTCCAACTCTCATTTATTGCTTTTGGTTTGCTAATCGTTTTCTGCGTTTTTGGCGAACGATAGAAATGTGGGTCGAGGAAGGGTTCAACGGGCTGGTGATATATGGACAAGGATACAAAGAAGGCTTCGGCAATATGCAATGCAAGATTTTTATTTTTATTCTTTTGTAATGCACTCAAAGTTGTAATTTAAATTCTGATCTGCTGTACATAATTCTTGTAATTATCTTTTTATCACTTGGATGAAAATGCTTTATTCTTGCATTTAATAACTTGTGTTGTAAATCCTATTGATGAACTCGCAATAATATTATCTTATATGGAATTGTTTCGCGATGTGTTTGTTATCAATTGAGTTTATGTTTATTTTTGTTTAGAAAATTTTATTTTACTGCTAAGTACCAATTATCGTTGTTTAAATTAGTTTGAATTTTCTGGGTTCTCACAAATTAGTGCAACATTGCGTATATAAAGTGAGTTCTAGTAGTATATAATGCATGTTGGGTTCAAACGTAGCATCTCCTGGTTAATCCTTTTACACAAAGCGATGATGAAAGTGTAAATGTGGTGCTATGTGTATGCGCATCCGTCATATGGTTGGCTGGGCATTGAGTGGATTTTGCACCAGGTGTTACAACCAAATTAATTCACAATATATTTGATGACTATGTCATGTCCATGGCATACATGACATGGCCGAACGATCAACGGTATGGCATGGTATACCACATCATCAACCCATCGATAGGATGGCATGCCACGAGTTTTTGACGTGGCTACTAATGCTGCATTATTCATATTAAATTTTTGTTTTGAACTAGTGAACTCCTAGAATATATTTTAGCCTTTTATCTTAAGGATTCTCCTAAAAAAAATAGTGACCTAAGTCAAACAAAATCCGGATCATGAGGCTACTTGGTTGTTCACTCTAATGAATCAAGCCAAAATTTGGCAAAATGAACATTCACTACCAGAAACCGCTTATTTCCTGAGTTTCTATATGTTTACCGAGTGTTTGAAAGGAAACACTCGGGAATGTCCCGAGTGTTTAATAGGGCACTCGGGACGGGACATCAGCACTCGGTAGAAACAAATGTCCTGAGTGTTTTATAGTACACTCGGGAGATGCAGACGGGAGCCAGCAGTTGTACACATGAAAACGAGATATTAACATGGTCAGAACAGGGTAAAGTAGAGTCCCGAGCGCATATGTCTGGCTTACACTTAGGAGAGAAATGGCACTTGGGAGCAGAGTGATTAGTAGCGATGCCAATTTTTTCCCCCGCTGCGCCCTCTTTTTTGCTGTGCTGCGCGTCGGTCCAAGGGCTAACCCTACCCACTCGATCCCCAACCCCCGTAGCAACCACTCTGTCCTCCTCCTCCTTCTCCCTTGACACCAGCACTGCCTCCCCATCCTCCTCCTCCTTCTCCCTCACCGATCCACCGCCTCCGCCGTCTCCCCCTCCTCCACTGCCTCCATAGCCATCTCCCACCGCCACACCCTACCCCGCTTTCCCCCCTCCTCCATTGCCTCCTCCTCGACTCCCGCCGCCACACCCAACCCCGTTGTCCCCCTCCTCCACCGCTGCAGATCCACCGCCATTGGCGCTCCCTCCCCGGTCTCCTCTCCTCCTCCGCCTCCAAAGAAGCCACTCCGTCCTCCTCCTTCTCCTCCTTCTCTCTCTCTCACCGCCAGTGCCGCCTCCCCATCCTCCTCCTCCTTCTCCCTCATCGATCCACCACATCTGCCGTCTCCCCCTCCTCCACTGCCTCTGGTGCCACCGTCTCCTCTTGCTCCCACTTTGCCTCCTCCTCCTTAGCTGCCACCACCGCTGCTATAGATCCACTCAATTCCCTTAGTGCTTCCCCCACCGCCGACTGCCTCCACCGACATCATAGTTGTAGCTAGTCGGACTTACCCTCATCCAGTCAGCGGCTACCAAGGAGGCTGGTAAATTTCGTTGTTCCAGAATTATTCCTACGTTGATCCTTTTTTTTTGCAAAGATTAGTTTTTTATTGATCATGTCCCATGTGAGTTCCTGGGTTGAGTCACTAGATTGGGTCTGTGTGAACCACTTGATCCTTTTAACCACTAGTCCACTACCAAATTGAGTTGGTGTAATATATACCCGCATGTTACACAAGAAATATATGACGTAGTCCTCCATCTGGCTTATTTACTATCTTGTTTGTAGCATGCAATGCTCAATATATGTTGTCTTTTCTGGTAGGAAGAGAAAATGTTTTGTCTTTCTACTCTTTTCCGCACCCCACACATTTCCACTTTTCTTAAGATAAGAGCAGTCTTGTGTGTTCATAGAAGAATTACATCCATAACTATATACACCATAAAGCATTGCATTGCTGATCTTCCTTATTTCGCCATCATGCTCTGAACATACTATTGTGTAGTTACCTTGTTGTTTTATTTGTACTATATTGTGTGCTATCTGATGGTCTCCTATGACTCTCGGTTTGTAAAATAGATTGCACCTCACATCATCTGAAGAGTCACCACTACAGACTGATGTTAGTTTCGTTAGCTTGGTAGAAGGATCCACTACAGTTGTAATCCACCATCACTGTTGTCACACATTCAGTGTAGCGAGAAGCTAGGTAAGGCTTAATCCCGTCCATTCTTCTGTGTTGTCCGTTTATGGTGGATAGATATGCTGTCATTACAATGCTACATTAATGTGTTAATAAATAAGGGTATTCATTTATATTGTCTTCATGTCAATCTGTTTTAGTGTACATATGGCATGTATCCTGTGGTAGATTTTAGCTAGCTCTGTAGTTGTAATTTTCGACAAAAATAACAAGTCAGATTAAAATATGCATTTTGTTTTGCACACTAAGATGGCTGGGGATTGTAGTTGGATGTACACTGGGCGTAGAGAGATGGGTGACTGTAGCCAAGAATGGATGGAAAAGACAGCAAATTTTGTGGATCGAGCATTTGCTAGGAGTAATGGACGAGGTGTGTTATGCCCTTGTTCTCATTGTTCGAACACACGACCACAAATGATGGCAACAATGATCGCACACTTGTGCAAGTATGGATTTAGTCCAGGCTATATTGTGTGAGTCTACCATGGAGAGTCACAACGTAGTAGATCAGATGTGCTAAGGGAAGAAATGGACGATGGCGGCCACAATGACAGTAGGATAGAAGACATGCTAGATGATGCGCGTGATGTATATGTGCCACCTGTAGAGGAAGAACCGGAGCCTGCAACAAGGGCTTTCTTTGATATGTTGTCCGCAACGAGTCAACCACTTCATGAACTCATCACATACTCTTAGCCTTACTATAAAATTTACCTACAAAATTTGAGTTGATATCTTGATTGTATTGCTCTTGTGGGCATGAACAATATGCAATTTTTTTTATTTGTGCTACTACCTAGGTTTTGTACATTTCAATCGATTTCTGCTATCTGGCAATGACAGTGCTCAGTTCAACATTTGTTTTTAAAAACCCCACTAAATCGCCTTCTAGTCTAACATGTATCTTCCAAATTCCTCAGTGTATGGTTCTGTGATTTGTGAGATGCTACTTAACATTGAAGTTACTCTGTATACAATCTCAAATGAGTATGAACCATGGTTTTGAAAACCGTTTCTGGAGCGAAAACCAGAACCTGGTTGGTTTCAATTTTTGGCTGGAAAGCTGGTTTCAGTCCCAAATTGTCCCTTCACATGATCAACATTGTATCCTGGTTGTTGTTAACTTTGTCGGCGGTCTAAATATTGTTCATTTGCCCTTCCCTGGTGTTAAATTGTACTTCACTCTTATTGTAGTGCAGGACTCGATTTATTGCATGCTTGGATGTATTTTTGGTTCTTATGACTCGATGTGTTGTATTGTAAACGGGGGAGAACCTCATGAGATCGTTCTCAGTTTGTCATGGAATGGGATGCTTTGCTGGTGGGTTTTGGTTTAGCTCCAAATTCCAAGCCAACCCAAATAGCTATGTTTCCACCCAAATTAAACTTTTTGAGCACCGAGACTCTCCTAAGGCTAAGGTCATGTACAATAGGCTTACATCAGCTGTCTATAGCCTCTGCCACATATGATTTAAGCTGATGTGGATGAAAGAGAATAAAGAGAGAGAAATGTGTTGTCTATAATCCTGTAGCCGACTGTAGCACCAGAACCAAGAAAAGCATTAAAAGATTGTGTGTTGTCTATAATCCTGTAGCCAACTGTATCACCACAACCCATTGTATGAGCTGTCTTTAGTGCTGTCTACAGGTGACATGGAGAGTTGCTATAGACATCAGCTGTCTGTACCATCGTACATGCCCTAAGAGTATATAGCTTAGGAAAGAACCTTAACTGCATCACATCTGTGATATGGAGTGTTTGGATTATGTACTTTCTAGTGTTTATCTTCATCTATGTATTCTGAAATGTTTTTCCTCTAGAAAAAGTCTTGCACTTTTGTATCTAAAAAATCTCTTGCCCTTTTGTCTTGCATGCATAGAACATATTTGTACTAAATAAAAGTATGTACTGTCAGTAGTTAGTGAGTTAAAGAACTGATCCATGATCATCATCTTTGCAGTTGAGCACTAGGAGCGACAAGTTGAAGGTTAACTCATGCACCTCCACAATTGATGTACCAAGCATTCACTACGTGAAATTGAACTACTTGGATGTCGGATCTATATATGTGAATGTTGTATTACTTGGATGTTGGATCTATATATGTAAACGTTGTATTGTGAACTCGAATATTACGTTAATGTTGTTGTCGAATCTATATATGTAATGATTTGTGCATTGGTGATACATTTTCTTGAGGTGGAATATGCATCATATGAAATACGCACTGTATGTACAAAATTGAGCTGCATTCGCTGGGGAAGTATGTTTCCTGTGTGGCTGACAAACTATTTCCTGAGTGTCCTTCGTTGAAATACACTCAAGAAGAAACATGCTTCCCGAGTGTTTACACTCAGAGTAATTTTTGGGAACCGTCGGGAAACAATAGCCACGTGGCGTTCATTCCGGAGTGCGAACACTCGGGAAAATTTTCCGAAGTTGTCGGAAAAGGATAGCCACGTGGTAATCATTCCCGCGCGTTCCTACTCGGGACACTTTTCAAGAACACTCAGGAAATGATAGACACGTGGCAAAAATATATGCGGGCAACGTGCCAAGCCAAAAAGGGGACATATGCCGAACTTTTCCTGAGTGCCAACAGTTGGGAAACTATTCCGTTACGTTTGGGTAAAAGCGTTACGCAAAAAATTCTCCTGAGTGTTATGTGTTTCCCGAGTGTAAATCTGAGCACACGGTGAATGTCTATCTCCCGAGTGTCACTCTCGAGAAAACGGTTTTTACCCGACGAAACTATCCCGAGTGTTTTTTCCTGACGGCCGACCATCGGGAAAAATAATACCAAGTGTTTTACCTTTTTTTTCGAGTGTAGTTGGCACTCGGGAATTAGCTTTGTCCTGGTAGTGATTGTTTGGATTGCGGCTAAGCCAAATTTGGCGTTACTAAATTTTTTGTGAGCGATTTCCTCAACCTTGCATTACCCAGGTGTGATATTGGATTTCATTGGCGTTACTAAATTTTTGTTAGCATTACCAAATATTGGTAGCAATCAAATGATAATCAATTTTCATTGACGTTACTAAAATTTAATTTGGTTTACGTTGATAACAAACCCAACTCTATTAGCAAGAAGACCATTTTTTAGATAATGGAAGAGAAAAATCTCTCCCAGCCTCTGCATCCAGGATGCACATAACCTATTTTATTAAAGAGTTTAAAGCACCTAAGTAACCAAATATGATAAAAGTGGTTTGAAGCCTTACAAACAAGCAATGATTAAAATTTAAATTCAATAATTACAAATCTAGTGACTAAACCGCCACCCATGAATGCTTAAAATTTGCTTGGCCACTATCTCCATTCTGTCGCTCCTGGCTAACATAGACTCCTTCAGGACCGGTTTTTGCAAATATTCCCAAGCTCTTAGCTAGTGTCCACTCAAAAAGATAACCTGCAAGGGATTATTGACAATATTTTTGTCAAAAATAACATCATTCCGATATAGCCATACAGACCAACATAAGGCACTAGCTCCCACTAGGAGTTGTGACTTTAAAATTTTAGGAATACCAGATAACCAATTTTCAAACATGTTTGCTATACTCACAGGTGGGGATAAGTTAAATGTACATTGAACAACCCAACATGCCATATGTGTAAAAGGACATTCAATAAAAATATGTTGAATTGTTTCCTCTTTAATACAGAAACAACATTTTTGTGCTTCCCCTCCACTTTCTTTTGATCAGATTATCTTTAGTTAACACTACCCCTCTTTTGAGATACCATAGGAATATTTTCACTTTTAATGGAATTTTAATGTTCCAAAAAAAGTTCCTACTAGGGATTTGAGAACTTCCAATTAGTGTCATGTAGAAAGACTGTACTGAAAAAAGCCCAGACTTATTCAGATTCCACCTGTAAATATCTTGTTAATCGATCAAATGCAAATTAGCAATTCTCAAAATTAGCTCATTCCACTCCTGTAATTTAGGCCCAATAATAGGTCTTCGAAAAGAGATATTTAAAGGAGCCATTCTCAGAATATTCGCCACTGTATCATCTTTTCTCCTTACCACATTATAAAGGTTTGGATATTGACTTTTCAGTGAAGCGTCTCCTAGCCAAGTATCTTCTCAAAACCTAGTTTGCATTCCATTTTTAATCTGGAATGAACCAAAACGAAAAAAATGATCTTTGATTTTGATTAACCCTGACCAAAAGTGGGAAGTTCCAGGCTTATTTACTATCTGCGAAAGACACTTCCCTCCCAGATATTTTCTTTTTAACATAGATTGCCATACACCTTCTTCATTAAGTAACTTAAACAACCACTTTCCTAGTAAACTTTAGTTTTTTATGTCTAAATTCTGAATGCCTAGGCCACCCTGCTCTTTAGGTAGACACATTAAACTCCATTTAGCAAGCCTATACTTTCGTTTATGACTATCACTATGCCAATAAAATCGAGAGTGATAAAAATCTAATCTTTTAAGAACCTCCCTAGGCACCTCAAAAAAAGATAGCATAAACATTGGTAGACTGCTAAGCACCGAGTTAATAAGTACTAACTGTCCACCAACAGACATATTTTTTTCTTTCCAACTGCTAAGCTTCTTTTCAACTCTATCCTCCACCCCTTTCCAATCACAATTCCTTAATTTTCTTAAGTGCATTGGAATGCCTAAGTACCTAAATGGGAAGGTACCGACTTCACAACCAAATAACTGAGTATACTGTGCTTCAACCTCTTTGGCAGTACCAAAACAAAAAATCACGCTCTTGTGGAAATTAATCTTTAAACCTGATAATTGTTCAAAGACACATAAAATTAGTTTGAGATTTTTGGCTTGTTCTAAATCATTATTCAAGAAGAGTATAGTGTTGTCAGCATACTGTAGAATTGACAACCCATCATCAATCAAGTACGAAACTACTCCCGATAAAAGACCTTCATCTTTTGCTCTAGAACTAAAAATGGCAAGCATGTCCACAACTAAATTGAAAAAAATTGGGGACATAGGATCTCCTTGCCTAAGACCCTTCCGAGTTTGAAAAAAGGATCCAAGTTCATCATTAACTTTTATTCCAACACTCTCTTCCTTAACGAAACTTTCTATCCAAGAACACCATTGAGGTGAAAATCCTTTCATTCTCAAAGTTTGTAAAAATAACTATTTTACTTTGTCATAAGCTTTCTCAAAACCAATCTTGAATACTATTCTGTCCAAATTTTTTTATGTAACTCATGAATTGTTTTATAAAGGATAACAACTCTATCAAGAATAAATCTCCCCTGCATAAATGCTGACTGAGATGATCTAACGACCTTTTGAGCTAAACTAATAATTCTATTAGTAGCAACTTTAGTAAACACTTTAAAACTTACATTGAGAAGACAAATAGGTCTATATTGTTGTATTTGCTTAGCCTCTGTTTTTTGGGGAAGCAGTGTAATGATCCCAAAATTCAAACTAAAAAGAGGCAACGAACAAGTACGGAATTCATGAAACATAGCCATCATGTCATTTTTAATGATTTCCCAAAACATATGGTAGAACTCAGCTGGGAAACCATCCGGTCCAGGTGCTTTGTTATGTTCCATTTGAAAGATAGCTTCTTTCACCTCCTTGTCCGTGAAAGGTTCAATTATTAATTTGTTTTCAGCATCCGAGACCTAAGGTATATCATTCCTAAACGAATCAATCATGGATAAATGATTAACTTCGGATGGTCCAAACTGATCTTTATAATAATTGGTGTTATACTTTTTTAATTGTACATCACCTCGGATTATCCCCTCATCTTGTTCAAGCTGAAAAATTCTTTGTCGTCTTTACTTACCATTCACAATCAAATGGTAATAACGTGTATTTCTATCTCCCTCCAAAAGAAATTTCGCTTTGGACCTTTGGTACCATTTAAGTTCTTCTTCTCTTATAAAAGAGCTGTGCCAATCTCCCATTAACAATATTTTTCAAGAGAAAGGTCTTCATCAGACAATCTCAAAAACTCTGCTTTTTATCAAGCTTATCAATTAACAAATTGAGTTGTAGCTTTTCTTTTTTATAAGTCTTGCTGCTATTTTTAGCCCAACCTCGTAGAAATTTTCTAAGTGATCTAACTTTGTATTGCCAAATTTGTAAGGCAGATTGACCCCTATTTTTCTTTTTCCACACATCAGTCACCATCTCCCTAAACCCTTCCCTACACAACCAGCCTAGTTCAAATTTTAATAAAGGTTGACTTCCCCTAAAAGAGTCTGCTCTCGTATTTAAAAGCAACGGCGTATGATCAGACAATGATCTTTCAAGAGCATTAACTGTGACCAAAAGTAATTTCTGCTCCCAGTCAGTACTCATTAAAACTCTATCCAACTTTTTGAAGGTTGGGTTATCTAACGAATTAGCCCAAGTAAATTGCCTTTCTGATAAATCTACTTCCCGTAAATCCAAGGTATTAATCACAACATTAAACAAAAAAGGCCATCTATATTCGATATTATCATTGTTTTTTTCACCTGCATGCCTGATAATATTAATATCACCCCCAACTAAAATGGGAAGAAAATCTTTTCTACATGCATGAACTAGCTTTGAGCTGTACCGTAAACAGCCACAAGAATCCATTGGAAGCCATCTTCTCTATTTTTAGATAAAATTTTACATAAAAATCACCAGCATCTATAGAGCTAATATCAAAAACCCGAGGATCCACCCCTAACAGAATACCCTCGAACTGGCCTTGTGGCGGAGAACAATGCCATAAAAATTCCTGTCCACAACAAAGATGATTAAGATTAGACATGGACAAGTCTTTTTTATCAGTTTTAAGGATGGCCACAAAATCTAAATACTGCTCCTTAACTACTTCACAAATGTAGCGATGTTTAGCCAAGTCTTCTAGACCTCTGCTATTACAAAAAAA
The DNA here is from genome assembly GCA_036346405.1 of Phyllostachys edulis. Taxonomy (NCBI): domain Eukaryota; kingdom Viridiplantae; phylum Streptophyta; class Magnoliopsida; order Poales; family Poaceae; genus Phyllostachys; species Phyllostachys edulis. Next base: position 24,527,448 of record CM070566.1, read on the forward strand.
AACCTTTCATCTTAACTGAAGTTTGATTGGTCATTTATTAGAATTGACTCTTTTCTTTTTCCCAGAATTGTACTTCTTTTTATTTGTAACTAAAGTAAAATCATCTTCCAATAGAGCATCATCTAAATCACTACTGTAACATCCCAACTGTGTAAACAGGGTTATTCAAGTATAATTATATGTGTAGAAATTAAAACTTTTTCTCACATCTTGAAAACCCCTAATCTCTCATGTAATTCTTGTCCAAGAGTTGTGTAATCCAAAAACACAAAGCTCTTGTTGACCAAAAGTCAAACTCCTTTTCCAATTATCTTAAATCTTGTGCCAAACATTTGGAAAATATTTTCCTTGGTCCCAAAACTGATGTGGGACCCCTCTGAAAAATATCCCAAGATGTAAAACTTGTTTGGTAAATTTTGGAGGTAAAACAAATCCTTGAACAACCTTCATGAATTTCCTGAGAAAAATACATTGCATAATAACCTCTGGAAATTTTATGCAAGGTTAATCTCATTGTCAGCAAGCTCCAGTTAAAATTTCATCAAATTTGGAGTTCATTTGCTATCTCAAATAATTCTGCTAAGTTTCATTGTTAAAAACTAAATTTAAAGCCTACATTGCTCATTGGGCTAGCCACTTTGCAAAGTCGGGTCCAATTTCAACCGTGTTCCGCACCCCTGCCAGACCTCCTTCCATTTGATCGGTCGCAGCCGTTGGATTTACATCCAACCGCCACGACCTCCTCCATGTCAACACCGCAAAGACCTCTCACTCACAGTCATAACCGTTGGATCAAAGATCCACGGCCATGACCTCCCTATGTGTTAAATCTCAAAAACCTCCACGGCCGTTAAACCACTTGACATCCCACCTTGTTGAGGTCGAGCCGTTGGATCAAAGATCCATGGCCATGACCTCCCTCACCGTTAAACTAAGCAAACCTCCCACCTAAACGAGGTCGCGTGGCCGTTGGATCGATCCAACGACCACGACCTCCCTCAAAATATCCAACAAGACAGACCTCCCCTATCTCGTGTTGTGCACCGTTGATTAAAATCCACGGCCACGACCTCCTCCTTGTCTTATGCGCATCGGATCTCCTCACAAGACGTGAGGTCGTTCTTAGATCTAAATCTAATGGCCATGACCTCCCTTGTGTGTTGCGCAAGCTCAAGACCTCCTTTGCGCCACGCCGAGGCTCAGACCTCCCTGCCTTGATCACCACCGTTGATCAAAATCCAAAGGTCTTGACCTCCCTCGCGTTTCACGCAAAGCCTCGACCTCCCTTTGGTTGTGCGCCTTGATTTAAATCCTAAGGCCATGACCTCCCCTCATGTTCTTAAGCTCATGTGCGGTTAAGACCTCACAGAGGTCCGCACTGCTGGATGGAGATCCAACGCCTTAGACCTCCGAATCCCATTTTCCCACGCGGCGCTTACACATTAAGGAAATCGGAGGGCCACGACCTCCCATCCTTGATCGTGTGGTGGGACCTCCTCCCACCATTTGAGTAACGGTTCAAAAACCACATCGGAGGGCCAGACCTCCCGTGGGCTTATCCAACGGCCAAAATGACCTCCCCTGTTCTTCTCCTTCCTTGGTCACACATGCGTGGCCCTGAGCAAGGGAGTTAATGCCCACTCTGCCCTTTGTGTACTTATAACAACTCTTTGTCGACCAAGATTAAATGCGTGTCACCTTCCTCTCTCGTCAAGACAGTTCTGCACCTTGTCAACCTTGTGTCTTGTCCAAGCCATGGACCTCCCATGGGCCAAGCTCACCATGAGTTTAGCCGGTGGTCTATGACCTCCTGTGCCCTAAGTATAAAGCCTCCCCACTCGTGCCGCTGGCTTCCTTTGCACACCATTGTTCCTTGGCTTACACCCTGTCTTTGTGAGCTCTAAACCACCAAAGCTTCCTTGGCGCCATTCTTTGGAGCTTGAAGCTCCTCGGTGGGCAAGGGTCGCTGGAGATTTCTTCTCCTCTCCTTGCTTCCATTTGTGCCTTCCTCTGGGACCAAGACCTAACTTGTTTTGGTTTGGGCATTTACGTATGGCCAAAGGGGATCTTGGAGCCGAGTCAGAGTCGTGGAGCAACCTCATCTTCCTCGGCTCCGGTCTTCACCTTCCTCCACTTCCCAAAGACCTTAGGACCTCCGTGTACTTCCGTTAGTCCCTTAGCTGCTGGCACCCGCCAGGTATGATGTCGCGGAGCTTTTCTTGGCACACGCTGAATGTCGCATGAGCTTGATTATGCATTTCGGTTTTGGCCGCTGGCTTTCATTTTGCCCTCTCGGCACGGCTGCGGCGTTCCGCCGCCGCCGTTGAGAGGAGGTCCGTTGAGTGCGCATGGTTATTGCGGACCCAACGGTACCATTGATGTCGCCGGTGAGGTCTACATCGCCGGCGAGAACCAAATCCTTGAGCTCGGGTCTTTGTCGGACACGGCAAAGACCGTTGTCGCTTTTAGGATGAGATCCGCCGTGTTTAATGCGGTCATCAATTGCTCAATCTCGCAATCATTGGGTGGGTCTTAAATGCCTTTTAATCCGCCCTTTGTTGCGATTTAAGATCTTGCGCGCGGACCTCCCGGTGTCCCGCGCAAGATTAAACTCTTGTCCGAAAGCACGTGTGTGCGGCAAGCAAGCGCTTGTGGCTGGGTCTGGGACGCCCATGACCTCCTCCGAGGAGATCTGGAGCGCCCAGACCTCCCTTGCGCGATCGTGGCCGCCTGCACCTCCCCGGAGGTCTGTGGACGTTAGATCTCTCAGGACCTCCTCGAGGTCATCTCACCGCTGAGGACCTCCCTTTAGATCTGGTCCGCCGGACCTCCCTCATCGCTGTGGTCCGCTGATTCTCCATCTACGGCCACGACCTCCCTCACCTCGCAAGATGTGCGTTGGTTAGGAGGTCCAGACCTCTGGACCTCGTGAGAGCGCAGTGCGTTGTTCTCTGGGAGGTCCCGAGCCTTTAGATCTATGATCTGTGGCTCACGTCCTCCCATGTCCTTGTGAGTTTTAGAAATTCCAGTGAGCTCTAGTTATAAACTAAAAATGGTATGAACTTTAGAATTGCATATCTTTTTCATTCTAAACCCAAATAAGGTCATTCAAATTGTGTTAGCTCTGTCTTGAACTTGACTTTAATCCAAAAATGATTGTAAGTTGAGTTCAGCCCCAGAGCACAGTTTTACCTTTAGGTTTTAAAACTCACTTTAAATATACACTCAAATTGGTGCTTAACTTGTAAAATACATAACTAATGCTCTGTAGATTATTTTTGGGTGAGACCAACTTTGTTGGTTTCCTCTATTAGTGAACTCACTGTGAAAATTGGTTTTGAGCATGTTGCTGCTAGGAAAATGAGGACTTGTGCATTATAATTTTGTTCAAGTTCTTGTTTTTGAAAATTTGTAGAGAGTGCAATATAGCTCCAAATGAGATGAACTCAATTGTGTTATTCATCTCATGAGGTGCTGGTTTTACAGTAAAAATCTCAGCATCCCCTCTTTTCTAGAAAATGTTGCCTCATAATTAAATTAATGAATAGTGCAGTTTGGTATTTTTAGGGCTGAGCAGAATTGATTTCATCATATCTTTTGCATTAAGAATCCAAATCAATTGGTTCTTGTTGCTAAATTCATGATAAATCATTGTCTTGCTTCTGTAAAATTTTCGTAGCTTTCGGAGAAGTTTCTCTGTTGCGTCTTTTGGTTTTTCGTCGTTCTTATCGGTTCTTTCTCGCTTTTCCGTTAGGTTTTGACATTTGTGGCGATCCCGAGAGTGACCCTCTGCCACAACTTGGCCAGCAACATCAAGGCAAGCAGTTTGATCATTTCCATCATTGTCCCATTACTTTAAAGCTTAATATATTGTTTTACTTCTATGTATGCATGCTACTTTGTGTTAAATGTCGCTAGCAAGCCTATAGTTGCATAATCTGTAGGAATTGTTTATCCTCTACTACCATGAGCCTAGGTTATTTGCTGTGGTTTGAGCTCGTTGGATGAGCTCTTATCACTTAGTAGTTTCGATTTAAATTGCTTAGACATGCTTAGTTATCGGTAGAAATGGGCGATCACCGACTTAGTCGATGGTCTTGATCACTCAAAACTGATTATTACTCCTATATGTCCAAAGACTTGTGCTTTGATTAATTTGTAAAATCAAAAACTGAAAATAAAAGATTGATTTAGACTTGGGCATATTGGATGGATGGTGTGGTTTTTGGATGTGGTGGTATGCCCGAGTCAACAAGGACCGAATTTTGCGCCATTGATCCAAGCAATTATGCGTGCTAACCACACGAGGGGATATGGGACCCTCTTAACTAAGTACTTTGGGCGGTGCTAATTGGGGTCGCTCGGTTGGTGTGTTTTAAAGATAAAATGTGTGTGTGTGGTGTGGGAATGGAGCAAAGGCGGCCGGTTAGGTTGTCCATTGGGTCCTTATCCCGTGGGTTGTCGGGTCGTAATTAGCACTCGCCCATTGGAAATGTCTCAGAGGACTTAGCGTGCAAGCATACCAAAGGTAGTGTGCTTAAAGGAAAGGCTATTCGACATGTGGGTACATTGGTACACCCCGCAGGTTAAAACTATTCAATAGCCTCGCCCTAGGTTATGGACACGCTTGGTTATTTCCCGTAAGAATTAGACTTCAACCTTTAATTAAAACTTGACATGGTTGGTATGAACGGGGAGTTCATGTTATTGTTGTGGTGACTATTGGGTTAGTCACTTCCAGGTTGATCTTGTTGTTGTTACTATGTTATCTATCTCGTTGTTACTTCAACATTTAAAAATGCTTTGCCAAATTGCCTTCAATCTATTATGTTATTGCAAATAAATGTTGCTTTATGCTAAAATGAGTCCAAAGCCTCATCCACTTAAATAAAGTTTGCATGTAGCTATTTATAGTTTCGTTATCTCACACGTAAGTCTTATGGAGTACTTTATGTACTCATCCGCCGTGGTTGTGGCAATTTTGTGGCTTTTGTTGCAGAGGAAGAAGGGAGCTCCAAGAGCCTCTCTTACGTACTACGTGTTGCGCCTTCTTCGACGACTAGCTTGGCGGTCCGGTCAGATGCCTAGGGGTTAAGGCACACTGATTGGCTTTGTGTTATAGCCATCTTTATGGCACTTTTGCTTCCGCTGTTATCGTGCTTCTTCTTGTTGTTATTTGGCCAGAAGGCCCCTCTTTTGTAATAACCTATTCCTTATTAATATTAACTTCTTGTTTGTTGCTTATGTTCTATGTGTTGTATGGAATTGATACATTCTTTTGTTGTGAGGTATGTATACTGCATTCTGGGGAGTATACATCTCTCGAGACTGGGTTTATTTGGTTGATAATACTAGGGTCAATTGGATGACTAAGTATTATGAGCTTAATAAATCCGGGTGCTCACAACTACAGAAATGATTTAAGGTAGAGATATCATCGCAAACTTGATTCTCATCCTCCAATTCCTCAACATTGGCAATTTCTTTATTTTTTTTAATCTTCCTAATTCAAGATTCTTAATACTTTTAATAGTACTATCAATCTTTACATTGTCAGCACCTAAAGAAATTCCAATGCTAGTAACTTTTTCAACAATTTGCTCATCAGAAAAGGACAAAAAGGATAATTTACTACCAGACTTACTTGAATCAAGTTCGAGATTACGAACTTGCGCACGCCGTGAAGCCTTTTGAACCATGTCTTCATCCCCGGATTGCTGCCGCTTGATGCGTTCACTTTGTCTAGACACGATCGAAGCAACCGTGATGTCCACTGCTGGCCGAAGAAACCCACTTGAACTGTCGGGTCCTTTGCTATAATCTTATCCACTTCTAATTCCACAGCCGCCTCCCCACTCATAAACCCACCCTCACCTTGCCTTGCCATCATTAATCAATGCATGATCATCAACCTCAGCAGCCTTTGCGTTAAATCCGGTCAGCACAAACCCAGGGGAGACCACGCCCTCTTCCATGCATGCAACGACCAGGCCCACAGCACCTTCTATGCATGCATCAACCATTCCAACTTCCTGCCCCACTAACCAAAAGCTGCTCATCCAAATGAGGAGCGACTATATTCTTCACCGCCAAGCCTTCAGCCGAATTCTGCTCTACACCCGACGCAACCATGCCTGCAGCCGACTTCTTCTGCTCCTGGACTTTTACATGCAAGAAGACCTACTACCGTTATGGAACACTAGTGTAACCTCAATTATTAAGTTCCGGTAGGCCCAACGATCGCTAACTCATAATACACACCTTACTGCTCGTCCAATGTCCATGCTTCCATATTATCAATCGGTTGGTTTATGCAGTATTGCAATTTTTTCGATTATAAGGAAGACACACACCATATATACATACGTGCGAGTGTGCTCTCTTAGTACACACCTAGACAGACGGATGAGGAAGGTAAATCTACGACCTCATTAAAATTATACCAAAACGGACTCGTGTGTGCGTAAAAGTAAGCAATATGATTTGAATACTAATAAGTAGAGTTGTACGGCTACGACTCTACCGCTAGCAAACCAATTAGTAGTTCCCTACGGTATTGCAACGTGTTGCAAGTTGCAACCGAAAAGATGTTTTCCAGTTAATTTAAACTTAGCGAGGAAGGTTCACCCGAATGTTGCTTCTGGATCAAATCAAAACCATGTGATGGCCATGTTTATCTTGTCTTTTCATCAACAACAAATTTTGGAATTAACTGCCTATTTGTACCCAACAAAGAAAAGATCAAGATTAATATTTTTCCTTGCTGTAAGTTCAGCTGCAACCAAGAGGACGAAACGGCAGGTCAGCTTCAAAAATTTGAAGTTCGGATCCTCATGTGCTGCTGCTTTAGATAAGCATGCATGGTTGTGTTAATTATACATCATCATTAGCAGCACTAGTGAATTAATGCAGTGCCCAATAAAGCAGGACCAGTAAACTCATGAGCATAAGCTTTTTAAAAAGGAGGGTTCTCCAAGCACCTGAGTTTGATTCATGCTGTGCTAGTGCTGTCCTCTTTTGAGCAACTTGCATCAAGGATCATCAAGCCTTTCTGGCTTTCTCTGCTCCATTTTGCCCTGCAACTTTACAGTGCACATTAAGCCAAATTTGCCGACTTAAAGGGGGGCAATAGGTTATTGGAGAAGCTGAAGATCAGATGTACATACAGATCACAACACTAGGCAGATCATAAGATTAGTTTTTTGGTGAGAACTGCTCTGTGTGAATGATGCTGTTGCATACTGTACTTGTTTAATGCAATATATGTCTGTCAGTTGCCAAACCCATCAGAAAAGGGAGCAAATCTAGGGTTGCTGCCAACTCAACAGTGTCCCATGCAAGGCACGGGATCATGACCAATTGGAGTATTCCTTTTCTTTTTGTGGGACTACAGCACCTCTGCACCTGAGCATTAGGGTTCATCTGGACCATCCGATCAACAGCGAATGGTCTCCATCAATAGGGTGCAGCCTGTGCTACAGTAACAAACAGTAAAAAAAGCTGCAGGTTTTCGTGTGTGCAGTAAAATCGTCACTGTTTTATTACTGCAAAGTGCTGTAGCACGAGGTTGAAAAATACTGTAGCTAGGTGCTTCTTTGTGGAGGACCCGGTTCCATTCTAATTCTGAGTCACATCATGAATACTATACAGGATAGTGACTGGGAGGGACAGGTCATTGATTTGGCCCAGCGCATTCCTTCTAGCTAGGTCTACCCTGCAAGTCATCTTGCTCTAGACAAATCCTCTTGCTTTCATACATGGCTAATTAACTGTCCTGCAGCTGGTTTAGGATATTCTAGAGCTCTGTATGGAGTGCTTGAAAAGAAAATGAAATGCAACGCATTGAGAAAAAAAAATACTAAATTTGGCCATAGTTGTTTAATTGGAGTTTTTTTTAAATATCTGTTACATGCCAAATATGTATTTCAGAAAATAGCATAAAAATGGAATCCAAAAATCATTGGGGTTATAGAATGGTGAAATCGCATCCACGGACGCTCCCTCAAAACCAAGTGACTACAAAAACATAACTATATACCATAGTAGAACTTCAGGTTAATGAAATGCTCACTCCCCAGCTCCCAAGCTATTATGCTGACTATGGGCCTACAAAACAACTAATTACCAATCCCGGTTCACATGGCATAGTTAAACTGTTCTGAATTGAATTACCTACTCCTTGCCCCCACCCAAGGCAGTTTTGCCGTGTTCCTTGCACATGAGTTTAATTTGCTTAATTATTTAATAAATGCGTGGTAGAACCTTTCCTGCTGTTTCTCCTAAAAATGGGCAGTTTTACATTTGACATTTTAGAAGGACACCCTCACGATTTATAGGAAACTTTGGGGGAACATGCATGTAGCACCACAAGAAAAAAATTTACAGTTTGGGATGGGTGGGGGTGGGTGACTGGACACCGCCACCGCCACCGCCACATCACACACGCATGTGACATGTGCATCCCCCATGGCACCGCCCGTTCATACCACGGTACATCCATACAGGTGGGCCCCACATGACATCAACCCCTCCCCCTCACACCAGCGCGTCCGTATTTATAACCCCACCTCCTCTCTCTCCCACCAAGACAGCCACCGAGCAAAGCGAGAGAGAGACGCGGAGCCACCGCGTGAGAGCAGGAAGCCAAGAGCGCAACCACCACCGCCGCCGCGATGATGTCGAGCTCCGACCCCGACCGCGACGAGCCCGTCTCGACGACGACGACGACGGCCGCCTCGTCGTCGTCGTTGTCCTCTTCCTCCTCTCTGCAGCAACAGACGCCGCCGCCGCCCCCTCGCCGCAGGCGGCACCGTACCCGCCGGCGCGGCCACCGCCGCGCCAAGAACGATGCGGGAGAGGTGTCCACTGAGGCGGAGGCGGAGGCGGAGGCGGAGGACGTGTGGCGCGGGGCGCAGTGGGAGGCGGCGTGGCCGAGGCGGGCTCGGTCGGTGGTTCTCGCTGGGGAGGAGGGGTCCCCGGATGGTTCAGGCGCCGGCACCGGGGAGGGAGGCATGGGGCGCGCGAGGAGCCTGACGGACGACGACCTGGAGGAGCTCAAGGGGTGCGTGGATCTGGGGTTCGGGTTCAGTTACCACGAGATCCCCGAGCTCTGCGGCACGCTCCCCGCGCTCGAGCTCTGCTACTCCCTGAGCCAGAGGTTCCTGGACGAGCACCAGTCGCTGCCCAAGGAGGAGTCGGCGGAGGAGGCGCTGGCCGTGGTACCGGCCTCGCAGTCGCAGCCCATGGCCAACTGGAAGATCTCCAGCCCTGGTAAGCAGTGTTCGACCTGTGTTTCTCTCCCTGCTAGTTGTCAATTAGCTGTTCTTGATTTGTGATGTCACAAAGCAAATCTGTTCATGATCTTCTCAATCTTATACAAAAATCAGTTCTTGATTCATCTCAACCTTGTAGAAGAACCAGTTCTTGATTTTGCCAAGAACTGAACTAATTGTTGATTTGTTCTGCTCACTCTATTCTTGGATTGCTATTGAACATTTGAACTCATGTGTTCTTGGATGTGTTGTTGCAGGGGACAGCCCAGATGAGGTGAAGGCGAGGCTCAAGTACTGGGCGCAGGCGGTGGCGTGCACCGTCAAGCTGTGCAGCTAATCAATGGCATCATCAATCATGCAGACACAGGAAGACGAAGGGGACTCATTCTGCTGGATTCATGGCATCCGTTGAGATTACAGGGCTTGCGCGCGGCATCTCAATTTTGATCACCAATGAACACTAGAGCATGCTATCTGTCAAATTTCCTAGAATCGCATTGCATCATCATCGTGCTCACGATAAACACAAGCGTACACACACGCATCATATTTGTCGGATTATGTCACGCAGATTTGGAATTTTGCCACGATGTTTGCAAATCAGGAGGATGCGAGAGACGAAGAGGGTCAAGGGATGCTAATGCCACTACCCATTTCCAATGTTTCACTCAATCCTTGATCTAACCAAGTAGTATTTGTTCATGTAAACAACATGTATAATGTATTGTTAATTGATTCCGTGAAAAAATAATAGCATTCCAGGCTGAGCTGTACCTTCTTTTCTTTCTTATATGTTCTTTGACATCCAGCTATGTGCCAGCTACTTTGCTTCATTAGGAGGCCAATGGAACAAATCAACTGCTTCGTTGGGAGGCTAATGCTAATGGACCAAATCAACTGGAAGGTGTCAGAATAATATGTCCATTAGTTTGTTCCTAATCATCAGGCAATTGTTTTATTCAAGTGTGAAAGCACCAAACTCCTTTTGAGTATTCAACCTGAGATCTACAGGTTGCCACATGTGCTGGGGCTGCCTGGCTCGTCTGTTTCATTCAGAAAAGAAATGCAACCTGACTAACAGCTGGACTGAGATAACGGCCTATGCAAGTGCATCTATGAACTCTGCAGCCCCTAAGTTAATATATCTTAAATCATTACAGAAAATAGAATCTAATTAAATATTAGGCTGAAGATGCAGGATAGTTTGTCAGTTTTTTCAGTATGGTTAGACAAGTACAAGTCGAACACTTCCCATGGGATTGCAGGAAGCATATTCCTGAGGGTCACCTAGGTACAATACCATAAGGTGTAAAAGTATTGATGATGTTCCGCACATCATAAACGACGCCGGCCTCTGAATTTATATTCAACAGATGTTCAGACTTTACAGAGAGAGTCCTCATCAGACGGTGAACAGTGTCAATATGACAACGATTCCTATACAGCCGAATACGGCATGGACTCCAGATTCCATATACAAGAGAGAGAATCAGAATTGGTTACATCAAGAGATAGATTACGAAATATACGACTCTCTTAACACACCCCCTCAATCACAAACCGATAGATTGAGATTGTGTCGTAAAGTTTTGAGTTGTTGTATTCCTAGCGGCTTGGTCAGACCATCGGTGAGCTGATCTTGTGATGATACAAACTGAATTTGCAAAGCCTTTTGTGCTACCCTTTCACGGACAAAATGAAAGTCAACTTCAATATGTCTCATTCTGGCATGAAACACTGGATTTGCCGACAAATACGTCGCACCAAGATTATCACAACATAGAATCAGCGCCCTGACTTGAAATATTCCAAGTTCTCCTAAAAGAGACCGAGTCCAAACAATTTCTGCCGTTGCATTTGCTAATGCTTTGTATTCAGTCTCTGTACTCGATCTTGAAACAGTAGCTTGTTTCCTCGAGCTCCACAATATGAGATTTGATCCAAAGAACACAAGAAAGCCACCAGTGGAACGTCTGTCATCCGAGCATCTAGTCCAATTTGCATCAGAGAAGGCACTGATCAATGTTGATGAAAACTTCTAGATTGTCAATCCATCTCCTGATGTATGTTTAAGATATCTCATAATCCTTTTAACCGCTGTCCAATGTTGATCAGTTGGAGATTACAAAAACTGACATACTTTGTTAAACGCATATGATATATCACATCGAGTCAATGTCAAATATTGTAAAGCTCCAACTATACTTGTGTACTTAGTTATCTCTGTCGACAACAATACATTCCCTTCTGTTTTCGCCAATTTCTCTGATGTCGACATTGGAAAAGCAACAAGTTTACAATTTTCCATCCCAACTGGAGATAGCAATTCTGATGGATATTTTGTTTGAGACAACACTACACCTATCCTTGATCTCTTGATTTCAATGCTTAAGAAATAATGAATATCACCAAGATCCTTCAAAGCAAACTCAACTTGCAAAGCCTGTTACTATGATATCATCCACATAATTAACATGTACATGATCTTTCCTCCATTATTATAGATAAACAATGAAGTATCTGCACGGGATGGAAGAAAGCCTAGTTCTTGTATCTTTGAACTTAACCTTGAATACCATGCCCGAGGAGATTGTTTCAGACCATATAATGCTTTGTCAAGTTTGCACAAATAACCTAGAAATTGTGGATGTTCATACCCAGGTGGCTGCCTCATGAAAACATCCTCTTCTAGAATGCCATGGAGAAACACATTCTGTACATCTAGCTGTCGCAGGCACTAATTACGAGATATTGCAATTGACAAGATAAGTCGAATTGTAGTTGCTTTTACCACTAGACTGAATGTATCCTCATAATCTATACCGAATCTCTGTTTGAACCCTTTTGCTACAAGTCATGCCTTGTGCCGATCAATTGTTCCATCTGCTTTTCTTTTTAACTTGAATACCCATCTGCAATCAATAATATTTCGACCATGATAAGAAGGGACAAGATGCCATGTTTTGTTCTTCAACAAAGTTGTGAATTCTTGATCCATTGCATTCTTCCTATTCTTAAACATAATATGTTGGCTCAATCGTGGTTAGGTTTGCCTGACTTTTCCTGTTCATGTTGTAACGAAATGTTCCATCATTGAACACCTTCAGTTTATGGACTCCATCCCTCAACCGAGTCTGCATGGGATGTCTATGAGATGTTGGTTCAGTATTCGCAATAATGTTGCCACCGTGCGTGCTGCTACCACCATGTAGCTCATCTGCTACTGCCTCTGATTCATCATTCGCTGATGTTGTCGATGAAGGAAAATCCTCCTGTAAATCAACAAGAATAGCTTCCAACATAGGATCAGTTGACAAAATAGTATTACCAGGTGTATGCCTAGCCATATGATCACCCCCATCATCCACATTGTCCGTACTCAGAAAAGATGGAGAAGAGGACAGTTGTGGAAGAACTTGGTCAAGGAGAGATCAATTTTCAGAAGAATTCGACAACTTAGAGAAAGGAAAGATGTTTTCATAAAAAACAACATCTCAAGAGATATAGATATGACTAATGGGAGGATAAAGGCATTTATATCCTTTATGATGACCGCTATATCCAAGGAACACACATTGTTTAGACCTAAATTGTAGTTTTCTCTCATTGTATGGACGAAGACAAGGCCATCACGTGCACCCAAAACATTTCAAGAATGTGTAATATGGTTTTGTGCCTAGAAGACGTCCTATAGGTGTGGAGGAGTGAATTACTTTTCTAGGTAGTCTATTGATGAGAAAAAAAGCGGTTTGGAAAGCTTCACCCAAAACCGAATAGGCATAGATGCTTGAGCTAACAAAGACAATCCTACTTCCACTATGTGCCTATGCTTCCTTTCGGGCAAGCCGTTTTGCTGGTGTGTGTGTGTGTGGACATGAGACATTATGTGATATACCAATGCGTTGAAAGAGTAAGTGCAATTTCTGTTACTCTTCTCCCCAATCGGATTGAACATGGATGATTTTCCTATTAAGCAATCTCTCGTCATGAGTTTGAAACTGGATGAAATATCTTTCAACATCAGATTTGTTCTTAAGGAGGTATATCCAAGTAAATTTTCTGAAGTCATCTATAAAACTTACATAATACTTAAATCCCCCAGCTGAGATGCCTGTAGGCCCCCAGACATCACAGAACACACGCTCTAAAGGAGAGGATGACACACGTTCTAAACTAGAATAAGGAAGCTATCGACTTTTGCCCTGTTGGCAAGCATCACAGACAGTAGCCTTATTTGACTCACTAGAACAAGGCAGACTATGACCTGAAGAACTTGATCTACTATTGTGGAGGAAGGATGTCCCAATTGACAATGCCATGGATCTTCACTAAGTTTTGTGGTTGATAGAACTTTCTTTCTTGTATTTGGCTCTAACAGATGTAGACCGCCTTTACTGGGTCCTTGAAGAAGAACCCTCTTCGTGACACGATCCTTCATAAGAAAGAAGTCGGGGTGAAATTCAAGGAAAATGTTATTGTCAGTGGCAAGACGATTGACATAAAGCATATTTTTGTTGGCTTTTGGAGCGTGAAGTATATTTCTTAGAAACAAAGAATTATGTGCTGTATGAATATGAGAGTGACCAGTATGAGCTATCGGCATACCTGAACCATTTGCAGCATGGACTTGATCTCGGCCAGAATACTTTTATCGAATCGCTAGTTTGTCCAATTCACCGGTAATATGATTTGTGGCACTGGTGTCTGTGTACCATGATGGATCAACTGTGTATGATCCTGCAGTAATAGTCACTGCAATGCAATGATCGTCAGATTGATAGGAGTGATCATATCGATGATAGCACTTGAGAGCTACATGTCCAGCTTTTCCACAAACTTGGCATGTTGGTTGATTTCCTGAGGATTTGCCATTGCCATTGTTGTTGTTGTTGTTGGGAAATTGCTGATTTCGGTGTTCACTGTAGTTCTGGCCACTGCCGCGGTTGTAGTTGTAGTTCTGGCCACCACCGCGGCAACCGCGACCATGACCCCGATAGCCTCCTCCACGCCATGCTGCATTGGGCGGAGACCCTCAAGAACTTCCAATTTGGAATTTCGCATTGTTGTGTTCTTGTCGCGGCTCATAATTAAGCATGTGTGCGTACAAGTCACTTAGCCCGATTGGATCTATTCGTGTAGAAAGAGATGCGACAAGTGGATCGTAGTCAGCATCGAGTCCACATAACATGTAGATGATGATTTCTTCTTCTTCTAGTGGACGCCCGGTAGCAGCAAAGGCATGAACAAGACTCTTCACCTTGTTGAAGTAATCAATGATGGAAAGATCTTTCTTTTGGATGGTGCGAGTTGTCGCCTGATTTGTATCATCCGAGCTCTGGATTGTGACGCAAACATCCATTCAAGCGTTGTCCAGACTTCGACTGCCGATCCTAGAAACAAAACCTGAGACAACACTTTCGGCGACAATGAGGAGAGACGTGTGCTGAGGACCATCTGGTCTTCTTGCAGCCAGGTGATGTATTCTGGATTCGGATCTTGCGAAGCGCTTGCGTCTGTGATTTGTGTCACCATTATCACAGGGGCTCCTCGTGATCCATCTACGAAGCCCAGCAATTGTTAACCCCAAAGAAACGAAAGGAGCTAAGCCTTCCAAAGGAGATAGTTGTCTCTTGCTAGCTTGACGTTGACAAGATGACCGAACGAAGCTGGCGACGAAAACATCCCGACGGAATTGCTTGTGCCAATCTGAGAACAAGTGGTGTTTGAATTTGACGAGATTATGCTTGGCGACGACATGGTAGAAGAGGTGGCTCTGATACCATGTAAAAGTATTGATGATGTTGCCGACCTCTGAATTTATATTCAACAGATGTTCAGACTTTATAGGGAGAGTCCTTATCGGACGGTGAACAGTGTCGATACGAGAATGATTCCTATACAGCCGAATACGGCATGGACTCCAGATTCCATATACAACAGATAAGAATCAGAATCGGTTAGATCAAGAGATAGATTACTAAATATACAACTCTCTTTCTTAACATAAGGAACAACCAATATGAAGACATTTGATTGAGGTTGCCAACCAGATCAACAACCACAGTAACTGCGCACTCATTTTGAACAGTTGCAGCTTGGAAACCTCTAGGAGTCACAATAGCATGATGAAGAGGGCAGACAACAATACATTAGAATGGTCAAGAGGTTAGGTTGAGACTTATGAGCCATCCAAAATTGAATATGCACAGGTGCCACTACTTATGTCAGACTCCTGGTTTGTTTTCTTGGAATTTTGAGTCCATTGGGTTTGCTCCAAAAAAAAAAAATTGATTCCACTGTTATGGCTAGAAGATAGCTCGAAAACGAAACCTTTGACGATCTCTGATAGATATATATGATATAATTAATGGGAGGCGTGAAACTTGGGGAAAAGGACATCTCACAATTAGACGGCCTCAAACAAGGTCTCCTCGCGAGGACAGTCTCCATATAAGTTCCTTAAAGGGAGTGGTAGAAAATGTAAGAACACACAAGCAGGAAAAGTATGAACTAGACGAAATAATGAAAGAAGACAAAACATAATGTGCACGCAAACTAATGAAAAACATGCCTGAGATAGCAGTTTATATGTCTGGATATTTCAGCTTTCGTTTGGCTTTCCATGAGATGGAAAACGGAAAGTGATCGAGTTGCAGTATGAAATCGTCAGACAATCAAACATTGAGCACTAGACATTAAATCATCTCACTCTTGCTCACAAAGCGCATTTCTTGCGTCACCACCTCAAAATAGGTCAAGCATGGTAGGCTAGTGTTGAATTTTTTCACTCTTGATAGTCAACAAAGATCTTATTTGGGCAGGAGATCATGCATTACAGAGGACTATCAAAGTGCTCTTGCGCAAGGCGTCTAAATTGAGTTCTCATGTAAGTCAGGCAATTTAAGGACGTCGATGAAAAGGCAGATAGAAAAGCATGTGCAATCGATCTAATTGAATTTAGCAGGTTCAACAATTTATCCTTAACGAATAGGCATGTGCCTCTAAACTCCAAAGCATCTATGCCTGTCCTAACAAACCTGCCATCTGTGTAGTTTCAGTTAGGCAGGCCCTGCTTTCCTTCAGAAAGAAAACAGAGTTAACCAAACCGATTGCATTGCAGCCCTGACATGGGTTTGTCCTGCTATGATCATCACACTTGTACATTGTGAACGAACTGGAGCTAGCAGTCTAGCACTCTTTTTTGTCACATGAGACAGCATGTTTGTGTGTGCCAAGTAACATGGTCAGCCAACAGCTTCGGTCTGTTTGATATCAGCTGTTTCTGTAAATCAGTATGCTTGTACGGTTCTCATATGTTCAGAGCACTGATACGTCCAACTTTCCGAGTCCCCAAGTACTAAGAAGCAAACATTATTCATGAAATGCTCCAGTAGTGGACAGAGCATGTGTCAGAACCTAAACATGTAGATCTAGACTTTCTGTATATAATACATTAGTTCAAGATCACGCTAGTGCACACAGCGTCAACATAGATAAATATCATTCCACACAAGACGAATATAAGAACAAACGAATAATTTGATTAATAAATAACGGCTGTGACCTTACGGTCCAGTTTACACTTATTAAGCCACGCAGGGTTGGCACTAAATAAAGAGACGGCAGTGGAATGGAAACAATTCTAGCAGGAACTCATCGACTTGCCACAGACAACTGATTGGGATCTAGACCTAGCGATCATCCTCCTCGTAAAACTCCTCCTCGAAAGTAGACGTAGACTCCTCCACTTTAGCTGAATGATTGCAGTAAAAATGAGTACTCCGAGTACTCAACAAGTTGTACCACGGAATGCAATTATAGATGATGGCTTATTCCAAAGGAAAAAAAAGGCTTCTATGGTTCTTTTTGCAAAAAAAAAAACAATATTTGCAATTGAATACAAATAATAGATTGAAAACGTAATTTAAAACAAATAAATAATAACAATTATTTTTACAAAGAACACAAAGCCTAAACAATTTGTTTCACACAGCCATACGAGTTTAACCACATAGCTGTCCCTCCCAAGGTCTTGTAATGATTGACGCAGCTGTTTGTACACTCTACAGTGTAGCTGGCATCAATCATAACAAGACCTTTTTGAAACTTTATCTTAACAATTGACCTTCCCGTTGTGCATAATGATAGCACCAAACCCCCACACAGGTTGTTGGCCCATCACACATTGTTGAACCTGGATACGGCGAACCGCTCATAAATGTGAATCGTCACACAGACATAATCACACCTCCACCTTGGTACACAGCTTAACCTATCTACCTGAGTAGTCAATGTCAAGACTACGTAGGTTACTAAGTTAGGTCTGTCCCATACCAGGCATGTGGTCATACAGTTATGGCTCAGTTCAATGGCGTACAAAGTTAAGTTCTTAATTGACCAAGGCGAAACTGCAAATTTCTACCAACTATCACATTCATATTTTTCCAAGCGCACACAGCTCCACCATATCACAATTCCATCCACTTGCCTCGGTCCAAATCTTTTCCCACCCTGTTGGTTAAATATAACACATGCCATCAATGAGTGGTAACACACTGCACACAACTTTTCACAAAGTATTCCATATTCACTTAGTCAGGTTTAGTTTCGCAACTCAAAATGATATCAATAACCTGTTGCAAGGCAAAGTAGACTATTCGTATCTAACCGACCCACGTTAGTCCTATAACAATACCAACTAGTAATTATCCAAGGTAGGGTGACAAAAGATCCAAGTAATACAATAAGGAAGGTGGATATAAACAAATAGGTGTATAGCTAATCCTAAAGCATTTAAAGAATTAAATACTTAAAATAAAATGCAATAGTTTGAATCAAAATAATATTTTTTTTGGAAAACCGGGTTCAACATGGTCAAAGGTACAACTTGCCTTGTAACAAGTCTTGCTACTGGTCTTGAGCTTGATCAACTCTTTCTTCCTCGAAAGCTCCCGAAATATCAATGTCTACTCGCAAACGAAAGTGAAAAACCAAATAAATAAAAAACAGAGCAACAAATAAACTCCAAAAATTAAATAAAAATCTTAGAAAGGTAGGGCTTGAATTTAGAAACTTGAATGGGTTCAATTGGAGTTCATATGAGGAAGAACGTTCTCTCGGAAGATTTAAATCTAAAAAAAAGAAGAAAGAAAACACTTTTTTGAATTTTCATAATTTTCTTTCCAAAGGAAATCCTGAAATATTGCATCAGCATGGCATCAGTAACGAATTTCATAATTAAGAGAAAATCCAGAAAATAGGGAATAGAGGGTGATAGGTGGGACTGGTCCATGGCTCTAGTCTACTCGTCTATGGCTCACGAGTGCACGGAATAGACAATCTGACTGTGGGGTCCACATGTCAGTGGGTGGGTCTACTATGGACCATGTCCACGTTGACTTTGGTTTAGGGTTTGAACCGGTAGATATGATGTGGCACACATGGCGCACACCTGACTGACTCGGGCCAATGATAGGGCAACACGTGGAAAGGGGTGGTGACGTGGCTGGATTGGTGAAGCGAGGCTGACACATCACTGGTTTGGCTAGTATGGCATTGACGTGGCAGCCATGTGGTAGACACGCAAGCTCAGGGCTGACGTGGATGGCGACGTACATGACGGTGATGGCGGTGGCGCTCTAGTCCTGATGGTCGCCGATGTTCTAGGCCACAGTGGAGCAAGCGGAGGGGCGCAATAGGAAGTTGGTGTGACAAGGAACTCAACGGTGTACTCATGGACACAAGGGGATGACTGGGCTGGCCGGCGGTGAGGACGATGCGGCGGAGGCGCACTGTCGTCAATGGAATTGAAGTTCCGGTGATGCTCCAGCGAAATCAAGGTGACGACGGTGTAGATCTGCTCTTTGTGATCCCGACAGTGATGATGATGAAGCTCAAGGTTCGCTGACGGCGGAGGAACTCAACGATGAAGGTTTCGGTGGTGACTTTTCTTCTCCGAGTGATTTCGACGGCTATGATTAGGGCTTTTGAGCGGCGATGGTGCGGTTGGGATGTGTAAGCCGAGGGCTACCCCCCTTTATAGCCCAGCGGCCGGGAGAGTCCTAGGCATGAACACCAAGAAACCCGGTTGGCAGCGGAGTACATGTGATGCCTGAGTCGGAGATGATGAATAGTAACATGGTAGGGCCCACATGTCAGAGTCTACGGCTAGGGTGAGTTTGCGTTGCACATGCCACGTGTGCGACTGACAAGTGGGACCGGGTGTGGGTGATTGGGTGGAAGAGAGAATGTGGGTTGCGATGAGAATGGGCCGAAAGAGGGAGAATTGGGCAGAGGTTGAAGAATTTCGGCCCGAAGGATTTCCTGAGATTTAAATAGCAAATGATCTCGGCAAAATTCCAAAAAAACTTGAAAAATATTTCCAAGCACAAAGAACTGAAATGAAAGAGTTTTTGACTTAATTGATGTTCAGATTAGTCACATTAAAATGTTTTGACATTTGAAAGTCCTGTTTAGGCTTTATTAAATTCAAATAAAATTTGGTGAATTGTTTCAAGGGACTAGACTACCACAAAGGTTTTGAAACTAAAAAAATTGGGATTTTACAAACCTCCCCCCTTAAAAGAATCTTAACCCCGAGATTTAGGCTAGCTTGAGAAATGGCTAGGAAACTCGGCTTTTAGCTCTTATTCACGCTCCCAAGTTGCTTCACTTTCTGAGTGATTACTTGTAACATCCCAATTTTTTTTTGTGTTTTTCAACCTTTTGAGTAGTTTAGTTCCTTAGAAAAATTCACCAAATTTTATTTGAAGTTAATCAAGCTTAAATGAGACTTTCAAATATCAAAATAATTTAATGTGACTAATATGAACATCAATTAATTCCAAAACTATTTTATTTGAGTTCTTTGTGCTTGGAAATATTTTCCAGATTTGTATGGAATTTTTCCAAGTTTATTTGCTATTTGGATTTTTTGGTATTTCTAAAATAGAAAATCTAATTAAAATCTCATAATTACCTTTGGGCTAAAACTCACTTCCTTTGACCCATTTTTTCTGTAATACCCCGATTTATTCTAAAGAAGAAATCATTCAAAAGAGAAGAATAGAATTAAGAAAGAGGAGTTTTTCGTTTTTCTTCGGCAACCTGGGCCTCGGGCCTTGGCCCAGGAGGCCCATGGGGGGCCAGCCACCTATAAAAGAAGGGGAAAACCCTAGGCCGGCACTGTAGCTACAGTAGCCTCCGCTACAGTGCGCGGTGCTACAGTGCCCTGCCTCTTGGAGCCGCCCCTTCCCGCTGCCGGTGTTCGCAAAGGAAGGAGAAGGAGGGACTGCAGATTGGTTGGCCGAAAGGAGGGACGAGGGATCTTCTTCGTGGGGGATCGTTCAGCGTCTTCCTAAGGTTCTTCAAGGGTAACGAGAGTTGTTCCTCACTGTTTAATTAAGAATAGATGCAAAACCGATTAGATTTGATTGGATCAAAGTCTGTCTGTAGTAGATCAAATCTGTCTAGTATGTTGTGCGGGCTATTTCGATGTCTTGGAGGCCGAATCAGAAGTGTTGATCTTCTAGAGATATCTAGATTATGTTCTGAACTTTCTGTGGCCACCGAGTTCACCTGATTCCGTTGCTCGAGTCAAAAGTTATGATAGATTTAGTATCTGCTGTCCAGATTTCTGACGAGATTAATCTGTTTTGTTATTTCGTAAAATATGAAAATGTAATTGGAAAAATCTGGGTTTTCACCCAACTATGTTATTGTAGGTAATTGGATAAACTTTCCATATTGTTAAAGAACGATCAATTCGGAGTTATAGATTAAAAGTTACGATCGTTTTAGTGCTGCTGTTTATGCTGTTAGACAGTTTCTGTGCTGAAAGTTCATCTGTCTGTTAGCGTACTAATTTGGCCGAATTGGATCATCTTGTCAACTAGAGTATTGTAGATTTGTTAGTTAAAAATCCACGGAAACTGGATTCACCTCATTCAGAGTTCCAGATCAAGAGATATGCTGTTTACTGTGCTGCTGTCCAGTGGCATTATTTGACTGAATGCGTTGGTTTCAGTTTAGGGTTTCTAGATAAATCTTGATTCACCAGGGAAGCGATGTAGAACGTTGTTAAGTAGTGTCGTGTTTATCGCATTCTTATTTCAGTTATTTAATTGTTTAGGAGGTGAAGCTTCGGGTTTAGAAGCACCACTTTTTCCTGCTAACGCGTCGCATCGCAGGAGGCAAGTGCATTGCTTATCTTAATGATTGTGATTGATGAATGCTTTTATGATTATACTGTGAGTTCTTATGATTCAAGAGAAGTTGGATTGTCTATGGTCTTTCATATGTGTTGAATCCATGATTAGAGATGATAATATTTAAGTTCATGTTCCTTCCATATGTGTGTTATCTCCATGATTAGAGAGCGTGTCTTTTCAATATACATATTTCATTCCATGCATTTATTATTCATGTTCCATCATCGAGAGTGGATTAAAAAGACCCATCAATTCCAGGATGGGCACGTAGGACCCACCATTCCAATGTGGGCCCCACTATTCCAATGTGGGCGTTTTGGGACACCCGTATGAAATGTTCTTCATACGGGACTTGGATCCCCGCATTTTTGTTAAGATGCGGGCTTAAGTGAACACCGACGGGTGTGTCACTAGCAATACCGGTATATGCATGTGTGTAGTCCCTCCATTCCATTCACTTCATTCATTCCATTCATTCAAATACTCGTTCTGTGATTTCTTCATATGGTTCAATGATGTTGACTTGTTAATGTTTGTGGTATGTTCCATTTATTCACTGTACTTGCTGAGTCTTGGACTCACACTTATTTGTTTATTTTTTTTAGGTAATCACTGATGTTGGCTCATTTGGGAGGGAGTAGACACGCACTACTCATTCACAGCACCCTATTCAAGTTCAAGATTATAAATTAGTTCTATCTTTCACTTATTATTGACGAACTGTAATAAATAAGTTTAGATGGAGAAGGAAGGATACCTTCTCCTTGATACGGTTGATTTATATTGCTTGTGAACCTTGTTTAACGATGAACTGTAATAAATACATTTAAATGGTGAAGGATGGATACCTTCTCTATGTTGGGTTGTTTTATTTATGCCTTTAGATATTATATCATTCATATTCTTCCGCAATGTGGCTGTATGTTAGAGTATTTAAGTGACATCTTGGTTTCCAAATAGCCACATTTACCAAATCTCGTGCACAAAAGGCACTACCACTAGCATCCACTTGTCCAGATCTTAAAATCAAAACTTTACCAAACAGAAATTAAGTTAACAACTTTCAGTCTTAACCAAACTGAACAAAGAAACCTAATAGAATATCAAAAGGTGTTTCCCAGGTCTGACAAGATAATCTTGTCAAACAACTAACGTGCTATTGACTTGGATGGCTAAGCAATAATCTACAGACCAAAACACAATCACCAGACTTCTATCTTAAGCATAAGTGTATGAATTTGATTCAGGATAAGCCACAAAGATTAGGATATAACTAACTAATTCACAAATTACTGATACTTGGAAAATAGCATGCAAACAGTTATCACTTCACTTTAAAACACTAAAGTATCAAAACTGGGACCAACATGGTGCAAGAGGATGCTTGCCATGGTAATAGACCACTTGTTCAGATTCTGTAACCTCAGGAATATTTTCACCCGCGTCGGGAACACCAGAATCTAAAAAGAACAATAATCAAATGAACAGCAAGAAAACTTCCAGAGAACAAAATGTTGAAAAGGTGCATGATCCAAGTATTAAATTATACTAGCAACATGCTTAAGCTACTAGGGTGCCTAAGGAGACTTCCTGAGCTTAGAAAGTGACCAGAGACACTCTAGAGCTTGCTAGCAATATGAAAGACCGAAAAGAGATAAAAGGAGATCTACAACGACAAGATAACCTGAGCAAGATTCAAAGAGTGAGTGATCAGGATAACTTAAACAAGGCTCCTAGATACTCTAAAACAAAGGAATTGAACATAGGCTCACTAGTTTGGAAAAGAGGAGGCAAGAACGGATGCTGACCCGAAACAAGGAAATCCAAAATCTTGATGATCCTATGAAACAAAAGATAGAATGATTGAGGGGTTTTACTTCTTAAATCACACGACATGATGTGACGTGAAAGAAATAAGGAAAAGCTCACTGGAACAAAGATTTCACCAACGGTGGCACTCTGGAAGTGCTCTGGACAGTCCAAAGGACAAGCTCACATTCTCAATCTATAAGCAATGCCAAAGATTCCCATTAACAGGATGAACAAGCATTGAAAGAGATGAACAAGGTACAAGAACGAGAAGGATACGCCTGAGATGGAGAATGAACTCAGTGTGGCAGCAAATTGGCGGAGAACAAAAATGAGGATTTAAATAGCTTCCCCGCTGGAGATATCAGAGAGAACTCGTGCGTGGCGACCATGGTAGCAGAATGGTGCCAAGTGGCGATTGCACGCTGCAACAAACACAACACAACACCACCTTGCAATCGATGAGCTCTGAGCTGGCGAAATGGCGTGGAGAAAGTGAAGTTGGGTTGCTGACATGCGAGCCCCAGTATCGGTCTCAGCGAAGACACAAAACAGTGAGCTCAAACAATTATTGATCGTCTGATCGCAAACAAACGGCTTAGATTAAAAAGGACGTTCGGGTGATTGCGATGAACTAAAAGGAGGTTTGGATGGTTCAATGAAACCAAAAGGAGGTCTAGACGGCTGCGATGAAAGCACAGAGGTCCTAAGGGGTGGTCTTTGCAAAAAGACTAGAGGTCATCTTTGTACAAAGACCAGATGTTGTGAGAAGTTCACGCGGGAGTTCCTGAGGAGGTTCTGACGGTTAAGATGAAAACAAATGAGGTCTTGAACGGTCCAGATGAGATAAACGAGGTCCTGAATGACCCCGATGAGATCGAGGGAGGTCCTCACGGTTGAGATGAGATCAAGGGATCCTGGACGGTCCCGATGAAATCGAGGGAGGTCCTCACGGTTGAGATAAGATCAAAGAGATCCTGGACGGTCCTAATGAAATCGAGGGAGGTCCTCACGGTTGAGATGAGATCAAAGAGTTCCTAGATGGTCCCGATGAAACCGAGGGAGGTCCTCATGGTTGAGATGAGATCAAAGAGATCTTGGATGGTCCGATGATATCAAGGGAGGTCTTGGACGGTCCCGATAGAATCGAGGAGGTCCTGGATGGTCTGGTGATTATCAAGGGAGGTCTTGGATGGTCCGATGAGATCAAGGGAGGTCCTGAACGGTTCCGATGAAAACAAAGGAGGTCCTGGACGGTCCGATGATGATCCAGGGAGGTCCTGAATGGTTCCGAGGAAAACAAGGGAGGTCCTAGACGGTCCGATAATATCAAGGGAGGTCTTTGACATTCCGATCATATCAACGGAGGTCCTGGACAGTCCGATAATATCAAGGGAGGTCTTTGACTGTCCGATCATATCAAGGGAGGTCCTGAATGGTCCCGATGATATCAAGGGAGGTCTTTGACGGTTCGATGATATCAAGGGAGGTCTTGGACGGTCCGATGAGATCAAGGGAGGTCTTGGACGGTTCGATGATATCAAGGGAGGTCCTGGATGGTCCCGATAAGATCAAGGAAGGTCCTGGACGATACTGATAAGATCAAGGAGATCCTGGACAGTCCTGATCAGATCAAAGAGGTCCTGGACGGTCCCGATCAGATCAAGGAGGTTCTGGACGATCCCGATAAGATCAAGGAGGTCCTGGACGGTACCGATAAGATCAAGGAGATCCTAGACGGTCTCGATTAGATGAAAGAGGTCCTGGACGGTTCTGATCAGATCAAGGGAGGTCCTGGACGATCCCGATAAGATCAAGGAGGTCTTGGACGGGCCCGATCAGATCAAGGAGGTCCTGGACGGTCCCGATCAGATCAAGGGATGTCCTGGATGATCCCAATAAGATCAAGGAGGTCCTGGACGGTCCCGATCAGATCAAGGAGGTCCTGGACGGTGCCGATTAGATCAAGGGAGGTCCTGGACGATCCCGATAAGATCAAGGAGGTCCTGGACGGTCCCGATCAGATCAAGAGAGGTCCTAGACGATCCCGATAAGATCAAAGGATGTCCTGGACGGTCTGGATATAACTCTAACGACTCGCGCGCACAAAAGTTGGGTAAGCCTAAGGAATGTCACAGGTCTAGACCAAATGGCACAGGGTTGGACTTAACCAAACTGGTTCAAGTCACTACAGTGCCAATCGGCTCGGTTTGAGTCCAGAGTTGACTAGGACCCAAAACCAAACTTCAAAAGTTTGACTAGGGTTTTAAAAATAGCAAATAATTTTATAAAAATATGAAATTTTCTAGAGAAGCTACTGGGATGATATATGTCCTAGATAAATTCATTTTTATTCAAGATGATTTATCAAGAGTTTGATAAAATACTTCCCCGGTCTCAATACAAGCATTGACTTGTATTTTCTTTTGAAGTTTCAAAACAAGGCTAAGATTTGGATCAAAAATGGAGGTTTTAAATTGTAACAAAATGCTCAAGTTTCAAAAATGACCAGAAATGCTATGAAAAGCATTTTATTATTGTTCATTAAAACTGGGGCTGTTACATGCAATTTGAATATGAATAATAGATTAGAACACAATGTAAAACAAATAAATAATATTAATTTAACAGTTTGATTTCACAAAGAACACAAAGCCTAAACAAGTTATTCACACAACCATATGACTTAGATCACACAGCTCCCTTCCCAATGGTTTGATGAAAATCTACCCCTCGTGTGAAATCCCCGAGCATGTCTATGACCGCGGACGCGGCTATTCGAATAGATTAATTAATACTCTGCAGAGTTTGTACACTTTACCCACAAGATATAACTAGTGTTGCAAGCACTAATCATAACAAAATGTTTTAGAAACTTCATCTCAAACATTAACACTCCTAGTGTTCTTTGGCATAACTCACACCATTGGATAGGGAAGCGGCGAACCGTCCCGCGATACGATTACCTGGTAGTTCACACCTCCACCCATGCACGTAGCCTATCTTACTACCTGAGTAACCAATGTCAAGAATCCATAACTTACTAAGTTAGGCCCGTCCCACACCAGACATGTGGTTGTATAGTAAGGCTCAGTTCAATGGTGCATAAAGTTAAGTCCTTAATTGACCAATGCAAGACTTCCAATTTCTAACTATGCCACACAGATTATCATTCCCAATCACATAGCCACCAAGTCACACAGTATCCACCACTTGCCTCAGTCTAAATCATTTACCATCCAGTTGGTTAAGTGCAACACATGCCATCAATGAGTAATGGCACACTGTACACTCAGTTTTATCACAAAGTTCCATAATCACTTAGTCAGGTTTATATTTGTAACTCACATGAGATGATTACTCGTGGCATGGCTAAGCAATCTACTCGTATCTAACGAACCCACGTTGGTGCTACAATAAATAATACCGACTAAATAATGAACCAATCTACGGTGACAAAAGATTATGACATAACAATAGACAAGGTGGATATAACAAGTTGGATTAATAACTATACCCAAAAGCATTTAAATAAATACTTTAAAGTAAATGCAGTAATTAGAATCAAAGTATTTTAAAAACTAGGTTCAATATGATTAAAGGTATAACTTGCCTTGGAATAGGTCTAGGTACTGATCTTGCCCTTGAAGCACTCCTTCTTTAAAGTTCTCCGAAGTATCAACGTCTACATGCAAACGAAGCAAATAAACAAAACAAATAAATAATAAAGAAAAAACAAACTCAAAAAATTAAATAAAAATCTCAAATAAATAGACCTTGAATTTAGATGAATTTAGAAATTTGAATGGGCTCAATTGGAGTTCGGACGCAAAAGATATGGGCTTTGGAAGGTTAAATCTAAAGAAAATACCCTAAATCTGATTTATTGGAATTTCCGAATTTTTTTCCAAAGGAAAAATCCGGATTAATGCGTAGGCTGACGTCAGCCCTAGAAATTTCGGAATTAAAACAAATAAAAGAAAAACTAACATGTGGGACCCACATGACAGTGACTCGGCTCACGATGGACTGAGTCTACCGAACCGGTCAGATCTGAAGAGGGTGAACTGGACACGTGTGTTGGGTCGCGGGCAGGCTACAATAGCTACAAAGAAAATTTTCTACCATACAAACTAGGATGCCAAGCAAGTAGATGATCATAGATCGTTACCACCAGACGCGCAGAGCAGCGGAAGAAGGGTTGGAGCAGCCTGGTCCAACGAAGAGCACATCGATGTAGTGGTCGTAATCGATCGTCCAACGTCCAGCAAGTCGATGCAGTGGTCGTAGTCGATCGTCTCCTCCAGCAACCTCTGTATTCCTTGTGAAGATCGCGGATCGTCCTCAAGCGCAACAATCGTAGTAGCGCCTCTACGGTATCCACACGTCCAGGGAAGGAACAACCGAACGCCGGTGTGGTAGCACCAAGTCACACGGTGAAGCTCTCAGGAAGATGGCGGCTAGGGTTTCGGTGGTGTTTCATGCCACTCCAAATAGCCTCATGCATCTCCTTATATAGTGCTCGTGACGGATCCTATCCGGACACGTTCGCCATATTAATCAGATTGGTTTGTTCCAACCGTTAAGTATGTGACCCAGAGGTTCATGTATAGTTCGGTTGTGACTCGGAAACCGTTTCCGATCACGAGTCGTAGCGGCTCCTAGCAGAGCATATCGATTCCGAATACACACAAAAATATCGGACGAACCTTAACGCAATATGATCTATGACCAGGTCTTCATCACTTACGACGAGTCCTATCTTTATCGACCGATTCGTATTTGGTCACGACCAGTTCGTAATCGCTAAACTACTGTGTTACGATCACTCTGGACTACGTTCGACGAGCCTATGACTAGTTCAGTATCAGATAATGACGATCTCTGACCAGCTCGTATCTCTATACGACCAGTTCGTAACTGTTCGAACTTAAGTGACCTACTCGTGTATACTCCCTTTGCCTCACGATGTCTGGTCGAACTCCAGGTGAGATGTTGTGTCATCCATGGACTGTTCAATTCTTTCTCGATCGAGTTGTCGGATAACTTCTCGTGGTCGAACACTTCGACTACTAGTGGCATGGCCATGCACTTTCTTTATCCGATCACAACGAGGGGCCCAGAGACATCTCTTCTGTTATGTTAGGAGGGGCAAATCCCATATCTGACCAGTCATATTCCTCTCCATGTTTCATAGCATACCCGAAAGCTACCTTTATAGCTACCCAATTACGGTGTAGCATTTGGCAACCCCTAAGAGTGCTATTACACATGTAGGAAACCATGCTGATCTCAGGTCTAAGGATTATACATCATCATTGCTTGAGACCAACTAACGACACATAGATTCATAACAATCTCAATAGTGTCTCAAGGTGGGTCTTATCCAACATCATGTTCTTTAACATGTGTCCATATTATTGGTTTGATATCTCCATATCTATGACTCGTGAAACATAGTCATCAACCAAAACATATGCTAGTCTATTCATATGTGTCCTCATATGTTTCCGACCAGGGATCGTATAAGAATAATTATCGCAGAAATATAGAGTTTCACAATCAAGTCACATACTTGATAATCAATATTAATAATATTATTCTAGGAACAAGATAACACATTATCCAATGTCATGAACATAATGAAATATAATCATCTCTATGATTGCCTCTAGGGCATATTTCCAACAGTCTCCCACTTGCACTAGAGTCAATCATTTAGGTATCTAATACCGATAGCTCTTGTGTGTGCCTCATGCTTTGGCTGTGTGAGAGGCTTTGTCAACGGATCAGCAATATTTAAATCCGTATGAACTTTGCATATCTTAACATCTCCTCTATCCACCAATTCGCGGATAAGATGATAACGCCGGAGTATATGTTTGGACTTCTGATGAGATCTAGGCTCCTTAGCTTGAGCAATGGCTCCATTGTTGTCACAATAGAGATCCATTGGGCTCGAGGCACTCGGAACCATTCCCAATTCAGCAATAAAATTCCTTATCCAAACACCTTCTTTTGCAGCTTCAGAAGCCGCAATGTACTCGGCGTCTGTCGTGGAATCAGCAACCGTCTCTTGCTTGGAACTTTTCCAGCTCACTGCTCCTCCATTCAAAATGAATACAAAACCAAATTGCGAACGATAATCATCTTTGTCGGTTTGAAAGCTTGCATCGGTGTAACCATTTACAACGAGCTCTTCATCACCGCCATAAACTAGGAACACATCTTTAGTCCTTCTTAAGTACTTAAGAATGTTTTTCCTGTTGTCGATGACCTTCAGGGATCGACTTGGTATCTGCTCGTAACACTTAGAGCATATGATACATCTGTCGTGTACATATCATGGCGCATATGATAGATACAATGGCCAAGCATATGGAATATCACTCATTTTGTCTCACTCATCGCTGGTCGAAGGACACGATTCTTGCTAAGATTAATGCCATGTGCCATGGGCAAGAATCCTCTTTTGAATTTTGCATGTTGAACCGATTCAACACTTTGTCTATGTACATTTCTGGCTTAATCCAATTAGCCTTTTAGATCTATCTCTATAGATCCTTATTCCCCAAGATATATGTTGCATCTCCTAAATCTTTCATTGAGAAACTTTTCCTTAATGAAGATTTAACAGATTCTAGCATCGGAATGTCATTTCCGACCAGTAGTATGTCATCTACATACAAGATCAAAATAACAAGTGCACTCCCACTAACCTTCATGTAAACACAAGGTTCTTCTTTGTTCTTGAGGAAACCAAACTTTTTGATCTCCTCATCAAAACGTATATTCCAACTCCGAGATGCTTGCTTCAATCCATAAATAGACTTTTGAAGTTTGCATATCTTACTAGCATTCTTTGGATAGACAAAACCTTCAGGCTGTGTCATGTACACATCCTCATCTAGGTTTCCATTAAGGAAAGCTGTTTTGACATCCATTTGCCATATCTCATAGTCGAAATATGCAGCAATAGCTAGAATGATCCGAACAGATTTAAGCATCGCTACTGGTGAGAGTCTCATCGTAGTCAACTCCTTGAACTTGTCGAAAACCTTTTGCGACTAGTCGAGCCTTATCAATGTGAACATTTCCATCCATATCAATCTTTTTCTTATAGATCCATTTGCACTCAATGGTTTTGACACCATCAAGTGGATCGACCAGGTTCCAAACCTGATTTTCTCTCATGGAATCTATTTCGGATTTCATGGCTCCAAGCTATTTCTCAGAGTCTGGGTCCATCATCGCTTCCTCATAAGTCTTAGGCTCACCATTATTCAATAATAATACGTCATGCCCATACCTTGTAGGCAATTGACGCGGCTTTTTAGATCTACGTGGGTTGGTGCCTTATCTCTGTGTTCAACAACAATTTGTTCATCCAAGAGAGGTTCAATAGGAGTTGAAACACTTTCAGATGTTTCCCGAATTTCTTGAGTTGCACCTTTCTCCCATCGACTCCTTTTGAAAGAAACTCTTTCTCCAAAAGACACCATTTAAGCAACAAAAACTTTGTCTTCTTCCGGTTGTAGAAATAATATCCTTTGGTTTCCCTAGGATATCCTATAAAGAAGCATTTATCTGATTTGTGTGTGAGCTTATCAGACGTCAAACGTTTAACATAGACATCACATCCCCAAATCATTAGAAAAGATAAACTAGGACTTTTTCCAGTCCACATCTCATATGGTGTCTTATCTACTGATTTAGATGGTACCTTATTTAAAATGAAAGCGGCAGTTTCTAGAGCATAACCCCAAAAATACAATGGCAGATCCGATTGACTCATCATTGATCGAACCATGTCTAACAAGGTCCTATTACGCCGCTCGGACACCCCATTCCATTGTGGAGTGCCAGGTGGTGTAAGCTGTGGAACAATTCCACATTGTTTCAAATGACTACCAAATTCATGGCTTAAAAACTCACCTCCACGATCAGATCGTAAAGATTTGATTGTCTTGCCAAGTTGATTCTGTACTTCATTCTGGAACTCCTTGAACTTTTCAAAGGATTCCGACTTGTGCCTAATTAAGTATATATATCCATATCTACTATAGTCATCGGTGAAAGTAATGAAGTACTGAAAACCACCTCTAGCTGTCGTACTTATTGGTCTACACACATCAGTATGTACGAGTGCTAACTGGTCGGACGCCCTTTCACTACGACCAGTGAAAGGTGTCTTGGTCATCTTTCCGACCAGGCAAGATTCGCATGTTTCAAATGATTCCAAATCAAATGAGTTTAGAGTTCCATCATTATGGAGCTTTTTCATGCGTTTCTCACTTATGTGACCCAAACGACAATGCCAAATAAAAGTGAAATTTATTTCATTAGGCCGAAGCCTTTTCGCATTAATATTATAGACTGATGCATCATCAAGATTTAAAATAAACAACCCATTCAAAATAGGTGCATAGCCATAAAACACTTCATTCAAAAATATAGAACAACCATTGTTCTCTATAATGAATTTATAACCCTTTGCCATCAAACATGAGGCAGAGATAATGTTTCTACTAATGGCTGGAACGTAATAACAATTATTCAATTCCATAATAAATCCTGAAGGCAAAAATAGTGGCATAGTCCCGACGGCTAATGCAGCAACCCTTGCTTTATTCCCGACACGAAGATCCATCTCGCCCCTTGCAATCATCCTACTTCTTGTTAGACTCTGTATCGAATTGCAAATATGAGCAACCGATCCGGTATCAAATACCCATGAGTTAACAGAAGAGTCAGCAAGAAAAACATCTATAACATTAATACCTGTAGTGGAAGTTTTAGTCCCACCATTCCTTTTCTAATCAGCTAGGTATTTCTTGCAGTTCCTCTTCCAATGGCCTAGCTCTTTGCAGTAAAAGCATTCATTCTCTTGAGTCGGGCCAGACTTAGTCTTGGGTTTAGGTTTGTTAGTTTGGATCTCATCCGAAACTTTAGCCTTGCCCTTTTTCTTGTGCCAAGTCTTAGCCTTCTTCTTGAAGCTTGTACTCTTTTGCACCATCATCACATGATTGTTGCTTTTCTTAACGCTACCCTCTGCTATCTTAAGCATCATATGCAGTTCGGTGAGATTTTTGTCTAAGCCATTCATATGGAAGTTCAAAATGAACTGGCCATAACTTTCAGGAAGCGAAGCAAGAATCAAATTTGTAGCCAACTCTTGGCTAAGTGGAAAACCAAGTTTTTCCAAGCTCTGTGTGTAACCAACCATTTTGATTACATGAGGGCTCACCGGACCACCCTCAGCTAGCTTACATCTAAACAAGTTCTTTGAGATCTCAAATCTCTCAGTTCTTGCTTGTGTCTCAAACATGCCTTTGAGCGCTACGATCATATCGTAGGCCTCTATGTTCTCAAACTGCTTCTGAAGGTCTGAGTTCATAGCAGTAAGCATGAGACAGCTAACATCAAGGGACTCATCACATGCCCTTTTATAGGTAGTTTTAATAGCAGCAGCAGCATTTTCTGTAGGCACATCTGGAATTGGTTCTTCTAGAACATGTTCCTTTTTATCTTGCTTGAGAACAATTCTTAGGTTGCGGGACCAATCCGCAAAATTTGTTCCATTAAGTTTTTCCCTTTCAAGTATCGAACGTAAAGCAAAACTGGATGTAGGTACAGCAGTTGGTGCCATGATCTACAACATAAAATATATGCAAAACTAAGACATATGTTCAATTAAAGTAACTTCTATTAAACAATTTAATAAAGATACTCCCACTAAACCCCATATCCCTCTTATGACATTTAATGATTCAAGATCCATAATCATTTAATCAACTAGTGAGCTTTGGCATCACTGCTAGAAGATTAGTGAAATTGGTAAGCAACCTTTGCTAATCATATCTACTATATGACTCTTGTTGTTAGGCAGCATCTTTATGCTTCGGCACCCAACCTTTATGCCCCAAGGTCCACAACTGTTATGATAACATTGTTAAGTTAAACCAATGCCAGCGTGTAAGTTATCGACACAAACCCATCTAGTCAAGAAGAGTTAATGGCACTCTGCTTTGGCAAGACCTACCATTAAAATACATGACTTTGGATGGTGCGGCATATTTGGGTGGGCATCAATTTAACTTAATATTATGTGAGGGAATTTTACTTCTACCATGTCAAAAGCAATTAAAGCAAAAAAAAAACATGCATAGAAATAAATGAACAGGAATGTAAAGGCATTCACAGACAATCAAATTGCATTGTGATATAGCATGACCCTTCTTCATGGCAATCTCCATCGCCATGCATCCTGTTCACCATGTCTTCAAGTGGCCGACTCCTCCAAGCACTCCCACTAAGCCATTATTTCTAATAGCATTAGTAATGAAACACAAGGAGTAAAGAAGCATCACAAGTCGACACGCAGGCCGTTATACAAATATAGACAGCCTTGGGCTGCAATTAACATGACACGCAGGTCATGAACATTACACGCATACATGCATCTCATACATGAAACATCATGGGTCATACTATTCACATCAATCCCTGCAAAAACAAGTAATGCACAGAATCCAATTCTAACGGACGACATGAGCACACACTACCTATAGCGCGTGGTGCGAATACCCAATCTGGCGGTCCCGCTTAGCCGATTAGCGGGCGGGTTCGAAGGCAGCCCTCGGGTCGAGGGCGTGGCGCTCGAAACTTTTTCTGAAACATGAATCTTATTCACGTATCCGAGCCTTGGAAATCATCGGGTTAATCAAATTAGCCCTATTCCGAACCAATCCGATCAATGCCTTGATACGACCACGCACTGCGGCATACTCCGATGGCGGAATTTCGATCGGTAGGAGTGATATGCAGTCTGGTCGTGAACAAGTGCAATAAACCATCTGGTCCTTATAAGCTCATACCTCCTCGTAAACCCATCTACTACCACCGAGAAACCGATCGATCAAATCGACCAGGGTCTAGATCGTTCCATCTGTATGAACCGATCTAGGTTACTGCATCCGACCGAGAATAGATCCAATCTACTACTACCACATATCAAATATATGCGATCGATCCAGATCAAAAACTACGTAGGATGGCTCTGATACCACTGTTGGGTCGCGGGCAGGCTACAATAGCTACAAACAAAATTTTCTACCACACAAACCAGGATGCCAAGCAAGTAGATGATCATAGATCGTTACCACCAGACGCGCAGAGCGGCGGAAGAAGGGTTGGAGCACTGGTCCAACGAAGAGCACGCCGATGTAGTGGTCGAGTCGATCGTCCAACGCCCGACAAGTCGATGCACGATGGTCGAAGTTGATCGTCTCCTCCAAAGAACCTCTGTATTCCTTGTGAAGATCGCGGATCGTCCTCAAGCGCAACAATCGTAGTAGCGCCTCTACGGTATCCACACGTCCAGGAAGGAACAACCGAACGCCAGGTGTGCTAGCACCAAGTCGCACGCGGAGACTCTCAGAAGATGGCGGCTAGGGTTTGGTGGTGTTTCACGCCACTCCAAACAAATTTCATGCATCTCCTTATATAGTGCTCGTGGCGGATCCTATCTGCACATCGCCATTTAATCGTATTCGCATCGGTTTGTTCCAACCCGTTAAGGATCGAGAAGGGGTATTTTGGTAATTGTACCAAATACCACCTTGGTGACCTAATGCCAGCCCGCGGCGCAAGACGGTGCGTCGAGAAGTGGATTAGGTCAAGAGGAAGTGAAGACGGCACTTTAAAATACGTGCGTGTGTGACCCGTTTGTGTTGGGCCTTAACGGGAGCCCATTAGGGTTAACTCTCTAGAATCTTTGGCCTCCATATAAATAGGGGTTGCTACTGTAAAACAGAACCCAAGCACTTCATTTGAAAACCCTAGATTGTCTTAGGGCTTAGGGAGAAAGAGGAGAGGCTTAGGGCTTGATAGAGAGGAGTTGAGTTGTGTGCTCATGGATTGAGCTTTGCCCTCCATGGATGGAGTGGCTGTAAACCCTCTCAACCTCAGATCAATATATGGATGATTCCCAAAGCTGAGCCTCTTTTGTGTTCATGCTCTATATTTGTGATCTTTGGTCTTTTCTTGATCCTTTGGCTTTTGGTTGGTTTTGTGCCCTCTTCTACCTTGCTGTGACTTGTGGGAGCATATCTAAGATCACCTAGATCATCAATCTCCCACGAGCAAGGGTTGGATCAAGTTTTCGTGTTTTGCTCGGTTTTGAACCAATTTGCGTTCAAATGGAAAAAGGTAAAAACTTTGATGTGGATCTACTCGATCGTCACTTGGAATAGGTCCTAGATATCCTTAGGGTGGTGTGTTCCAAATTTGGTCGAGTTTGATCGGGTATATCAAAAATTAGACCGATTTTCGTTTTGGTTTCAGGTTGTCAACAGTGCCTCTGGTCAGAGCCGGTCAGACCGCACCTCGGTCTGACCGCGCCTATGCCGCCGGTCTGACCGCCCATTCAGGGTTTGTGTCCAGTTGGTTGTTTGTCTTGGAGATTTTGGTTCAGATCCAACATAAGTCTTCTGCTATACTTTACTGTTGATCTTCATAGCTCTCATAGCTATTGGAGTGATATTGTGTGGAATCTGAATGAGGTGAAAATTAGGCGAGCTCCTATTCACCCCATTCTAGGCGCCTTTTCGGTTCTACAGTTCCACGTGAAGAATTGAGGTTGTTTAAGCTGTTGTCAGACGAAGCTTCGAAGACATCCATGGCGGATGCGGCTTCGGACTCACGAGAACGAAGGCGACTCGGAGACATCGAAGATGCGGGCCCACGGTTAGCTTAACGCCAACGCCAAGAGTGAGTGAAATTGGGTCGGCTGGTCTTGGCGAAGATGCAAACGGGCCACTACATGGGCCACGCGCGGGAAAGGAAGGTTTGGCCAGAAGAGATTCGACCCGATAACTATTTCTAGGATTTTAATACCTTTTCTATTTTAGAAAATACTGAGAATTCAAATGGCAATTAGAAAATAGAAAATGAACTTGGAAAAATTCTAGAAAAATCTAAAAAATATATCCAAGCACATAGAATCCAAATAAAATAGTTTTGATAATTGTTGATGTTGAATTTAATCAAATTAAATTGTTTTGATACTAAAAGCCCAAGTTAAGCTTTTGAATTCAATTCAAATAAATTCAAATGGTGAGTTTTCAACTACAAACTAATCAAAAGGATTTTTAAAACTCAAAAAATTGGGATGTTATAAACCTGTCCCCTTAAAGGAGTCTGGACCCCGAGATTCAGGCTAGCTAGAGAAAACGCTAGGAAACTCGGCCTTCAACTCATCTTCACACTCCCACGTTGCTTCTCGTTCTGAGTGGTTGCTCCACTGAACTTTGCAAAGATGAACGGTCTTGCTTCTGGTACGATGCTCTGTGACGTCGAAAATCTTGACTGGTTGCTCTTTATAAGTGAGATCTTTTTTCAACTAAATTGATTCCAACGGGGCTTGTACTTTTGGCACATGAAGACACTTCTTCAACTGCGAGAGATGAAAGACATCATGTACTCCTGCTAACGACTGTGACAGCTCCAATTGATAAGCCACTTCTCCACGGTGATCCAAAATCTTGAACGGACCAATATACCTAGGGGCAAGCTTCCCTTTGGCATGAAACCTTTTTACACCTCTGAGTGGAGTAACCCGAAGATAAACAAAATCTTCTGGTTCAAAGTTGAGATCACGATGACAGTTATCAGCATAACTTTTATGCCTAGACTAAGCTATCTTTAATCTTTTTTTTTGATCATAGACACTTGTTCTTTTGCTTCTTGAATAATATCTGGCCCGAACACCAAACATTCAGCTGTTTCTGACCAATTCAAAGTGGTTATATAGGCACGACCATACACTACCATAGAAAAGGTCTTCACAAACGGTTCAAAAATATCATCACAGATGGTTTTGTGAGCCGTATGAGTTTATGGGTCAGTGATGACATGAGGTCATCACAGACGGTTTCATGAGCTGTCTGAGTTTATGGGTCAGTAATGACACAAGGTCATCACAGATCATCATTGAGTCCATCAAGGAATCTTTCTTGCTTGTCTTCATCTTTTGCAACATCTTTTGGTGCATAATGTGCTAGTTGATTTAACTTGTGGTGGTACTCGTTCACTAAGAGGTTGCCTTGGCGTAGTGAGTGAAACTCCTTCTTCTTGAGGGTCATCATGCCGAATGGAATATGTGCACGGTGGAAAGCTTGCACAAATTCATTCCAGGTGATGGGTTGAGCATTACCATGTGAGATGCTGAAGTTGTCCTACCATTCAGAAGCTGGCCCCATGAGTTGGTGCAAAGCGAACAACAACCACTCACGGTCGGTGCACTGAGCAATGTTCAACTTCTTACCAATCGCCCAGAGCCA
Source organism: Phyllostachys edulis (assembly GCA_036346405.1). Taxonomy (NCBI): domain Eukaryota; kingdom Viridiplantae; phylum Streptophyta; class Magnoliopsida; order Poales; family Poaceae; genus Phyllostachys; species Phyllostachys edulis. Next base: position 24,565,080 of record CM070566.1, read on the forward strand.
ATCATCCGCGTCCATGGGCTCTGTGCTACTTGAGAAAGTTGGCGGATGCATCCTCATAAATTCTGACATGCTAGTCCTTTGGGGTGGTGGAGGTGGAGCTTAGAAAGCTGTAGCTTGTCGGGCTTGATTGTTGTTGATGGACTGAGAAAGTAGTTCAATCAGATGGTTTGATTGGCCATCATTTGCTGTCATTCTGATCCATTGATTGCTGGTGGTGGTGGAATTGGGGCATTTCCATCATTGTTGTCGTTGGTTCCACTCCCAGAGTGACGAGTGTTTACCATCTGTTGGTTATTCCAAGGGTTTAGGAAAGGAGACAAAGGATAGGGAAGAGACAAATAAGAAGAACTAAGGGGATAGAGCGAAACAACACTCCCAAACGAAAGAACCAACTGAAAAACTTACCAGAAGAACTTTAATAGTTTTATACCATGTTCTATCGATTGAGACTCTCAATCTGGTGAAATGACTCAATATACAGAATGAGTCTTGGTAAACATAAACTATATGGTTTGGCTGACAAAACGATCTTTGATTAATTCTGTAAGTTGTCCTTGGATGGTGGAGACGGCGAAGCTTTCTTGATGGGTTCAGGTCTTGTAGTCTTGAACGTAATGGTAAAAACATGTTGACCATTTACAGAAATTTTTAAGGGAAAGAGGATCCATTTAACATTATAAAATGTTGAAAAGAGAATTAGGTAAGAAATAATTGATATAAAGAAGCTAAAGATGGATAGATGACCAAGATGAGGAGAGAACACATTATTTTTCTTGTTATAAAATAAGTTTTGAAGTTTTTCAACTAACAGCCATTATAACTAGGTCACGACCTACAGTCGATATGACTCTGATACCACATCGGACAGGAGTAACCCCCAAATCCTCTGTGGTATTTTCGAACTAGTCCCATGATCAAGAGCTAGTTCACACGAAGAAATGATATGGTAACATCCATAAATCGCACAATTTTATTAATAATCAACAGAGTTTATTACAAAAGAGGCTTACAAGCCAACAATAAAGAACACAGTAGAAGACGAAGAAGTAGTGGAGTCCAGCTGATCTGCCATAGGCAATCGACTGGGGTAGTGGCTTAGTCGTCGAGATCCACACCGGTAGCAAAGTCCTTCTCCTCTGAAATTATTTGCATTAAGTAAGGATGAGCACAACTTCCGTGCTCGCAAGTTACACCCAATAACAGATTATAATATTTATTGGTTATTGGTTAAATTTGCATAAATCAATGTTTTCTTTAAATACTTGTACTAAGTTCCAAAACAGTTATTCTATAACTAAAATTCATTTTATAAATTCTCAGTTTTATAGCCAAATAACATTCACACAAGAATGGTGAAGGGTATCCTCCTATCACATGGCTTGCTGCCCAATTTCCCATTTGGATAAAACAGTTGACAAAGTCTTTTAAAAACAAAATCAAAGATCTAACTTGGAGCAACTTTGCTAAGCATGTCCATGACCGTCGACACGGCTATTCGAATAGTTTTACACTCTGTAGAGGTTGTACAGCTTTACCCACAAGAGATAATCAACCTGTACTGTCCGCCCACACACTTCCGAAGGTGTGTGACTAAGAGATTATCACAAGGCCTTTGCAATGCACCATCCCACCGTAGTCCCACCTCGCTAAGGATTCACCCCCTTTGGATTGACCATCTGCCGGGTTTAGGCCCCCTCTTGCACCAGGTGAGAGTACATAAAAGTAGGTCATTCTGACATCCACACATCAACATGGCACAACCACGATGGAATATTGTAAATTAGTTAGCCAGGTCCACCCCACTCTGGACATGTGGTAGTATGGTATGGCTTAGCAAAATACACTCGAAGACCGGTCCTTAACTGACTTGGGCGAATTCTAAAAACCCTGGGTCTTAATCCTACCCGGATTAAGCCCGTGCATAAACCTGCACCCACTAACCATCCATTTTTCCCAAGTCCAAACCAATTTTTCTTTTTATTTTTCAAATCCTTTTCAATCATCCATGGCACACCAATACAATGGATACAATTTAAACAACATTTGATTTTTGGCTGAAAGTTCTTAAATTGAATAATTTTGGGTCTAAGCATCGCTAAGCATATTTTTTCTCAAAAAGATCCTAGTTTATACTATCGTATCAACTAGGTTTTATCTAGGGTGGCAATATGTTTGATTCAATGTCAACACTGGCCTTACAGAGGATTTAGGCATAACTATAAATTTAAATTAGGAATTTAAGTTACTGAATAAAAGAAAGCATGATATAATAATTTAAAACAAAATTTAAATAATTTTAAATAAAGGGCTCAAATATTATCAAAGGTATAACTTGCCTTGTTCAATTAGTTGCTCTCAAACGGCATTGAAATCTGACTCTCTGAAGTCGTCGAAATCTATACGTGAAAATAAGCCAAATTCAAACAAAATTCAATTGAAGATTCAAATGAACTCCAAATTAAATAATTTTAGTTTAGTTAGATAGATCTTGAATATACACAAATTTAGAAATTTGAATCGACGAAATCGGAGTTCGTACGAAGGAGAACGAGCTCCGAGAAGTTTTAAAGCGCATGAAATGATGAATTTGGTATTTTTCGGATTTTTAGAATTATTTTTCTGAAAGAAAAAGGGCTTTACTGCGTCAGCATGACATCAGCGCCCGAATTCTTTATGGTCAAAAAAACTGCCACGTTAGCGACACGTGGGCATGCCATGTTGGCGAGACGCTGAGGTGGGTGATGATCTGGCGTGTACGTGGCGGTGAGGTGGCAGCGCCACACCAGCAAAAGCTGGCGGCGGCTCGGCGTTGGGCTCGCCAGCGCTGCGCACCGCGGCGAGCTCCGGCAAGGTGTGCAATGGCTAGAGGGGAGTGTGGGGGTCGCGATGCTTACCATGGTGGCGCAAGGGCACGAAGTATTCGTCGGCGGCGAGGAGTTTGGCAGCGGCACGATTAGGGCTCCGGTAGCGACGACGTTCGAGAGGCGTTCCGGCGAAAATGATGCGCGCACCAGCTCAAACATGTGATGACGATCATGATGGTCTAGCCGAAAAGGCTAGGGCGTCGACGGCGGTGATGGAATTGGAGAAAGAAGCGCTCGCAGCGGAGAAGCTTTAACGGCCAATTCTAGCGGCTAGAGACGATGAGAGGGACGGTGAGTGATGGGGACAGGATGAGTGAAAGGAGGGGCACCTCGCTCTCCCTTTTATAGGGGCGGAGGAGGCTGGGAGGAGGAGATCAGTGGCGGGGGTCACGGCGGTGACAGCGCGGCCCTGATGCAAACACGCGTGAAGGAGAGGGATTTTGGGCGAAATGGGCGCGACGTGAAGCATGGGAGTTAATGCGCGACTTCGCACAAGGAAAGAGATAGGATTTCGTGGCGATTGCGAAGCTCTGGTGGAGCACTAATGGCGGACAGCACGTGCAGATGCGGGAGGAAGACGGAGCTGACTCGGGGGCCCCACATGTCGGCGACAGCAGAAAGCGGAAATGAAGCGTATGGCGTGTCGCTTGATTTAAATTCCAAGCAGAGATTTCCGCGGAGAATCTGCCGATGGGTGCAGATCCACGTGGAGGATGGGCCGAGAGAGGAAGTTTCGGCCCACACACTGTTTGAAGATTTCTTTTGATTTTCTAATTTAAATAATTTGATTAATTCAAAAAGGCTTTAGGATATAGCAAATAAAGTCCAAAAATTATGGAAAAATTCACAAAAATTCCCTGGGTTATTTTGGACTTAATAAAATTATTTCCAACTTAAAGTTGGCTTTTATTTTTGCAAATAAATTATTTTGGCTTGAAATAATTAGGGAAAAGCTTTTAAAATTCCAGGAAATTCTAGAAAATTAATTAAAATTTTATTTTTCACTTTAACTCCAAGAAAAGTTCAAAAACTTTAATAAATTTTATTTTGGACTTTTATAACTTAGGAAATTCAAATAAAGTAATAAAATTCTTTTAAATTTCGTAAAAACTAATGAAATAACAACTTTATTAATTTTTATTTTGGTAACATAACTTTGGGATGTTACAAGCTAGCTAGCTGAATTCAGTCCTCGAGTTAGCTAAGAAAGGCTATGAACTATGTATGTGTGTGTGTGTGTGTGTGTGTGTGTATATATATATGTGTGTATGTATGTATGTATAGATTGAGACAAAACTCTCATGGATAATACCTGAATACAAGTCCAGTGAAACATATAAAATATGTTGAAACAAATAATTAAGACTTAGACAATTACAATCACTTCTCGCTCGAGTATTTTAATACCAAGCGGCAAATTTCTTCATACCAAATAAGAAGACCAGAAACTTCTGTAAAAAGAACATGAATGGTAATAAGATAACAATATATGGTAAGTTGACGATATCATGTTAGGATGTAAAAAAGAGTTTTCCTTAATGGTTTACTCTCTATCTATAAAGCAGATAAGAGCAGCAACCTATAGAAACTCACCTCTATCCATGTAGAGGTTTGTTTACATTCATATGTGCAAACTATGTGCAAGGATTTTGATTCCATAGATTCATAAGCTTTCATTCCAAAATTATTCATATACAGTTCATCCTATTGTCCCTGGAGATTCATTTCATATCTCATCAGTGAACATAACTAGTAACATTTGCGGTTTTCATGTCAAGCAGATAAGAGCAACAACCTGTAGAAACTCACCTATATCCATGAAACACTTACATGCATGGTGTTATTTATCCTAAGAATAGATGTTGATCAGACTTACTATTAATAGACAGCCATTTGTTAAGATCCTCTCCAGGAGGCAACTAAATTGCCTCCCTCGGATTGCCACTTCTTAAGATTGCATCAATGTGTTTTTTTAGCAGCACACCCTGCTTCATACATATCGAAAACAAAAAATTTCTTTAGGAACATACCAGTAGTCATACCCAAACACAACCCCATTCTCCACCTCCAGATCCATCCATCCATCCAGCCAGTAGTCACAGAGGGCAAGACAGCAAGACAACAAGGCCAAGGGTGTCCAAACCGACCATCAACCGACAAGCTAGCTAGGTAGCCCACATTGCAACTCGGTTCACATGAATACCAACAACAGAAACCAATAGATCTGTCTTACCTCGATCGACATCGCCGGTGTCGGTGGTGAGGTAGCCGAGGCTACTGTCTGTGGAGCTAGAGGTAGCCGGGGGAGGTCAGTGAGGTAGCCGGGGTTGCGCACGCCGGTGGGAGGAGGAAGAGGGGAAGGCGTGCAGTGTCACCGTAGTTGTAGCATAATGGTGACACTGCACAAGACACTCTTATCGTACGAGTGTCTTGTGCAGTGAACCGTGGTGTCACAACCGTCGGCGACGGGAAGAATGGCGACTTCGGCGACGGGAAGAATGGCGGCGTCGGCGACGGGGTCACTCGGGTGGGGAGGGGAACGGACGAGAGTAAGGGGCGCTGGGGAGTGATGAGTTAGAGCGTAAACCCTAGCGGGCTCCTACTAATAAAGAGACTTATCACAACCGGTTCTATTATGAAACCGTCAGTGATACTTATCACAGACGGTTCCACAATGGAACCGTCCGTGATATGGTGTCGTATCATAGACGGTTCATTACGAAAACCATCCGTGAAGTATCACAGACGGTTGTTTATTGAAAACCGTTTATGATATTTCGAAATATCATAGACGGTTATTGTTAAGAACCGTCTGTGATACTTCACAGACGGTTTTCATAATAAACCGTCTGTGATATTACCTCTTCACAGATGGTTTTTAGCGTAGCCAGTAACACAAACGGTCACAAAACCAAAACCGTCTGTGATTGCATGTAATATAGACAGTTTTGGTCAACCGTCTGTGATGAGGTGTCCAGTATTAGCCTTTTTGTAGTAGTGCTACAAAGCTTCAAATGGTGACATTTGCAGACTGGCTTGATAACTGTTGTTGTACGAGAATTCTACATACGACAAACTCTTGTAGCTAGAGCACAGGATCACAACATATCTTCCAATATTTGATTAACTCTTTCAGTCTATCCATCTATCTGGGGATGATAAGCAGTACTGAAATTCAGATGAGTACCCAAAGTGTCGAAACCGGGAGCGAAGGATCCCGGATTCTCTGTGTTCATACACTAGTGCAGGATAGCTAGTGTACACAGTCAAACAAAAGTGATAACACAAACATGTCACACATTATTAATGATTATTTAGAGTTTATTACAAAGGGCCTGAGGCCAAATAAGTAAAACACAGCGGAAGCAAAGTAGCAGTAGTAGGCTACACGACTTGCCACAGGCAATCATCTAGGGGCATAGTCTAAGCGTCTGGATCCTCACCGTCCTGGTAGAAGTGTTCTCCTGAATAAATATATTCAGCAAGAGTGAGCACTACTACCGTGCTCGCAAGTTACGCCCAATATTGAAGTATGATGCATGCATAAAGTAAACAAAGGATGTTGGCAGGGTTTATTTGCATAAAGCAGCATTTTCAGTTTAAATACTCATATTAATTTTCAAGGCCATTTTTATACTATATCTAAAATCAGATTTTAAATGACAATTTTATAGTGTGGATAACCTCCATATTTGAATGGTGAAGGATACCCTCCTATCACATGGCTAACCGCCCAATTTTACCACAAGGATTATCCATCCAAAATCATCTGTTGAAATCATTTTGAAACCAAAAACAAACCTAACTTAAAGTGGCTTTCCTAGCATGTCCATGACTGTGGACGCGGTTATTCGAATAGTTTATACTCTACAAAGTTTGTACAGCTTTACCCACACGAGATAATTTGCTCCTTGTGTCGGCCAATCCACACTTCCTAAGGCGTGTGACAAAGCAATTATCACAAGGCCGTTACAATGTTCTACCTCAAAGTACTCATGCCCGCTAAGGTTTCGCTTCCTTCGGACTGTCCATCCTCCGGGAGCCCCCTCTTGCGCCAGGTGGGACTACTGTCTGGCCAACACCCACACATACAACATGGCATGAATATCTATGAGGTATCCCAAATTATTAAGCCAGGTCCTGCCCATACAGGCCATGTAGTGGTACGGTAAGGCTTAGCAAAGGAACGCTCAAAGGCCGGTCCTTAATTGACTTGGACGTCTTTCAAATCAAACCCTAGGCTTAAATCCTAACCAGACTAAACCTGTGCATGAACCTGCACCCACCATTCATCTGTTACACCCAAGTCCAAACCATTTTTCATTTTATTTTAATAAAAACCACCTTTACAAATTCTCTATGGTAAAACCATACCATAGGTTCAAGTTTAAACCAATTTTGAATTGATTTGGTTAAAACCTCCCAAAAAATCATAATCATGGTCTAAGCATTTGCTAAGCATGTGAATATTTTCCATACTACTTTATCTATCAGTGACAAGGGAATGACATTTCAATATTCAAATTGGCCAGACAATAATAATTGGAATATCTAATTATTTAAACAGGGACTTGAAATAATTGAGTAAAAGTATGCATGCATTTAATAATTTAAAAACTGAATTTAAATAGCTTTAAAATACTGGGAGCAATATGGTCAATGGTATAACTTGCCTTCGCTAAAGTCTTGAAACTCTAATTCCTCTGAAGGATCTACCTCTCTGGAGTCGTCGAAGTCTATAAGCAAAAGTACGACAAATTCAAATAAATTCAAAACGACAACACAAAATAACTCCAAATCAAAATATTTTGGTTTAGTTAGCTCGATAATGATTTTATACGAATTTAGCAATTTGAATCACCCAATTTGGAGGTTGGATGCAAAAGCTATGAATTTTAGAAGTTTAAACCCTAAATCAGATTTTAATTGAATTTCTTGATTTATTTTCCCAAAGGAAATTCCGGATTAATGCGCAACATGACATCAGCGCTTGGGATGAGTCACTGACGGGTGGGCCCGTGGTCAATGGACCATGCCCATGACCAGTCAACGGTCTACCACGGACCCGGTGTATAGCACAGTACGCGCGGGGTGATGCGTGCGGGTGATCTGGCACACGTGGTGCCACGTAGGCAGGCACGTAGGTGTGAGCGTCTCGGTGGCGCTGCGGTGGCGCTGATGCGGTGGAGCCATGTCAGCCCGACAATGGTGGAGCTCCGGCGACCTCCTCGCCGGCGCTACGCGCTACAGTGAGGGGTGCGGATGTGCGCAAAAGGAAGAGAGGGAGATGCCGAACGTGATGCTCACGGAGGTTGCGAGATTGCACGGCGGAAGGGTCGTCGGCGACGGGGTTATGTGGCGGCGAGATTAGGTCGACGGCGAAGTAGGGATTCCGATGATCCTTGCGGCGAGTGGGTAGGAGCACCGGCTTCGCGACGACGAGGCGATGCCGATGGTGGCAGAGACGAGGATGAAGCGTCGCGGGAGGCACCAGAATCGGAGAAGAACTGAAGCTTGGCCACCGGCGAAGAACTTCAAAATTTGGGCTCTAGATAGGGATTGGGGAGAGGCATGCTGAGGCGTTGGGATGAGGAGAGGATGGCGATCCTGGGGCTCCTTTTATAGGGCGCAGGCGTGGCCGGGACGGCGTATGGCACAAAAAGGCCGAGAGGGAGCGGCAGCGAAATTTAAGGTGATTAAGGCCGTTGATGGAGGGGGTAATGCCGGTAACGGGCGTGTCCGTGAATGGTGATTTTAATGTGCACGAACGTGAGAGGGAATGGGGAGGGATTCACGGTCTTGAATGAGCTTCACGCGGCGCTAATGGCGGCGATGGGCGCTGCTGCGCGAGGAAGGAGGAGGCGAGGTAGAAGACAGGCGCGGGCGGCTGGATTTTGATCCGACGGCGTGGAACGGGCCGTGCAGTGTGTGCGCATGATGGCCATCTGATGTAGATCGGACGGTCGAGAGAGGGAGAGGCGGGTTGAGGAGCGGATGTGGCGTGGGTCGTTGGATTTAGATCCAACGGCCGCGATCAAGGGGTGCGGGGGGTGAAAGAGAAAGGGGATGTGGGCAGGCCGAATTGGGCTAGGGCGTTGGCCGCGTGCGAGAAAAGATGATGGGCCGAACGAGGTTTCGGCCCAAAGGGTTAATAGGGATTTAAATTGATTTATCATTTTAAATAATTTGGTTAAATCAAAAAGGCTTTAGAAAATAGCAAATAAAATCCAAAAATTCTAGAAAAATTCACAAAAATATCTAGAGTTATTTTGGACTTAATAAAATTATTTCCAACTTAAAGTTGGCTTTTAATTTTGCAATTAATTTTTTTAGCTTTAAAATAATTAGGGAAAAGCTTTTAAAATTTCAGAAACTCCACAAAAATAAATAAATTTTAAATTTTCTCTGAAATTGAAATTTTGGGCTGTTACACAAAGCTTCATGCAAACTTTGCTAGAAATGAGAGGTGAACTGAGATCCTCGATCTAACACTTTCTTCTTAGGCACACCATGCAAACTAACAATTCTTGACATGTATAACTCTGCAAGGCAATCTCTTGAGTAAGTGGTTTTGACTGGCAAGAAATGGGCAACATTAGTCAAACGATCAACTATTACCCAAATCGAATCGTAACCCGACTGAGTCTTGGGTAAACCGGTAATGAAATCCATTTCGATCTCTTCCCATTTCCACCCTGGAATCTTCAAAGGTTGCAACAGACCTACTAGTCTCTGATGTTCTGCTTTTATCTTCTGACACACATCGCACAAGGCAACGAACTCTACGACTTCTCACTTCAAATTTGGCCACCAAAATTTATTATTAATATCCTGGTACATCTTAGTACTTCCAAGGTGAATCGAATACTTTGAGTCATGGGCTTCCTTCAGAATTAGCTGTCTCAAGCCATCGACAACCTGTATAAAAATTCTCGTGTCAATCTCTCTGTGTGATTCCATTCTAGGAGACCCCCTGAATCAAACAATCTTTACGTAAGATCGGTTCTAAAACACCGACAGTTGGCGCCGACCGTGGGGAACTTCCGGTAATCTCTTCTCAACGTACTCTCTTTTTCCCAAATCTCATGCACTCATGGTAGGAGAATGGAACGAGGAGAACTGGTTCGACTTGGCAGATTACGCAGACGTCGACATGGATGCCGGTTTTGATTACGAGCCAAGTATTGACTCATCCGATGGTATTGTTGCCTCCGGGGATCTTCCCACAGATCCAGGAGACAATGCCGCTGATGGAATTGAGGAGGGATCCCTATCCCCCACAACAGTACGTCCAAGGGAGGAATCTACCCTCTCAACGGACAAGGGTCAATCTAACCAGGACTACACCCAGGTGGACTCACAACGCGACGAGAATTTTTCCTCCAAGTGTCTGAGTCCCCCTAAGGCGGTCTGACTTGGTGAGGCAAGTTCTGGAAGCCACAATTCCGGGACTTCACCAGCATCTGGTGATCCTTTCTCTCCGGATGACGCCAGAGAGAGCGGGATCAAGCATGCTTTCCCTGCAAATTAGACCATCTCTCCACAGATCACACCTGCAGACGGAGACGGTTATAACCCAGAGTTCCCCTACCTGGAGGGGATTGCTCCAAGTCGCTAGATGGTGTCTCTCGACTACTCCTCAAGCGGGGAGGCCTCGAGCGCAAGTGAGAATCATCAACGGGAGGTCTTCGTCCTTCCCTTGGATCAAGGTCACTCTCCTAGAGACCGAGCTAGGGACCCTCCCCGAAGATCACGCACTGCGCCCCCTCGTGGCAGTGGCAAGGGCACCACCGATGGCGGACACGACCAACACCTTCATGAACGCGAGGGAAATCCTCGACATACTTGCACTCCATTGAGGCAGTCTCAAGAGTATGACATGGAAGATCTTGAGGCTATTCGACGAAAGAAGATTGCAGCCCAGAAGAATTTGCTTGGGCGCATCCAATATCAAACAGAGGAAGCTCAAGAACTCCAGTACATCAATGACTTGCTCGAGAATCCAACTCGAGAGCTCGCCCGAGCTCCAGGATACGATCTCTTTGTCGAGGAGATCGCACAAAGGCTTCGGTCCACGATGGCAAGGCTGGAAGCACCTCGCCGACATCATTCAGGTAGTCATAGCAATACGACTTCTTCAGCTACTAGTCGATCAAACATATCACCACGGAGAGATCGACGCAATAGTAAGTCGCATAGATCTCCTACTCGGAGAAATGTCTTTTGAACGACTGATGATCAACAAACCTCTCAGAGGGGTGATGGCTCACCATTTCGACATGGAAATCTGCAGCAGCAGATGGACTACAAGGAGTATTCCCCTCGTAGGACCGAGACCTACTACAGGTCGGGTCAACCTGTCACTGGGTATCGTCGAGTACGACCACCTGGTGATGTCAACCCTTCTTTTCTACAAAGGAGGCGTCAAGAAGTTATTACCGGATGTCGGGCATTTTTGCCTGACCTTCGAGTTGTTCGCTGGCCACCTCGTTTTCGACCAGTGAACATGGAGAAGTTCGATGGATCCCAAAATCCCATTGAATTTCTTTAAATTTATACAACAGCTGTCCGAGCAGCAGGAGGAGGAGAGCATGTAATGGCGAATTACCTTCCAACTGCGTGCTCGGGGTTCGCCGATCGTGGTTAATGAACCAACCACTCGAGTTGATCTATTCTTGGCAACACCTCTGCGACCTTCTACTGGCGAATTTCCAAGGCACCTACAATCGCCCTGGGAAGGAGGACGACTTGCATCGGATGAGACAGAACGACAACGAGACCTTGCGCCATCAAGCGCTTTAGTCAGGTTCGTAATTCAATTCTAAAAGTTTCTGACTCATCTGTCATCAGGGCTTTCAAGCAAGGAGTCCGTAGTAGAAGGATAACAGAAGATATTGCTTTAAATCCGCCTACCACTGTCACCGAACTCTTTGAGATGGCTGATCGATATGCGACCGCCTCTGAGGCGGTCGAGTGGAACAACACAATAGATCGAGAAGACAATACCTCTCGAGAGCCAGGCGACATCGGTAAGAAGAAAGATTAGAAAGCAAAAAAGTCCAAGAACAAGGCGAAGGGTCAAAAACTCCAAGCCAGCCGTTCCAAGGAAGTTTTGGTCAGAATTATAAAGAGCCACGCACCTCCAAGCCGACCGACCGAGGCAAAGGTAAGCGCCCGATCGAAGAATGATAAGCCTAGGTGGTGTCCTTTCCATAAAAAGGAAGGACATGACCTTCAAGAATCGCCGGTCTTTCAACGAAAGCTTGAAGACTACTACGACGGCAAAGGACCACTTCCCACTCTCGAGCAGGTAGGACAAACGAGTGGTCATAAGTCCTTAGATGACGAGGAGGAGATGCCGTTCCAGGATCCGCAACACACCGTCGAGCATATCTACGGGGGATCATCAGCATATGAATCAAAGCGACAGCTTAAGGCTGCTGAACGTGAGGTAAACTCGATAGATCCTCCTCTCGTCAATAAATTATCAAGTGGTCGGAAGTCACCATCTCCTTTGAGAAAGGTGATCGCCGATTCTTCGACTCGACAGTGTCAGATCCGATCGTGGTCGAACCCACCATCAACAATTGTCGTCAATCGAAGTTTTGTTGATGGTGGCAACTCGTTAAACATTTTGTTTACGAGTGCCCTAGATGACATGCAAGTACCTAGGACTAAGATAAGACCGCACGATACTCTTTCCATGGATCGCATCGATCTTCACCAAACCATTGGCCAAGTTTTCTTCCTTTAACATTTGGTTCACCAAGTAATTTCGTGACGAGAAAATCTCCTTTGATGTGGTCGATTTCGACATCAAGATATAACGCCATACTCGGACGACTAACTTTGGCAAAATTCCTAATGGCTACTCATTACTTAATATCAATGTATTAAGATGCCAGTCCCAATGGAGTAATCACAATTCATTGTGACAAGAAGATGGCGATACCGCGATCACGATCCTCGAGATGGTTGGACAAATACCAACTCGAGAAGAAAGTCACTTCGACTAGCAAGTCGGCTTCAAAGCTGCACCAAAGCCGAACGACAAGGTCAAAGAGGTTCCTCCGACGCAGGGAGCCTCAAGATCGCTCGATTGGGGATACTTCCGACCCCAAGTAGGAAGACGCCTCATCACCTTCCTCCAAGCTAACGCAGATGTCTTCGCATGGCAAGCATCCGACATGCCCGAGTCCCTAGGGAGGTGATCGAGCACAAAGCTAACTTTACTACCGACAAAGTACCAGAAACAAAAATTACGGAGATTTGCCTTGATCAACGAGATGCTATCAAATCAGAATTGGATAAGCTACTTAAAACAGGCTTTATAAGAGAGGTCAACCATCCAAAATGGTTGGCTAATCCTCAGAATGGTTAGAAAGTCAAACGGCAAATGGCGATGTGCGAGACTTTCTCGATCTTAATAAAGCTTGTCCAAAAGATGATTTTCCTTTACTCGTGATCGATCGCTTGGTTGATTCTACCGCAGTTGTGAAATGTTAAGTTTTTAGATGCATATTCTAGATACCACCAGATCAATATGTGTCTAGACGATGAAGAAAAGACCGCATTTATTACACCATTTGGTATATTTTGCTATGTCAGAATGCCATTTGGTCTAAAAAATGCCGGTGCTTCTTTTCAACGCTTGATGCAATCGACTTTTTCTTCTCAACTAGGCTGAAATCTAGAGGCCTATGTTGATGATCTAGTTGTTAAAAGCATGAAGAGACTTAATCACATCACTGACCTACAAGAAACGTTCGACAACCTCAGAAAAAATCGCTTAAAACTCAATCCTGAGAAGTGTGTGTTCGGAATCTCTTCAGGAAAATTGCTTGGATTCCTAGTATCTATACGAGGAATCGAAGCAAATCCCGAAAAGATAAAGGCCATTCTCCAAATGCGCCCTCCAACCACAAGGAAAGAAGTTCAGAAACTCACGGGGTGCATAGCGGCTTTAAGTCGTTTCATTGCACGACTAGGAGAAAAGGGACCACCTTTCTTTAAACTTCTAAGGAAACACAAAGGTTTTGAGTGGTCGAAAAATGCAAACACTGCCTTTGAGGATGTCAAGAGGTACCTTACGAGTGCTCCTATTCTGGTCTCTCCAAGGCCAAAAGAAACGCTCTTAATTTACCTAGCTGCCACGCCACAGGCAGTAAGCGCAGTATTAGTCATAGAACGCGAAAACATACAATGACCGGTTTACTACGTAAGTGAAGTTTTACACGGGCATTATTTTCAGGCGTACAAAATAGCTGTGCCGTCTGAGTTTCCCTTAGGAGCGATCCTCTAGAATAGGGAAACAGCGGGACGCACGGCAAAATGGTCAGTCGAACTTGGGGAGTTCGACATCCATTTCGTGTCCCGAACGGCCATTAAATCCCAGATCTTGGTAGACTTTGTCGCCGAATGGACAAATCCTGAACCTGTTCAGGATCCCTAGTACAATTCCCACGACCGTGGATCTATGTACTTTGACGGTCGCCACTTTAAGTGGCTCGGGTCGGGTGGTCCCGTATCTCCTACCGAGAGACCTTAAAGTATGCCATACAATTAAACTTTCGTGCCACTAACAACGTGGGTAGAATCTGAAGGTTTGCTAGTCGACATACGAAAGCAATGAAGCGCTCGATTCGCCGACTACTCGTGAGAGGAGACTCTCAACTAGTCGTGAATCAAGTTGGGAAAGAGTACCAGTGCTCTAACCCGACAATGTCTCGGTATTTATTGGAAGTGCGTAAGCTAGAAAAGCATTTTTTAGGTTTCGAGGCACAATTCATCCCTCGAAAGGATAATTTCTTGCACTCACCTTGCTCGAATAGCTTCTTCCCAATCAGAGTACCAAAAGGAGTCTTCTTAGAACAACTCCGAAGCCATCATTGGTCGATTTAACTAGAGACACCTCCTATTGAGACGGCTCTCTAGAATACGAGGATACCGGATGGCGCCCATCTATGAGTATCTTCGTAGGGTTTCAGACCAAGACGATCCCGAGGCAGATCGCTTATCCCGAAAAGCCAAAATGTATACTTTGGTTGAAGGAGTCCTCTATAAACGAGGTACTCAAGGGATGCTCATGCGATGCATTCCACAGAGCGAAGGATTAATACTCTTTCACGACATACATGGTGGCATCTGTGGAAATCATGCTTCCTACAGAACGCTGGTCGGTAAGGCCTTTCGACAAGGTTTTTACTGGCCAACAGCTCTTTACGATGCTAAAGAGTTGGTTAAAAAGTGTGTCCAATGCCAATTTCATAGCAGGCAAATACACCAACCAGCTTAGGCATTACAAACGATACCTCTATCTTGGCCTTTTGTAACCTGGGGTCTCGATATCCTAGGACCGTTCCCCAAAGCTCCAGGAGGTTTCGAGTTCCTTTTTGTGGCTATTGATACGTTCACAAAATGGATTGAAGCCGAACCTGTGTCTGGGATAACAACGGAAGCGACAAAACGGTTTATGATGAGATGCGTAATTACTCGATTTAGAGTACCGAGTCGAATAATTACAGATAACGGTAAGCAATTTTCGAGTGCAAAATTTCAGGAATTTTACGACGAGTTGGGCACCAAGTTGTGTTATGCTTCTGTGGCCCATCCCCAAAGTAATGGGGCAGTCGAACGTGCAAACGGCCAAATAATGAGAGGAATTAAGACCCGAGTCTTCGACCAGCTCATCAAACGCTCGGGGGCTTAGGTACAAGAGTTACCCTCTGTATTATGGGCAGTTCGTACGACTACCAGTTGGGCTACAGGTGAAACACCATTTTTTCTGGTCTTCGGAGCTGAAGCCATGCTTCCTCCGAAACTAAAGATACGATCAACACGAGTCGAAACTTTCAAAGACTCCAACCAGGAACAAATTCGAGCGGATGATATTAATCTACTCGAAGAAAGGAGAAACCAGGCCTTAATCCGTTCAGCAGTCTACCAACAAGCCCTGCGCAGATACTACGATCGTATGTGTGAGACCCGGATTTATTAAGCTCATAATACTTAGTCATCCAATTGACCCTAGTATTATCAACTAAATAAACTGCGGCTCGAGATATATGTACTTCCCGTAAATGCAAGACACACAACTCATAACAAAAGATTGCATCAATTCCATTCAAACACATAGAATGTAACAAGCAACAAACCGAAGTTAATATAAATAAAGGATAGTTATTATAAAACGAGAGGCCGACCGCCAAATAACAAATACAAAACTAAATAAACAATGAAGCAAAAGTGCCATAAGATGGCTATAACAAAAGCCAATTAGTGTGCCTTTACCCACAAGGCAACTAACCGACCGCCAAGCTAGTCGTCAAACCCGAAGCACATCTCGCAAGAGTGAAGCCCTTGGGCTCACCTTCTTCCTCCGCAACAAAAGCCACAAAATGCCACAACCACGAGGCAGATGAGTACATAAGATAACAGGCCTATAACATATGCTACATGAAAGCTTTATGTAAGTGGAGGTTGTATGTCTCATTTAGCATAAAGCAACATTTATTTGCAATAAGGTAATACATTTAAAGGCAAGTTATCAAATCTGTTTTTAACATTCAAATACCAAGTTTAACAACGATAATAACAATAAGTAGATGACAACAACCATCCCGAAGTGACTAACCCAATAGTCACCACAACAATAGCATGAACTTCCCGCTCATACCAACCATGTCAAGTTTTAATTAAAGGTTGTAGTCTAATTCTTACGGAAATAACCAAGCGTGTCCATAACCTAGACGAGGCTATTCAATAGTTTTATCCCTGCAGGGTGTACCAATGTACCCACACGCCGATCGCCTTTCCTTTAAGCACACTACCTTTGGTATGCAGCACGGCTAAGTCCTACGAGACATTTCCAATGGACATGCTAATTTTGACCAAGACAACCCACGGGATAAGGACCCAATGGACACCTAACCGGTCCGCCAACGCTCCATTCCCACACACACACACACACATTTTATCTTTAAAACACACCAACCGAGCGACCCCAATTAGCACCACCCAAAGTACTTAGTCAAGAGAGGTCCCATATCCCCCTCGTGTGGTTAGCACGCATAATTGCTTGGATCAATGGCGCAAGAATTCGGTCCTTGTTGACTTAGGCATACCACCACATCCAAAAACCACACCATCCATCCAATATGCCCAAGTCTAAATCAATCTTTTATTTTCAGTTTTTGATTTTACAAATTAATCAAAGCACAAGTGCTGGACATATAGGAGTAATAATCAGTTTTGAGTGATCAAGACCATCGACTAAGCCGATGATCGCCCATTACTACCGATAACTAAGCATGGCTAAGCAATGTTAACGTAAACTACTAAGTGATAAGAGCTCATCCAACGAGCTCAAACCATAGCAAATAACCTAGGCTCATGGGTAGTAGAGGATAAACAATTCCTACAGATTATGCAACTATAGGATTGCTAGCTTATATTTTAACACAAAGTAGCATGCATACATATAAGTGAAACAAAATATTAAGCTTTAAAGTAATGGGACAATGATGGAAATGATCAAACTGCTTGCCTTGTTGCTGTTGCTCAAGTTGTGGCAGAGGGTCACTCTCGGGATTACCACAAATGTCGAAACCTAACGGAAAAGCGATATAGAACCGATAAGAACGACGAAAGTAATCAAGGACAGCACAGCAAACGAACTCCAAATACTCTGAACTTTCTACAGCAGTAGGAGGATGATTTTTAGGGAATTTTGCAACAAGAACCAATTGATTTGGATTCTCAATGCAAAAGTTATGAGCAAAACAATTCTGCTCAGCCCTAAAAACACCAAACTGCACTATTCACTAATTTAATTATGAGGCAACATTTTCTAGAATGGTGGTGATACTGAGATTTTTACTGTAAAACCAGCACCTCATGAGATGAATAACACAATTGAGTTCACCTCATTTGGAGCTATTATGCACTTTCTACAATTTTTCAAAAACAAGAACTTGAACAAAATTATAATGCACAAGTCCTCATATTTATAACAGCAACAAGCTCAAAACTAATTTTCACAGTGAGTTCATTAATAGAGGAAACCAACAAAGTTGGTCTCACTCAAAAATAATCTACAGAGCATTAGTTATGTATTTTACAATTTAAGCATTAATTTGAGTGTATATTTAAAGTGAGTTTTAAAATCTAATGGCAAAACTGTGCTCTGGAGCTGAACTCAACTTACAATCATTTTTGGATTAAAGTCAAGTTCAAGACAGAGCTAACACAATTTGAATGACCTCATTTGGATTTAGAATGAATTAGTTATGATATTTTGAAGTTCATACCTTTTTGTGTTTGCAAATAAAGAGCTCATTTGGAATTAAAAAACATAAAGACATGGGAGGTCATAAGCGGCTCAGATCACGCGGGGAGGTCCTCAACGGTTGAGATCTTCCAAAGGAAGATCTAAACTATCAAGATCTCCCGAGGAAGATCTACATCGTCAGACCTCACGGGGAGGTCTGGGACGGTCCAGATGTTCCAAGGAGATCCTTGATGGTTCAGATCGTCGAGGAGGACCTTGACGGTCAAGATTTACCCCGGAGGTCATGAACGGCCGAGATGACCTCGGGAGGTCCTAAGGGAGGTCCTATCGCCGCAGACCTCCGGGGAGGTCCGACGGCCATGATCGCACAAGGGGAGGTCTTGACGCCAAGATCTCTGGGAGGAGGTCAGGCGGCCCGAGCCAGCGACCACGTGCTTGCGCGCACGCACGCGTTTCGGACAAGAGATTAATGCGCGCGACAACGAGGAGGTTCGCGCGGAGATCTTAAATGCGCAACACGGAGGATTAAATGCGTTAAGACACGCCAATGATTTCAACGATTTGAGCACCGGATTAGTGCATTAACTCGCAAATCTTTGTCCTAAAACGACAACGGCGCCGCCGCTTTTGTCCGACAAAGACCCGAGCTCAAAGATGTGGTCATCGCGGCGACATGACCTCGCCGGCGACACCCAATGGTACCGCGGTCCGCAATAACCATGCGCGCAATGGACCTCCTCTCGACGGCGGCGACGTTTTGAACGCCCGTGAGCCGAGAGGACAACGAAGGCAAGCACGGCCAAAATCCGAAATGCAAAATGAAGCTCCGCGCGACATTCAAGCGTGTGCTCAAACAAAAGCTCCGCAGCAGCATACATGCGGGTGCCAGCAACTAAGGGACTAACAGGAGGAGTACCTGGAGGTCCCGAGGTGCTGAGGAGGTCGAGGAAGGAAGGACCGGTGCCGGGGAGGAAAGGTGCTCCACGGCCAAAGCTTCAGCTCCAAGCTCCACTTTGTCCCCCTCTGCAAATGCCCAACAAATCAAGTTAGGACTTGGTCCCAGAGGGTAGGGCACAAATGGAAGCAAGGAGAAAAGGAGGAAAACTCCAGGGACCCTTGTCCACCGAGGAGCTTCAAGCTCCAGCAATGGCGGCCAAGGAGAGCTTTGGTGGTTTAGAGCTCACAAGCACAGGGGTGCAAGCAAGGGTATAATGGTGTGCAAAGGAAGCCAAAGAAACAGAGGGGGAGGTTTTATACCTAGGGCACAGGAGGTTGTGAACCACGGGTTAAGCTCATGGTGAGCTTGGCCCATGGGTCGGTCTAGGGCTTGGACAAGATGTAAAGTTGACATGGTGACAAAGAAGGCAGATCGAGAGGCAGAAAGTCGACCGCATTTAATGCGGGTCAAGAAAGAGTTGTTATAAGGTACACAATGATGACACGCATTAATTCATCGCTTTCGAGCACGCATGCGTGACCGAGAAAGGAGAAGAACAGGGGAGGTCATTTTGACCGTTGGTTAAGCCTTCGGGGAGGTCCTAACCACCGGATCCTATTTTTGAACCGTTACGCTTAAAGGACTGGGAGGAGGTCCCACCACACGATCTAGGATGGGGAGGTCATGGCCTCACGATTTTTTTAATGCGAACACATGCGTGGGAAAAATAGGATTAGAGGTCCAAGGCGTTGGATCTCAATCCAATGGTGCGGACCTCCTGTGAGGTCTTAACCGCACACGATCTTAAGAGCATGAGGGGGAGGTCATGGCCTTTGGATTTAAATCCAAGGGCGCACAACCAAAGGGGGGTCTTAGCGCTGCGCGCAGCGCACAAGAGGTTATGGCCATCAGATCAAGATCTAGTGGCGATGAGAGGGCAAGGGAGGTCATGGCCGTGAGATTTATATCTAACGGCTACGACCTCACGCGCTGGGAGGTCGACAAGACAAGGCACTAGGAGGTCGTGGTCAGAGATTTTAAATCTAACGGCTACAACACACGATGGGGAGGTTGGGTGCGCTAGATTTTGAGGGAGGTCGGGTCGTTGGATCTCGATCCAACGGCCACGACCTCAACAAAGTGGGAGGACCTCGCAGAGAAGGTTTGCAGAGGAGGTCGTGGCCTTAGGATTGAATCCAACGGCCACGACCTCAAGTGAGTACAAAATGGAGGTCAAGGTGGTTTGAGCTCATGGGAGGTCAGGCCATGGATTTTGATCCAGCCGCCAAGACCCGATGAGGCGGGAGGTCTGGCGGTATTGATCATGAGGAGGTCGTGGCGGTTGGATGTTAATCCAACGGCCACGACCTGATCAAGGTGGATAGGAGGTCTAACGCGCTAAGGAGGCGGTTGGGTTGGACCTCGCTTTGCAAAGCTGTTCAAGCCCAAGTCAAACCAGTTTATTTAGATTAATAAACAAGCTGAGACAAAAGAGGATTTATTTGAGATAGCAAATGAACTCCAAATTTGATGAAATTTTAACTGGAGCTTGCTGACACGAGATTAACCTTGCATAAAATTTCCAGAGGTTATTATGCAATGCATTTTTCTCAGGAAATTCATGAAGGTTGTTCAAGGATTTGTTTTACCTCCAAAATTTATCAAACAAGTTTTACAACTTGTGATATTTTTCAGAGGGGTCCCACATCAGTTTTAGGACCAAGGAAAATATTTTCCAAATGTTTGGCACAAGATTTAAGATAATTGGAAAAGGAGTTTGACTTTTGGTCAACAAGAGCTTTGTGCTTTTGGATTACACAACTCTTGGACTAGAATCACAGGAGAGATTAGGGGTTTTCAAGATGTGAGAAAAAGTTTTAATTTCTACACATATAATTATACTTGAACAAACCCTGTTTATATAGTTGGAATGTTACAGTATGGTCCAACCTCGCAGCCTTGCTGTAGGTGACTTGGTATTGAGGCTCTGCCAATCCAAGTCTAATCGGAACAAACTTTCTCTCAAGTGGGAAGGTCCTTACACAGTGGTCGAAGTTACTCGGCCAGGGTCAGTACGATTGGTAATGGAAGACGGCCAGGTTCTCTCGAATTCTTGGAACATCGACTAGTTGCGCAAGTTTTATGTGCAACTAACCATTCAGACAATAAAGGCTCAGGTTCTTTCTACCTCTATTGTCTTAATTTTGAGTAGTGCTTTCATAATCTTTCGACTAAATTCCAAACACCCAGTTGTCTTTACACTGGTCGAAAGGAAGGTAACGCCACCTAGTCGAAGTCTCTCCTCTCTGCACGTGGTCTTACCCACTAGAAGGAGCTTCCTAGTGTCGACTCGTTACTCACTTTTGCCGCCAATACAAAGAGCTCAGGTTCTATTTAGTCGAAATATTTTTAAAGCCAGCTCTTTTCACCTTAGATTATTTCTTCAGTTCTTTTGAGAAATATTCTAAGCAGAGTGCACTTTTTTAGATTTATTCAACTGACTTTGGTGTATTCGATTCGTCTCAACTAAGTCGGAGGAAGAAACACATCTAGTCGAAGTCTCTCCTCTCTGCACGTGGTCTTGCCCACTAAAAGGAACTTCCTAGCATTGTTTAGTTTCCTACTCTTGCTACCAGGACAGACTTATCGAGTCCTTCAAAGAAGGGCGAACAAATTTTTTGAAGTCCTCTGGATGTTTGTTTAACTCAAGTTGCTGTTCTCGATTAAAATAATCTAGTCGGAGATGGTAACATCACCTAGTCGAAGACTTTCCTCTCTCAAGACGTGGTCCCGCCCACTAGAAGGAACTTCCTAGTGTCGATTCGTTCCCACTTTTTTCGACCAAAGGCATGACAATCGTGACCAAAAACTACAAGTTAACCAAACCTCTCTGTTTGTAAACCCTTTTAACACTATTTATTTAGTTTGTCCAAACAAACTAAGCAAATAGTCGGGGCTAGGATAAAGTTATTAATTTGACTTCAATTCTTAGTCTTTTTTCTTTCGTTAATTATCTTTTGAGTTACTAACTACTCGACAAGATGATTTGCAGAAAAAAGATGGATTATATAATACATCAACAAAAGCTTGTTTTTCATGTGTTTGTTACAAACTACTCAAGAGGAGAGCCCAACAAGATCTCCTCCGAAACCTTCCGGCCAACTGATTGCATTTCTTCCATCAGATGACTTGCTTCTGCCTCAGGGCAGTCGAAGAGGGTCATGAGCTTTAAGTTTTGCCAATGCATAACTTACTGCAGTTTCGACCGCCTCCTTTATCGACTCAGCTTGGTTGGCCTTCAGAGTGATCACTAGTTCTTGCAAAGTCCCGACTTGTTCCCCAATAGTACTTATGTGAGCAGCTATCGTATCATCTTGAGAAGCTTTTCCCTCAGTACGTAGCCCACCAAGTACATTGTTCAGGAGCGTGATGTTGCCTTGAAGATTAATCTTCATCGCCTCCATCTCCTGTTGGGTACGAGTCGAAGCCTCGTGGAGTTGTTTATTTTTGACCACTTGTTCTGAAAAGAATAAGACTGGTCAAGCAAAAATAAACTCCTAAAGGAGAAAATAAATATTTATAGGTAAAAGAATTTCTTACCTGCTAGACGAGAATCTAACTTCTCGATTTCTGCATTATGGGAAGTAATGGCCTCAGCATGCCGCCCCTTCCATAATCTGACTTCCTCTGCGTTTGCCTTAGCAATGCGGACAGTCTCGTTATAGATCAAGGTTTTATCCCTGACTTCAGTTTCGAGCCTTCCCAGTTCAAGGTCCATTTCTAGAAAAGAAATGGGAGTAAGAAAAGGGAAAGAACTCGTAAAGGACTGCAGGTAAAGAATTGCTTACCTGATTGTTGGGATCTTAACCTCGTAATTTCTTGATCTTTATCTTTGGAGATACGAGAAATCTCATGAATAACCAAAGTTTTATCTCTGACTTCATTCTAGAGCTTTCTCATATCATCTTCTTTTTCTAAAAGAAGCAACAATCGTAAAGATCAACAACATAAGCGATCTTAAGTTCAAGACTTCATCGTTTATCCTTTCTCGCACTTTTTCGATTCAGAGTTAGCTTCTTTAAGCTTCCTCAAGAGGAATTCTACTTTTTCCATAGCTTTTCGACTCCTCTTTTTCATAATCAAGCTTAGTCGGCTAAGGTCTTTTCATCACCGCTTAGTCTACAAAGGAGAAAAGTGGACATGAACATTATTAAATTGGTCGTAAGTTCTTCTACAACCATTGATCCATCATAAGTTCTTCTCGACCATGGATCTAGTCGTAAGTTCTCCTACGACAAAGCATCCGGTCGTAAGCCTTTACGACTAGTACCTAGTCGTGAGTTTTTCCACGACAAACCCCGTAAGCACTATATAAGTAGTCAAGTCAAAAATGACTACTTAATAATAGTGACTTACCACCTCTCTACTGTCTGCAGAGTTCCTCTTTTCTGTCGTCAGAGTCTAGAAGTTGTCGGTGATATTCACCGACAACGCAATTTGTTCTAGAGCTTTCTGCAAAAAGAAAGACAGTAAGAAACAAGGGAAGACCACATATATAAGTATCCTTAAATACTTACACTCATGGTTGATCGAGCAAATATCGAGTAAACCAGCTTTGGATTCTTTAGCTTATCCACTCTCTCGACTTGATCCCACCAAACCTTCTCAAGACGCTCGTTGTCAAAAGTTTCCCCTCTATTGGGAATATCTTTGGGATGAGGGACTCGATGGCGAGATCTAAAAGCAGAAGACCCCACTATGGAAGCAGGGCCAAAGAAATCAGAATAGAAGTTGAAGTATTCCTTATCTTCCGATTACAAATTGCGATTTTCTTTGGATACCAGGAAGGAGGTCTGCAACGATTTCCTTTCCCGCACGGTGGTCAGGTAAATCACCACCTCGGCCAGAGGCTCCTGCAGCTGCCTCTGCTGTCTCCACGACCATTTCAGTCGTCGTAGCTACTACCTCAATAGTCGTACCTGCAACCTCAGTGGTCGTGGCTACTACCTCAGTGGTTGTAGCCGCTACCTTAGTGGCCGTAGCTACGACCTCAGTGGTTGTGGTAACCACTTCAGGAGCGACGACTTCTTCCACAACCCGGGCTGTGGACGATCCTTCGACCACTTCCACTATCATCTCTCCAATCGCTGGAGAGGTAGCAACGGGCTTCCCGATAGAAACGTCCGTGGAGGCTGAAGGAGTCGGGCTAAAATCAACAAAAAGAGAGCAAGTCATGTTGTAAAAAGAAAAAAAGGTAAATGTTGTTCTTACACTTTAGCTTGTTTCACATACCTCTGCACCCTGGACCTGATCAGGAACTTAGGAGTTATCTTCCCGACGGAAGATTTCTTCGACTTCTTTTCTCACGACCACGCCCGGTCGTAGTTCTGCTGGAGAATGGGCTCACCACCACCACGCCTAGTCGTGGATCTTGAACAGAACCATCTCTGGTCTCGACTTTCCGGAAGGCCGAGATCGATCTCGACCACTCCAAGAGCGAAGCTACCCTCAATTGTAGGCTCTACCGATCGGCGTTGTCCTTCACAAAGACATAAAGTCCTTCCAGCCTCCTTTTCTAGTTGCTTGACAAAACTAGGAGTGGCGGAAACTGTGAAAGTTTTCTTGTCATAATAAAAGGTACCTTGGCCTTGTGGGCTTTACGCCTAAGAGGTTCTTGACCTCCTCACAATTGCTTGACCTCGGCTTCATCAGAGTCGTGTCCTTGGCCTTATGCCCTTGCGCCTAAGAGGTTCTTGACCTCCTCGGCCAAATTGCTTCAACCTCGACTTCTGTTGCAATCGTGTGTGTCGCAGACTTTGCCGAGGACCTGGTCGAAATAAGGGGACTTGAGCTTGGTCCTCCCTTGTCGACAACTTTTGTAAGTCGACGCTTTTTAGTCGGAGGAGCTGAGCCCTTGTCCGTTATCACCCTGGCACCAATAGTTATCGATTCCAGCTCTTCAACATCCTCGATGGTTTTCCATGCCTACTTTACAGAAGAAAAGCGAAAAAAGAAGAATCCTTGACCGATCGTAAGATTTTCTACGACGAAGATCTGATCGTAAGCTTTTCTACGACATCTCCTTGATTGTAAGATTTTCTACGAGCACTACCTAGTCGTAAGTTCTTTCTACGACTATGAAGTCCTAAGGATAAAATCAACTTTTGATTACCTTTAGGCGCTCCATCTTTTCCTCTGCGGATAAAACCGCACTACTACAAAACATGCTATAAAAGACGCCCCATCACGCAGCGGTTCCTTTGGAACCGCTCGTGTTGGGTCTGCTCGACTGCGGGTGCGCGGGCGACCTATCACGAGCGGTATTTTTAGAACCGCTGCGTGATAGTCACCTATCCTGACGGTTTATTAATAGAGCTGTTTGTGAATTATCCTGAGCGGTTCTATTCACAAACCGCTGCAGTGATAATCCCAATCACAAACGGTTTGTAATTAGAACTGCTCAGGAATGATCCTGAGCAGTTCTATTAAAAAGCTATGCGTGATAGGTGCGTATCACAGACGCTTCTTAACAAGAACCGTCTCTGATTGTTGGGCAGGACACGAAAATTTGAACATAATGGGCGGGCTGCCGAAACTCGCTTTATATAACCTCCATTTCCTCCTCTGCCGTCTCTCCTCCTCACACCTCATACCTCCATCTCCTCTACCATTTCTCCTCCTCACACCTTGCGGCTCGGCGTCCCCCGAGCTTGTCGCCCACGGCCTCCTCCAACTTGCCCCGGCCTCATCGTCACCGGCCTCCTCCGAACCGTCGCCCCCAGCCTCCTCCACCTCGCCCCGGCCTCGTTGTCACTAGCCTCCCACGACCTCGTCGCCCTCAGCCTCGTTGTCACTGGCCTCCCACGACCTCGTCATCCTCGGCCTCGTTGTCACTGGCCTCCCACGACCTCCTCCACTTCGTCACCCCGGCCTCCCACGACCTCACTCTCTCTACTCCCCCCTTTGCTCTGTGATGTGGATTACTAAGAGCTAGTGTTAGTGCTCTGTAAATGGATTGAGTTGATGCTACTGTGATGTGGGTGATGTTGTGGTTTATTGTTGGAGGCTCTTTGCGCATGTGTAGTTCATGTTGAGTTATTTGGTTTGGGCAAAAATATAGATGGTAGATCGCGCACTGTTTGGTAAAACCGCCATAACTTTTGCATACGAACTCGGATTGCGACGTTCTTTGAAAACCCCCAAAAAAGGTCGTTTAGGGCCTCAAAACAGCCTCCGAAGTTTTAGCAGCCGTTTTCGGTTTTTTTTTGCGACAGAAAAGGCTATCACAGACGGTTCTAAACAAGAACCGTCTGTGAAAACTCATCACAGATGGTTCTAAACAAGAACCCTCGTGAAAATGTCATCACGAGCGGTTTGTAAATTAAACCGTCGGTGATATTCTTGAATCCTGAGCGGTTTTAATGAAAACCGCGTGATAATAGCCTTCACGAGCGGTTTCAACAAAAACCGCGTGATAGTGCGTATCCGAGCGGTTTTGAATATGCTCGTGATAGCTACATGTTATCACAGCACCAACAAATATAGACGGTTCAAAACCGCTCGTGATGATGGTTCGAACCGCCTGCGTGATGAGGCTTCTGTAGTAGTGCCGCAAGGATTCGAGGAACTCCCACAGGTGGTGGAGACTTTTCACAAACGAAGTTTGACTCGAACGTCAATCTCTGCCTATGAAAGATCGTGTAAAATAGATAAAAACATTCATTAGACAATTTTGAAGAAGACCAAACCGAGAGTTAAGTCAGAAACTACTTACCCTCTTCAGTAGTCCCCGGTGGGTCTCCTCGCCTGTACCTCCACATGGGAGGTACTCGTTTCTTCAAAGGGCTAATTCGACGTGTGATGAAATCTTTCACCACATGCCATCCGGTTAACCCCTCTTCTCTCAAGTCCTTTATGGCTTGAATATAAGGGCAATTATTTGATATCCCGGGAGTCAAATCCCACGAAGATTTCTTTTCGGCAACCTTCCCCTCTAAAGTAAGGTCGTCTTACGAGGTGACTTTCAAAGAAACCAACTCTTCCTCCATCCCGGCCACGAAGACCTAGTAAACATCTGAATATACTCCCTCGACTTCCTGTCATGGAGCTTCAAACCACAACATCCGACTATTCCAGTTTGTCGAGCCATTCCATAGAAATTTTGAAAGAGCTCAAGGTCCGCTGGAATTCCCAGGTACGCCTCACATAGATACACAAATACGCTTAGCATTGTGATGGAATTGGGACCAAGGTTTACCAATTCCACCCAAAAATGCTTGACTATGAGTGTGAGAAAGGGGTGAGCAGGCAATCGAAGACCACACTCACAATACGCCTGGAAGATTGGAATTTGCTCATCCTCTCCCGATGGCCAATGCTGCCCAGATGCCGCAAACCACTTCACGAGGATCTTCTCTGGAATCTTCCTAGCGTCGACCAGGGCTTTCATCTTCACCGCATCCATCTCCGACTCGGCCCACTCGGAAACTCTCCCAGCCATTTCTCTCAGAAAGGGGAGATTTTTGTTTGAGTTGGTGGCGGAGAAGACAAGAACTCGATGAACAGTGGAACGATTTGCGGAAAAGTAGGAGTCTAAGTTTTACTCCCGGTAAGTATTTATAACCGTGTACCTTGGGCCGAAGGCGTGGCTTTCCAAAGGTTGCCACCGCTTCGGGAACCACTCCAACGGACATACTAGCGGGAGTCGTTTGCAATTCCCTAACTTGTCCATTCAGGAAAATTAGGTTCGTTTTTACACCTCAAGCGAAATTACTTCCTTGGTCAGATCTTTTTGACCAAAGGAAATGTTAATCGGAAAGGTTTTTCTTCCGATTACCATACTATGACCACCTCGTGATCGTAGGAGTGTTCTATGACTATTTGATAGTCGTAAGCAATCTTCTTGACCAAGCATATTTCTGGTCAAAGTAGTACACAAATGTTGGAGAGTTTTTCCTTCGACTATCTATTTACGACCCTCTCGTGGCCGTAAGACCATCTATAACTCCTTTATCAAGTAAGTTGCTTTCACTTGAAGCTGGGGGGCTAGATGACGAGGATCTAATAATCCTGATTTTATCTTTTATCTATAATTCTTATTATAAGTAAATATGACATCATATGGTCCCTGAGTATACCCCTTAATGTTATAAGGGAGAAGCCTACTAGGTGGTTGTAAGTTCTCCTACGACCACCCCTATAGTCGTAAGTTATGCTACGACTACCCCATAGTTGTAAGTCTTGCTACGACTACCTTATGGTCGTAAGTTCTTCTATGACCAGGTCAGCTGCGACCACCTTAGGATCAATAAAACCTACAGGCAAGTGGGTCCAATTGATTAAGGAATCTAAACAATCAATATGCATTGTTATTATGTGAAATAATAACACGCAGTACCCCATTATCTCTGACAAGTAACTGCCAGGCGGCGTGAAGGAGTTACCAGCCCGATGATTACTACAAATGTGCGCCCGTTACTGGATTTGATGAGGCGCCCTTTCAACAGGGGAAAACGGCTATTCCTTTACGGCTATATAAAGACAACGGTCAGAGAGGAAAAGGGAGAGGGCAATCGAGGCGTATATACACGCTGTCCAGGGCTATCAGGAAGACAAGCACTATCATCTGTAATAGTCTTAGTTTTTTCTCCTAGTTGTTCAGAATACACTCAATACCATACACACATAGGAGTAGGGTTGTTATTCTCTCCGGAGAAGGCCTAAACCTGTATAAAAATTCCCGTGTCAATCTCTCTGTGTAATTCCATTCTAGGAGACCCCCCGAATCAAACAATCTTTACGTAAGATCGGTTCTAAAACACCGACACTTTGGTTGAGCTTCACGAATCTGTTTCTCCAAAGTAGACTGTACTTCTAGACTGACCATAAATCCTTCAGATACAACTTCTAGCTTCTGCTTCTGAAATTCTTCTTGAAGTTCTGAACAAACCTCTTTCACTTCCAAAGCATTGTAGTAGCTCTTACGGCTTAAAGCTTCTACAACGACATTGGCCTTGCCGGGATGGTAGTGGATTTCAAGATTATAATCCTTTATTAACTCTAACCATCTTCTCTGTCTTATGTCCAAGTCAGACTGAGTGAATATATACTTCAAGCTCTTATGATATGTGTATACTTCACTGCGATTACCGATGAGGTAATAGTGCTAAATCTTTAAAGCATGCACTATGGCAGCTAATTCCAAATCATGGGTAGGATAATTCTCTTCATGAGGCATTAGTTGCTTAGACACATAAGCGACAACTCTTCCTTCCTATATTAGAACACATCCTAATCCTTGACACGAAGCATCACAATAGATATCAAAATCCTTGCGAACATCTGGCAAAATTAGCACTAGTGCTGAAGTCAAACACTTCTTCAATTCTTGGAAACTCTCTTCACAAGCTGGTGTCCAAGTAAACTTTTTCTCCTTCTTCAACAACTGCGTAAGAGGCTTAGCAATCGTTGAGAATCCTTCGATGAAACAACAATAATATTTTGCCATTCCCAAGAAACTGCAGATCTGGGTAACAGCCTTGGGTTGTTCCCAATGTAATACTGCTTTAACTTTACCGGAGTCAACTGCTACTCCCTCGGCTATCATCACATGACCAAGGAAATCAACTTCCTTTTTCTAGAAATCACACTTGCTAAACTTAGCATACAACTGATGCTCTCTGAGTTTCTCTAGGATTAACCTCAGGTGTTTAGCGTGTTCTTTTTCTGACTTGGAATAAACCAAAATATCATCAATGAACACGACTACAAACTTATCCAAATATTCCATGAATACTTTATTCATCATATATATTCATGAAATAGGTAGGGGCATTAGTCAAACCAAAGGACATGACTAAGAACTCATAATGTCCGTACCGCGTTGAGAAAGCGGTTATCAGTATATCCTTCGGATAAATCTTCAATTGATGGTAACCTGATCGCAGATCAATCTTTGAGAACACTTCGGCTCCTTTCATTTGATCGAACAAATCATCAATTCGGGGCAATGGATACTTGTTCTTGATGGTGACTTCATTGAGAGATTGATAATCAATGCACATTCTCATGCTTCCATCCTTCTTTCTGACGAACAAAACTGGTGCTCCCCATGCCGATAAACTAGGTCTCACAAAACCTTTCTCAAGAAGTTCTTCTATATGCTTCTTCATTTCTACTAGCTCATCAGCTGGCATCCGATAGGGTCTCTTCGAGATCGGTGTTGTCCCTAACACTAGATCGATGACAAACTCAATGTCACGGTCCGGTGGCATTCCTAGTAATTTCTCTGGAAACACATCTGGATATTCTCTGACAATAGACACATCTTCCAATACAACGGTCTTCAGGCTATTGACTAGCAGATGTCCATCACGCACTGAGGTGGCTAGAAACTCTACCTTGTTTCCCTTGGTATCCTCGATTGTTACGGCTCTTCGGCCACAATCTAGCACAGCTTTGTGCTTTGATAACCAGTCCATGCCAAGAATGACATCTAAGGTCTGGGTGTCTAGAACAATAAGATTGGCTAGAAAATCAACTCCGGCTATGAGTAACTTAGCTCCTAAACATCCCACTTTAGAACTTAGCCCTGCTCTGGGCGACTAGAGTAACAGAGTATGCTTAAGATGTATAACGTCCAAGTTATTCTTAGTTGCAAAACTCCATAAAAAAACAAATGCGAAGCTCCAGAATCAAATAAAACTGATGCATGTACTGAGTTTACTAGAAGCTTACCCAGTATGACGTCCGGTGCTTCCTGAACTCCTTCTAGAGTGAAATGGTTGACACGGCATCTGACCATAGATTGGGGCTCCTCCGGATTGACTGTTAGCTTGAGAAGCTCCCTGATTGTTGCTCTATGCTTGTGTCTTGGCTGGTGTAGCTCCAAGGTTGAAGCGTACTGGAGTGATTGTTCCCTTCTGAGGACATTGGTTGGCAAAGTGCCCTGGCTGACGACAGATATAACAAACCCTTTGTACATTTTGCTGGTTGTTCCCTAGATTGGGGTTGGCTGGTGCAGGATTACAAAAATTCTAAGCAACTGGATGAGGTGCTGAAGTTGGTGTAGGCGTCATAAAAGAGTTCTGCGGTGGAAAACGATTAAACTGTTGCAGAACTGTTCTGGCCTTCTGTTGTGGTTGGTGACTCCCTTGCTGAGCCATCCTGCGTTTGCGGTTGTCTTCCAGTTCTTTGCGCTTATCTTCAAGAACCAACGCCTTGTTAACAAGCTCTTGGAAATCTGGAAAGGTATGGGCAAGCAAACTGACTTGCAGCCCGGTATTCAATCCTTTCAGAAAGTGACTCTGGTGAGCCTTGTCAATGGTGACAACCTCTGCAGCATAGCGAGCTAGCTGAGAAAATTTGTTGAGGTAGTCAGTCACTAACATGCCTCCTTGCTTGAGAGCGCAAAACTCATCCTTCTTCAGTTCAATTATTCCTTCCAGCACATGGTACTGACGGAAGGCTATGGAAAACTCTTCCCATGTAATATTTTGCGATGTCTCATGCGCTGCACAGAAGTTCTCCCACCATTCGGTAGCTATGCATTCTATCTGGTGAGTGGCGTACAGAACCTTCTGAAGGTCGCTGCATTGGGT
Source organism: Phyllostachys edulis (assembly GCA_036346405.1). Classification (NCBI taxonomy): domain Eukaryota; kingdom Viridiplantae; phylum Streptophyta; class Magnoliopsida; order Poales; family Poaceae; genus Phyllostachys; species Phyllostachys edulis. The sequence continues at coordinate 24,596,769 of CM070566.1, forward strand.
GATCAACAGCTTTCTTTCTATCTCATGAAGCTAATCATCAGCTCCCAACCGGTGAGACATGCCCAGAAAAGGTTGGTGGATGAGTCCTCATGAACTCGGCAAGCTTGGATGGTCCATGGTGACCATGAGCGACTGGGCTCCGTTGTGGTGATTGTTGTTGTTGTTCTGATTGTTGATATTCTAAATTTAATTCATCATGGTGCACATCATTTGGGTCTGGGCTGCCATGAAAGCTCCAAAATTCTGCAGGTCGATTGGGGGTGCTTGTGGTGATATTGCTCATGCGGGGGTCTGCTCATTTTCTTCTGACATAGGGGTGCCGAAACCACTTGTAGCAACATGACGAGTCTAAACCATCTGGCGAAGCTCCATGTGTTAGATAAGATAGCAAGCACAAGATGAGTTAAGAACTAATCAAGGGGGTAGATTAAACCTAACAAACACAGATTGAAATACTTTTATTAATAAGGTCTTAGCATGGCTGCAACAAATGCCTAAGGGCCTTTGCAGTTCATACTCACACACAAGAAATAAGAACGAACCTAAACACACAATCTACTGCCTAAAGGGTGACTCTCCTAACCTTAAACTGGCTAAGCCTGACTAAACTTAAACTTTAGCGAACTCAGTCGCTAAGGTAGCCTCCACAACCACGGTTGTGCTCCCGTATGCTGTAGACCTGAAAGTGAGCTGGTATCTTTGCAAGCTGATACTGGTGCCCTAGGACTGGTGAAGTAGGAATAGGCATCCCTGGCATAGGCACAGCTGGCTCTTCTGGCTCTACGGGCTCTGCTGGCTCCTCAGCTTCTTCTCGGTCTTCCTCTAGTTCTTCTTCTGCAGCGATCCAACTTGGGGTCACCTGAGAGGTCCTCCAAGACCACCCGAAAAGTCCACCAGGACCTCCCAGGAGGTCTAGCAGGATCCCTCGGATAGTTCTCCAAGACCTCCCAGGAGGTCAAGCAGGACCACCTCTAGGTCCAGAGAATGGATCTCGAGGAGGTCTTAAGACCCAGAACGTCCCCAAGTGCCACGACCTAGCTCGAGGGTGGTCGAGAGACCCAACTCGAGGAGGTCATGATACTTGGAAAAGCCCCAAGTCCTGTGTTCCGAACTAGTCCCAAGGATCAATGTCTAGCTCACACAACAAACAATAGTGGTAACATTCATCAACGCAAACTTTATTTACAACAAAAGAGTTGATTACAAGGGTGGCTTACAAGCCGGCAAAAGCAAAATACACAGCGGACTTGGGGCCAAAGCAGTTATACCATATCTAAAATTCATTTTTCTAAAACAATCTTATAGTTGGATAACATTCATCAACAAGTGGTGAAGGATACACTCCTATCACAAGGCTCCCTGCCCGAAACCCATTTGGATAGAGATCCAAAATAGTTTAACAAAGTCATTAGAAAACCAAAACCAACATCTAACTTGGAGCAGCTTTGCCAGCATGTCCATAACAGTGGACACAGCTATTTGAATAGTCTGACGCTCTGTAGAGGTGTACATCTTTACCCACACGACATGATTTCTCTAGTTTGCTTGGCATCCGTCGATACCACCAGTCACTACCGAAAGTAAGTGGTCCAGAGCTCACGACAAGGCCTTTACAATGCATCATTCCACCGCAGTCTACCCTCGCTAAGGTTTTGCACCCCCTTGTGGATAGAAACCCACAGAGTTCACAGGGGCCCCCTCTTGCGCCAGGTGGGACTAACAGGTCATAACATGACTACCCACCGCATTAACTGGATCAACCGCGATGGAACTTTGCAAATTAATCAGCCAGGTCCCGCCCACATAGGACATGTGGTTGCACGGTGAGGTATGGCAAAATACACTCAAAGACTAGTCCTTAACTGACCTGGGCGACTACCACAAAACCCTGGGTCTCAACCCTAACCAGGTTGAGCCCGTGCATAGACATGCACCAACCAGCAAACCAGTTCGTCCAAGTCCAAACCCATTTTCCTTTTCTTTTGCTTTATAGAAACATTTTCAAAGCTTCGACGACAACACAAGGCCATGGATAAAATATTTTAGACAACATTGGTCTTTTGGCAATAAAACTCCCAAAACAAGATTCTAGGTCTAAGCTTGACTAAGCACAGATTTTTGCAACAAGCTAGCTCATACTAATGTACCAACTAGCTCTTTACTACGGTGACAAGGGGTGATCGGATCAACAATCAAATTCGGGAGTACAAAGGAACTAGGAATAACTATGAAGTTAAAACAGGGATTCAAAATACTTGAATTGAAATATGCATGCAGTAATAGTTTGAAACGCAACTTAAATAATTTGAGGTACTTGGTTCAATATGATCAAGGGTATAACTTGCCTTGCTTGAAGGCTTGAGTGTCTTCTTCTTCAAAGAGCTCGGGCTCCTCAACGTCACCGCAATCTACACGAGAAAACAAAGCAAACTCAAATAAAGCTCAAACAAGATCCAAAAGAACTCCAATGAAACACCAAAATAAAACGAATAGAGAGGCTTCGACGAAAGGAGGAGGTCAAAGGAGCTGGTCGAGGAAGATCCGACAGTTTGGAGGGAGGTCCAAAAACTGGCCGAAGGAGCCAGAGAGCTGAAATGAGGAAGAAGGTAAAGGTAGAGAGCTACTCAAGCTTATATAGCCAGAGCTGCTGGGAGTTCCAAGGCACTCGCGTCCCAAAAGAAGGTGAAGGATGAGATGGGAGCAGGTAAAGGAGGAGAAAAAAGAAAGAACGGGTGCTGCAAAAAGTGGTAGCATTTAATGCGACACAACCGACATTAAATGCACAAAGACTTTTGTGGCGCCTGAGATATGGTCGGAGGAAAAAGAAAATGAGCGTGACTGACAAATGGGACCAGTCAAAGCTCAGGCGGGATGTCCTGCGGAGACCTTGAGGAGGTCCAGCAGAGTTCAAGGGAGGTCCTGACCCACAAAGGTGGTCTTTGCAAAAAGACCTGGGGTGGTCTTTAAAAAAATAGCAGAGGTCGTGACCGCAAGGGGTGGTCTTGACCAGAGGGTGGTCTTTGCAAAATGACCGAGAATGGTAGTCTTTACGAAAAGACCACAGGGAGGTCCCAACCAAAGGAGGTCACGGCAAAACAACAAAAGGAGGAGGTCGCGGCCTCAGAGGGAGGTCGTGGCTAAACAACAAAAGAGAGGAGGTCGCGGCCTCAAGGGGAGGTCGCGACTAAACGACAAAAGAGAGGAGGTCGCGGCCTCAAGGGGAGGTCGTGAGTAAACGACAAAAGAGAGGAGGTCGCAGCCTCAAGGGGAGGTCGCAGCCCAAAAGGTCGTGGCCTGGCGGTCAAGATGAGATCAAAGGGAGATCTCGAAGGTCAGGATGAACCAGGGGGTGGTCCTGACAGTCAAGATGAGATCAAAGGGAGATCTCGACAGTCAGGATGAACTTGGGGGTGGTCCTGACGGTCAAGATGAGATCAAAGGGAGGGGGGGACAGCGAGGAAGAGGTGCGGTGGAGCGGGAGCTGAGCGGACATGAGGGAAGTTCAAAGGAGGTTCAGATAGACACGAGAATGTCCAAATGAACTCGGGGAGGTGCAAACGAAGAGGGAATTCAACCCAAAATTAGAAATTTGAAATCAAGAACATTTGAAATACAAACTCGAGCTAGAACCGAAGGGGTGGTCTGGACAAGGAGGGAGATCCAAACCACTAGGGAGGTCTGGACCCTTAGATCCAAACGAAGGGAGGTCTGGACCCTCAGCTCCAGACGAAGGGAGGTCTGGACCCTCAAATCCAGACAAAGGGAGGAGGTCCAAAGAAGACAGAGAAGACTGGGCCGAAGGAGAGCACAGAGCGACCAAAAAAAAAGGAAGAACTTCAACAGACTCGAACAGAAACCGAACTGATTTAGTTGAAGTTTGATTTAGTCCTTTAAAGCTCTTTTTAAAATCTCCAGTTAAGCTTTGAATTCTCATGAAAACCAAATGGTTCTTTTTATTTTGAAAATTCCAAGAAAGCTCAAAGACCAGGGCGCTACAAGCCTACCCCCTTAAGGGAATCTTGACCCTGAGATTCAGACTTGGCCAGCAAAGAGGTGGGGATACTCCGCCTTAAGGTCTTCTTATCGCTCCCAGGTAGCTTCATCTTTTGAGTGGTGACTCCACTGTACCTTGCACGATCGGATGACCTTGCTCCTGGTAACACGCTCTGCGACGTCCAGAATTTTGATTGGCTTTTCCACATAGTTGAGGTCTTCTTGAAGATCTATGCTCTCCAAAGAGGTCTACTCTGCTGGAACTCGAAGGCACTTCTTCAGTTGTGACACATGGAAGACATCATGTACCGCAGAGAGGGTTGCTGGCAGCTCCAACTGGTAGGCGACTTCACCTTTCCTTTCCACAATCTTGAATGGCCCGACGAATTTTGGCACAAGCTTTCCCTTGGTTTGAAATCTTCTCACTCCTCTGAGTGGAGTTACTCTAAGATACACAAAATCTCCTTTCTCAAAGGTCAAGTCCCTGCGACGGTTGTCAGCATAGCTCTTTTGCCGGGACTGAGCCACTCTTAAATGCTCTCGTATGAGCCTCACTTTACTTTCATCTTCCTTGATCAACTCGGGCCCAAAGAACTGACACTCACCGACTTGATCCCAGAGGAGAGGAGTTCTACACTACCTTCCATACAAAGCTTCAAAAGGGGACATCTTCACGCTGGCTTGGTAGCTATTGTTTTAGGAGAACTCTGCATAAGGGAGGTTCTTGTCCCAACTCTTCCCATAGTCGAAAGCACATGCTCTAAGCATGTCTTCAAGAACTTGATTCACACGCTCTGTCTGCCCATCGGTTTGAGGATGATACGCTGTGCTGAAATTGAGTCTTGTTCCCAGAGCTTCATGCAAGCTCTTTCAAAATCTTGAAGTAAATTGAGAACCTCTGTCAGACACTATTCTTTTGGGTACACCATGCAAACAGACAATTCGGGCCAAGTACAACTCTGCCAATTTGCTGCTTTGGTAGGTAGTCTTGACAGGAATAAAGTGTGCCACTTTGGTTAAACGATCAATTACAACCCAAATGGAGTCATAGCCCGATTGGGTCCTAGGAAAACCAATGATGAAGTCCATTCGTACTTGCTCCCACTTCCACTCGGGAATGGGCAAGGGCTGCAATAGACTAGCTGGTCTTTGGTACTTAGCCTTGACCCTTTGGCATACGTCACAACGTGCCACAAACTCAGCGATTTCTCGCTTCATCCTGACCCACCAATACTTGTCTTGAGGTCTTGGTACATCTTGGTACTCCTTGGATGAATGGAGTAAGGAGATTCATGGGCTTCCTTAAGAAGCAGTTGCTTTATTTCTTGACGATCCAGCACACAGAGGTGGTTGCCGAACCATAGCACTCCTTGCTCATCTTCTGAGAAGCCTGGGGCCTTGCCTCTTCTCAAGTTCTTCTTGATCTCTTGGATGTCTTCATCTTCAGCTTGCTTTTCTCGGATTTGGTTCTGGACAGTGGGTTCAACTTCCAGAGCATGCACACAACCTTGGTCGACAATTTCCAAATTCAAACGCCTCAACTCTTCACACAACCTGGGCTGGCTTTCTTGGACCATCAAAGTACTACAATAACTCTTTCGGCTTAGGGCATCAGCCACCACATTTGCCTTACATGGGTGGTAGTGAATTCCTAGATCATAATCCTTTATGTGCTCCAACCATCTTCTCTGCCTAAGATTAAGGTCTAACTGAGTGAAGATATACTTCAGGCTTTTGTGGTCTGTAAAGACCTCACAACGGTTACCAATGAGGTAATGGCACCAAATCTTCAAGGCATGCACTATGGCAGCCAATTCCAAATCATGAGTGGGGTAGTTTGCTTCATGGGGTTTCAGCTGCCGAGAAGCATAGGCTACCACCCTTCCTTCTTGCATCAAAACACAACCAAGACCCTACCGAGAGGCATCACAAAAGACCTCAAAATATTTTCAGGTGTCTGGCAAAACCAACACCAGGGCAGAGGTCAAACGCTTCTTCAACTCTTAAAAACTCTACTCACAGGCCGGTGTCCAAACATACTTCTTTTCCATCTTTAGCAATTGAATTAGAGGTCTTGCTATTCTTGAGAAGCCTTCAATGAACCTGCAGTAGTATCCTACCATGCCAAGAAAGCTTCTGATCTGAGGCACGGACTTGGGTGGCTCCTAATTAAGCACATCTTGGACTTTGCTGGGGTTGACAGCTACACCTGCTGCTGACATAACATGGCCCAAAAAGTTAACCTCCTTCATCCATAAATTACACTTATTGAATTTAGCATAGAGTTGGTGATCTCTAAGCTTATCCAGAACCAAACGAAGGTGCTCTTCTTTGCTCTTAGAGCACACTAGAATGTCATCTATGAAGACAATGACAAACTTATCTAAATACTCCATAAATACTTTATTCATCAAGTTCATAAAGTAAGCAGGAGCATTGGTCAATCCATAGGACATGACTGTGAATTCATAGAGTCCATACCGAGTTGAGAAAGCTGACTTTGGGATATCCTCTTGGCAAATCTTCAACTGATGATAGCCTGATATTAGGTCAAGCTTGGTAAATACTGTGGCTCCCATAAGCTGGTCAAACAAGTCATCGATCCTGGGCAACGGATACTTATTCTTCATAGTAACATCATTGAGGGCTTGGTAATCCACACACATGCACTGGGTACCATCTTTCTTTACAACAAAGATCACTAGAGCTCTCTAAGGCGAAGAGCTTGGTCTGACAAAACCCTTGCTTTGCATTTCCTCTATCTGCTGCTTGAGATCGACAAGATCATTGATTAGTAGTCGGTAAGGCCTCTTGGAGATCAGTGCCGTTCTTGGAACTAGGTTGATAACAAACTCCAAATCTCTATCCAGAGGCATTCCAGGTAACTCATCGGGGAACACATCTGGGTACTCCCTTACCATTGGGAGGTCCTCAAGCTTCACTTCTTTCAAACAAGCCAGGCTAGGACCTCCTCTAACAGAGGTCTTAGGACTGAACTCAACTTGAATCCCTTGCTCATTGGTGAGCATGATAGACCTATTGGCACAATCTATCCGACCTTGGTTCTTGGCTAGCCAGTCCATTTGAAGAATCACATCTAAACCTTGGGAGTGCAAGACTATTAAGTCTGTAGAGAAGGGTACTCCTGAGATTTCCAAGGTAAGATTTGGGCATAAGGAACTAGTCCTGATTTCCGAGCCTAGAGAGTGGATCAGCATAGGTCTAACTAAAGGACATATAGATAACCCATTACTACCCACAAACTTGGATGAAACAAACGAATGAGAAGCTTTGGAAACAAAAAGAACTGATGCTGGTATGGAATTAACAAGAAACGTACCAACGACCATGTTCGATGCGGTCTGAGCTTCTTCGACTGTGACATGATTCACACGTCCCTTGATATACTGGACCGAAGGCTTGACATTCGTATTGCTACCAGCTACTGAAATTCCTTGGCTTGGTCGGGTTGAAGTAGTGGTTGCTGCTTGCAACTTCTTTGGGCACTTATTGGCATAGTGCCCAACTTTATTGCAATAAAAGCAAGTGACTCCTGCTGTAGAGGTTGAGGATGGCTTCTTCTGAAAATGGCCTCCTAGAGAGGTCCCTTGAGGACTAGAGGTGCCAGGACGCCTGGTCTGGAGGTCTAGAAGGGGAGGAGGTCGCAGGTCTCTTTTGTTGAGGTTGGGAGGTCCTGGGCCTAGAAAATCCTTCTAAACTGAACTGCTGAGCTGCTTTCCTCTTCTTGCCATTCTCCATCTCAAGATGCTTGCCCTCCTGGCGAATTGTTTTGCTCACAAGCTGCTAAAAATCCGAGTAATCCTAAGCAATGAGCTGAACGGCGAGATCATCATTGAGCCCTTCCAAGAAGCGCTCTTGCTTGGACTCATCTGTTGTCATATCTTGAGGTGCATAACGAGGTAACTGATTGAACTTGTGAAAATACTCACTGACAGTGCGGTTGCCTTGGCGTAGGGATTGGAATTCCTTCTTCTTCAGCAACATCATACCTGGAGGGAGATGGGCACGATGGAAAGCTTGAACAAACTCATCCCAGGTAATAGTTTGAGCATCGGTGTAGGACTGAGTGAAGTTGTCCCACCACTTAGAGGTTGGCCCATTGAGCTGGTGAGAGGCAAGCAAGATTCTCTCATGATCTGTACACTGAATCATATCTAGCTTCCTGCTCACTACTCTGAGCCAATCATCAGCTTCCAGTGGCTCAGTGCTGCTAGAGAAAGTGGGTGGTCTCATCCTCATAAACTGAGAGATGCTGGCCCTTGGAGGAGGTGGAGCATAAACTGGGGGTTGAGCTGCTGCGGCTGCTTGGAGATTCTGAGTGTTGTTGATAGACTGAGCTAACAAGTTGATCAGGTGAGCTTGATTCGCCATCACCTGATTCCAATCTGGCGCTCCAGCTTGAGGAGGTGGCAGCTGTGGAAGAGGAGTCTCTGGATCACTTCCAACCTCTCTACCTTGACTATTGGTGCTGTCACTGCCACGAGTTGTCACCATCTGCCAGATCTTTAGAGATTAGGAAAGAGGAAGAGAAAGGAAGTTAAGAGGGAGAGGTCAAAACAACCAAACCAAAAAGAACAACCAACTTGAAAGTTCAAACACGTTCTACTCGAGGCTCACTGCCCTCGGGGATGCGAATAGAGAGGTTGTGGCCACAAGAGGTGGTCTTTGCAAAGAAATCCAGAGGGTGGTCTTTGCAAAAAGACTACTACTCTTGACGACGAGCAGGGAGGTCCTTGCACGACTACGTGCCAAGACAACTCCTAGGCAGGAGGTCTTGAACACCCCCAATAGATATTCCAAGGAAAGAAGGTCCATTTGACTTTATAAAACAGTGAAGAGAGCAAAAGATAAGACATAATAAGGTGAGAAAGGATACAGAGAAGGAGATAAGGATAGAGAGACGACCCAGATAAGAGGAGAACAATTTCTTTCTCTTGCTTTGTAAAACAAAATTTTGAACTTTCTACTAACGACCATTCAACTAGGCTTCAACCTATAGTCTAGATGCTCTGATACCACTTTGTAGCGACCCGACCTGGGGTCACTCGAGAGGTCCTCCAAGACCACCCGGAAAGTCCACCAAGGCCTCCCAGGAGGTCCAGCAGGATCCCTTGGACAGTTCTCCAAGACCTCCCAGGAGGTCCAGAGAACAGACTCGAGGAGGTCTTAAGACCCAGGACGTTCCCAAGTGCCACGACCCAGCTCGAGGGTGGTCGAGAGACCCAACCCGAGGAGGTCGTGAGACTTGGAAAAGCCCCAAGTCCTCCGTGTTCCGAACTAGTCCTAAGGATCAACGGCTAGCTCACACAGCAAACAATAGTGGTAACATTCATCAACGCAAACTTTATTTACAACAAAAGAGTTGATTACAAGGGTGGCTTAGAAGCCAACAAAAGCAAAATACACAGCGGAAGTAAAAGGGCAAGTCCACCTGTTACACCACAGGCAAACGGCTGGAGGGCGATGCCTAGTTGATCTGGTCCTCTTCTTCATCAAAGAAGTCTTCTCCTGCTCAATTATCAAATCAAGCAAGAATGAGCACAACAACCGTGCTCGCAAGTTACACCCGTTAAATAACAGAATGATATGCATACATGGACATCTCAAAGGAAGGCTTATAAGGTTGTCTTTGCATAAAGCCAAGTTTATTTTCAATTACAGGTAATAAGTTCCAAAGCAGTTATACCATATCCAAAATTCATTTTTCTAAAACAATTTTATAGTTGGATAACATTCATCAACAAGTGGTGAAGGATACCCTCCTATTACAAGGCTCCCTACTCGAAACCCATTTGGATAGAGATCTAAAACAGTTTAACAAAGTCATTAGAAAACCAAAACAAACATCTAACTTGGAGCAGCTTTGCCAGCATGTCCATAACCGTGGACACGGCTATTTGAATAGTTTGACGCTCTGCAGAGGTGTACAGCTTTACCCACACGACATAATTTCTCTAGTTTGCTTGGCATCCGTCGATACCACCACTCACTGCCGAAGGTAAGTGGTCTAGAGCTCATGACAAGGCCTTTACAATGCATCATTCCACCGCAGTCCACCCTCACTAAGTTTTCACTCCCCCCTGTGGATAGAAACCCATAGAGTTCATAGGGGCCCCCTCTTACGCCAGGTGGGAATAACAAGTCATAACATGACTACCCACCGCGTCAACAGGATCAACCGCGATGGAACTTTGCAAATTAATCAGCCAGGTCTCGCCCACATAGGAGATGTGGTTGCATGGTGAGGCATGGCAAAATACACTCGAAGACCGGTCCTTAACTAACCGGGGCGACTACCACAAAACCCTAGGTCTCAACCCTAACCAGGCTGAGCCCGTGCATGGACATGCACCAACCAGCAAACCAGTTCGCCCAAGTCCAAACCCATTTTCCTTTTCTTTTGCTTTATAAAAAATATTTTCAAAGCTTCCACGACAACCCAATACCATGGATAAAACATTTTAGACAACATTGGTCTTTTGGCAGTAAAACTCCCAAAACAAGATTCTGGGTCTAAGCTTGACTAAGCATAGATTTTTGCAACAAGGTAGTTCATACTAATGTACCAACTAGCTCTTTACTACGGTGACAAGGGGTGATCGGATCAATAATCAAATTCGGGAGTACAAAGGAACTAGGAATAAATATGAAGTTAAAACAGGGATGTAAAATACTTGAATTGAAATATGCATGCAGTAATAGTTTGAAACACAACTTAAATAATTTGAGATACTGGGTTCAATATGATCAAGAGTATAACTTGCCTTGCTCGAAGGCTTGAGTGTCTTCTTCTTCAAAGAGCTCAGGCTCCTCAACGTCACCGCAATCTACATGAGAAAACAAAGCAAACTCAAATAAAGCTCAAACAAGATCCAAAAGAACTCCAATGAAACACCAAAATAAAACGAACAGAGAGGCTTCGACGAAAGGAGGAGGTCGAAGGAGCTAGTCGAGGAAGATCCGACAGTTTGGAGAGAGGTCCAAAAACTGGTCGGAGGAGCCAGAGAGCTGAAATGAGGAAGAAGGTAAAGGTAGAGAGCTGCTCAAGCTTATATAGCCAGAGACAGGACCAGGTAAAGGAGGAGACAAAAAGAAAGAATGGGTGCTGCAAAAAGTGGTAGCATTTAATGCGACACAACTGACATTAAATACACAAAGACTTTTGTGGCACCTGAGATATGGTTGGAGGAAAAAGAAAATTAGCGTGATTGACAAATGGGACCAGTCAAAGGTGAGGCGGGAGGTCCTGCGGAGACCTTGAGGAGGTCCCACAGAGGTCAAGGGAGGTCCTGACCCGCAAAGGTGGTCTTTGCAAAAAGAGCAGGTGGTGGTCTTTGCAAAAAGAGCAGGGGGTGGTCTTTGCAAAAAGAGCGGAGGTCGTGACCTCAAGGGGTGGTCTTTGGAAAAAGACTGAGAAGGGTGGTCTTTACAAAAAGACCACAGGGAGGTCCCAACCAAAGGAGGTCCCGGCAAAACTACAAAAGGAGGAGGTCGCGGCCTCAGAGGGAGGTCGCGGCTAAACAACAAAAGAGAGGAGGTCGTGGCCTCAAGGGGAGGTCATGACTAAACGACAAAAGAGAGGAGGTCACGACCTCAAGGGGAGGTCGCGACTAAACAATAAAAGAGAGGAGGTCGTGGCCTCAAGCTGAGGTCACGACTTGTGGCGACCAGCTCGGGATACAAGGAACCGGCCCAATTGTTTTTTCTTCTTTTTTATTATTATTTTTTTTGAGCGGCGGTACTACTGCATAGAGGAGTGGTAGTACCGCTCGATGCATCCCGAGTGAGGTCTACCAGGACCTCCCAGGAGGTCTTCAGGACAGTGGCACCAACCACGGGTTCCATAATTCAAATTAGTCAAGATTATTAAAGATGAGGCATGATTCACAGACCCACGATTCTAAAAGTAAGGCTAAGCAATTAGCATACGGTCCCATGTTGACTATAGCAAAAGATGCCAACTAAAGTATCCATCCTAAGGTGTCCAAAGAGTTCGTGTCAACATGTTGAGTTCAAGCACACAAAGGAGGCATAAAGTCAAATAGGAAAGATAGCTACTGCCCAAACCAGTTTCTATAAAGATAGCTATGCAAGTTTAGTAAATCAAAATAGCTTTGCAAAAAGCGATCAAATTGATCAAGGTCCACGACTTGCCTCTGTTGGAGAAAGAAAAAGCTTCGACTGATGGAGCTTGATTCCCGAGCTTCTCAACGATTCAACTGAAATCTACACGTTCGCAAAAGAAACCAAATAAGCAGAAGGAACTCCAGGAAATCCAAAAGAACTTACTCGAAACCAAAAGAGAAGAGGAGGTCCACAGGGAGGAGGAGGTCCGAGAGGAAGGAATCCCACGGGAGGGAGGTCCAACGAGTGAAGGGCTCGGACTCAAGGAGGTCCGAACCAGAGGAGCTTGGAGAGCTCCTCAAAACCAAAAGAGCTAGGAGCAGAGGTCGAAATGAAGAACAGGGAGGCAGTGAGTGTCCCTGGTGCTCTATTTAAGGGAAAAAAAGAAATAGAAGCACCGTAAACAGAAGGTAACCAAATTCAATGTATTGGTACAAAGGCACACTGCCACAAGGTACGAAAAGGGATAAAGAAAGCAAGGGATGTGACAAAAAGTAGAAAAGAGTACAAAGGTAGGTGGCAGCATTTAATGTGACTCAACCCACATCAAATGCAATTAAGGCTGTAAGGGATCTAGTCGAAAAGTGCACAGACCAGTGAAAGGGCATGGCCCGAAGTGGAGATCCAAGGAGGAGATCCAAGGAGGAGGTTCAAGGACAAACAGGGAGGTCTGAGCCAACAGAGAGCTATCAGAGAGGTCCAAAGCCACCAGGGTCAAAACCCAAAGGAGATCTAGACCTATCGGGAGGTCTAGGCGCAAAGAGGAGGTCGAGGCCAACAGAAGTCTAAACACAGAAAAGGGAGGTCGAGACCACGAGGGTCTAAACACACAGAGAAGGAGGTCTGGACCACAAAGGTCTAAACACACAAGAAGAGGAGGTCTAGACCACAAGGGTCTAAACACGCAGAGAAGGAGGTCTAAATCACAAGAAAACTAGACCTCAAAAGAGGTCCAAAGCACAAGGGGTAGGGCGCTCGAGGAGGCCCTAAGAGTTAAGAGGTCCTGACGGTCAAAATCTCCAAAAGGGAAAATCCGACGGCCAGATCTCAAAAAGGGAGGACCTGAACGGTCAAGATTTAAAGGTGACGAGGAGGTCCTAACACTCGGATCTCCAAAGGGGAGGTCCGACAGTCAAGATCTCAAACAAAGGGAGGCCCTGACGGTTAGATTTCCAAAAGGGAGATCCGACGGCCAAGATCTCAAAAAGGGAGGACCTGAACGGTCAAGATTTAAAGGTAACGAGGAGGTCTTGACACTCGGATCTCCAATGGGGAGGTCCGACAGTCAACATCTCAAACAAAGGGAGGCCCTGACGGTTAGATTTCCAAAAGGGAGATCCGACGGCCAAGATCTCAAGCCAAGGGAGGTCCGTGGAGACAAGGATACGCGGGGAAAGGCTGAGGCCCTTAGATTAGGATCGGATGGTGCAAAACAAAGGGGCCGTTCGGACTAAGCGAACGGGTCAACAAGACCAGGCCATCTGATTTAGATCGGACGGCCAGGAGGGAAAGGGGACGTTTGGACCAGCGAACGTGCCCTCAGGATCGAGCCATCCAAATAGCATCGAACGGTCCTTAGGTGATGAAGGCAAAGCCTCAAGCGGTATGACCGTAGGAGCCAACGGTGGGTCCAAGCGCTAGGGAGGTCTTGGACCTAAGGAGGTAGGGACCTTTAGATCCAACCGAGGAAGGATCTGGACGGCTAAGATCTCCAAAAGGGAGATCCTAACGGACAGATCTACACAAGGGGGAGGTCTGAGCGGTTAAGATCTCCAGAGGGGAGGTCCTAACGGCCAGATCTGATCAAGGGGGAGGTTTGAGCGGTTAAGATCTCTAGAAAGGAGGTCCTAACGGCCAGATCTCAACAAGGGGGAGGTCTGAGCGGTTAAGATCTCCAGAGGGGAGGTCCTAACGGCCAGATCTCAACAAGGGGGGAGGTCTGAACAGTTAAGATCTCTAGAGGGGAGGTCCTAACGGCCAGATCTAATCAAGGGGGAGGTGTGAGCGGTTAAGATCTCCAGAGAGGAGGTCCTAACGGCTAGATCTCAACAAGGGGGAGGTTTGAGCGGTTAAGATCTCCAGAGGGGAGGTCCTAACGGCCAGATCTCAACAAGAGGGAGGTCTGAACGGTTAAGATCTCCAGATGGGAGGTCCTAACGGCCAGATCTAACAAAAGGGGGAGGTCTGAGCGGTCAAGATCTCCAGAGAGGAGGTCCTAACGGCCAAATCTCAACAAGGGGGAGGTCTGAGTGGTTAAGATCTCCAGAGGGGAGGTCCTAACGGCTAGATCTAATCAATGGGGAGGTCTGAGCGGTTAAGATCTCCAGAGAGGAGGTCCTAACGGCCAGATCTCAACAAGGGGGAGGTCTGAGCGGTTAAGATCTCCAGAGGAGAGGTCCTAACGGCCAGATCTGATCAAGGAGGAGGTCTGAGCGGTTAAGATCTCCAGAGCGGAAGTCCTAACGGCCAGATCTCAACAAAGGGGAGGCCAAAACAGAGAAAGGGGTCTAGATAGAAGGAGATCTAGACATAGAAAGGTTTAGGCCAAGAGGGAGGTCTAAACATAGAGATTGAAGCCAACAAAAGGGTAGTTTTGAACTAAGGAAAGTCCAAACAGAAGATTACAAAGAGAGGTCCAGAGAACAGAAGGGGTTGAACCTATAAAGAGGTCCAGCTGAAAGGAGGTCTGGGTGAAAAGGGGAAAACCTAAGGGAGGGTGTCCCCAAAAGGAGGAACTCAAGAGAGGCCTTGAGAGAAGAAGAAAAGAAGAAGGAAAGGTCAGAAAGATGAGAGATGTCCAACGAAAGGAATGTCTGGGCATAAGAGAAATGTCCAGCCAGAGGAAGGTCTAGAGAAAGAGAGGAGGACCTAGGGGGGGGGACTAGCCAGGAGGACAAACAAGGCCCACAAAGAAAGAAGGCTAAAAGCCAAAGAACAGCAATAACTCCAGATCAACCAAAAAGGGATTAATTGAAGTTTGATTAGTTCAAGTTAAATCTCCAAATTTCTGAAATCTTGAAATTAAGCTTTGAACTCTCAACAAAAACCAAATAGTTATTTTTGATTTAAAAGCTTTTCAAAACTTAGAACAAACGGGACGTTACAAACCTACTCCCCTTAAAGGGAATCTCGACCCCGAGATTCGGGCTGGCTAGAGAATGGCTTAGGGAACCGGGTTTCACCCACTCTTCCAGAACCTTTCTCTTTGAGTGGGACAAAACCAAACTACCACTACGCTGACCAGGGACTTACCAGGAGCTAGGTTGAAGAAAAGCGCCCACACAAGTTCAGTCCGCTCAATACAATTTGAAAGGCACCAAAACAATAGACGTCCGAATCCAACGGGGAATCCGTACAGAAGTGAGGGGATTCAAAACAAGGTTCACAAGGACAGAAGGAGGTCCCCCGAGAACATGGGAAGGTCCAAAGAAGGGACAAACTGAGCCAATCATGGCTCTCGGAAAACAAAAAGGGTGTTGAAACACAAACCCGAGCTAAAAGCCACGAGGTGGTTGTGACCCAAAAGAAAAGAGGTCAGGAACAAGGATAAGTTCAAACAGAGAGGGAGGTCTAAACCTCAAAGAGATTCAAACCCGTAGAGGTGGTCTAGCATAAAAGAGGGGGGAGAGATCCAAGCTTAAGGGAGATGCAAAGAACTCAAGGGAGGTTCAATTGATCACAAGGGAAACCGATTGAACGTAGGGAGGCTCAAGATAACAACAAGAGGTCCAAACAAATACGAAGAGGTTTAGATGGATAGAGGAAGATTCCGATGGACCTAAGACATTCAACCAACAAAGGGGGTCTGAACCTCAAGGGGTTCCGAGCACAAGGGAGGTCTGAGCCCTTGGAGACGAACACAAAAGGGGTGGTCTAGAGAACAAGAACTGAGCCAAAGGACACCGCGCGGCAAAACAAGAAAAAGGAGAAACTTCAGCA
This sequence comes from Phyllostachys edulis, assembly GCA_036346405.1. Lineage (NCBI taxonomy): Eukaryota > Viridiplantae > Streptophyta > Magnoliopsida > Poales > Poaceae > Phyllostachys > Phyllostachys edulis. Next base: position 24,612,846 of record CM070566.1, read on the forward strand.
AACTCGAAAGGAACCGACTGCAAGGTTCACCTAGAGGTTTGGTGACTTGCCTTGAAGATCGGGGAGGAGCTGCCTTCCTCTGGTGATGTTGAGGGCACTGGTTGGCAAAGTGACCCCACTAAAGACAACTGAAACACTGAATGCCTTCGGCAGACTTGGCGCTTTTGGGTTCTTTGTACCTTCTTTGTTGTCAAGGTACCAACTTCTGGTGGAACTGCTGGACGAGGTGCTGCCATGGAGGTCCTAAAATCAGAAGGAGGAGCGGAGCTACCGGGGTGTGGCACACTCTCCTCGAAGATTTGCAGATGCTCTGCTGGAGAATCCTTCTTTAGTGGGCACTCAAAGGCGAAGTGCCCCTTTTTTCGACAACAGAAACAGGTGACACCTGAGACTCGAGAGGGCTTCTTTTGCGACTGGCTTCTCAAAGGTGAGCTAGGGAGCGACAAACCGGTAGGCTGCTGCACACTGATTTCTTGCGGCCTTGGCAAATCCAAGCTCTTGAGGGCACACAACTGAGACAAAATCCTTCTGTTGTTTCTTCTACCTACTGCTGGGGTTATTGTAGCAATCAGAGTGGCTTCTGGGATGCCGTCTATGTTGACTTCTTGGTGCTTTTGCGGGCAATCCTTTGCAAGATGGTCCATATCTCAGCATCTAAAACACTAAGCTCCTGCTATTGGTGTCTTTTTCTGCTGGGGCCAGCCACTAAGATTGTCATGGGATGATCGCATTGGTGGACAAGGTGCCGTTTTAGGAGCTTTTGACACTGCAAAAGCTGAAGTTTTACTGGGCTGAGGCTATTCCACACCAGCCTTAGAGCTTCCTGCAGCCTCTGGATCTTGATTCAACATCTTCCTCTTGAGCCTGTGGTCCTGTTGACCACAAGGGGCTTCTAAGTTGAACGCTTCAGGGGTGAACTTCTTTGGAACTTGGCTCTTCTGATCTGGCTTCCAAAGCTGAAATGGCTGGAGGTGGTGGTGGCAGGGCTGCAAACTGCGATTTCTGGTTCACCATTGTCATGAGGGCAGCAACGGTTTGGTTCTGTTGATCCACCAAGCTGACTAGGGCTGTTGCAGGTTGATTCTGTTGAGCCATCATTTGATTCATGCTCTGCATCACTGTGCTCATCAACTAAGTCTGAGCTGCTAAAAACTGACTCAGGTTCGGATCTGCAGGGGCTGCCGGATGAGGAGGTGCAGGAGGGTTGATACGGGCATTGGGGCCCTCTGATTCATTGAGGCTTGCCGAAGAGCGGGACTGATCCATCTTGGAAACAAACCTGCCAGGTTTAATAGATAAGAGGGAAAAGCACCACAGAAGAGAGGGGAAAGCACTTAGGTGAGAAGGAATAAGGGAGGAAGATGGAACATCCTAGTCGGGGAAAGGTAGGTTAAACCCGAGGAAACAAGGGGCTGAGAGGCCAAAAGAGGCAGAAAGGTGCAATAGGATCTCCTACTGGAGCTCTTATTGCACGAACTAACGATGCAAAACTGAGGGGACCACTAAACAGAAAGAGTCTAGCAACAACAGCTATAGGGTTGGGTCGACGAAACAAACTCCTAACTACAAGAAGTCCAGCGGGATGTCCTTGGAGAGCAAGGACAACGCTGTCACTTCTTCCAAACAGCTCTTTTCTCAGGAATTACTTGCCATAACCAAAGGCGGGGTGCTAGCCAAGAGCCAGGAACCGGCCTTCCTAACTTGGCTGGGTCCTAAGCCTATGATTAAAGAGGTCCACCAAATCACGTATCTTAAAGCCACCCATTTAGAACAACCAGTCAATCGATTAATCTCCCAGACATTGGTAAATCAACAAGATTCTCGATTTCTTCCTTGGTCCAGCTGAAGCAAACCCACAAATGTGCATTTTAATTGCACGCTCCTTTGCTCCACATCAGAAGGATTCTCAAACCACACAACACTTTTCAGATTAAGAGACCTAAAATCACCTTCTCAGATCACTTAAATCCAAGAATTAAGAAGAAGGTTTTCACCGAAAGTCTTCCTTTAATACATAATCCTCGTTTGGATCCACCAAATCATTGTCACCAACTATCCAGCACAAGTTATAATTATACTACCATCAAGGGTAAACCTCAAACCCAAAATCCATATTTTGATCAAGATAGGTAAGGCTCGGCTAAGATTCTCTTCGAATTCTAATTCTTGATTCACTCAAGACCATCTAGATCCAGAAAAAAAAACCCACAAACTCAGATTCAAGCTTCCAACCAAACGTTGCAATTCACTCTAGAATCAAAGGTAATCTAAAATCTTTCAATAATCCCATCAAGAACTCACACTCCTACATCCCCTAGGATCCATTAAAACCTTCATCTTAGCAAAGAATCCCAAAATCTTCAATTCTCAAGATCAGATTCAAAAAGGCTTCTTACAAGCTACCTAGCTTGGCATCCAACACACAGGTTATTCTTGCAAGCGCAACTCTTGAGAAACCAGGAGCCACCAGCTGCACCAACTGCTCGGGCTTTCAGCACTAGGACACGAGGGCTCGGTCCTATAGCAGTTCTCGAGGTAAGGAGGTCAAATTAAGTTCAAATTAGAGTTCCAGAAAGGGTAAGATCCAAGAATCCGAGAAGGAGATAAGAAAGAATAGAGTAAGAGGAGAAAAGATTGGAACAAGATGAGGCTAGAGTAGAATAAGGCAAGAGGAGAACCACTAAGCAAGCTTTTAAGTTGGTTTGATTTAGAAAATAATTTTGAAACAGACTAAAACGACCATGCTAACTAAGGTTACGTCCAACAGTCGATATGGAGCTCTGATACCACCTGTGGCGACCAGCTCGGGATACAAGGAACCGGCCCAATTTTTTTTTCTTCTTTTTATTTTTATTTTTATTTTTATTTATTTTTGAGCGGCGGTACTACCGCATAGAGGAGCGGTAGTACCGCTCGGTGCATCCCGAGTGAGGTCTACCAGGACCTCCCAGGAGGTCTTCAGGACCTCCTGGAGGTCTTGGCTACCAGGACCTCCTGGAGGTCTTGGCTACCAGGACCTCCCAGGAGGTCTTCAGGACCTCCTAGAGGTCTTGGACATTGTGCAACGAGCCAGTCCCAGGAAACACGAGCTGGCTCGCACAAACTGACAATGGTGGGATCAAATCCATACACAAGCTAAGAGAAACAAGAGACAAAACAATATATATATATAAGACCAAACCGGCCAAGATTTATACAGGAGTTTGCCTCAAGGGCTACAACAAAGGAGCACAAACAGCGGAAAGCAAAACGTCAATGATAGGTCCAACCGATCAGCCCACCGGCTATCGAGTGGAGGACGTCCCCTAGGTCACAAGGTCTCCAAATACCTTGTCTTCACTGAGCTTTGAGCTCCCTGGAACTTCCTCGAGCTGCTGATTTAAACAGAGGGCAAAAGCCATGAGTACTTTGAATGTACTCAGCAAGCCGTGGGGAGTGTATGCAACAAATAATTATGCAAGGCTTGCCAAAAGAGAGCTGTAAGGTTAGTTGCATAAAGCGGTATTTGACAATAAGTAATAAGTAGATTGAAAAGCTCAAGTTAAAACAATAATACATAAATACATTTGATTTCAAAAGGGGTGGTGAGCACCCACTCACCTCCAAAGCCATTCTGGAGCACCCACTCCAGAGTTACCAAAGACCAACCGTGGGAGGCCTAGTCACACCCATGACCAGGACCTCTCCTACGGCCACCCTAGAGCACCCACTCCAGAGTTCCACAACCAGCCCCTGGACCTCATCTCGAGCCAACCATGGCCCCTCTAAAGCTGGCCAAGGTCTCTTCGAGGCAAAGCCACAGTCTCTCGCAGAAACGCCCAGGGACACAAATTCACAAAGCTACCCCTTGCACCATTTTCACCGGGCATGACCATAACCAAGGACTTGGCTATTCGAATAGATTTAAAACTCTACAGAGGTTTACAACTTTACCCACAATCCACGGTCTCTCTAGCGGGACGGGTTTCGGAAAGACCCTTGCTCACTTCCGAAGGTGAGCAGTCTAGAGAGCGTGACAAGGCCTTTACAAAACCACATCCTAACACCAAACCGCCCGATGAACTTTATCCCGAGTCATGGACGTATGATTACCATCGACCCGGAGCTCACCGTTGTGGGGATACCTTGCCCAGACATGGATGTGCGTTTAGCATCGTCTCGCAAAGAAGCCCCGACAGCATATGGTCGTATGCGCTTACCATCGCTCAGACGCCCAAAACCAACCATGCGGCATGGTGCTAGAATATGATAAATTATTTGGCCCAGGCCATCCCCATAAAATGACCTTGTGGTTGCACGGATTGGCCCAGATCAACATAACACAAAGTTGAGTCCTTAATTGTGCTCAGGCAAGACTTCCACAAACCCATGTGCAAAGCACCCACTACTCACTTCCGGCCTTCTTGCCCGAGCAAAACTATTTTGTAATTAACCCTGCCAAAAGACCACCCAGTCCTGGCACAACAGATTTAACAAAGTGGTCTCACACCACAGTCAACACAACAGTGGCATTACACCAAAGTTGCTTAACAGTGGCACCAACCACGGGTTCCATAATTCAAATTAGTCAAGATTATTAAAGATGAGGTATGATTCACAGACCCACGATTCTAAAAGCAAGGCTAAGCAATTAGCATACGGTCCCATGTTGGCTATAGCAAAAGATGCCAACTAAAGTATCCATCTTAAGGTGTCCAAAGAGTTCATGTCAACATGTTGAGTTCAAGCACACAAAAGGAGGCATAAAGTCAAATAGGAAAGATAGCTACTGCCCAAACCAGTTTCTATAAAGATAGCTATGCAAGTTTAGTAAATCAAAATAGCTTTGGAAAAAGGGATCAAATTGATCAAGGTCCACGACTTGCCTCTGTTGGAGAAAGAAAAATCTTCGGCTGATGGAGCTTGATTCCCGAGCTTCTCAATGATTCAACCGAAATCTACACGTTCGCAAAAGAAACCAAATAAGCAGAAGGAACTCCAAGAAAACCAAAAGAACTTACTCGAAACCAAAAGAGAAGAGGAGGTCCACAGGGAGGAGGAGGTCCGAGAGGAAGGAATCCCACAGGAGGGAGGTCCAACGAGTGAAGGGCTCGGACTCAAGGAGGTCCGAACCAGAGGAGCTTGGAGAGCTCCTCAAAACCGAAAGAGCTAGGAGCAGAGGTCGAAATGAAGAACATGGAGGCAGTGGGTGTCCCTGGTGCTCTATTTAAGGGAAAAAGAAAATAGAAGCACCATAAACAGAAGGTGACCAAATTGAATGTATTGGTACAAAGGCACACTGCCACAAGGTACGAAAAGGGATAAAGAAAGCAAGGGATGTGACAAAAAGTAGAAAAGAGTACAAAGGTAGGTGGCAGCATTTAATGTGACTCAACCCACATCAAATGCAATTAAGGCTGTAAGGGAGCCAGTCAAAAAGTGCACAGACCAGTCAAAGGGCATGGCCCAAAGTGGAGATCCAAAGAGGAGATCCAAGGAGGAGGTTCAAGGACAAGCAGGGAGGTCTGAGCCAACAGAGAGCTATCAGAGAGGTCCAAAGCCACCAGGGTCAAAACCCAAAGGAGATCTAGACCAATCGGGAGGTCTAGGCGCAAAGAGGAGGTCGAGGCCAACAGAAGTCTAAACACAGAAAAGGGAGGTTGAGACCATGAGGGTCTAAACACACAGAGAAGGAGGTCTGGACCACAAAGGTCTAAACACACAAGAAGAGGAGGTCTAGACCACAAGGGTATAAACACGCAGAGAAGGAGGTCTAAATCACAAGAAAACTAGACCTCAAAAGAGGTCCAAAGCACAAGGGGTAGGGCGCTCGAGGAGGCCTTAAGAGCTAAGAGGTCCTGACAGTCAAAATCTCCAAAAGGGAAAATCCGACGGCCAAGATCTCAAAAAGGGAGGACCTGAACGGTCAAGATTTAAAGGTAACGAGGAGGTCCTGACACTCGGATCTCCAAAGGGGAGGTCCGACAGTCAAGATCTCAAACAAAGGGAGGCCCTGAAGGTTAGATTTACAATAGGGAGATTTGACGGCCAAGATCTCAAGCCAAGGGAGGTCTGCGGAGACAAGGATACGCGGGGAAAGGCTCAGGCCGTTAGATTAGGATCGGATGGTGCAAAACAAAGGGGACGTTCGGACCGAGCGAACGTGTCAACAAGACCAGGCCGTCTGATTTTGATCGGACGGCCGGGAGAGAAAGGGGACGTTTGGACCAGCGAACGTGCCCTCAGGATTGGGCCATCCAAACAGCATCGAACGGTCCTTAGGTGATGAAGGCAAAGCCTCAAGCTGCATGCGATCGCAGAGAGCAGTGGGTCCAAGCGCTAGGGAGGTCTTGGACCTAAGGAGGTCGGGATCTTTAGATCCAACCGAGGAAGGATCTGGACGGCTAAGATCTCCAAAAGGGAGATCCTAACGGATAGATCTACACAAGGGGGAGGTTTGAGCGGTTAAGATCCCAGAGGGGAGGTCCTAACGGCCAGATCTGATCAAGGGGGAGGTTTGAGCGGTTAAGATCTCTAGAGAGGAGGTCCTAACGGCCAGATCTCAACAAGGGGGAGGTCTGAGCAGTTAAGATCTCCAGAGGGGAGGTCCTAACGGCCAGATCTCAACAAGGGGGGAGATCTGAACGGTTAAGATCTCTAGAGGGGAGGTCCTAACGGCCAGATCAAATCAAGGGGGAGGTCTGAGCGGTTAAGATCTCCAGAGAGGAGGTCCTAATGGCCAGATCTCAACAAGGGGGAGGTCTGAGCGGTTAAGATCTCCAGAGGGGAGGTCCTAACGGCCAGATCTCAACAACGTGGAGGTCTAAACGGTTAAGATCTCTAGAGGGGAGGTCCTAACGGCCAGATCTAACAAAAGGGGGAGGTCTGAGCGGTCAAGATCTCCAGAGAGGAGGTCCTAACGGCCAGATCTCAATAAGCTGCAGTCCGGCGGTTAAGATCTCCAAAGGGAGGTCCTAACACCAGATCGATCAAGGGGAGGTGCGGCGGTTAAGATCTCCAGAGAGGAGGTCCTAATGGCCAGATGTCAACAAGGGGGAGGTCCGAGCGGTTAAGATCTCCAGAGGGGAGGTCCTAACGACCAGATCTAACAAAAGGGGGAGGTCTGAGCGGTCAAGATCTCCAGAGAGGAGGTCCTAACGGCCAGATCTCAACAAGGGGGAGGTCTGAGCGGTTAAGATCTCCAGAGAGGAGGTCCTAACGGCCAGATCTCAACAAGGGGGGGGGGGGTCTGAGCGGTCAAGATCTCCAGAGAGGAGGTCCTAACGGCCAGATCTCAACAAGGGGGAGGTCTGAGCTGTTAAGATCTCCAGAGGGGAGGTCCTAACGGCCAGATCTGATCAAGGTGGAGGTCTGAGCGGTTAAGATCTCCAGAGGGGAGGTCCTAGCGGCCAGATCTCGACAAGAGGGAGGCCAAAACAGGGAAAGGGGTCTAGATAGAAGGAGATCTAGACAGAGAAAGGTTTAGGCCGAGAGGGAGGTCTAAACACAGAGATTCAAGCCAACAAAAGGGGAGTTTTGAACTAAGGAAAGTCCAAACAGAAGATTACAAAGAGAGGTCTAGAGAACAGAAGGGGTTGAACCTATAAAGAGGTCCAGCTGAATGGAGGTCTGGGTGAAAAGGGGAAAACCTAAGGGAGGGTGTCCCCAAAAGGAGGAACTCAAGAGAGGTCCTGAGAGAAGAAGAAAAGAAGAAGGAAAGGTTAGAAAGATGAGAGATGTCCAACGAAAGGAAGGTCTGGGCATAAGAGAAATGTCCAGCCAGAGGAAGGTCTAGAGAAAGAGAGGAAGACCTAGGGGGGGAGACTAGCCAGGAGGACAAACAAGGCCCACAAAGAAAGAAGGCTAAAAGCCAAAGAACAGTAATAACTCCAGATCAACCAAAAAGGGATTAATTGAAGTTTGATTAGTTCAAGTTAAATCTCCAAATTTCTGAAATCTTCAAATTAGGCTTTGAACTCTCAACAAAAACCAAATGGTTATTTTTTATTTAAATGCTTTTCAAAACTCGGAACAAACGGGACGTTACACGACTAAACAAGAAAAGAGAGGAGGTCGTGGTCTTAAGGGGCGGTCGTGACTAAATGACAAAAGAGAGGAGGTCGTGTCCTTAAGGGGAGGCCGCGGGCCAAAAGGGTGGTCTTTGTAAAAAAACCCACAGAGGGTGGTCTTTGCAAAAGACCACGAAGGGTGGTCTTTGCATGAAGACCACACGGAGGCCCAGAGGACGAGGACGTCCAAAGGATAAGGAAAAAGGCACGACAAAGCAGAGCCATCCGATTTAGATTGGGTGGACCAAGGCAATAGGAACGTTTGGTCCGCCCGAACGTTTATCTCCATCGGACCGCCCAAGCTCAATCGGACGCTCCACCAGAGGGGAAAGGTGCGGGTGCTGGATCGGACCACGCGAAGGAAAAAGGAAGATCAATTGAAAAAGGAGGATCCAACGGAGGAGATGAGACAAGGGGAGGTCCTGACGATCAAGATGAGATCAAAGGGAGATCTCGACGGTCAGGATGAACCCGGGGTGGTCCTGACAGTCAAGATGAGATCAAAGGGAGATCTCGATGGCCAGGATGAACCCAGGGGTGGTCCTGACGGTCAAGATGAGATCAAAGGGAGGGGGCGATAGCGAGGAAGAGGTGCAGAGCAGCGAGAGCTGAGCGGACACGAGGGAAGTTCAAAGGAAGTTCAGATGGACACGAGGAGGTCCAAATGAACTCGAGGAGGTCCAAACGAAGAGGGAATTCAACCTGAAATTAGAATTTCAAAATCAAGAACATTTGAAACACAAACCCGAGTTAGAACGCCTTGGGGGTGGTCTTGACCCAAAGGGAAGGTCAAACCGAAGGGGTGGTCTGGACAAGGAGGGAGATTCGAACCACTAGGGAGGTCTGGACCCCTAGATCCAAATGAAGGGAGGTCTGGACCCTCAGATCCAGACGAAAGGAGGTCTGGACCCTCAGATCCAGACGAAGGGAGGAGGTCCAAAGAAGAGAGAGAAGGCTGGAATGAAGGAGAGCACAGAGCACCAAAGAAAAGGAAGAACTCCAACAAACTCGAACAGAAACTGAACTGATTTAGTTGAAGTTTGATTTAGTCCTTTAAAGCTCTTTTTAAAATCTCCAGTTAAGCTTTGAATTCCCATCAAAACCAAATGGTTCTTTTTATTTTGAAAATTCCAAGAAAGCTCAAAGACCAGGGCGCTACATCTTCTTTAGGGTCTTCCTCTTCTTGATCCTCCTCATGCTCGTGCTGGCCTTAGAGGGCTTCTTCTAGCATGACAATCCTTTCTTCTGCCATCTACAAGGTCTCGTGGATGCACTCCAGCTCTATGGCAGCTAACTCTAGTGATTCCTCCTTAGCAGCATTGAACTGGGCAAGGTGCACCACGGTGGCGTTGCTCTCTCCATCTATAGACAGGTAACGTGCAGGAAGGTCCACTGCAGAGGCACTAGGGTGGTAGCATAATACAGTGTCTTACAACTCGCGAGCGTAGATGTTGTAGATCCTTAAGATGGCGAGGCGCAAAGCTTCTTGAATTGCATCGGTCCAGACAAGGCTCCGAGCTGAGATGTTTAGGGGTTGGCTTGCTTTGGTGTCCCTCCTGGCGTAGATAGTCAAATAGTATATCACTCCGCGGTCTCGACCATTCACTACCCAGTTGCTGCCATGGTACATCGGACGATCGAAGCCTCCAAGCACTTGCAACAGCTTCCAAAGCTCAGCGACAAGTCCTCCCTTGCACTCACCATAGTTCTAAAGATGAGGCATCTGACAAGACAGACAAGAGGGTAAGAACAACTTAAAAACAACGGGGAGAGGAAAAATTCTAGCAATAGTTGACTCAAGAAAGACATGAGAGGAGTTAAGCAGTTCAATTAATCTTGCAAGTTAATTTTTCTTTAGAAAATAATTTGGACACTCTAAGATGGCCGATCTAACTAAGGTCAAGACCTACAGTTAGTATGGCTCTGATACCATCTCTGTCGAGACGCAAAAATGCAATTATGGACCCTCTGTGTATAATGCACTAGTCCAGGATCAGGCTAGTGCACACATTGTCAACATAGATGAATATCGATCCATACAAGATGATTAATAGCATAAACAAGTAATTTGGATAGCAGATAATGGTTTTGACCTTATGGTCGAGTTTACATTTATTAAGCCACACAGGGCTGGCAATAGGGAAATAAGAAGCAGAGAAACAGATAACTCTAGCAAAATCCCATCAATTCGCCACAGGCAACCGATTGGGATCAAGACCTAACGATTAGCACCTTCGTAGAACTCCTCGAAAGCAGGCGAAGACTCCTCCACTTTTGTTGATTGATTATAGCAAGCATTAGTACACAACCGTACTCGCAAGTCATACCACAGAAGGCAATTTGTACATGATGGCTTATTCCAAAGGAATGACTTCTGTGGTTCTTTTGCAGAAATGCAACATTTGTAATTTGAATATGAATAATAGATTAAAGAGTAAAGTACATTGTAGGTCTCTAAACTTGGCAGGGGGGTTCACTTGGGTCCCTCATCTTTGAAAGTGTCCAATCCAGTACCTAATCTATTTAAGTGGGTCAAGTAGGTCCAAAACAGCACGGGCTGGCATTGACCGGTGACGTGGAACGTTGACCCGAACGGCGTGGCTCCTCATCACGCCAAGCGCACAAAACCGCGTCCACTCTCCGCTGCGTCCACAACCCAATCCCTAATCCCTAATTTCTCCAGTGGATCTCCTCCGACAATGAAAGCGGCGGTGACGAAGGCTGCACTGTCCTCCGGCGACGAAGGCAGCGACGAAGGCTGCACTCTCCTCCCATGGCCGAGACGTTGAGCTCCTCAACGAGAAGCTGGCATAGGGGAAAGCTTGCACTCCCGTTGATCGTGTGCCCAAGCTGTGTGAGCAGACTGTGGTGCGGTTGACATCTAGAACAAGAGAGAATCCTGACCGCGATTTCTTCAAGTGCCCGAACCATCAGGTGAGTTCTTGTGTCGATTTGGGATTTGGGATTTGGAGTTGGTTCTGATCTTGTTCGTATGACTGTCTTTGAGTCAGTGAGATAGTTTTGGCTATAGCTTTTGGCTGTAGGAGGAACAATATGGCAAGTATTTGTGTGAACGGGGCATGATCCGTTCCGATGAATACAATGTGGCAGTGATGAAGATCGAAACAAAGGTGGAAGAATTGCTAGTTAGAGAAGGCATGGAGGAGAAGTTATCTATGCTTGTTCGCATGTTGATGGTAGTGTTAGAAGTAGGAAAGGAAGTTGTATTTTTGCTGAAGGGTTTGCTTGTTGTGTGTGTGTTGTTGTTAGTTACTTGAGTCTCACTGCTGCTTTTGAAGATGAGCATGTATGGCAGAAGTTTAAATTTGTGTATGTAATGGAAATGAATGGTGTGAAATGGATGGCTTCGCATTATTCTCTTTGCAATTGTATTTGTTCTTGTGCTGAAATAATGGTGTGAAATCTGTTCTTTTGTTGAATTTCAGAACAACTATACTGAACATCTAACTGGATACTAAAGGAACACAATAATGCATCCAGGTCTTGTTCATACCAGAGAAAGCTGTTGATTTTCAGAACAACTAGACTGAGCAAGCATGCATTTTGGAGAAGCAACACCTAGACTTAATTGTTGAATTTCATGAGTAAAAGTTGTTGGCACACAAAATTGCATACAACAGACAACTAGACACTTTCATTTCAGCCATAATATTGCATAAAGCATTCATATCTTGTAAACATTCATAAAACATCTGATCTAATCTCTTCATAGCATTCATAGCATTACAGAAATAGCATTATATTGCATAAAGCATTCATGTCCAGTTCAGCCATAATATTGCATAAAGCATTCATAGCATTACAGAAATAACTTAAGAAGTCTTGTAAACATCTAGCTGGACACTTTCTAGGTTGACATAACTGCATCTCATCTAATGACTTTGTTTCTTCACAAAATCACAAAATACTATTGTTTTGTCTGCACAAAATAGAACTTCATACCACCAGTTGGTCTGCACAAAAATGAACTTCATACCACCAGTTGGTCTACACAAAAAACTTGCCAGGACATCATTCACTTGTTGCCAGTAGCCTCCTTAGCTTCAACACTTTTCTTGTGCTTCCTCATCTTGGCTCTACCTGCTGTCCTCGCAGTGGTAAGTGCAATTGGTCTAGTTGTGGGTACATTCTCGACGATGAAAGCACATTCAGGAATTGGACCAGCTTCTTGTGTTTGCCTCAGGGATGGAGTGGACTGGACATAATCAAATAGCATGTCATCAGTGTTCTTTCAGGAATCAAGCAGTCCACATAGCATGTCATCAGTGTTCTTTCAGGAATTGGACCAGTCATGATTTTGCTCAATACTAAACAATTAAACAGATTGGCATGACAGAAAATGCATGAAACAAAACATGTTTACCTCAGTGAGTAGCTGAGACAACATAGTGGAGCTCAGTTGGGAGGACATGTGCTCATCTGGTGGTAGTGAGGCGTAACGTACTGGGTGATCACAGGATCTTCCTCGATCTCTTCTTCAGCAAGATTTTGTGCTTCCTTATTACTTGCATCTTGGGCCTTTTTCCCGCCTTCTTAAGGTCACACCCCTAACATTGTGGGTAGAAGACCCACAAGGTTCTGCAGATGCATGATCACACCATGCTTAGACATTCTAGCTCCTGATTTTCCCTGCACTTTCATGTGGCTGCTTCCTTCTACATTTCCTTGCCCTACCCACTTTCTTCTCATACACAGGTGGTTTAACTTCAACACCATTCATCTTTTGCTAGCTCTTCTGGTCTCTACATGGCATGATGTTATGGCCATATGCCCTAGTATACCTTTCAATTGAGTAGCAACTGTGGACCATATCCTCTGGTGCAAGCCTCTCATGCCTGAAGCATGAGATAGCATGGTTGCATGGAATGCCTATCAAATTCCATCTTTTGCAATCACACTGCTTAGCATTTAGGTCCACAGTGTACTGTGATTCCCTTTCCTGCACCTGGAAAATGTCCATACCAGTTGGCAAAACATAGAAGATGTTGGCCATCTTAGCATTCCTTTGCAACTTCTTCCTAATCTTGGGGAATATGTCTCCTTGCCACTTCTGCATTTCCTTTTGCTTGCTGTATATCTTGGTCATGACTTGGCTCTTGATCCTCTCGATCATGCTTAAGATTGGCAGCTCTCAAGCATCCAAGATATACCTGCAAACATGTGTGAATTGTTATGTTAGCAACATACTTACCTAATACTAGCTTGTTGAAATCCAAGATAGAACTCCAACTTACTTGTTGAATACTTCAGAATTGTTGTTCAAAAGAATGTCACACTTGCAGAAATCACCAAAAAATGCCCTAACCCATGTGTTAGGTGCCAACTCTTCTAAATATTCATAAGCATCCACACTAAGAGCCTTCATCCTTTCCATGTTCTCAATCCACTGAGTAATAGTACTAGACCTTGCAATTGCCCCCAACATATTCTTCAGTGTTTCACCCTTATGGTAAACCTAAAAATTGGAGTAGAGATGTCTCACACAAAATCTGTGCTCTGAATCTAGGAATTAATTTCTCACAGCTGGAATCAATCCCTGCAATATTACACAGTGTTTAGTATGCATAACAAGAGAGAATTGATGAAGCTGAATTTGAATAAGCATGTAATGAATTAACTTCTGCTTGTCAGTCATTATAGTATAGGCATAAGTGCTTTCAATTCCAAGGTCATTCTTCAGTGTTTGTAGAAACCATTTCCAAGTACTCTTTAACTCTACTTCCACCACAGCCATTGCTAGTGGATAAATACAGTCATTTGGGTCCATGCCCACATCAGTAAGGATAATCCCACCAAATTTTGTCTTGATGTGGCATCCATCCAAGTAGATCAGTGGTCTGCAACCTTCAAGGAAACCTCTCTTGCAAGCATCAATTGAGAAGTACATGGTGCTGAAGCAGTTGTTGTAAACACTTAGGAAAAAAAGTGCTTCCAGGGTTAGACCTCCTCAACTCTTGTGCATAATCCCACAGCTAATTGTATTGCCCAACCTCATCCCCATATATGGCCCTTAGTGCCATTCTCCTTGCCCTTCCTAGTTTGCTCCTAGAAGGGGTCATGTTCCATTCTTTCTGAATAATCCTTGCAAAATTCGTGAGGGTCATCTTGTCATCTGCCCTAAAGGTTTCAATGTACTTCTCAGCTATGAACTTTGCAGTGAATGTCTTCAACACCCACTCCTTTCTACAAGTATGCTCACCTACATATCTCTTCACCATAAAGAAATTGGCACGGCTATCCTTCGATGCATACATCTGCCATGGGCAACCCTTCGCACAGTGGGCTTGGATTCTTCTCTGGTCATTTCTAGGCATCCTGATATCAACTCTGTGCTTGCAACTATACTCAGAAATTGCTTTCCTCAGCACCTCAATTGATGGGAACACCAATCCAACTTTGAAGACAGGGTCCAACATGTCAACATCTAGCCTAAATGCCTTGAAATTAAACTTGGGTGTGTCATCATCATCTGAAGAATCTGGCAACCGCAACAACTCTTCCTCATCTGATGACAGATTGTCTTTGGGTTCATGAGGATTAACCTCATCATCGACATTATCAGCAAACAGGTCGTCATCTCCATCTTCTATCTCATAGTCACTGTCTACAAAATCAGAATCCTCCTCCTCATCTCCATCTTCTATCTCACTGCCACTATCTCCTTCATGTTGCTCTGATGGTCCTACCTCCTCTTTGTCCTTGCTCTTCTTGCATTTGGTGAAGATATCATCATAAAAGCTCGATAGCTTCTCATCAACAATCCTCTCAGTGAAAGCTACCTTCCTGGGGCACATCACCTTCGGTAAATGGGCAACTAGTTATGCTACGATATCATCCCAGTTGACGCTTCCTATACTGTTATCATGATCAACATACATAATTAAGTTCTTGTGACGGTTTGTCACTACAACCATGCTGTTAGTGTCAGCGTCCTTCTTGATGATTCCCAAACCTTCACTAACATGTTTCCCCAGCAAACACCAGTAAAGCTTCAAGGTTTCACTCTCCTCATAGCCGAGCTGTTGGACAAAATCATCTATCCAGAGAGGAGACCATGTATCTATCTCACAACGATCAAACCAATTTCGTTTCCCACCCACATAGCTCCAGTTGCTACCATGACCGCAAAAAAACCCACCATGGTGAACCTCCACTTTGAATTCGTCATCATCAGGCCCTATATTGTTAACGGAATGAAGCAATTTCAGGAAAACTAGTGACCAAGAAAACAAGATGAGAAGATTTTGTGAATCCGTGCTCAGCACATCGCCACAATCCGAAACCCTAGATTACTAAAAACAGCAATACGCCAACGCCGGCCGCTTCGCAGAGCAAAATCGCAACCAAAATTGCAACCAAATCAAAACCAAAACCAAAACCAAAACCAAAACCAAAATCAAGACCAAGCCGGGCACTGAAGCATGAAGCACATGCCATATGCTGGAGGTGGTTCGCCTTCTCCCCGCAGCGTTAGCACCATGCTCGTCTTCGGTAGCCTACGCCGGGAACCACTCTTTGGTTGACGAATACGGCAAACCAAAGAACCCCTCATTGTCGCCTCCGCCGAAACACCGGTGCTTTGATGAACTCTACACTGCTTGTGGAACCCCCAAGTGGTTTTGTGCGCTCGACGTGATGAGGAGCCACGCTGGAGCCACGCCGGTCGGGTCAACGTTCCACGTCACCGGTCAATGCCAGCCTGGGCTGTTTTGGACCTGCTTGACGCACTTAAATAGATTAGGTACCGGATTGGACACTTTCAAAGATGAGGGACCCAAGTGAACCTCCCTGCCAAGTTTAGGGACCTACAGTGTACTTTACTCTAGATTAAAACACAATGTAAAACAAATAAATAATATTAATTCAACAGTTTGATTTCACAAAGAACACAAAGCCTAAACAAGTTATTCACACAACCATATGACTTAGATCACACAGCTCCCTTCCCAAAGGTTTTATGAAAATCTATCCCTCGTATGAAATCCTCAAGCATGTCCATAACCACTGACGTGGCTATTCAAATAGATTAATTAACACTCTGCAGAGTTTGTGCACTTTACCCACAAGATATAACTACTGTTGCAAGCACTAATCATAAACAAACATTTCAGAAACTTCATCTCAAACATTGACACTCTCATTGTGCTTTACTGTCATACCAACCCAAACACAGTGTTTTGGCATAACACACACCAATGGATAGGGAAGCAGCGAACCGTCCCGCGATGCGGCTACCTGGTAGTTCACACCTCCACCCATGCACATAGCCTATCCTACTACCTAAGTAATCAATGTTAAGAATCCATAACTTACTAAGTTAGGCCCGTCCCATACCAGGCATGTGGTCGTATAGTATGGCTCAGTTCAATGGCGCACAAAGTTAAGTCCTTAATTGACCAAGGCAAGACTTTCAATTTCTAACTACGCCACACAAATTATCATTCCCAATCACACAGCCACCAAGTCACACAGTATCCACCACTTTTCTCAGTCTAAATCCTTTACCACCTAGTTGGTTAAGTGCAACACATGCCATCAATGAGTAATAGCATACAGTACACACAATTTTATCACAAATTTCCATAATCACTTAGTTAGGTTTATATTTGCAACTCACATGAGATGATGACTCGTGGCATGACTACGCAATCTACTCGTATCTAACCAACCCACGTTGGTGCTACGATAATACCAACTAAATAATGAACCAATCTAGGGTGACAAAATATTATGACATAACAATAGACAAAGTGGATATAACAAGTTGGATTAATAACTACACCCAAAAGCATTTAAATAAATATTTTAAAGTAAATATAGTAATTTGAATCAAAGTATTTTGAAAACTGGGTTCAATATGATCGAAGGTATAACCTGCCTTGGAATAGGTCTAGGTACTGATCTTGCTCTTGAAGCACTCCTTCTTCAAAGTTCTCCGAAGTATCAATGTCTACTCGCAAGCGAAGCAAATAAACAAAACAAATAAATAATAGAGAAAAAACAAACTCCAAAAATTAAATAAAAACATCAAATAATAGACCTCGAATTTAGAATTTTGAATGGGCTCAATCGGAGTTCGGATGCAAAAGATATGTGCTTTGGAAGTTTAAATCTAAAGAAAATACCCTAAATTTGATTTATTGGAATTTACGAATTATTTTCCAAAGGAAAAATCCGGATTAATGCGTAGGCTGACGTCAGCCCTAGAAATTTTGGAATTAAAACAAATAAAAGAAAAACTAACATGTGGGACCCACATGACAGTGACTCAGCTCACGGTGGACTGAGTCTACCGAACCGGTCAGATCTGAAGATGGTGAACCAGACACGTGTGCGCTAACGAGGTCATGACTGGACTGCCACGCAAGCACCACATGTGTGTTGAGGCTGATGTGGATGGTGACCAGGACACCACGTCACTGATTGACGGCGAGGTACTTAGGTTTAACCGACAACAGCGAACGACGATGATCCACCAGCGGCGAGTGCATGCAATGGATAGAGAGTGTTATTGCGCACGTACTGGTACCATTTTGGGCACGAGAGGTCGTTGGGATTGACCGGCGACGAGCTTTTGGCTGTGGAGACAATCAGGTATTGTCGGATCTAGGCTCCGGTGGGGTATTGGTGGTGGTGAAGTGTCCTAGAGGTTGCTCAGGTGATGGTGAAGATGAAGGTGCAGTCGGTGATGATGAGGCGACCACGGTGTCGGTGTAATTCGATGAAAACGACCGGTGACGGAAGAACCCTAAAGAGCTTGATTGCGGTGGTGCTATGATTTAAGGGGCACAGTGTCTAGGGGTTTCAGGATGTGGGGACGATTGCAAACCCGATGGTCCTATTTACAGGGCCTGGGCGTGCATGAGGTGGTGTGGAAGCAGCGGAGTTCATCTCGAAATCAAAAACGAGATAAGGCAATTCAAGAGATTGCGATGCGATTCGGAGGAGATACAAGCTCAATTCGGTTACGGTAGGGATAGAGCTTCTAGAATATGGGATCCACGCGAAGAATCGGGGATGTTTAAGCAGTTGTCGGATGAAGCTTCGAAGACATCCACGGCGGATGCAGCTTCGGACTCGCGAGAATGAAGGCAACTCAGAGACGACGAAGACGCGGGGCCCACCGGTCAGCGAACACGAACACGCGCGAGTGAGGCTGGTTGGCTGGGCTACGCGAGCACGCATGAACAGGCCACTACGTGGGCCACGCACGAGAAAGGAAGATTAGGCCGGAAGAGATTCAGCCCGAGAACTATTTCCAAGATTTTAATACCTTTTCTATTTTAGAAAATACTGAGAATTCAAATGGCAATTACAAAATAGCAAATGAACTTGAAAAAAATTATAGAAAAATCTAGAAAATATATCCAAGCTCATAGAATCCAAATAAAATAGTTTTGACAATTGTTGATGTTGACTTTAATCATATTAAATTGTTTTGATACCAAAAGTCCAAGTTAAGCTTTTGAATTAAATTCAAATAAATCCAAATGGTGAGTTTTTAACTACTAACTAATCAAAAGGATTTTGAAAGCTCAGAAAATTGGGATGTTACAATTATTCATAGTTTGATTATCCTTAGTTCGAGAAGTACTGCCTGCAGTTCTCATAGGATAAATATCCTCAAAATATGACGCATCTCTAGACTCCATTATTGTGTTAACAATATTCTCAGGAGTTTCTGATTTTACAACTAAAAATCTATAGGCCATGCTGTTATGAGCATATCCTAGTAAGACACAATCGACTGTTTTAGGTCCAAACTTTCTCTTTTTCTGCAATAGTATATTGACTTTTGCCAAACACCCCCAAGTTCGCAGAAAATTAACATTGGGTTTTCTCCCCTTCCATCCCTCATACAGAGTAATCTCACAACTTTTGTTGCTATCAAAATAGCTTCCCCCACCATATCTTAGGCATACCGGCACTCTCCAACATGGCATTCACCAAGTCTGTTAGTGTCTGGTTTTTCCTCTCAGCCACCCTGTTTGATTGAGGTGAGTATGGTGGTGTAACTTCATGGACTATTCCATTTCAGCACAGAATTGGGAGAATTCATGAGAGATATACTCTCCTCAACGATCAGACCTTAGTCTTTTAATTTTTTTTTCAGTTGGTTCTCAACCTCGACCTTATAAATTATAAAGTAATTTAAACTTCATCTTTTGTTTTCAGTAGATACACATAACAATATCATGATGCATCATGAATAAGAGTTAGAAAATATCTTTTGCCTCCTTTGGTCAGCAATCCATTCATCTCACACAAGTCAGAATGGACAAGATCTAAAGGTGCCAAGTTCTTTTCCTCCTATAACCCCTTAAAGGGTTTTCGAGGTTGTTTTGCTTGCATACAAGGTTGGCACTTTGATCCTTTGGTAATTTCATATTTTGGAATTAAATCTAATCTGGACATTCTAGCAATACTATCAAAACAAATATGACAAAAATGAGAATGCCATATATTGGCCTCACATTTATTCAAACCAGTTCCAACATTCAGATTATACTCTAAAGTACTCATGTGGAACAAGCCTCCGCTCTCATAGCCTTTACCAACAAAGTTACCAAACTTAGACAATACAATTTTATTTGACTAAAATACTAGCTTATGCCCATCCCTGCATAGGAGGCAACAACTAACAAGGTTCTTGTTTATGGTTTGCGCATGCGGCACGTTCTTCAAGTGGATAATCTTCCCTAAAGTAAGCCTCAGATCCACTGTGCCAACACCAAGAACAGAAGCATGTGACCCGTTCCCCATTGGGATGCAGGAAGCCCCAGCTGCCTGATAAGAAGAAAACAAGGAAATATCAGAACATACGTGAACATTAGCTCCAGTATCAACCCACCAATCAGTGCATTGACATGCTAAAAATACAACAGATGGATTACCATACCCTCCTGTTGAGGCCTCGCCTATGATCACATTGACAACCTTTTTCTTTGGCTGTACACCATCCTTGCTCTTGCGGAAATGACAGTCTTTCACCATATGATTGTTTTTCCCACACACAAAGCAGGTGATGTTCCTCATATCCTTCTTCTTAGTTTTCTTCTTAAAGCTAGTTGTCTTTTTTGGTTTGAAGTCTTTGTTATTCTTGCCATATCTCTTCTCTATGACATTTGCATTGATCTGATTGTTCTGACTAGAAGTGCTTGGTGCATCTTTCGCTCTTGCCTTTTCTTCCACATCAAGGGCAGCAATGAGATTCTCAATAGATATCTCTTCCCTCTTGTGCTTTAAGCCAGTGGCAAAACGCCGCCATGAAGCAGGAAGTTTGGCAACAATGCCCACAGCTACAAACTTTGGAGGCAAAACACAACCCAGATGTGCAATGTCTCCGACTAGTAATTCTAGCTCATGAGCTTATGCAACTATCGACTTAGCATCATCCATGCTGTAGTCGAAAAGTTGCTCGCACATATAGAGCCACCGACTAGCCACAGCTTTAGCATATTTGTGCTCGAGTGCATCCCACAACTTTGTGGTAGACTTGAAGTCCATGTACACATCATAGAGCTGATCGGATAGTATGGTCAGTATGCATCCAAGGGCGGTGTTGTTATCTGTTTCAAACTGCATGGTCTGTTCACTCGTAATTGGATATTGTGTATGAATCACCCACCACAGCCCCAAAGACATGAGCCAAAACTTGACCCTTGTCTGCCATCTACGAAAGTTCTAACTAGAAAACCTCTCAGGTTTCATAGCATCAGAAGCACTAGACATTGCTGAATCACAAAATGGTCCACAATAAGGTTTCTAGATTGTTGGAAATGTGGACAACTTTTTTGATCCAGATTTTATTATGAGGCAAAGATCACAAATAAGTAGTGATGCATAAATCGATACTAACAGCATGCTACTCATTGCACTTCTAAATATACATAATAAAAGATTTACAATAGTATAGTCTGGTCATAAGACCAACTTACAGTTGAGCGTGACGAAGAGCAGGAAGCAGTGCAGACTCAATGTAGTGCAGATCGTTAACGTCGTAGTGCAGCAAGCGGTCGCATAGATGCGCTTCCCAGAAACCTTTTTGCCGCCCCGTGCAAGTGAACTCTACGACAATGGTTCGGAGATACCGCTCACCCTCCTTCTCTGTACATGCCGAGAAGAAGGGATGGCTTGGTTCAAACAGCACAACCCTCTAGCACAAGAGAACAAAGAGGAAGAAGAAGAATAATTGGAATGGAAAAGATCAGCCTTGGTCTGGACATCTCCAGATCATTTTAAGGGTCGAGTCAATTACTCTCTAGTAACTACTCAATAAAGCACACATTAGAACATGGGTAACTGCTAATTCAAAACCAATTAATGGTAATTAAGCAGTATTTATCATATCCTGATTGCACGTTGGTCTTCAACTTTGACCACGTTATTTGGATCACACTAGTTTGACCACTTTATTTTGACCACAGTGTTCTGACCACACTCACTTGGAGTGATCCAAAGAAATCTCCAAGGGAGGTCCAAAAGGGTCTCCCGAAGAGGTCCAATGGGACTACAATGTTCCGACCACACTCTCTTGGAGTGATCCTAAGAAATCTCCAAGGGAGGTCCAAGTGGATCTCCCGAAGTGGTCCAAGAGAAATCTCCAAGGGAGGTCCAAGAGGGTCTCCCGAAGAGATCCAATGGGACCACAGTGTTCTGACCACACTCTCTTGAAGTGATCCTAAGAAATCTCCAAGAGATGTCCATGAGGATCTCCCGAAGAGGTCCAAGGCTGGTTGTCGAGACCAGATTTCTAAATCCGAACCCTTTGTATATTTCTGCACCAGTCCCAGATCAGTAGCTAGTGCACACAGTGTAAACATTGTTGATAACTAGTTCAAATCATGAAATAACATTAATAAATAACTGAGTACTAGCCTTATGGCCACTTATTACAAAAGAGGTCCAAAGACCTTAAGTCTCATAGCAGCGGAAATAAAAATAAACTCCGTGGTTGACCCATTGAATCGCCCGCTAGCATTCAAGCTGGGAACGCACCTAGTACTCCTGAAGCCTTAAATCGAGCTACAAGCGAAGTAGTCGTAGTCGTTCTCGGCATCTTCGTAGACTTCTGAGATTTGTTGAGTGAAGCATGTGAGTACATAAAGTACTCCGTGAGTCTTGGGAAATGATGCATATGCATAGCTTTAACAATTGGGCATATATGGCTCATTTGCACATAGCAGTATTTTAAGTTTAAACATCTTTTAAAAAGCTCATTTGACAAAAGATGATGAAATAGTTAAAGTAATTTAAATTAAACTCTAATGCAGGTTCCAACTACCATACATTAGTAAAGAGGCTCTAACCGCCAAGTTTTCAAGAATTGAGCTCTAGCTGCTCAACTGGCTTTAATTGTCAGAACCACAATCCAAGAGTTCCAACTACCCCCAGATTCCCAAAATAATTCTTTTAAATCCAAAACTAAAATCTACCATGTGTATATGAACCTTGCCCGCCCTTGACCGTGGGCATGGCTATTCCAATAGTTTTTAACACTATGCAGAGGTTGTACAACTTGACCCACATGAGATAATCAGTTTATAATGTCCGTTTAACACACTTCTGAAGGTGTGCGACTAAACGATTATCACAAGGCTTTTACAATACTTTATCATAACTTTAACCCGCCTGATGAGCTTTACCCCAAGTCATGGACGTTATTTACCATCGACCCGGGGCTCACCGTTGTGGACGATAACCTGCTCGGACTTGGACGTCTATTACCAACGCCCAGAGCAAGCCCCGACAAACATGGTCGTCATTTACCATCGTCTGCACTAACCAGGTAACACCTACCATGTACAGCCTGCGGGCGTAAAGGTAGAACAAAGTAAATTATTCAGCCAGGTCCTTCCTATTTGTGACATGTGGTTGTACGGTATTGCTTGGTTTGAACAAACACAAGAGTCGGTCCTTAATCAACCAGGGTAAGATAAACCAGACTCATGCCACTCACCCTAGTCTAAAATATTTTCCACCATTTTTATTTTATTTCCAAATATTGACATTACCTAATTTCAAATATTTTTCCAAAATTTTAAGCATACCAATATTAAAGGTTTTTCTCCCCCAAAGGTTAAACATGAACATACAACACGTCTAAGCAATTCTACCATATCAAACTATTCTGCAAAATTGTATTCAATAATGCGAACTTTCCTACACTAGGGTTACAAAGGTGCAGGATATCAAATATCAAGGATGATAATAGCAAAACTTTAGGTTTTTAACTAACAACCTACAGTTTAACTTATCATTTAAATAGCAATGCTTAACTTTTAAAACTAAAAATATCATTTTACAAATCATAGGTTCAAAGTGGTCAAAGGAGACTCGCCTTCGGTGACGTTGGAGGTAAGCGCTTCCTGTTGATCCAAACTTGTGTCGGCGACGTCGACCTCTACACGCGCGAAACGAACCAAATAAATAACAGAAAATAAATAAAAACTAAAAGTTGTAAATTAAATACTGGAAATTAGAGAATGAATTTACGAGAAAGAATCGATAGATTTGGAGTTCGTATGAGAACGAATGAATTTCTGGAAAAAGAATTCTCAATAAAAATCTCTATGTACGAAGCATGAGCTAGGAACGACTAGATAAAAATGGCTACTATTCATGCTTCTTCTTCATGACGAACATAAAGCAAAACATCATGCACAGAAGTGGAAACCATGGCATCGGCAGCACAAGGTGGCGGAGGGCTGGCTATCAAACCACGAAAATGGAACTCCAAGAACATGGCCTACCCCCAGGTGGCGATGGTTCGGCCGGAGAAGCTCTGTAGCAGAGGCGGCGCAAGCTCGGTCGGTGGCATGCACACGAGGACAGCGGCGTTCTGGTGATTCTAAAACTTGGAGGGAGTGCAAAGTGGTCGATGAAGAGATGGCATGCCAATTTATAGCTTCCACCGTGAGTCGAATTGTTGGGTAGACATTGAAGCACAGGCGACTGTTCGGTTTGGCAACAGATGAAACGCAGCGGGTGCACTGATGGGCTATGCAATGAAGGCATGGCATTGTGGGAGAGGTTAATGTGGACGTTTCCCTTCAAATGGAATCGAGTTTAATGCTTTGAATGAGAAGAAATGAGAGAAGAGGAGGTGGCAGCCATTAATGGCAGAAAGAGCTCAGTGCTGGCTCGCTACACACTGTGGAGGCGCTGGAGAGGGAAGGGAGGGGCGGTGCTGGTGGCCGGAGGTGGCGAGGGTGGTGGCCATAAAGGGGCGGTGTTGGGGCAAGGCTGCCATGGCGGCTAGACAAAAAGAAAACTGAATATGCTTCGGGAGGACATGCTACGGGAAGAAAAAAACTGTTGGGAGAGAGGGAAAGAGAGAAAGGATAACAAAATAGAGAAAGAGATCTATACAAAAGAAGGAACAAGCAGCGCTGGCCATGCATGCATAGAGGGCTGGACGTTAAGCGAGTTTGCATGGGAGCAATTCTTGGATTGGTGACTGAATGGGAAATAATTTTTTTATCTTTATTATTTTTAAAGAAAAAGAGAGAAGTGCAAAAGATAGATTGGTCCAAGAAATTAGAACGGATATTTTTCTAGAAATTTGAATTTGAATTTTTCAGAATTTGGAATTTGAATTTGGAAATTAGATTGGAAATGGAGTTTTGGAATTTGAGTGGGAAATTGGAATTTTGAGAATTACTTCCGGAGTTACACATAAAATACAAATAAAATCCAGACAATTTTAATTAATTAATTTGAAATTAAATTTTATAGAAAGCGAATTTTAGGATGTCACAGTGGTCTAAGAAAAACTCTCACTGGTTTTATAGACCACTTGTTTCGACCATAGTGTTCCGACCACACAGGTCTTACAGACCACCACACTAGTCTTATGGACCACTTGTTTGAGAGAGAAAAATGCACGGTTAACAAAAGAAACTAAACCATGTATATTTTGAAATTTCAGAAATAAATGAGCATTTACAAATAAGGGCTCAATTCTAACATCCCTCTCTAGTGGTAGGTATACCTGTTTCTTTTGTTGACAAAGATGACAGCATGGTTCAGCTTCCCAGTAAAACAAAGCATCGAGTAACCTCTGCAGTACAAAAAAAGGAAATTGCAAAAAGGCATCAAATGAACTCACAACGATTTTGTGGTACTTGCCCAATACACGTTAGTTTGTGGTGTTTGCCAATCTCATATCGCAAAAGGCCCCTACCATTGATTTTCACCAACAGAAATTTTGAAATAATTTTGTCCTTGACATACCGTAATAAGTGAAATGTGCAAGATTGTGGATTATTCTCCAGGTTATACTCAATATTCCCAACACTGGCGTTCAACCAAAAAAATTAGAAAAAATGAATACAAATTTGAGGAAATTATATTTTCACATGATTTCGGCGAACAGAAAATTAAATTTAGTGCAATGTGATATCTCAAGCTCTTTCACTGTACGTCTGTAACTGCCCAAAAAAAAATCCTTTGTCTAGCGTCGCCCTAGGTCCCATGAAGTGTCATGACCGGCCCTGCTCCAAATAATGCCGCAGGGTTATGTTCCTTTCAAGTCTATCTACATCAAGACGCGTTTCACGTTTAACAAAAAGACAATACACTCACTTGGTTTTCACGTGTTGCAAAAGAACCGGGTACATTCATTTCGTAGTCTACGTCAAGACATGTTGCACATGTAAACTAAAAGACTACACTTGGTATTCACTATAGAAAATAGACAATATGAAAATCATCTTCAAGGTTCTAAAACTCGGTAACATGTACTTGCTAGATCATACTGTAATCGGGCCCTGTGATATGTTTTTCTATTCAAAATGTATTTATATGTGTATATTCATATGGCATCAAAACAAAAATCTTGATCAGAATCTAATAATCCTCAATTAATTAAGTTATTTATCTATAGTAATATAGATAATAATGTCGCTTATATAACCTTCAAAGATACCCCTCAATATTAAAAATGAGAGAGATCATACACACCTAGTGGTAGTAAGTCTTACTACGACCACCCTATATGGTCATAATTTCTTCTTCGATCACCCATTGATCGTAAGTTTTGCTACGATCACCTCATAGTCATAAGTTTTTCTACAACCACTCTATCAATCATAAGTGTTACTACGATCACTTCATGGTCGTAAGTCTTACTACAACTAGGTCATCTACGATCGCCCAATCAACTAGGGACATTTGTGCATTGTGTTTAATACAAGCAGTAGTCAAGGTAGTTAGGATCGCGATTCTACTCTTGGAGTCTTATGATTTTACAAACCCACGACAGCTTGTCGATCCAAATCGCACTGTCGATCCGATCCTACTCAAGGTAATTAGGATCGAGATCCTACTTTTATTGTCTTACAATTCTACGAACCCACGACAGCCTGTCGATCCAAATCGCATTGTCGATCCTACTCATAGAAACTTAGGGAAATTTTTTTTAGAGGCCAGGCTTTGCTGATATTTTGTTTTAGAGCAAAATTTGTTGATATTAATTTCTAAGAATGAAACTATAAATAAACAAGGAGCATGCAAAATACTGTATCAGTGTGGTAATGCTAGTACAAATATCTATATTATAGCATGAGCAATCTTGAGCTTGATAATGATAGGCTATTTTTATTCCTGGAGTATGTCTAGCTGCTTTTAAGGAACATGCAAGTGGTAAACCATATAAGAATCATACAAACTTATAGTATAGATGTTAAATATGTGTATTTTTACAAGTCCGTAGAATCACCGATTCTACGATTCGATACTACGATTTCGATCCTACCGAAGGTAAATCGATCCAACTTAGGATCTCGACTCTGACTACCTTGGCAGTAGTTAATATGTGTTATTATTCCTGAGATAACTGCACGTATTATAACCTCTATCGCTCACAAAACCGCAAGACGACGTGGGGGATGTTGTTGGACCCGGGAGTAACATCACCAGATCGTCCGTACATTCTACACTAGTCCCTGGAACAGTAGCTAGTGTACACAGTAAACAAATATGGTAACAACCACATCTCACATAATTTTATTAATATTTATCAGAGTTTATTACAAGAATGGCTTACATGCCAACAATAAAATAATACAACAGAAGACGAAGAAGTAGTAGAGCCTAGCAAATCTGCCACAGGCAATTGACTAGGGTAGTGGTCTAGTCGTTGAGATCTACACTGGTATCGAAGTCCTTCTCTTCTAAGCAATATTTTATTAAGAAAGGGTGAGTACAAAAATGTTTTCTGCAAGTTACACTAAATAACAGATTGTAATGCATGCAGGGATATAACAAAGAAAGGCTTATATGGTTATTTGTGGAAAAGCAATGTTTGACATTTTTAAATACATTTACTAAGTTCCAAAGCAGTTATGCTATATCTATATTTTTTTTATTTTAAACTATCAAGTTAGTGTAAGATGCACTTTTGGTGAAGTACTAACCCCCTTACACCAAGGCTTCCTACCCAAATTTCCCATTTAGAGAAACTATCCAAAATCATTTGATAAAATCTTATAAAATCAAAAAACCAAAGTCTAACTTTGAGTGGCTTTGCTCAGCATGTCCATGACCATGGACATGATTATTCGAATAGTTTTACACTTTACAAAGGTTGTACTACTTTACCCACAAGAGATAATCGACTTATAAGGTCCGCTTCATACACTTCCATAGGTGTGCAACTAAATAATTATCACAAAGTCTTTACAATATGTTCATGTTATACTATTGTTCTTGTTATTATTTTGGGTGTTCTTTAACATGATAAAATAGTATCTCTCTAGAAAAATTAAGTAAAACTTGTTGCCCTTCCAATTGTTGCAGCTATCAATATGTTGATCGTTAATTGGTAGGTCTACGAAGGTAGGGTGCCATTAATTATCTTAATAGAATAGGGAAGTGTTGCACACGTTCATGCATAATATTGGTTTTACTTGACTAGGCTCTTAAGATGGTTTTGGGCCTAGGGGTATGGTGTTGACGCCGGGACATGTGGATGTCACTCAACAAACAAGAGTTGCATGTGATGTAATTAGCAATGGGTTGCTGATCTAAATCACTAGCTTTCTAGCAGTGACGCCAAAGCTCACTAGGACATGGTGAAATATGAATCTTGACTCACTATATATAGTTAGAGGGAACATAGTTTTCAAACATATAGTGAGGGTATCTTTTATTAAAGTGTTTAATAGAATATTTTACATAAACATAGTGTTGAATTTTTGCACATACATATTTTTCTCTTGTAGATCATGGCACCTACTACTTCCTCGACACCTACCTTTAACTTGTGATCTATTCTTGAGAAAGAAAAGCTGAATGGAACAAACTTCATTGACTGGTTTTGTAATATGAGAATTGTTCTCAAACAAGAAAAGAAGAAATATGTTCTAGAGGGTCCCTATCCCGGGGAACCAAATGCAGATGCTACACATGCTTAAAAAAATGCTTATGAGAAGCATTGCAATGACACAGTCGATGTACACTGTATTATGCTTGCCACCATAAACTCTGAGCTTTAGAAGCAATATGAGACCACAGACGCTTACAATATAATTGTGGATCTGAAAGGCATGTTTTAGGACCAAGCAAGGGCAGAGAGGTACAATACCTCTAAGGCATTGTTTTCTTGTAGGCTATTAGAAGGTAGCCCGGTCAGTCCTGATGTGATCAAGATGATTGGTCACATTGAGAACTTGGTTTTCCCCTTAGCCAAGAGATGGCTACTGATGTGATTCTCCAATTGCTCCCTACGAGCTTTGAGCCTATCATATTGAATTTTCATATGAATCGCATGGAGAAGTCAATGACCGAGTTGTATGGCATGCTTAAAGGTACTAAGGAGAGCATCAAGAAAAGTTCTAATCATGTGATGATGGTTCAAAAAACTACTAGCTTCAAGAAGAATGGTAAGTCTTGGGGAAAGGGAACAAGCAAAGGAAAAGACTCAAGAAATAAATCTTGCTACTTCTCATATTGGTTCTTGGGTATTTGATACCAAATCGGTTGCTCATATTTGCAATTCGATGCAGGGGCTGATAAGGAGTAGAAATTTAGCAAGAGGCGAGGTTGACCTTCGCGTGGGCAATAGGGCAAGAGTTGTTACGTTAGCTATTGGCACTTTACCATTATCTTTACCCTCAGGATTAGTTTTGGAATTGAATAATTGTTATTATGTTCTTGCCTTAGGCGAAAACATTATTTCTGCTTCATGTTTGGGAGCAAAAGGTTATGAGTTCAGAATAAAGATCAATTGTTATTCAATTTGTTCGAATGATATGCTTTATGGTCATGCTCCATTGGTGAATCGATTATATGTTTTAAATCTTGAGGATGTGCCTATCTATAACATTAATGCTAAGAGGCTTCAGCATAATGATGTCAATCCCACTTATATTTGGCATTGTCATTTGGGTCACAAAAATGAGAAGCAGATGGAGAAGCTCCATAAAGTTGGTCTTCTAAACTTATTTGATTTTGAATCATTTGAAATATGCGAGTCTTGTTTACTTGGCAAAATGACTAAGGCACTTTCACTAGTCTAGGTGGGAGGGCAAAAGACTTGTTGGCCTTAGTACATTCGGATGCATGTTAACCAATGAGCTCAATGGCTAGAGGTGGTTTTTAGTACTTCATAACTTTTGCCAATGACTTTAGTAGATATGGTTACATCTGCTTAATGTGACATAAGTCTGAATCCTTTGAAAAGTTCAAGGAATTTCATAATGAAGTACAAAATCAACTTGGCAAGACAATTAAAGCCCTACGATTAGATCGTGGAGGTGAATAATTGAGCCATGAGTTTGGGGATCATCTAAAGCAATGTAGAATTGTTCCACAGCTAACTCCACCAGGAACGCCTCAATGGAATGGTGTCGGCGATCAAGTCGCCGATCTTACAAAATGAAAATGAGGAAATTGGCTAAGAGTTCTTAGATGAGAATGAGGATGCTCTTTATTGCAATGAATTGGCTATTACAAAGGTGCCTTAGAGAAGGCGACATACCAGCCCTAATTATACTAGATGTGTTGCTTGCTATGCTACTTCTTCAATTGGCTTCTGATGTTCCCAATTGGCCTTGTTCACCTTCTGAATTCCCCTTGTCTTGGTTTTTCGTCATCCATCTTTAAATAGCTAGCAAAGAGGTGGTAGTTATTCCTGGAGAAGACATCTCCTGGAAGTGACGTGACTGGTCGAAGAGGCAGTTTTAATCATTGAGACAGTAACTGATCGCCAGTTGGTGTTGACATGAGACAAGATAACTGTGATATAGTTGTTGTCATTGACTTAGGGCTGTAAACGTCGTGTGGTTTGAGACTGATAAGATACCTGTCCCATTCTTCACACGGATGGAATATACTTAGAATCGGGTCCAAGTGCCAGTTCAGATTTTTTACGAGTAGTTATCTGGTCGGACAATGGATACAAGGCCCCCTCTGACCAGGTTGCCCGTAGAGTAGCCTCTGGTAATTTAACAACCACAGGGGTTGTTAGCCTCGAGGTTCACGAGCACATAAGCTGTTTGCATTTTAATTAAATGTGAATCCAATAATTAGGAATTTAATCCTCATCAGCTAGTCCATGAACTTTAAATGAATTTGTAAGGTGAAACCTCTTCCAATGAAATCTGTATCGGGAAAAACCCTCGTTTAATGGCATAGTTAACTTGGTGGTCTGTATTCACTTTAAAGTTAAGAAACTATCTGGGAAACTAAAGAGGTTTGTGCCCATTGGGCTTCGAGCAACTCCCCTTTGTAGTTAATGAAGTGCGGCCTATAAAATCCCTTGAGTGCACTGACTTAGGGTTTTTACGCTCTTAGATTTTAATTCAACTTCCTTTCATCTCCTTGCCAAGAATCTCCTCCGACATCATTTCATCTTCCCGCAAAAAAATCGACAATGTCGGACTCAATCACGAACTAGTTGGTTTTCGATTTGAGAGAGAAGAAACTCAAAGCTTTGGAGAAGAACGGGATACTTCCCGACAAGAATTTGATTTCTTGGAGATCCTTGGTCGGGGAGCATTTTCTGAGCAGTGACGAGGGGGAAATCCTCATTTTCATCGCCTACATCGAATGCAAGTTTAGGTTGCTAGTGCATCCATTACTCTGCAAGGTCCTTGAGTACTATGGAGTCAAGCTGGTAAACCTTGCCCCCTATTCGATCGCCAACCTCAACATCTTCGTCTATCTTTCGAAGCGTACTTAGGGATTCCACCAAACTTGAAGGTCTTTAGGTACTTTTATAAGATGATGAGGTCGGGGAAGTCGACAACATCACCCGGGGAGTGTGCATTGTGCCTCCACGACGGGAAGACTGAGGAGTACATCCGTATGTACTCAAAGTCTTCGTGGTCATCGTGGAAGAAAAACTGGTTCTACATGACAGTCACCAAAGGAGATAGCCTCTAGTTCGCCAGTAAGGTGGCGGTCGAGAACCCAAGATGGCTCTCCTCCGCGAAGAAGGAGGGAAATGTGGGGAGATGGATAGAGGCCATCCAACTCCTCAGCATCAAGGGCTTGAATTCTTGGCATGTGGTGAGAGATTTCACCACACATCGGATAAGTCCCCTGAAGCTCTGAGAACGTATCATGCTTTGGTACGTTGGTCTTGACGATATGACCAAGAATTCTTCAGAATGTAAGTCCTGAAGAATCCCGATCAGTATGGTTTATTTAGTTGATTATTTTTTAACCTCAAAGTCTTCTTTTCTCTTTTGAAGCCCTTTCTTCTGAGGAAATCAGAGACCGGATCAAGTTGATCTGTGCTGGGGAGCCTGGTGATAAGGCTGATGCCCCCATATTTTGGCTGTTATCTCCGTAGAGGAGAGGATAGAGAGGCTAAGGGTAAAAATAATAAACTCTTTTCATTGTTTTATGTACTTTTCTGACCGATTATGTGATAACATCGCTTTGATATGCAGTCGGTCGGGTTGAGGATCAATGAGCTCACCTAGAGCTGTGAGCCAATCGATGCCCCGACCATTTTCGATGCAAGCTTTTATAACTTTGAAAGCTTTCTTGCCAACTCTTTCTTTTATGAGAAAAGAGCACCAAATTGAAATATACATTCAGATGAAGAATTTCATCGCCAAATCAACCTTGATTTTTAATTAGGCAGGAGAGGAGGAAAACCCACCAGCCGAAGTACATGACCAGGCAGTTACTCTCGAAGCAACTGTTCCGGAGGTCGACGAGACCACAATCTCCGACCAGATGGTCAGGGAACTTCTCTCCGACCAAATGGTCAAGGAGATTACTTTTAACCTCCAGTCGGAGGATGTGAGGGGTCTAACTAGCCCTACCAGGTCAGAACCGGTAAAATCAGTTGAAAAGAAGAGGAAGGCAAGCGCTCTGGACTTTGCTCCTGGGCGTTTCAAAATCAAGACCAAGAAGACCAAGTATGAAAAATAAAGAAGCTTATGTAAATTTATACCTTTAGTGTTTCTTGTATCCTGAAATTTTGACCTTTCCTTTCTTCTTGTCTTTACAGATCCTCTGGTGTTTTGATCGCCTTTGATCAGAGCACCCCTCAGGAGGAAACTCTTGAGGAAAGGTTGGTCGAGCTAGCCCCTGAGTAGGTGGCAGCGCCAGCGCCTGCTCAGGAATCTATGGCGCCTCCAATCGTGCCTTTGGAGGCAACTACAGAAGACAAGTCCCAGCAGGCTCTGCCCACTGCTGGGATCGAAATGGTCGAGGTGATCGACCTGGAGAAGATTCCTTTAGTTAGGAGGTCTCCTCACCTCCATGACATTCCCAATCAACCTCGGGTCTTTGATGATAAAAGGCTCAAGGAAGCTTGGAAGGAGATCGTAGAATATCAATCAAAGATAGACTCTGGGACCTTTTACTCTCAATATGCTAACAAGGCGATCCAAGTTAATACCTTACGACCACCTTTATGGCGTTTTTTATGAAGTTTTTAAAAGCTTAAACAAATTTGCTATATATTTTTATAGGATATGTTCGAGAGCGTCGTTGTGGTAAGAAATCTGACCCAGCAAATAACTTCCTTGGAGAAGAAAAACTCCAAACTAAAAAGTAAGAACTTCTTGACCTCTCTCTTTTTATTATTTCGTTCCTTGTTATTTCTCAATTTCTCCTTTTGACATATTTGACAGAGTTGGAAAACTTTGAAAAAGAGGCTAAGCCTAAGGAAGCCATTATAGCCTCACTTGAGGAGAGATGCCAGGCTAAAGACCGGTCGATCAAAGACTAGTCGACCAGGTTTAATGAGGCCTCCCTCAAGCACAAGGAAGCCATCGATGCTTTTGAGAAGAAAATTCAAGGTAACTAGTCGTAAATCCGACCAGCTTATTATATGTTTTAGTTATATTTCTTTAACTTTTGATCTACTCGTGCAAAGCAAACTCAAAAATTAGAAAAAACAGAAAAAGCTCTTGAGTTCGGGCAAGATAACGAGAAGGAACTCGAGCAGAGTCTTGAAGAGAAGATAATTGCTTTCAACAAAATGCTTGCTGACATGGGATCGCAAGTATTTCTGTCTTTGTCAAGAGAGCCAATAGAGAAGGCAAATTTCCTTAGCCGACAGCTCGAGTGTCTACGAAATCTACTCGCAACCTGTCAAAGAAACCATGCACAGATGATGAAAGACGCCGTTGCAGATGGAGTTAGCTTTGCTCTGGCAAAGCTTAAGGCCTCCGACCCCTCCTTTGACCTCCAAACTCTTGAAGCAGACTTCGATCGCTCGGAGGAGGAAGTAGCAAAGATCTTCAAGGGAGTAATACCCCTCGAAAAGAAGGTTGTAGAGGAGATGAAGGTCGAGTCTCTGTCCCATAGCAACCAGTCTGGTGGTCCCAAAAAGTAGATGGATGTAATATTTGATTTGTAAATGTAAAAACTTACCTTTTGTCTTTAGTAAAGCTCAAGTTTATCTTTTCAACTTTGTTGAGTACTCATATATTCCCTAGCCCCCGACTGCTTGTGTTAGTAGAAAAAGCTTACTAAAGAAGCAGTAGACCAAGAAAAAGAACACATGTTGCGACCAATGTACCAAGTATACGCTGATTATGTTGTAAGAAGGATCAAATTAGCGCTATGAAACCAATTTGGCTGGAACCAGTTTATGATTTCAACTAATTTTAGATCGACTTCCATAATCAAAAATACTATATAGTACATTACATGGTCGAAAGATGTCATAAGACTTGTACCGATGATAAGAAATTATGCAAAGGTGTATGCACACAAAATGATAAGTGTTCTTATTGATACATATTATACAGGTTGGTCATAAAGGTTGCTAAGAACCAAAGACATGATTGACACTTCATGAAACATATTCATTCTCAAGTTCTGACTGGTAGCAAAGATCGTAAGAAAAAGGATCGTCACTAGGAAAGTCCTTCCAGTGGGCAGGACCACATGCAGATACAAGAGATTTTGACTAGGAGATTTTCCGTGTCCAACCAGTTGCAAATACATGAGAAGAATAGAATGTTGAAGTAAAGAAAGAAAGTCTTATAATCCTTAAGATTGCAAGTAACTATATGTATTTGTCTATGTGATACTCCTTTTACTTGTTTCCTTCTTTGAGAAAAGAGTGTGTGGTTGCTCGTGAGAAACATCTCTATGGCGGTCACGATGTGGACCCTTATGGCTTTTGAAAACTACATCGAAGCCAATAAGTAAAAGATATCCTTGAGAAGGATATTGGAGAGTAATGAAGCTTCTCCAATGATCTAGACAACAATAGTATTTGAGAAAGCAATGTATAATCGAAATATAAATAACATCACTCATCAGAAAGGAAATAAATAACTCATCTTTATTGAAATAAAAAAAATGAAAGACTACACATAAAACTTACACAGTTGATCAATGTTCCAAGAATTTGACAAAAGACGCCCATCTGACATGGCTAGTCGTACCAATCTAGGTCTGGTTACTTCGACCACAATGTATGGACCTTCCCATTTAGAACCAGATCACCTACAGATAGACTGCCAGGTTGCATCTTACGACTATGATACCTTCTCATGTCTTGTTTGTAAACTATCAATTGTATCAAGGCTTGGTTTCATCTTTCATCATGGAAATCGATATTGTCGAGTCTTCGTTCTGTTTGATCGTTTTCATTAAAACAATCAGCTCGAATAGAGCCAATTTTCAGTTCTAAAGGAAGCATGGCTTCAGTACCGTAAACCAGAAAAAATGGTGTTTCACCGGTCACACGACTGGTCGTGGTTTGAACGGCCTATAATATAGAGAGAAGTTCTTGGACCCAACCTCCTGACCGTTTTACTAACTGGACGAATACTCGGCATTTTACTCCTTGCATTATTGTGCCATTAGCCTGCTCGATTGCCCCGTTACACTATGGATGAGCTATGGAAGCGTAATGTATCTTAATACCTAGATCCTTGCAGAATTCTTAAAAATTCCCACTTGAGAACTAGGTACTGTTATCTGTCATTATACCACTGGGTGTACCAAATCGTGTGATCACATTTTTTGTGAGAAATTTCTTGGAAGCTTTAGTTGTTACTTTAACAATTGGCTCAGCTTATATCCATTTTGTAAATGTATCAATCATGACAAAAAGGAATTCAAAGCCCCCGGGTGCTCTTCGAAAAGGTCCCAGAATGTCTAATCCCTAGGTTGTAAAAGGCCAAGAAAGAGGTATTATTTGCAAAGCTTGTGCCAGTTGATGTACTTATTGACTATGAAACTGACATTATACACACTTTATCAGAAGTTCTTTTGCATTGTGGAGGGCAGTTGGCTAGTAGTATCCTTACTTGAAGGTTTTACCGACCAGAGTTCTGTAGGAATGATGTGCTCCACAGACTCCTCTGTGTATGTCAGATAATAACTTAATACCATCAGTTTGAGATATGCATCTCATCAACACTCCGTGAGCTCCCCATTTGTAAAGGGTACATTCGATCAGAGTGTATGATTTGGCTTTTCGAGCTATACGACCAGCCTCTACATCATCTTCAGGAAGTGTGCTATGCTAAGGATAATTGTAGATTGATGTCATCCAATCAGGACTAGAATCGATCTGTACGACCTCCAGTGTAGCATGTTGGTCATCGGAATGCTTGACCACTGAGGGTGTATCAAGTTGCTCGAGAAAAACTTTAGGCGGGACAAGTGACCTTGATGAGGCCATCCGTGCTAACTGGTCTGCTAGAAAGTTGCCCTTTCTACGAATATGTTAGATCTAGAAACCAAAGAAGTTCTTTTTGAGTTTCCATACTTGTCGGACCCAGGAGTAACACCTCCAAATCCTTTGTGTATTTAGTCCCATGATCAGTAGCTAGTGTAAAGAAAGGCTTACAAGCCAACAATAAACAAACACAGCAGAATATGAACAAGATGTAGTAGAGTGCAGCTGATCTACCACAGGCAATCGACTAGGGTAGCGGCCTAGTCGTCGAGATCCACACCGGGAACGAAGTCCTACTCCTCTAAAATTTATTTGCATTAAGCAAGGGTGAGCACAACTTTCGTGCTCGCAAGTTACACTCAATAATAGATTATAATGCATGCAAGGATATATCAAAGGAAGGCTTATTGGTTGAATTTGCATAAAGCAATATTTTCTTTAAATATTTGTACTAAGTTCCAAAGCATTCATTCTATAACTAAAATTCATTTTACAAATTCTCAAGTTTTATAGTCAGATAACATTCACACAAGAGTGGTGAAGGATAACCTCCTATCACATCGCTACCTACCCAATTTCCCATTTGGATAAACTATCCAAAATCATTTGTCAAAATCTTTTGGAATCAAAATCAAAGTCTAATTTTGAGTAGCTTTGATTAGCATGTCCATGACTATGGACACGGCTATTCGAATAGTTTTACACTCTACAGAGGTTGTACAACTTTACTCATAGCACACGAATTTCTAGTTTGTTTGGCATCCGTCGATACCACCGCTCACTACCTATGGTAAGTAGTCTAGAGCACATGTCGAAGCCTTTACAATGCGCCATCCCACTATAGTCCCGCCTCGCTAAGATTTCGCTTCCTTTGGATAGAAACCTGTCGGATTTAAGCCCCCTCTTGTGCCATGTGGGAATATATAAAATATAGGTCTTTCTGACACCCACACATCAACACGGCACAACCACAATGGAATGTTGCAAATTACTTAGCCTCGTTCTGTCCATTTAGGATTTGTGGTAGTATGATGGGGCGTAGCAAAATACGCTCGAAGATCGGTCCTTAACTGACTTGGGCGACTTCCAATAAAAACTTGGCCCTCAATCCATTCCCGGATTGAGCTCGTACATAAACCTACACCCACCAACTATCCATTTCCTTTTTGCTTTTCAAAATCATTTACAAAATCTTCCATGACAAACCAATGCCATAGACTTTTAAACAGTAGTTGATTATTTGGCTAAAATTCCCCAAACTAAACATTTTTTGTCTAACCATGTCTTTGCATAATATTTTCAAATGGTCCTAGTTCATACTATCATATCAACTAGGTTTTATCTAGGGTGACAATATATTCAATTCAAATATCAACATTGGCCATACAAAGGATTTAGACATATCTATAAATTTAAAGCATGAATTTAAATAAATGAATATAAATAAGCATGCAGTAATAATTTAAAATAATAGGGTTAAACATGATCAAAGATGTAACTTCCCTTGCTTGATTAATCATTGTTCTCAAACAGCGTCGAAATCCGGTTGTCCGAAGTCGTCGAAATCTATACGTGATAATGAGCCAAATTCAAACAAATTCAAATAAAATCCAAATAAAATCCAACAATTATAAAATAAATAATGGAAGAAAGATATAAAATTTATATGAATTTAGGAATTTGAATTAACAGAATCAGAGTTCGTATGAGGGAGAACGAATTTCTGGAAGTTTGGATGTCACATGAAATAATAGCATCCTGGAATTACTGTTCACTCGAATGGCTATTTTAGATGTTTTACAGTGAGGACCGAATGAGTGTGTATGACATGAAGGTCCACTTGCAAGAGAGAAATGATAAGAGAAAAAGAAAGCCAACATCAATGATAGGTGGGGCCAGGCCCGTCTAACCAACTGAGCCAAAAGCACTTATGTGACAAATACTCAAGGCAAAATTAGTTAAAGCAAGGAACACAGACACTTCAACCAACACGGATGGCAAAGCTTCAGGAAAATCGATATGGTGGCGGTGCCGGTGTGGGAAAAGGGGCGGTGACTGGTGAACAGCAAAAATAGAACTCCGGTGACGTACTCTACCTGATGGTGGTGGCGGCGGTGCTAGAGATGAAGCGAAGTGGCGGTGGCGCACCGAGTAGCGCACAGGCGGCGGTGGTGCATGGGGGTGACATTGTTCCAGTGATGCTCCAACAAAGGCGAGGGAAGCACTGTGTAGAACATCACGAGGTGAAGCTAGGGGTGGTGGAGATGGTAGCGGATCTCCACTGTAGGCGACGCAAATGGCCGAGGAACGGCGTTCGGTCAATGGGCATCAACTCCAAAATGTGGCTAAAATATTGGGAGATGGGAGGGGAGATTTTGGGGGTGGGATGAGGATGGGGAGAGACACCCAGGGCTCTCTTTTATAGGGCCAGAGAGGGACCGAGGAGGGAGATTGACGCTGCGTGTCTTCGGGCGGACATGGCGCGTACGGGCGAAATTAGTGCATGGATTGAAGGGATTCCAGCCGAAATGGAGGAGGCATGATGTGGGGGTATGAATGCAATTGATTGCACGGAGAAACAGGGAGGAAATCATGGGTTCTAATGAGCTTCATTTGGGGCATCAATGGCGGCATGCGTGTGTGCTTCGGTTCTGGACATGTAGCAAAAAAAGGTTCACAACAAGAAGAAAGGAGGAGAGAGAAAGAAAAGGTAAAGAAAGGAAAGAAAGAAAGAAAAAAGAAAGGAGAAAAAGGAAAAAGGAAAAGAGGGAAAAGGAAAGAAAATATTTTTAGCCAGAATTTGAAATGAGATTCTAAAATTTTCATTTCACAAAAAATTCAAATTCAAATTTGAATTTTTAAATTCAGCTGAAATTTGAATTTGAGATGAATTCAAAACAAGAATTTGAATCCAGAATTAGCCACAAAGATATTTGACTTTCGAACAAGGTTTTGAATTGAAACTCAGATTTTAGATAGGTGAACGGGATCAACTTATCTGGGATGAACTCATCCGACGAACGGGAATATTCGCCCGAGAGCGCTTGGGGAGTCCGGCTGAGATGTTTCAAGGATAAAATAGAGAATAAAATTATAAGACCAAGATAACTTGGTTCAACTCATTTGGAGTTCAGAAACATTTTTTACGAATTTTCAGAGTTAAAGCATTTTCTGGTGTGAAAATAATTTGGTTTAAGGATCGATTTTCCAAAAACTATATTTTCTGGGCCCGAGACAAGTTTGAAACCTATTTTAAAATAAATTTGTAGGACCGGAAAGGTGAGTAGAGGGGGGCGAATAGGCGCTCAATCAATTTTTGCAACCCCTCAAAGAAGCAGCAATAGAAATCAGAATCTCTGCTGAAAATAAACTGAAATCAGTACTACCGCCATTGTGATTGCGGTACTACCGCATTGCGGTACTACCCCTGTTCATAGTGCGGTATGACCGATTTTCCTGGAGTTTTTGCTGACAGTAGAGAACCAAAACCAAAAGATGATCAACTTGGGTTTTGTCCAACAAAAACCTGTCAAACTTGAAACATAACCTCTAGATAAGGTCAGGAACCTATTCCAATCATCCATTCAACAGATCCATGACAAAGTTTTGACCTTTTTCAAATTTGGTAAAGAACAAGTCAAAACTGTGTCAAAAACCCAAAACTGATCCTAGGCTTGCTCGTGGGCTATGGATGATAAAGATGACCTTAGATGGTCTCCCACAAGTTACAGCAAGCGAGATCAACTCAAGGAATCAACAGAAATAGAATGGATCATCAAAAGCACCTAAGCATCAAAGCAAAGTGCAAGAACAGAAAGAACTCAGCTTGGAGAACTTGCATGGATTGATTGAAGATTAGAGATTTGAGGTTTACAGCCACTCCACACTTGGAGGATACAACTCAACACATGAGCAACACTCAGTCAATCCATCCCTAGAAACCTAGCTTTCCTCTCCCTCTCCAAAACCCTAAGGATAGTCTCAAGAACGCATTAGAACTGCTGGAAACAGCACACAACCCTTATATAGAGGAGGCTAAGCATCTAGGAATATTCCACTTAGGGCACCCATTAAACCCTAACACACAATGGGTTAACACACGCACTCATCTCAAAGTGCCATCTTCGTCTTCGATTGACCTATACCGCTTTTCCAAGCGCCGACCCGCGCCCGCGGTTTAGCCAAGAGATCATAAAGGCGGTATTTAGTGAAATTACCAAAATACCCCT
Organism: Phyllostachys edulis; assembly: GCA_036346405.1. Classification (NCBI taxonomy): domain Eukaryota; kingdom Viridiplantae; phylum Streptophyta; class Magnoliopsida; order Poales; family Poaceae; genus Phyllostachys; species Phyllostachys edulis. The sequence continues at coordinate 24,653,255 of CM070566.1, forward strand.
TCTCGATCCTTCTCCATGGACCAAGTCCAATCCTGTCGAAGCAATCGCGTGCTTTGCCACGTGTGGTTTGATCAACGGCTCTCATCATGTCGGCAAGTCTCTCCCGTCTGAATCTCATCGGAACCTCCAAGGCACTTGCACCGACCCCCGCGCCGCTTGATCCAACCAGCTGCATCGAACTGACCGTTCGATCAACCTCGTCCATTCTGCACTATGCTTGAGTCACCTGACTTCACCCGGCATCCACGATCGCTCTGGACTTCAGCTCTCCAAGCTTTAGTCCCGATCCTCTTCGCCGTTTGACCGTCGTTGACTTGTAAGCCACCTGCACAGCAATAGACAGAGAAATCGTCTCTGGGAACAAGTTCTTCACAACATGACCCACGTTAGCTCAAAACATGCAATATGCAACACATATGCAATGGCAAACAAGGATATGACCTATCCCCAACTCAAATCTCTGAAAGAAACAAAGATAACCAAAATTCTCAACAAATGCGGTACTACCTCCATGTAACACCCAGTACTACCGCATCACGGTAGTACCGCTCTTAGTACTACGGTCATACCATTCTCAAAGGATTCCCGAAAATCTCCCAAGACACTGTTACTGGTATTTCCATACCGCTTAACAACCAACGGACGTACCGTTATGCGGTAGTACCACGGCTTCCAAGCCGGTACTACGGATACCAGAAAACCGCCACGCTCTCACAAAAGCCTGCGGTAGCACCTCTCTAATTAAGCCGATTGTTCCGCAATGTGGTATTACCGCGGTTAACACTCCGGTTCTACCGATAATCCTGACACTTTACTGAAACTTTCTGAAAAATAGGAATTCCAACAAACCTTCAACCAAATTTCCAATTGTAACATCACTTAAGATCATGAGCACATTGGCAATTTCCCTAAAAATGAATGTTTTGAGGTTTGAAAGTAAAAGAAGACAGTTTATCGCACAAAGGCACAACTTGGTCCTAAAAGCAAGTGAATGCAAGGAAATGACCAAGTTGGCTTCAGAATAGCTTCAGCAAGTGAGATAAGGTGAAAGAATCAAAGGGAGCTTCAAAAACCAGAAACAAGACAAAAAAACTCACTTAAGGTCCAAAGGAAAGAGCAAGTTTTCAACAAGACCTAAAACAAAACAGCATTTTTGTTAATTTTTCTCCCCCTTTGACAATGGAGTCATCAAGTTGCAAGAGAGAAAATAGACCATAAATGACATGGAATGGCTGCAGTTTTTAATTTTTTTAGTTTTTCAGTTTTTTTTAAAATAAATTTGAGCAAAAAGGAGCCATGAAGATTATCTAAGAGGACTGTACAAGTATTACACCAAGCCATATTATGTGAAGAAGCAATGTTCAATCATGGCAAAATATGGACAGCAAAGCTAATGCCAAAATAGCAATAATCTGAGATTAAGTGAATTGGTAGCATGACATGGTGCTCAAGATCATAGTTTAACTAAAGGTATCCAAAAATGAGTCAGGCCATATCTATAGGCAAAAATGGAACACAGAAACTAGAAAATGAGCCAATTTTGAGCATTTTTTAGTTTAATTATGAATCAATTTGTTCAAGCATTTGAAATTTAGCACTTTGAGTACTTTGCTGAAAATGATTGGCTTTATCTTAGTAAAGCAAGTCCTGGACTAGGAGCCATCCACAACTGCCTCCTAAGTTTCAACCAATTGACAATTTTGTTTACTTAGCATTGTGCTAGATCTCAAGCCTTGCCGCGACCATCTCAAGCAAGAAGCTTAAAAGAGTGGTCTAGGTCATCCAAAACTCCCCTTGAGTTCATGCCTAGTGCAATGGCAAGCCGTCTCATAAGAAAGAATTGGTGAGATCAGTTTTTTTGCACAGAAAAGCTCATTTTTCATTTGCTTGACTTAAGAATTATCATAGCTCAATTTAAAACTTAGAATAAGTTCAAGACTCAATTTAGCCTATATGACATGGCATGAATCATTAGAGGATCACTATGGCAAAACTAGTCACAAGATCTACTAAGTCATATTTTGATTCAATTTTCTCACAGATAACAAAGCTAGCATGGCAAGAGCTAAGCAATACAAGAAAAGCCATAAAAGAAATCTAGGAAGCTAGCACAAGATATGGTAGGGTATAAAGCATGAAAACATGTCATACAAGGATAATAGTCAAAGCTCCACAAGTTTATATTACAATGAAAGTTGCTGAGTTTTAAAATGCATTAAGGTACAATGAATGCAAAAGAGCAAACTCCCCCTCAAAACAGGCCAAGAGGACTAATAACCCCCAATTCTCCCCACAAGAAAGCAAAACGAGAAGAATCAAGAGCTTTAGTGAAAATATCCGCAACCTGCTACTCGGACTCTACAAAGTGAAGCACAACATCACACTTCTCTACATGGTCTCTAAGGAAATGGTATCTGATATCAATGTGTTTGGTCCTAGAGTGTTGCACTGGGTTTTTGGCAATGTTTATGGCACTAGAGTTATCACAGAAAAGAGGAACACTACCCAAAGACAACCCATAGTCCCGCAGAGTAGATAAGATCCAGAGAACCTGAGAACAACTACTCACTGCAGCTACATACTCAGCCTCGGCAGTGGACTGTGCAATAGAGGATTGTTTCCTAGAAGACCAAGAGATAAGAGATGTGCCTAAGAAATGACACGTGCTAGAAGTACTCTTCCTATCCACTCTACACCCTGCAAAATCAGCATCAGAAAAGGCTCGAATGGAGAGAGCAGAATCAGAAGAAAACCATAGTCCAAAGTCAAGAGTGTCCTGGAGGTACCTAAATATGCGACGCACTGCTTGACGATGAGAGGCACGAGGGGAAGCCTAAAATTGAGCGCACAGACACACAGCAAACTGTATGTCCAGCCTCGACGCCGTGAGGTAGAGGAGGGAGCCAATCATGCTGCGGTACTCCTTCTGGTTCATGGGCTCTCCATCCTCATCAGGATCCAGCAGGGTAGAAGTGGCAATGGGAGTTGACATTGGCTTGCTGCTTCCCATGTCGAAGCGCCGAAGAAGGTCCTTTGTGTACTTGCTTTGATGAATGAAGGTACCTTCTTTGAGTTGCTTGACTTGAAGTCCAAGGAAGAAAGTCAGCTCGCCCATCATACTCATCTCGAATTCTCTGCTCATAGAATCTGAAAATCTGGAAACCAAAGCATGAGAAGAACGACTAAATATAATGTCATCCACATAAATCTGAACCAATAAAAAGTCACAGCCATGCTTGAGAGTGAACAAGGTTTTATCTACCATTCCCATTTTGAACCCATTTTCAAGCAAGAAACTCTTAAGCCTATCATACCAAGCTGTAGGAGCTTGCTTCAATCCATACAAGGCTTTAGAGAGCTTAAACACATGGTTTGGGAACTTAAGATTTTTAAAACCAGGGGGTTGCTTGACATAGACCTCTTCTTGTATGAAGCCATTAAGGAAAGCACTCTTGACATCCATTTGAAAAAGCTTAAAGCCCTTAGATGTCGCGAATGCTAGCAAAATGCGAATGGCTTCCAATCTAGCTACAGGAGCAAAGGTCTCTTCAAAGTCTAAGCCTTCTACCTAGGAATAACCTTGAGCTACAAGCCTAGCCTTGTTGCAAACTACCAACCCATCCTCACTTTGTTTATTTTTGAAAACCCATTTTGTTCCAATTAGATTATAATTAGGTGGAGGTTTGACTAAGGTCCAGACTTAATTTCTTTCAAAATTTTCAAGCTCTTCATGCATGGCATTGACCCAAGAGGAATCAGATAAAGCATGGGTGACATCTCTGGGTTCAAAAGATGCAACAAAAGCAGAATATGAAGAGGAGGTCCTAGTGCAGATGTGGCCTCTACCTCATGGGTTGTGGAGGTAGGAGCAGAGCCACTCGTCGCGCCGGTGAAAGTGGGAGGAGGCTGCTCTCCTGAAGCTGGTGAAGTAGAAGTAGGCTCTCCAACCATCTCAGTAGTGCCTTGAGGATGGATTGGGTCCTCATCCTTAGAGTCGTCATCGACAAAGATGCTTTCTCGAATATCAGGAACCTGTGTACCTGCAGTATCGGATCTAGTACCAGGACTAGCCTCATCGAAAGTGACTTCACAAGTCTCAATGATTTTGTTAGTGTCCAGATTAAATACACGATAGCTACGAGAATGAGCAGGATATCCAAGAAAAATACCATCATAACATCTAGATTCAAATTTATCCAAGTTGCCATGTTTAAGAATGAAACACTTGCAACCAAAAATCTTGAAATGAGATACTTTAGGCCTATGACCGAATCTAAGCTCAAAAGAAGTCTTGCCTATGACAGATCTCAAGAACACTCGATTAGACACATAACAAGCAGTAGAGATCATCTCAGCCCAAAACCTCCTAGGTGTGCTATGCTCATCTAGCATGGTCCTACCCATCTCTACCAGGGTCCTGTTCTTCCTTTCTACAACCCCATTCTGCTGGGGAACTCTAGGAGAGGAAAACTGGTGCTCAAGTCCTCTCTTAGAGCAGAAAGTGGCAAAAGAAGAGTTCTTAAACTCTGTGCCATTGTCACTCTTATTGGTTCTCAAGGATCCAGGGAGGTCAACAGCAAGTCTAAGAACCAACTCCCTAAAGAAGCCAAAAGCCTCATCCTTAGAAACCAGAAAATATACCCATGAATACCTGGAGTAATCATCCACAATGACAAGCACATACCACTTCCCTCCTGTAGACTGAACTCTAGAAGGACCAACAGTGTATAAGTGCAAGAGCTGACCAGGTCCATCGGTCATCACTAAGGTAAGAGGTGGATGAGAAGTAGAAATCATCTTACCATGTCTACAGGGAGTGCACACAAGGTCTCTAACAGGCTTAAGCTTAGGCAACCCTCTAATCAAGTCCTTGCTACTGATCCTAGTCAAATGGTCAAAGCCTATGTGTCCAAGCCTACGGTGCCACAACACTAAATCATAAGAATCAGAAGCCACAAGGCACCTAGGTCTGGAAGCAGAAGAGAAGCTGAAATTAGCATAAAAGATCCTCTCAAACCTGGAGATCTCAAAAACCAGCTCACCCGAGGAATCTAGAACTTTGCACTCACCACTCTTAAACCTCACTTCTAGATCCTCATCAAAAAGCTGAGAAACAGATAGCAGATTATACCTCAGCTTACTTACCAAAGCGACGTCCTTAAGCATGAACTTGCTGTTGAGGCACACTGTGCCCTTGGCTGTCACGGTCCCGGTAGAAGCATATCCAAATGTGATCAATTCGTTCCCGGATGCACGTGTGAGGGAGGAGAACCATCTAGAATCTCCAGTCATGTGTCGAGAACATCTAGAGTCAACAAGTCATATGTCCTCCTTCCTTGCACGGCGGACCTACAGGGCATAAGCAGGAACATCGTGCCTCGAAGATCAAGTTAGTGATAAAAGACTTGGGAATCCAGTACTGAGTCACACGATGCTTAGGAATAGCAGTACAAGTAGCAATAACTGTTGGAAATATGCCCTAGAGGCAATCATAGAGATGATTACATTTCATTATGTTCATGACATTGGATAATGTGTTATCTTGTTCCTAGAATAATATTGTTAATATTTATTATCAAGTATGTGACTTGGTTGTGAAACTCTATATTTCGCAATAATTATTCTTATACGATCCTCGGTCGTAAACATATGAGGACACATATGAATAGACTAGCATATGTATTGGTTGATGACTATGTTTCACGAGTCATAGATATGGAGATATCAAACCAATAATATGGACACATGTTAGAGAACATGATGTTGGATAAGACCCACCTTGAGGCACTATTGAGATTGTTATGAATCTATGTGTCATTAGTTGGTCTCAAGCAATGATGATGTATAATCCTTAGACCGAGATCAGCATGGTTTCCTACATGTGTAAGAGCACGCTTAGGGGTTGCCAAACGCTACATCGTGAATCGGGTAGTTATAAAGGTAGCTTTGGGTATGCTCAAACATGGAGAGGAATGTGATTTGGTCGAATATGGATTTGCCCTCCTAACATAACAGAGAGATGTCTCTGGGCCCTCGCAGATCGGATAAAGAAAGTGCATGGCCATGCCACTAGTAGTCGAAGAGTTCGACCACGTAAAGTTATCTCGATACTCGATCGAGAAAGTATTGAACAGATCCATGGATGACACAACATCTCACCGAGTTCAACCGGACATCGTGAGGCAAAGGAGTATACACGAGTAGGTCGCTCAGTCGAACGAAGAATGATCGGGTCGTATGGAGATACAAGCAAGTCGAGATCGGTCGAACTCGATCACAGAGTGGTCAAAACCAAGTCGTAAGGAGTTACGAGTTGGTTGTGACCACATACGAACTGGTCGTATACAGATAGGACCTGGTCGTAGATGATGAAGACCTGGTCGTAGATCATATTGCATTAAGGTTCGTCCGATATAATTTGTGTGTATTCGGGAATCGATATGTTCTGCTAGGAGCCGCTACGACTCGTGGTCGGAAAGGGTTTCGAGTCACAACCGAACTACACATGAACCTCTGAGGTCACACACTTAACGGGTTGGAACAAACCAATACGAATACGATTCGTAAACGTGTCCGGATAGGATCCGTCACGAGCACTATATAAGGAGGTGCATGAGGCTATTGGATAGGAGGCGTGAAAACACCACCGAAACCCTAGCCGCCATCTCCTTGAGAGCTCCACCGTGCGACTTGGTGCTGGCACACCGACGTTCGGTTGTTCCTTCCCTGGACGTGTGGATACCTTAGAGGCGCTACTACGATTGTTGCGCTTGACGACGATCCGCGATCTTCACAAGGAACCGAAGACGTTGCTGGAGGAGACGATCGGCTCGTGAGGACATTGGACGATCGATTACGACCACTACATCGACGCGCTCTTCGTTGGACCTGGCTGCTCCAACCCTTCTTCCGCTGTTCTGCGCGTCTGGTGGTAACAATCTATGATCATCTACTTGCTTGGCATCCTGGTTCGTGTGGTAGAAATTTTGTTTGTAGCTATCGTAGCCTACCCCGTGTCCCTACAGTGGTATCAGAGCCATCCTGCGTAGTTTTTGATCTGGATCGATCGCATATACTTGATATGTGGTAGTAGTAGATTGGATCTATTACTGGTCGATTTTGGTAACCTAGATCAGTTCATATAGATGGAACGACCTAGACCCTGGTCGATAAGATCGATCGGTTTCTCGGTGGTAGTAGATGGGTTTACGAGGAGGTATGAGCTATAAGGACCAAATAGTTTATTGCACTTGTCCACGACGATCGCATATCACTCCTACGATCGAATTCGCCATCGGAGTATGCCGCAAGATGTGGTCGATCAAGGCATTGATCGATTGGTTTGGAATAGGGCTAATTTGATTAACCCGATGATTTCCAAGGCTCGGATACGTGAATAAGATTCATGTTTGAAAAAGGTTTTGGCCTTTGCCCGCCTCGACCAAAAGGGCGCCGCCCTCGAACCCCGCCGCTAACCGGCTAAGCGGGATCGCCGTCTTCGGGTATTCGTATGCTGCGCTATAGGTAGTGTGTGCTCATGTCATCCGTTAGAATTGGATTACATGCATAACTTGTTTTTGCAGGATTGATGTGAATAGTATGACCCATATTGTTTCATGTATGAGATGCATGTATGCTTGTAATATTCATGACCTGCGTGTCATGTTAATTGCAGCCCAAGGCTGTCTATAATTGTATAACGGCCTGCGTGTCGACTTGTGATGCTTCTTTACTCATTGTGTTTCATTACTAGTGCTATTAGAAATAATGGCTTAGTAGGAGTGCTTGGAGGAGTCCACCACTTGAAGACATGGTGAACAGGATGCATGGCGATGGAGATTACCATGAAGAAGGGTCATGCTATATCACAATGCAATTTGATTGTCTGTGAATGCCTTTACATTCCTGTTCGTTTATTTCTATGCATGTTATTTTGTTTTAATTGCTTTTAACATGATAGAAGTAAAATTCCCTCACTTAATATTAAGTTAAATTGATGCCCTCCCAAATATGCCGCACCATCAAAAGTCATGTATTTTTAATGGTAGGTCTTGCCAAAGCAGAGTGCCATTAACTCTCCTTGACTAGATGGGTTTGTGTCGACACTTACGCTACCGGCATTGGTTCAACTTAACAAGGTTATCATAACAGTTGTGGACCTTGGGGCATAAAGGTTGGGTGTCAAGCATCTGAGATCTTGCCCAACAACAAGAGTCATATAGTGGATATGATTAGCAAAGGTTGCTTGCCGCTTTCACTAGTCTTCTAGCGGTGAAGCCAAAGCTCACTAGTTGATTAATGATTATGGATCTTGAATCATTAAATGTCATAAGAGGGATATGGTGTTTAGTAGGAGTATCTTTATTAAATTGTTTAATAGAAGTTACTTTAATGAACATATGTTGCGCTACTACGATTGTTGCGCTTGAGGACGATCCGCGATCTTCACAAGGAACCGAAGACGTTGCTGGAGGAGACGATCGGCTCGTGAGGACATTGGACGATCGATTACGACCACTACATCGACGCTCTTCGTTGGACTGGCTGCTCCAACCCTTCTTCCATTGCTCAAGGCGTCTGGTGGTAACAATCTATGATCATCTACTTGCTTGGCATCCTGGTTC